>CAJGYO010000001.1:86324413-86919413 GCA_904845875.1 Miscanthus lutarioriparius | reverse complement strand
TCCAGCTATCCCGAGGGAAACTTGGAGGAACCGACTACTAGATGGTTCGATTAGTCTTTCACCCCTATACCCAAATTAGACGAACGATTTGCACGCCAAGATCGCCGCGCCCACCCGAGTTTCCTCTCGCTTCGCCCCTTCAGCATAGTTCACCATCTTCGGGTCCCGACAGCGTGCTCCAACTCGAACCCTTCACAGAAGATTATGGTCGTCGGCCAGTGCGGCCCGTGAAGGCCTCCCCGCCGTCGCCTTCCTTGCGCATCCTGAGTTTTGAACCCGTCGACTCGCACGCATGTCGTCGACTCCTTGGTTCGTGTTTCAAGACGGGTCGGATGGGGAGCTCGCGAGCCATTGCAGCAATAAGCATTGCCGAGGGGCACGCTTTGCGCGCTGGAGACCGCCTGCAAGCCGACGACGATGGCTGCCGAGGCGCCTTAGGCCCCGGGCTTAGGCCGCCGGCGCTGGCCGACAACGGATCCACGCCACGAGCCGATCGGCGGACCCAGAAGCCATTCCGCAAGATAATGACCGGGCGCATCGCCAGCCCCCATCCGCTTCCCTCCGGCAATTTCAAGCACTCTTTGACTCTCTTTTCAAAGTCCTTTTCATCTTTCCCTCGCGGTACTTGTTCGCTATCGGTCTCTCGCTCAGATTCAGCCTCGGACGGAGTTTACCGCCGATTTGGGCTGCATTCCCAAACAACCCGACTCGTTGACGGCGCCTCGTGGTGCGGCAGGTCCGGGCCGGACGGGGGCTCTCACCTTCCCAGCGTCCCTTTTCAGGAACTTGGGCCCGGTCCGTCGGCCGAGGACGCCTCTCCAGACTACAATTCGGGTGACGAGGCCACCCGATTCTCAAGCTGGTGGTCCGGTTGCGCTCGCCGTTACTAGAGGAATCCTTGTAAGTTTCTTCTCCTCCGCTTATTTATATGCTTAAACTCAGTGGGTAGTCCCGACCGACTGGCTCATGGGTCCGAGCGGCGGCGCGCTGTGGTGCTGCCAAGGGTCCTTTGGGCTGATGCGCCGCCGACCGCCGGGAATCTTTGCACCGAGAACAACCGAGTGTCGCCCACCACGTCTTTGTGCCGGACACGATTCGGGCGGGCAGCCCAAACTCGCCCACCACGCCTGCGGGCGCTGGGGCCAAACACCATGTCCCTCCCCTCTTGGGTGGGTTGGGAGTGTCTTTTGGCGTGACGCCTTGTAGACGCGTGCCCTCGGCCGTAAGGCCCTCGGGCGCAACTTGCGCTCAAAAAACTCGATGGTTCGCGGGATTCTGCAATTCACACCAGGTATCACATTTTGCTACGTTCTTCATCGATGCGAGAGCCGAGATATCCGTTGCCGAGAGTCATGTGGATTAAGATATCATCGCTGCGCGGGGAGCGGAAGGCAGGCCGACCGCTCCGCCGAGCAAGGCAATATAAGTGTTCCTTGACGCCTAAGGCGCCGTGGGTTCTGTTGTGGCCCCTCCGCCCCGGGACGGAGCTCGGGGACCTAATGCCGAGCCAAAGCTCGGCGGCATGAGGGACTCGTCATGTCTCTGTTTTTGTTTAAGGGTCACGACAATGATCCTTCCGCAGGTTCACCTACGGAAACCTTGTTACGACTTCTCCTTCCTCTAAATGATAAGGTTCAATGGACTTCTCACGACGTCGGGGGCGGTGAGCCGCCTCCGTCGCCGCGATCCGAACACTTCACCAAACCATTCAATCGGTAGGAGCGACGGGCGATGTGTACAAAGGGCAGGGACATAGTCAACGCGAGCTGATGACTCGCGCTTACTAGGCATTCCTCGTTGAAGACCAACAATTGCAATGATCTATCCCCATCAAGATGAAATTTCCCAAGATTACCGGGCCTGTCGGCCAAGGCTATATACTGCGTTGAATACATCAGCAGAAGCGCGCGTATGCCTAGAACATCTAAGGGCATCACGGACACATTATTGCCTCAAACTTCCGTGGCCTAAACGGCCATAGTCCCTCTAAGAAGCTAGTCTGCGGAGGGATGGCTCCGCATAGCTAGTTGAAGGTGAGGTCTCTCATTCGTTAACGGAATTAACCGCACAAATCGCTCCACCAACTAAGAACGGCCATGCACCACCACCCATAGAATCAAGAAAGAGCTCTCATCATCAATCCTTGCTATGTCCGGACTCGTAAGTTTCCCGTGTTGAGTCAAATTAAGCCGCAGGCTCCACGCTGGTGGTGCCCTTCCGTCAATTCCTTTAAGTTTCAACCTTGCGACCATACTCCCCGGAACCCAAAGACTTTGATTTCTCATAAGGTGCCTAAGTGAGTCCTATAAGCAACATCTACCGATCCTCGGTCGGCATCGTTTATGGTTGAGACTAGGACGGTATGTCGATCGTCTTCGAGCCCCCAACTTTCGTTCTTGATTAATGAAAACATCCTTGGCAAATGCTTTTCGCAGCTTGTTCGTCTTTCATAATTCCAAGAATTTCACCTCTCGACTATGAAATACGAATGCCCCCCGATCGTCCCTATTAATCATTACTCCGATCCCGAAGGCCAACACAATAGGACCGGAATCCTATGATGTTATCCCATGCTAATGTATCCAGAGCGATGGCTTGCTTTGAGCACTCTAATTTCTTCAAAGTTACAGCGCTGGAGGCACGACCCGGCCAATTAAGGCCAGGAGCACATCGCCGGCAGAAGGGTCGAGTAGGTCGGTTCTCGCCATGAAGCGGACCGGCCGACCCGGCCCAAGGTCCAACTACGAGCTTTTTAACTACATGTTGACATCAAAATTTGGTAATTGGAAAGAAAGCGGCCGGTAACGTAAAAAAGAAGAAAATCTCCGATAATGACCATGACTCAAAGCCGATGAGATATATACGATGGAGTCATTCATGCTCGTAAATTAATGGGGGAGCGAAAAAGGTCAAACAAATTGGCGATTCCGATGTGCCTACCATCTTGTTTGTTACATATACGTGATGCATTATTGGGCAACCGGCAAGGCAAATGGAAAAGGATGAGAGGCCAAGTGTTATATTTGAGCTATGCTTGACATGGATGCCGCAAGATTAAGATCGATTAACGAGGAAGGGATATTTTAATAGTTGTTTGGCCGGGCTGCATAAGGAAATAAATCAAATATATCTTTGGATGGAGACGTGAAGCTTCTTGATTAAAGAAAGAGTCCATGCATGAAGGAAATAATACGATCCTCGGTTGCCGACGTAGTGATTAGTGAAGATGCAAGCCAATAAAGATGCGCCCAAGCAAATATATACGTACATGTTACCAAAGCCACCGTGGAGGAGATTTCCAAGATCTATTTGGTCAAGGAAAGGGAAGTTGTGTTTGCACGGGACTCTCGAGAATACATTGCTTGCATGGTGTTAACACCGGATTTTGATCGACTTTTGAAGATGCCGGTGTGGGTCCGCATGTGGGAAGAAGGACATTCGCAAACAAAACGCGAAGCGGTCGGCTAAATGCTTGTGCGGTCGGTTTTGAAGGTGGTGATTCCATTCGGGAAAGCAGAAGATGGCAAGCAAAGCCGATCGAAAAGATGAAAGTTGTAATAATAAAGGACTCGAGAGTTTGGGGCAAGGAATCGTAGTTTCCAAGTTTGTTTAAGAGTTCCTTTGTAAATCGTAGTCTTTAGGACTCGTGTTTCGCGTCTAGGGTATAAATATTGACCTCGACCATTGTAATAGGCGTTCACAACCAAATCAATACAACCGCCCCGTGCCAACTTTCGAGTCCTTTTGTCGTGGTCGAAGTTCTTCGAGAGGAGTCATCGATCCGTCGACCTCCGTAAGTTCCGACAACCTTGTTATCATGTTTAGTATCATGCGGTGGATTTAAACGTGATGCAAGTAGTCTTGTTTGTTTTCAATGATCGTATGGCGGATCTTTGCTTGACAATCAAGAAGTCTTCGCTTATACTTTGTTTATGAGTAGATACCGTATGCGTGCGTTTGCTCAATATGCTTAGTGGAAGCAAAGACAGTTATCGGCTCTATTAGATTACGGCAAAATCTAAATAGATTCATCAAGTTATCCTGTGTTGCATGTTTTAAATATTTTATATATTTGTAACACACTTTTGCCCAATCTAGATTGATATTGTTCGCCCTCTTCTATGGTTTTATTCGAGCTTCAATAATCATTACTTTCATAATACCTTTGCAAATAGATAACATGCTCGTAATGGCCAAATTATTTTAATCTAGATTGTCACATGTTGTGGGTTCATGTATGTTAATCACGTTTAAGTTTTTGACTAAACTAGGTGTAAATGCGGCAAGTATTTGAGTTTTAGATTGGCTTAATCATGTTTATCTACACGTTCCTTCTTCATGGACCCCAACTCGGTGGATTGTCGAGCTTGGATATGCATTAACGCATAATCAATTTCACTTGTTCAAACATGTCTTTCCATGCATATGCATTCGGCAATCAGATCTTTACGTATGTCCATCCTACGATTAGCCGAATGATTTATAAACTTGTTGGCGCATGACTTCCTATAGTCGTATGTCGTTGTAAGTGGCTTCAGGGGCCGTATATGCGAACTATCGGTCTTACCCGACATGTTCCGGTTTGACATTTAACTGTTTTATCCCTTGTCAGTTTCTTTCAGGTCAAACTGACTGGCACGTTCCGGATCACGAAGCACCCGGGCATCCGATTGAAGCTACGCTTTTCGGCTTGCTGTGTGTGCGGCACAGTGCGTCACATTTTGTGTCAACACACTTTTTGGCACGCCCGGTGGGACCATAATCGTTCGATTGGAAGTCGATGCTTTATGGATATTCTATTAGCTTCCAAATCACGGAGAGTCTGAATTTTTCATCTACAACAAAAAGGACGATCTTTGGTATTTATTCAGCCATCTATTAAAGCATTATTCATCAAGACCTCGGCATGTGGCATCAACAAACAACATATCATACTCTAAGGCCAATTTCAATTACGCCTGAAAAGTCACCAATCCTGATTAAAGGCGGTGAGCAGTTTTTCATCTATTCACGTGAACCAAGATCGTGATTTTTCTTGAGCCTGAGATCATTGTCAAATACCACGGAGGAAACCAGATGACAAAATTGCAAGGCCGCGTACTGCTGTTCGGGAGCCTCAACAAGATTCAGGATGTAATGCTGGAATACCTCAAGCACGAAAAATATCAGAGGAAAAATGCCGTTAATCATACTCACTGTCTCCAGAAAGTTGATTCCGGTCAAAAGGAACATCGGCAGTTAGATTAAAAAAAAAAAAACAGAGGACTAATGGATTATTTGGATGATGGAGTTATTTTATTATCAGAAAGTAACCGATCGGTCTAACGGGAGAAGACGAGGTCCCGACACGGAGGGATTGCACGTCATTTGTGTGGTGCTACTTAGCAACGCGTGTGCCATTGTTGTTGTGTTGTTACAAACTTCCAACAACATGTTGACACTTTAAGTGATAAAGTCAAGAAGATCAAAAGTCGACGCATTGTACTCTCTGCCGCCCAAAGAATGTTGCATCACCTAAACAAAGATATACTACAAAGATTCCATACACACGATGCAAGGGATGATTGCCAATGTATGTAATCTATTGGACGGTTGCTCCCTTACATCTATCGGCTTCAAGACTTTGGGTCAATAACTTCTCATGAAGGAGGATCGGCTACTATACTTGAGGTTCAAGACTCTGGCCCCAAGCTGGTAAGCTATCTGCTGATGGGGTCCCTACCGAACGCCGCTCATAAGAAGATTACACGGAGGGGTTTGGGCTCCTTCATCCCATGAGCTCCAAGATGCTCCATCATACCGATGAGCCGACACGTGGTGTTGCCGTCACCCTCACCGGTGGCGACATCGGCATGTATGCATGCATATATGCTTCCTCGTCGATTTAGCTGACGGACATAGACATTGGGTACAGAACCTATCGACCAGAGCCATCCATTGGCACACTACTCTAGCATGTACAAATTATTGGTTTCTATACCGACATTGGATAGAGCATCACCCAGTTCTTCTATACTTTAGTCGATGAACACGGGGAAAGGATTATAGAAAGTGATAGCCGATGGCATGTTGATTCCTCGTCCTCTGGCGGCCGGACCAAAGTTTGTTTGATCGAGTAGTACATGTGCGTACATATCAAAGGAGAAAGAGATAATTGCTTACGTTCATTCAAGAGATATGGTGATAGGGCTTCACTCAAGATATACACGTCGGCTAATTATAGTTCGCTCACATCAACGGAGATGTACCGATGTAATCGGTGTATCCTGGAGAAACATTGACGAGACAAGCCGATTGGCGGTGAAACTTAAATCGCAAGGTGGCCACATGACTCAAATATTGGAGCGGCATGTTTAGGATAAGGTTGCAAATATGATATTCCCACAAAAGTAGTCGATGTGTCCATGCTATTGCAGGAGTATTGGTTGATAACAATATCGGCTTGGAGAGTCATGGATAAATTCTACCAACCGGATATCGGCAAAGGAATGGTGCGGCGCCTTGGCATGAATGGCAACTTGTACCTATTCACTACCCTGCAAGACGGCAACAAACCTAGCAATAGACGGTCCTATTTACAAGGCGGACGGATCCACCGGGATGTTTCCAAAGTGCAAGCACAAGATCATGAAGTGGCTGGACACATCTACAACATGTCGAGGATGACGTGAGCGGCACATAGGTAATCGGAGAAAAAAGAGACGTCGATATCGCAATGGATGATATGATGGATACACCCCCAGTGCATGGGACATCGATCGATAAACTCGGACCGAGCATGGGCACCATATTTGCCAACCGCACAGCCACGGCGAAGGTGAAAGAGAAGCGCTAGCCACGTTGCGAGAGGGTATTGGATAGCTTTGAACCGGTGCCACCAATTCCGACTTCTTCGGCGACAACCAGGATTGTCACGAGTCGTCGAGCTCGCGAAACAGTCGTAAAAGTACACCGAGGTAGTCAGGTTTGGGAGTTGCACACATTCAAGGGGATGCCAAACCCATCGTCAAGCTCGAAAGCTTCAACTTATGACACCGACGACGGCATGCATACCGGTAAAAGCCGGTGAGGTCTTTTATTGCAAGCAACCAAGAATCAAGAGTCTAGGCGCATCACGTTGAGTGAACTCCATGGGCTGCTCACCTCCATCGATTCCAAGAACAGATATAAAGAGATCGGTGGGGGCCAACATCGCTAAATTTCTACTTTCAATTTGAAGCATCCGCTTGGCGACGCGATGTGGTCGTCGGGTAAAACAGCCGCTAGCGAAGGTACCTCAATAGTAACCGAACCGTATGCGGCTTTGAAAGCTTGGACAAGTCGATGGTGCTCTAAACACTGTTCGATTATATGGAGCCGATACGGTACGATCGGCTATATGAAACTAATACGTCCTTCGTTGCAATCAACAAAGAAAATCATGAATATCAATGCAAGACAACCGGAGTAGTCAGCAAACCGATGAAGCCATAGGTGGGGTAATCGGCTCATTAATCCCCATGAAGGTTTTCACAGCAATTTTATTTTGATTAAAATATTGGAAGATCTCCATCCATCCGCACGCTCCTCCCGGACGACCCGCACAATTAATGAAAATATTAATAGAGTTGTTGTCTGCCGAGAGGGTCAAGCTTTATCTCAGACAAGATTGATTGCGCAACAAATTATCGACTAAATATTCCTTGAAGCATCGGCTACTATTAGTGGTCATGAAAGGCAAGGTAAAAAATGTGTGTTGGCCGATACATATCCGAATAATTGGATTTTCCTAAGAGAGCCTGAAGAAGGAATATCGGCTTGAAGAAAATCAGAAAGATCAGATTGGTTCATCGTGTATCTAGGCCGTCATCGGCAATATTACGACATCGCCCTCACGAAGCAAGCCAAGCCAAGCCGAGCGATGTTGCGCTTCATCGACTTGGGAGGCATATTTAATAGCATTAGTATGGTGGCGGAATACTTTATTGTCTCGCATCCGTGACGGTGGGTATTTGCACATTGGTTTGGCATCGGCTAGTCACACATGATAGCAAATAACCGATAGTGAGGGAAGAAGCTAATATTCGTGCTTATTATCTCCGACTCGAGATATAGCCGATTATAATTATAGCTGAGTCATCAAAGATATCGGTTCCTAGTATTCAAAAAGTGCTCGTAATGTACTCGAACAACATTGATAGGGTGATGGGAGTCAACGTATCAAGTCGATAGCCGATGGGGTCTTTTATATGATTATGTCTCATCGATGATAGAGAAGGTTCGTCGACCTTCGAGGATGAAATAATTTGAAGCTAGCAACGACCAAACTGGATGGAAAGAATCCGCTCGATGAATACTTGTATGAGGGAAACAAACAAAAGTTGGAACTCAGTATATGTGTCGATGTCACCGCTCGACCTTTTGCGCAAGGCGTCATAGTAATCAAACATCCGATCGCTTCGATTCTCGATTGTTCCGATGCCGCCGCAAGATGGATAATAAGATTTCTAGAATCGGCTATGCGCTTGTCTGCCGATGTGGATTGTAGGTCCGTCATCTTGGTTCTAAGTCTCAAGCCAAGACGACCGAGGGATTTTGCCGCCATGTGCGCATGTACGTTGCCAATACTAAGAAAACATGGAGCTAGAGCCGAGAACATTCTCGATCGGTGGCCTTATGTATGAGACCGGAGTCAATAATTACGAGATTTGAAGGCAAGCTGATCTGTAGATGTGCAAAAAGGTGGTTCTGATCACATGATCGTCTCTCGTGACCGCCCAAGTTCTCATCGGCTCATGAGAGGTTACCTCATCGTCGACTATGATAGTATAGTTGATGAGGGCATCTATCCTTATGCCAGTTCTAGTATGCTCATGGGGAATGTCAATATGAAGCAATTGCGTTGGCATCTTCCCTCTGGTCATCATTTATGGTTCGGGATCATCATTCCCTCTAGTCACCAATTAAGTCGATGATGTCTTTACGTGCTTGCATCCACCGGTCGTAAGTCAAGAAGGATTAAGAATATTATTTTCAAAGAAGACCGCAGAGAGCATCTGAGGATTCCAGATGCATTGACCGATAAACGCATACGGTGAAAGTGTCATTATTGGATCCCGAGCAGAGGCACTTATTGACTCGAGAAAGATGTACATCTGGATGTGAGGTACATACTCTTCCATGCTTGGCTCGCATATTCTTTATTCCTTGTTTTTCCCATCACTTGTGAACAATCTATTATAGGGAAAGCATGCTATCTAAGTAGTTGATGAATGAGATATGGTATGATGAAAGAAACCTTGCTTCTTTTGTAAAGTACTTGGGAAATTTTCTTACAAAAATTCAAAATCAATAGCTTGTCTCCTCAATGATGTTGAATTTCCTACCGAGTCATATATTAGTCTCATTAAAACCTTCCATAAGTCGCTTGCTCTGTGTTGAGTTTTGTCGAGTCTTGTTGACCCTTGTTGAGAGATTTGTCATGTTCCTAAGATCAAGATCACGTACACGCCCATATATATGTGCTCGCTTATTTGGAAGTACGCAAAACATGTTTTTCATCCATCTCAAAATGTTCTCGCTTCCTACATCGGGAGAAGACAAAATATGTTAGATTTTATTAGAATAAATGCTCCAAGTTCTTGATAATATTTCTCTCAAAAGTTGTTGTAAAAAGAGACATGGGTTATACAAAAATATAAAACGATGGACACAAAAGATGTCCAAAGTAAAAAAAAAAAAAAAAAAAAAAAAAAAAAGGGGGAAAAGAAAAGAGATGAGAATAAAAATAACCCATGTTCTCATAAAAATATTCCACAAGAGAGAAATTGTAACATCCCAGATGTTAAAAAGTAATTAAGAAATTAATCATGTCATCATTATGCATAATCATCAAGCATCAAGTTATTAATGCATTTCATGTTTAATTTATAGCATGTAAATGTTGTTTATAAAGTGTTTTATATGTTACATGAAATAATGTCAATAATGGTGATTATATAGCTTTGTGAATTTTTGGTGTAAAAATCTCCTAAAACAAGTTTACTTTTATGTTGTATGTGTTGAGTGGAATGGTTTGAATCAAGTTTGAAATCTTGGTTTTTAATTTGAATTTTCGAAAAA
Organism: Miscanthus lutarioriparius; assembly: GCA_904845875.1. Lineage (NCBI taxonomy): Eukaryota > Viridiplantae > Streptophyta > Magnoliopsida > Poales > Poaceae > Miscanthus > Miscanthus lutarioriparius. Next base: position 86,909,312 of record CAJGYO010000001.1, on the reverse strand, counting down.
CCCTGATTTCTAGCAATTAATTTTATCCCGGAAAACCCATTTCAAAATCAAAGCACATTTTGGGGTTGGGCCTTAAAGCAAAAGTGTAGAGCTTGTCGAGTTGTACAAAGTTGGTTTTTGGAGTTTTCAAAGTTGTTTAGTAAAATTTGAAGTAATTTGAAAAGGCATAATTCTTTAAAAGTGTTCCCTTTTGAATTTAAATTTGAATTTCAAAATGTAGAATGAATTTGGATATGGTTTCAAAAGCAAAGTTGTAGAACTTTTGATTTTGAACAACTTTTATTTTAGAGATTTTGAGTTGTTATGAAAATTTGAGAGTAATTTGTGAATTTTGGGCGAATGGCATTTCAGAATTGTGTGAACAAAGTGTTCACCGCTCTTGCTACATTGCTTGCGTTTCTTTCTTGGCGTTCCAGCTGCGGTCGTGGCCGTTTTGGCGTCATATTTGGCGCTGATGAAGGGCCACAATGCAGCTTCTTTGAGTTTCCGGCCATCCTTTATAGCTCGGAGTCGTCGCCGTTCTTCATTTTTCGTTGCTCTGTTTTCTTCCCGTCACCTTGCTCATCATCTCCATGAGCAGTGCGTTGTCATTGTCGTGGTTCGCCATCGCCGATAAGCTAGCTCCAGCTCCGCCTACTCCTTGCGCGTCTAGCTATCCCTCAATTTAGTCTCGATTTCACCGGAGACGCCCAAGAACGCATTTCTTCTTCGCGTAAGCGGCAACTTCGGTGATTCCGCTTTCACCGTGGTCGTGGCTCTCCGGTGAGCCGTTGCTTCGATTAGCGTAGCTCCGGCTTCGCCTCGATCTTGTGATGCTTAATCCGTTGTTGCTTGCTCATTTTGATCACTACGCCGCAGGCACCATCACCGACGATCCTTGCTCCGCCCGAATTCTTTGTGTACGCGTCGACCCACGTCCACGCCGCTTCTCCACCTTGCTCTCCGCTCCGTCGTGTTTGTGGTGAGTGCTGCTGGTGCTTCTGTACCGTTTATTTGATCGTTAAGGTCTCTCGCCACCGGGCGTAGCGCTGCCGTGCCACGCGTCCGCCATGGTCGGTGTAGTGCTCGGTTCGGTCCGTAATTGGTCGCGTTAGTGCCATAGATCGACACGCCAGACGTAGTGATCATGTTAGTACCCTGTTGCCTCTCCGTGATCTCACCGTCGGCGAGTTTGCGCGGTCAGCGCCGTCGTTGTCGTAGTCAAAGGTCGGAGGTTAGGGATGACATGTGGGGTCGGGTTGTCGATGACTCGGCGTTCAAATGGATTTTTCTATTTTCCGGAATGAATGAATAGTGTCTGCTTTTTGTTATTTTTGTGTAGATTTATTTAGAGCTCAAAAATTATGAAAATTTTTGTGTGACTTCTCTATGATGTATATTATATAACAAAAATTTGAAATCTTGATTTTCAGTATTTTTGGGGTATGATAAAATTGCTCAATTAATTAATAAATGACTTTCCATGATTTTTCTAGGCTTATTTATGTATCCAAAAATTATGAAAATTGTTTTGTCACTTAGTTATCATGTAATGAACATTTACAAAATTTTGAGCTCAATTGGAATAAGTTGATTTATTTCATAATTTTTAATTAAATAATTAATTCATAAAAGTGAATTGTAACCTTTAATGATTTAGGTTTTGATTGAACTTTTGATTGAGTGATGTCCTTGGGTCATTAGTGGATAATGATCTTTGGCAATTGAAGTATGTTTTACGAAATAGATTTAGTTAGTTTGACTTGTAAATCGCATGCATGAAGGAAAGTTGTATTCAAGTTGTTTAATTTTGTATCCATCATCGAGCATCATGTTTTGTATTCCGCATCATGTTAAACATGGCATTGTTACTACGTGTAGTGAACGAAGGTGAACCCGTGGTAGTTAATCAAGTAGTTGAGGAGGTTGAGCCATCTGTGGAGGTTGGTGTTGATATCTCGTGGTCCGACTCACGAATCGGACTTTTCCGTCAACGAAGGCAAGCCGGGATGCATTTAAACCTACCTTGTGTTTTACAAATTGATTTCGCTTTTGCTTTTCAATACTCGCATTAAGTGATTAGAAGTCAAGTGGGAACCTAATTGATGCATTACCAACCTTGTTTTCCTTATCTACCTTGTTAACCATTTTAATTGTATATGGCTAGTTATGCTTAGTCATGCTTAGATAATAAAAGTCGGGTGATTACTGTCACCTGCGAGTTTTATATGGAACTTTGGTTACTTATGTTATCATGAAATATGAGCATGTGAAGTAATAAATCTAGACCAAGGCGGACTCGGTGTGTGTGAGCCATAAGACATGGAGGTCTTGTGAGCGGGTTCTTTCCGCTGCAGTGTCGATTAAGGTCCGTACTGCGTTGTTGAACCGCCGAGGTGAGACTTTGTAGTACTAACCGCATACTCCGTAAGCCTTAACTTGGCTATTCTATTACGAGAATGGCTACTCGCGCAAGACCGGGAGTGGAGAGATGGCGGAATATAGCGTGTACCCACGTGGCAATGGGCCGGAGTGTGGAGTATCTTGTATTTCGGTGGCGCGGACCCGTTCTTGTTTAGAGGATCCGAGGGTAGGTTGATATATGTAGGTCGGGGACCTGCATATATGTCGTGTGGTCTGGAAATTCCAATTTGGGTTTATAATCGGTTCGAATCGTCGTTGCTCCTCGGTTATGGAGACTCACTTCTCTGTTCATCATCGTAGTATTAATAATCGGAACTTGAGTATGGTTTGAGAAAGTGTTGGATATGAAGTTTCATGATCTCAATACGGATCGTGTCGACTTTGTATATGATCTTATGAAGTTTTAAATGTTGTAATAAAGAATTTTGTTAAAAGAGCTTTTTAAAAAGAACCTTGATTATTGCTAAAGCCATACCTTGAATCCCATGAGCCTGCATTCCCTGAGTTTTCTCGCTTTTTATTTCGGTTAAGTCTTGTTGAGTACTTTCGTACTCAGGGTTCGTTGACCCTTGTTGCAGGTGAGGCTCATGAGCAGATCTGTTTTGGATCGTGTTGCATGACTGTTGTTCAGTGCGATGGCGATAAGTAATGTGTGGCCCTTGGGCAGGGCAGCTTTATTTGTGTGTTTTGTAATATATTATAATGCCACTCCACTACCTTGGTTTGTATTAATAATCGAACTTAGTTTGTAAGGTTTGAAATAAATGTTTTGTAAACTAAGTTATTGTAAGACTTCCGCCGATTTACTCGGTGTAGATATTTGAATAAATGTTGTAATACCGCAATGACTCAGTAATGTGATCCTCGCTTTCGGAAATCGTGGATGATTCGGGGTTCTTCGAGGACACCCGGCGGTCTTCTTAGGTTATCGGTAACATATGCATAGATGTCAAAGGTCGTTGGATGTGATGGATGTGCATGTGGGCCCAATAATTTAGGAGGTTACGCCACGTAATGGTATCGAGCGATCGTTACAAAGTCTTTGTTGTATTGATTTACAAAAACTTCAAAATGATTTGGGACAAATCTATTTAACTTGTTAATTTGGTCCAAATTGCTTCGGCTTATCTCGATTCATTCCTCCCATTCCTTATTTGATTAAAAAGGCTTTGTGTGGTGGAGTAGTAATCTTATTATGCCCTATATAATTAGAACTATTGTTTATGTACTTTATGAGCTTTGGTGTTTAAAGTTTTCAGACAGACGATTCATGCATCATGTCATTAATGAAACACGTTGCATATGCTCTAGTTATAAGTATTCATATGAAGTTGAAATATAATGATGTTTAAAACTTCCTCCTTTCATTTTGAGAATGGCTATTACTTGTTATAGCTATTTTTGTCCCAATGAATTTGGTCATATACCAAGCTTTGCCAGTAAACCACTCCTTGCTTATTTTTGCTCATAAGTTCTACATCATTTGGAACTTTTGATGCACTTTAATTTTCCCCATCTACTCAATGTTGAAACTTGGGACTAATCCTTGAATTCTTCAACCTATGCATGTGTTATGTCTTGGTTTCTCCTAATGCAACACATGTTAGTTCCTTGATCTTGCTAGCTTAACAAGTGTTACTTGTGAGTTACTTTAGTTGTGACCTATGGTGGTGCCATGATCCGTGATTTACGGTGCCAGCGTCGAAACTTGGGGTCTCCTGTGGACTATGACCATAAGGAAATCATCATTGGCGCCATTGGTATCGAGGTCTACGGTCATGATCCATTATAGCTCTACAATTAATGTGATTCACTCATCTTGAACTTTCATTTGGAATTCGTGTTCCATCATTCCATTGAAATTACTAAATCCTTTGTCCCTTATAACTGTCTTTTGATCTCGTTGTAATCTCAAAACCCACCCTTGTTTTCTCGAACAACTTGAAAGTTAATGTGTTTGACACATTTCCTTTCCACTACTCAACCCAACGCAAGACTCTTTAAATCTCGGGGACGAGATTTCTTTAAGGGGAAGGATTGTAACATCCCAGATGTTAAAAAGTAATTAAGAAATTAATCATGTCATCATTATGCATAATCATCAAGCATCAAGTTATTAATGCATTTCATGTTTAATTTATAGCATGTAAATGTTGTTTATAAAGTGTTTTATATGTTACATGAAATAATGTCAATAATGGTGATTATATAGCTTTGTGAATTTTTGGTGTAAAATCTCCTAAAACAAGTTTACTTTTTTATGTTGTATGTGTTGAGTGGAATGGTTTGAATCAAGTTTGAAATCTTGGTTTTAATTTGAATTTTCGAAAAACCCCGATTTCTAGCAATTAATTTTATCCCGGAAAACCCATTTCAAAATCAAAGCACATTTTGGGGTTGGGCCTTAAAGCAAAAGTGTAGAGCTTGTCGAGTTGTACAAAGTTGGTTTTTGGAGTTTTCAAAGTTGTTTAGTAAAATTTGAAGTAATTTGAAAAGGCATAATTTTTTAAAAGTGTTCCTTTTGAATTTAAATTTGAATTTCAAAATGTAGAATGAATTTGGATATGGTTTCAAAAGCAAAGTTGTAGAACTTTTGATTTTGAACAACTTTTGTTTTTAGAGATTTTGAGTTGTTATGAAAATTTGAGAGTAATTTGTGAATTTTGGGCGAATGGCATTTCAGTAAATTGTGTGAGCAGTGTTCACCGCTCTTGCTACATTGCTTGCGCTTTTCTTTCTTGGCGTTCAGCGCGGTCGTGGTCGTGGCCGTTTTGGCGTCATATTTGGCGCTGGTGAAGGCCATGCTTGAGCTTCTTTGAGTTTCTGGCCATCCTTTATAGCTCTCGAGTCGCCGCCGTTCTTCATTTTTCGTTGCTCGCTTTTCTCCCGTCACCTTGCTCATCTCCATGAGCCTGCGTTGCCGTCATTGTCGTGGTTCGCCATCGCCGATAAGCTAGCTCCAGCTCCGCCTACTCCCTTGCGCGTCTAGCTATCCCCTCAATTTAGTCTCGATTTCACCGGAGACGCCAGAACGCACTTCTTCTTCTTCGCGGTAAGCAACAACTTCGGTGATTCCGTTTCACCGTGGTCGTGGCTCTCCGGTGAGCCGTTGCTTCGATTAGCGTAGTTCGGCTTCGCCTCGATCTTTGTGATGCTTAATCCGTTGTTGCTTGCTCATTTTGATCACCACAGTCGCCGCACACCATCACCGACGATCCTTGCTCCGCCGCCGTTTCTTTGTGTACGCCGACCCACGCCCACGCCGCTTCTCCGGCCTTGCTCTCTCGCCTCCGTCGTGTTTGTGGTGAGCTGCTGGTGCTTCTGTACCGCTTATTTGATCGTTGCCGGATCTCTCGCCACCGGCGTAGCGCTGCCGTGCCACCGCGTCCGCCATGGTCGGTGTAGTGCTCGGTTCGGTCCGTAATTGGTCGCGTTAGTGCCATAGATAGATCGTTGTGCCAGACGTAGTGATCATGTTAGTACCCTCTTGTTGTCTCTCGTGATCTCACCGTCGGCGAGTTTGCTTTGGTCAGCGCCGTCGTTGTCGTAGTCAAAGGTCGGAGGTTAGGGATGACATGGGGTCGGGTTGTTGTCGACTCACTTCGGCGTTCAAATGGATTTTTCTATTTTCGGAATGAATGAATAGTGTCTGTTTTTGTTATTTTTGTGTAGATTTATTTAGAGCTCCAAAAATTATGAAAATTTTTGTGTGACTTCTCTATGATGTATATTATATAACAAAAATTTGAAATCTTGATTTTCAGTATTTTTGGGGTATGATAAAATTGCTCAATTAATTAATAAATGACTTTCCATGATTTTTCTAGGCTTATTTATGTATCCAAAAATTATGAAAATTGTTTTGTCACTTAGTTATCATGTAATGAACATTTACAAAAATTTTGAGCTCAATTGGAATAAGTTGATTTATTTCATAATTTTTAATTAAATAATTAATTCATAAAAGTGAATTGTAACCTTTAATGATTTAGGTTTTGATTGAACTTTTGATTGAGTGATGTCCTTGGGTCATTAGTGGATAATGATCTTTGGCAATTGAAGTATGTTTTACGAAATAGATTTAGTTAGTTTGACTTGTAAATCGCATCTGCATGAAGGAAAGTTGTATTCAAGTTGTTTAATTTTGTATCCATCATCGAGCATCATGTTTTGTATTCCGCATCATGTTAAACATGGCATTGTTACTACGATGTAGTGAACGAAGGTGAACCGTGGTAGTTAATCAAGTAGTTGAGGAGGTTGAGCCATCTGTGGAGGTTGGTGTTGATATCTCGTGGTCCGACTCGAATCGGACTTTTTTTCACAACGAAGGCAAGCCCCGGATGCATTTAAACCTACCTTGTGTTTTACAAATTGATTTCGCTTTTGCTTTTCAAATCGCATTAAGTGATTAGAAGTCAAGTGGGAACCTAATTGATGCATTACCAACCTTGTTTTCCTTATCTACCTTGTTAACCATTTTAATTGTGATATGGCTAGTTATGCTTAGTCATGCTTAGATAATAAAAGTCGGGTGATTACCGTCACCGCGAGTTTTATATGGAACTTTGGTTACTTATGTTATCATGAAATATGAGCATGTGAAGTAATAAATCTAGACCCAGGCGGACTCGGTGTGTGTGAGCCATAAGACATGGAGGTCTTGTGAGCGGGTTCTTTCCGCCCGTGTCGATTAAGGTCCGCATCGTTGTTGAACCGCCGAGGTGAGACTTTGTAGTACTAACGCATACTCCCGGTAAGCCTTAACTTGGCTATTCTATTACGAGAATGGCTACTCGCAAGACCGGGAGTGAGAGATGGCGGAATAGCGTGTACCCACGTGGCAATGGGTAATTTGGAGTGTGGAGTATTGTATTTCGGGTGGTGGCGCGGACCCGTTCTTGTTTAGAGGATCCGAGGGTAGGTTGATATATGTAGGTCGGGGACTGCATATGTCGTGGTGGTCTGGAATTCCCAATTTGGGTTTATAATCGGTTCGAATCGTCGTTGCTCCTCGGTTATGGAGACTCACTTCACTGCTCATCATCGTAGTATTAATAACTGGAACTTGAGTATGGTTTGAGAAAGTGTTGGATATGAAGTTTCATGATCTCAATACGGATCGTGTCGACTTTGTATATGATCTTATGAAGTTTTAAATGTTGTAATAAAGAATTTTGTTAAAAGAGCTTTTACAAAAAGAACCTTGATTATTGCTAAAGCCATACCTTGAATCCCATGAGCCTGCATTCCTGAGTTTTCAGCTTTTATTTGAGTTAAGTCTTGTTGAGTACTTTTCGCACTCGTGGTTCATTGACCCTTGTTGCGGTGAGGCTCATGAGCGGATCTGTTTTGGATCGTGGCCGCATGACCTGTTGTTCATTGCGATGGCGATAAGTAATGTGTGGCCCTTAAGGCGTAAGGCAGCTTTATTTGTGTGTTTTGTAATATATTATAATGCCACTCCACTACCTTGGTTTGTATTAATAATCGAACTTAGTTTGTAAGGTTTGAAATAAATGTTTTGTAAACTAAGTTATTGTAAGACTTCACTGATTTACTCTGGTGTAGATATTTGAATAAATGTTGTAATACCGCAATGACTCGTAATGTGATCCCGCTCGGAAATCGTGGATGATTCGGGGTTCTTCGAGGACACCCGACGGTCTTCTTAGGTTATCGGTAACATATGCATAGATGTCAAAGGTCGTTGGATGATGAGTGCATGTGGGCCCAATAATTTAGGAGGTTCTCACGCCACGTAAATATATTTTGTAAAGCATAGTAGAATTAGGTTAACCACTAAATATTCCACACACATGCACCTCTTGATCTAAGAGTATGATACTTCTCTCCTTGGATCCGGATTTGACCTTGCATATATATATGCGAGGTAAACGCTACATATTTTATCCCCACCTAAACTCCACATAAGCTTTTTAGAAGTAGGATAAAGAGAAGCAAAACGATGTTTTGGTAAGGAACTATACACCTTCGAAAGCGATCTGAGAGAATCATTTTGGGAGCAAAGCTATGTTTTGATTTTTAAAAATCTTTCAAAAACCCAAGTTTTCTGAGCAGAAGAAGTGAGGATGACTGGATTCTAATCCGTTCTATTCTTCAACCACCCAAGATGGTGTGATAGACACTTCAGAGTTCACATGTATAGGTGAGGCTTGGAATAAGGTAATACTGCTGCTAGTGAATTCTTGACTCTTTACGTTGATTTGAGAACCGATTATAGTTATAAACTCTGGGGCCACCTCTTAATCGGCTAAATCGATGAACAATCATACCAAGCAAATCATCAAGGCCAAGTATTGCAATCAAATGTCGCCGACTCACTAAAGAAGACCATCGATTGAAATAGTTCAAGCATGAAAATTCATACTCCGAACTAGGGGGCCTGTGTTGACATCAAAATTTGGTAATTGGAAAGAAAGCGGCCGGTAACGTAAAAAGAAGAAAATCTCCGATAATGACCATGACTCAAAGCCGATGAGATATATACGATGGAGTCATTCATGCTCGTAAATTAATGGGGAGCAACAAAAGGTCAAACAATTTGGCGATTCGATGTGCCTACCATCTTGTTTGTTACATATACGTGATGCATTATTGGGCAACCGGCAAGGCAAATGGAAAAGGATGAGAGGCCAAGTGCTATACTGAGCTATGCTTGACATGGATGCCAAAGAAGATTAAGATCGATTAACGAGGAAGGGATATTTTAATAGTTGTTTGGCCGGGCTGCATAAGGAAATAAATCAAATATATCTTTGGATGGAGACGTGAAGCTTCTTGATTAAAGAAAGAGTCCATGCATGAAGGAAATAATACGATCCCGGTTGCCGGCGTAGTGATTAGTGAAGATGCAAGCCAATAAAGATGCGCCCAAGCAAATATATATACGTACATGTTACCAAAGCCATTGTGGAGGAGATTTCCAAGATCAATTTGGTCAAGGAAAGGGAAGTTGTGTTTGCACGGGACTCTCGAGAATACATTGCTTGCATGGTGTTAACCTTTGGATTTTGATCGACTTTGGAAGATGACAGGTGGGTCCGCATGTGGGAAGAAGGACATTCGGCAAACAAAACGAAAGCGGTCGGCTAAATGCTTGTGCGGTCGGTACTTCTTGAAGGTGGTGATTCCATTCGGGAAAGCGTAAGATGGCAAGCAAAGCCGATCGAAAAGATGAAAGTTGTAATAATAAAGGACTCGAGAGTTTGGGGCAAGGAATCGTAGTTTCCAAGTTTGTTTAAGAGTTCCTTTGTAAATCGTAGTCTTTAGGACTCGTGTTTCGTCTAGGGTATAAATATTGACCCTCGACCATTGTAATAGGCGTTCACAACCAAATCAATACAACCGCCCCGTGCCAACTTTCGAGTCCTTTTTGTCGTGTCGTCGAAGTTCTTCGAGAGGAGTCATCGATCCGTCGACCTCCGTAAGTTCCGACAACCTTGTTATCATGTTTAGTATCATGCGGTGGATTTAAACGTGATGCAAGTAGTCTTGTTTGTTTTCAATGATCGTATGCGGCGGATCTTTGCTTGACAATCAAGAAGTCTTCGCTTATACTTTGTTTATGAGTAGATACCGTATGGCGGCAAAAGCGTTTGCTCAATATGCTTAGTGGAAGCAAGACAGGTTATCGGCTCTATTAGATTACGGCAAAATCTAAATAGATTCATCAAGTTATCCTGTGTTGCATGTTTTAAATATTTTATATATTTGTAACACACTTTTGCCCAATCTAGATTGATATTGTTCGCCCTCTTCTATGGTTTTATTCGAGCTTCAATAATCATTACTTTCATAATACCTTTGCAAATAGATAACATGCTCGTAATGGCCAAATTATTTTAATCTAGATTGTCACATGTTGTGGGTTCATGTATGTTAATCACGTTTAAGTTTTTGACGAAACTAGGTGTCGTATGCGCGGACGAGTTTTAGATTGGCTTAATCATGTTTATCTACACGTTCCTTCTTCATGGACCCCAACTCTTTGGATTGTTGAGCTTGGATATGCATTAACGCATAATCAATTTCACTTGTTCAAACATGTCTTTCCATGCATATGCATTCGCAATCGAGATCTTTACGTATGTCCATCCTACGATTAGCCGAATGATTTATAAACTTGTTGGCGCATGCCTTCCTATAGTATATCGTATGTCGCTGTAAGTGGCTTCGTGGTCGTATATGCGGGCTATGCTGGTCTTACCCGACATGTTCGGTTTGACATTTAATCGTTTTATCCCTTGTCGGTTTTTTCAGTCAAACCGACCGGCACGTTCCGGATCACGAAGCACGGGCATCCGATTGAAGCTACGCTTTTTTAAACTTTGTGTGTATGCGACATGAAAGCGTCACATTTTGTGTCAACACTACAACAACTTAAATATACGCTATTGAGCTGGAATTACCCACTACTTGCCGGCACCCAGACTTGCCCTCCAATGGATCCTCGTTAAGGGATTTAGATTGTACTCATTCCAATTACGGACACTAACGCCCGGTATTGTTATTTATTGTCACTACCTCCCGTGTTAGGATTGGGTAATTTGTGCGCGCCGCTTGCCTTCCTTGGATGTGGTAGCCGTTTCTCGTGCTCCCTCTCCGGAATCAAACCCTAATTCTCCATCACCCGTCACCACCATGGTAGGCCCCTATCCTACCATCGAAAGTTGATAGGGCGAAATTTGAATGATGCGTCGCCGGCATGATGAGGGCCGTGCGATCCGTCAAGTTATCATGAATCATCGGATCAGCGAGCGAGAGCCGCGTTAGCCTTTTTTATCTAATAAATGCGCCCCTCCTGAAGTCGGGTTTGTTGCGTATTAGCTCTAGAATTACTACGGTTATCCGAGTAGCACGTACCATCAAACAAACTATAATCGATTTAATGAGCCATTCGCAGTTTCACGATTCGAATTAGTTCATACTTGCACATGCATGGCTTAATCTTTGAGACAAGCATATGACTCATTGGCAGGATCAACCGGTAGCACGTCCTCATCGACGAGCGGCGCCAGACCTCCACACGAGGCGTCGGCCGGGGAAATTGGTTGTCGTTGTTTTCAAACGGACTGAATTTTTAGGCACGGAGGTCGACGCCCGGCCTTCAAAGATCGCCACATCCACGACCAAGAGCGCAAGCGAGGTGTCCTTGGTGGTGCCGACATGGGCGGATGGCAAGACGAGGCAATGCCACAAGCGCTTTGTAGCCGACGAGCCACACCCGGAGGATGTGCTCGACGTAAACAACATGTAACGAGCACAACTTCCGATGCAATAGGTAGAGCACGCAAGCACTTGTCAATGCAGCAGCAAAAACATGCCCACACGAATGAACGGACATCGGTGCCGGAGTCGGCCGACATCGGCGGGGTCCTCCAAGCGATCCACAGGTCTAAAACAACTCATGCACTAGCGTAGCCACGATGGTTAAGACATCCATAGCATCCCTCCGCTAGGCACGGTGAGTTTGCTTGCAAGGACAGCAACCGATGGTCCACAGAGAGCGAGAAAGCGAAACTTTTTCAAGAAACACGTTATTACCAACGGCAGCCACCGCCCATAGAAGCAGGACAACACAGTGGCGGCCGGCCGAGAGGCCGCGCATCACCCGAAACCATTCCAACAACAAGCTACGCACCCACGGTGGTTAATCGCTGCAGCAATGCCCGCAAGCGTGCCACCGCAGAAGTCGCCGGCCGGCCAGTGGAGGCGCGAGTCACCAAACAGTTCCAACAACACGTCTGGCGACCCAAGCTAGCTAGCTGCCCACATCAGCCCACCAAAACTTCTCGCCACCGGTCCAACAACGTGCCGCCACTAATGGCGCCTGACGCGTCTGTCCAACCATGGCAGCCAAGCAGATTCACGCCGCCACCGGTTAGCCATGGCAGCCGCCGCCAACCGACCACAGGCGCTTAGGGGCATGACCAACGTTCGGTGGAGCCTCGTTAGCGGGTCATTGAAAAGCTAGTGGTTTTGAATCATTTCACCCGAGGTCTCGACCAACCGAACCCTCTCCCCCTAATATACCGGAGGGCATCCCCCCCTCCCGAGAGGTTACGGCAGTTTTCAGTATGGTTCCTTCAGCGTTTGGAGGACCTCAGAAATCCATGTGATATGCGGTTTCGCCAGGTGTTCACCATGAAATGCTGGTTTCCGCCCAGGAGGCGCACAGCACTCGTTGTTTTCCGCGGATGGACCGACCCCGTGGGCCCACCCCGGGTGGGACCGGGTCTCGTTTCGGGCCGTTTTTGGCTCGTTCTCTCCGTGCCCTTCTTGGAGACGGACTTCGCCATTTCCGACCACGCCTTGTGGCCTCATGTTTCCGCATTACGTTTACACGTTTTGGCCTTGCATGGCTTCGTTCTCGGCCCGCCGTGGGCCGTCTTCGCCTGGGGGGCCCACGTTTTGGTCCGGACGTCATCTTGTCCTTCTCCCGTGACCACGTGAGGCATATCCATCACACGCGGTCTGAGTCCTAGCCGTTCGTCGCCATCCTTCCATCCATCCATCCAACCAACCAACCGTGCATACATGCAAGTCCATCCGACCACGTAGTCGTGTGTACGGTGGGTGAATGAACAGCTGGTGGACCGGGTATACACGCAAGTCCATCAGACCGTGCATACACGATTACACGCAGGTCCATCTGACCGCGCATACACGCTTGCACGCAGGTCCATCCGACACTGCATACGCGCTTAGCCCCTATGGTGTACGGTGCGGTGGCACTTAAGTCGTGTGTGCGCCCCGTAGCCCGAGGGCGGACCGGCTTGCCGAACCAGCGGTTGTCAGCCCAGGGCGAACTGTTGTTTTTTCCCAAGGCGCGCATCCATCACGCGTACGAAAGCCGGCTTTCCCGGGGACTCGGGCTGCTCACGGACGCCTTGGCCGAACTGCTATTTTTGGCTGTTTTTGCACTTGGGTCGGCCACGGTCACGCGGGCTCCCAGCCTGAGCTCATCCTGAGAGAGTGGAGGGGGAGGGACAAATCTATGAGACGCGGGGCTGGATCTCAGTGGATCGTGGCAGCAAGGCCACTCTGCCACTTACAATGCCCCGTTGCGTTTTAAGTCGTCTGCAAAGGATTCAGCCCGCCGCCCGTTGGGAAGGGAGCTTCGAGGCGGCCCGCCGCGGCGCATCGGCCAAAGTAGAACTGGTCACCTGCAATAGGTGGGAGATAAACCCTGAGTACGAGAAGGTACTCAGATAGACTTACCCGACAAAACCAGAAATAAAAGACACCAAGGATCATGCAAGGCTTATGAGGTGGGCTAGCTTGACACATTTGCATAAAAGAGCTTATGAATATAGTGACCAATTTAAACTTAGCATCAAGCTTATCATCATTTACCTGTCCACTAGATTAGCACCTATACTAGAGCACTCACTTATTTGGAGCAATCAATATTAACCATAGCAATTATAATAAGGTTGTCATCATCATATCATCATTTATGAACCATTAGGTTATTTAGTGTATCTACTTTGGAGATAAGCCCATCAAGTTCTCAATAACCGTGAGAGACGAAGACTCGAATTGAATTACAACTCAGCTGAGGGGGTATTCTAACTCTCACCCTAGCATACTTTGCAAGGGTAGCCGTGGGTCACCTTTGAGACAACTCAGGAACCAAATTCGCGGGTTCGATCAGCGCCAGCACTCTCAGGGATTACCCTTCTGCCAGGATGATCAGGACTTTTAAATCACCTACCCTTAGACTCACTTCTATGGCTCCCTTCCGAGGCATACTTTATACTTATCGACTCCCGGACTGAGGTGAGCTACTCGGCTTCGTGGTCGGTCTTTGGACACGGCCAACTAAGAGAGAGGCATGCGTTCAACATGAACAGGAAAGGCTCCAAGATTTAGTCCTTAAGCGACATAGACGGAGTCACTACAAACCGGCAAGCCTCCGCTCGGTCTTCATTTCAAATTAAGACAGATTCTTTTCCACGATAGCAAATATAGCCAACCGTGCCACATGTATATTCCTATATCTCGCAGGTGACAGGAAATCACCTGACTTCTATCGCGTTTAAGCAGGGCTAAGCACTACACGAGCCTGAGCTACATAGGATTCAGGGTATCAATATCTGGACAAGGATTGGATAACCAATGCAGCAAGTGTTTGCATCCAACACCTAAACTTAATGCAACAATATATATGTAATAATAATACTTTAACTGCATTTTGGAAATTAGGAGGCTTAATATGCTCCGGGGCTTGCCTTTCACAAAGTTGCACGGACGGTGATCTGGGCACTCAACGGCGACCTCGTCTGGCACTTCTCCTAAAGGCTGCACCTCTAGAACCTCCGGTGTTGGCTGCTTCTGCTCCCCGCTCGGTTCCTCGAATTCTAGCAGTGTCACACCCTCCGGTACACCTATTGCATGCGATGCACAAGATAAATATCATGGATGCATAAGGAATGACATGATGCTCATGATGAATGAATCATAGTAAATGTTTAACGAAAACATCACTGGACACTCGTTTACCGATTAAGAATAGCTCTATTCAAATCACTTTAAACATGTATCTAACTTAATTTGAAGAATGAGATCAACTTACCTAACTTGCATAACCTAAGATAAAGATGCTCATCTTCAGTTAAAGGCCTAACACCAAGGAACATTACCACAAGCTAAGGAAATAGTAAAGGCATACTTAAATCAAGCAGTTAAAGTTTCATATGCAAACGAGCAGTTCCTTAATTCAATCACAACAAGAGTTCTATAAATTCAAATGACTTGCAAGAGGACATTCTGGAAAGCTTATGAAATTCTCTACAAATCATTTGTAAACATCAAAGCATGATTCTTACGTTAACCCAATGGAATTCAAGTAAACATAGAATCTGTCCAGAAATGACAGGTTTACTAAATTAATTATTTAGTGATGATGCAAAAGCATATTTTGACCAAACCAAGTTTACCAACTTGTTGTACATACCAGAGGAACATCAGAAAGTATAGTACCAACTTCTAAATAAATTATTTAATGTCCTTTTCTAATTTATTTAGTTAATTAGGTGATTAAAGCAACATATAGTAAAACTGTACAGAAAAATCTAGAAAAATTACAGTAGCTACCTCATGCTTCACATAGGCTACCATAAAAATTTCAAAGTAATTGGACAAGCAAAACTTGCTGTATCAAAATTAACAGATGGTAGGGCTATTTCTAGCATAATTAGGAAACCCTATTGAAAAGTGTGAAGCAACAGATTTCACATTTTTACTAGCATCATTCTAGCATAAGAATAGCACTCACCAAATTTTACCTTTACTGGATCTATAGAAAAATTATGAAAATTCACACAAGATCCATCCATGCACACAAGAGAATTACTTAACTCCTACATACAGTGTCCAAAATGTATGAAAATTTAACTACAATCTACTCATGATATGCACAGTACACCATAAAAATTTCATGCCATTTGGAGCTACATAGAAAAATATATAATTACCCCTATTTCCTTCATGATTAAAAGAGATAATTAGCAACTCCATTTTTCATAACAGAACATGGCATAAATTATATTTTTAATATAAACTACACATTATCATGAACTCAACAAAATTGGAACCACATCATTTGAAGCTACCAACTAGGAGATACACATTTTTGAACATGCACACAAATCTATGAAAAAAAGAATAAACAAAACAATTTTGAAACCCTAACTCTACTGCTGGGCCGGCCCGAACAGACTCGGCGGCCCGCGACGCATGCACAAGCGCAGCCCAGACTCGACGCGACCCAGGACTCGGTCTCGCCTCTGCTTCAGCGACTGACAATGGGGCCCCGCGAGTCAGTGAGTCAGACAGGGGAGGAAGAAGAGATGGCGGCGCAACTCGTCGCCGGTGGCAGCTCCGACGAGGTCATCGGTGCTACGGTGTTCGCCTCACCCATGCGCATCTAACAGTGCCATCAATTGAAGCTATTGCCGCGGCTAAAGGGGGTGGCGACGACCATGGCGGCGCAAGGCCACGGCTTGGTCGGCTCCGGCGTGGCCCGACCCCGTAGGGCGCGGCTAGGCTCGGTACGAGCTGTCGGAGTTCACTAACGACCTAAACAAGCAAGGAAGAGGGGATGGGAAGGCCGCGGTGGCAGTTGGCCGCGTGGAGCACCAACTCCGGCGAGGTCCCGCCATGGCGGCGGTGGAAGAAATGGCGAATACGCCCTTACCAAGCCTCAAACGACCCGACAGAAAGGTGGAGGAGGGCGAGGAGATCACGGCGAAGCTAGGGGCAAGATGGCCGACGCGTTTTTGCAGTGGTGAGCGCACAAGGCGACGGCGACGCTCGGTCAGAAATGGAGAAGCTACTGCGGCTTGTCGCTGCACGCGGTGGAGGCAAAGGAGTGCAAATGGAGCTGACGACCTGTTCGGGCAGGCGCGTGGGGTGCTCATGTCGTGGCCAGCAGCGCCCGGATGCCCGCGGCACGTGGCTGCGCGGTTAGCCGGCCGACGACGGGTGGCAAACACGAGGCATTCATTTTCTGAATGCTGTCAGTTACTGTAGTTCCCATTCAGACGACTTGAACCGCCTGAGAGCGCGACTTCAACGTGTCAATACGGCTAAACCGTTGATCCATTGCAAAAACCGTGTACATGAAAATTGTAGACCTACCATCCATCTCCAACTTCTATTCAAGGATCATCGTCTAATTCTCCATGGATCAGAAGTTACATCAAGCCAAAGTTTGGCTTGATCCAACTGAAACTGGATTATGACTTTTCTAAGTGTGAATTCAGCATGGAAATATGACTTGTGGGCCTTGTTTGAACATGTTCTAGCCATTTTCATGAGATGGTCATATTGAGACTTTTGTTCCTTGATAAATTGGCTACAACTTTGGTAAAGAGTGCACAGCCATGCAAGATTTCTAAATTGGTCTTTTGAATCAGTCAAACAGTGGCACTCTATAGGTCATTCTAAGTCAAACCTCCACTTGAGGGCATTTTTGTCATTTTGATCCACATGAACAATGTCCCATCAATTACCCTAAGTGTAGTTAAGGTGTATTAGACCATAATTAACCACTCTACACAAATGCTACACCAACTTCTACTTATCACATGTGATGAAGCAACAAAACAATCAATTTCACTCTAATGTTGCAATTCCATGTTTCACATGTTTCATGACTTTGTTGTAATTTTAAACTTGTCATATTACTACCATGTTGCCCTGTTTCAAGGTATGAGAAACTCATGTTGCATTCACATGTTGCACTACTACCATTCACAAGCAATCAAGTATGAAACAAATATAATTGAGGATGTTGCATATACATGTTTCAGTACAATGGCATGATGAGATAGATGATGCACATGGTTATGAAATGAAATGCAATTTTGTAGAAGCCAAACACCTAGGGTGTTACAGCCCTCCCCCTTAGAAAAATCTCATCCCGAGATTTGGAAAGCGTACCATTTAATATAGAAAGCCGGATAATTTTCCTTTAGATAATCTTCCCGCTCCCATGTTGCATCCCGATCACTATGATTACTCCAAACTACCTTGTATAACTTAACTACTGGCCTACGAGTCACTCTTTCTTGAGTATCCAGAACCTGCACGGGCTTCTCCTCATAAGAAAGATCAGATTTCAAGTTGATTCTCCTCATTGCTACTCTTTCCTTGGGAATACAGAGACACTTCTTCAGCTGAGACACATGGAATACCGGGAATATAGCTCCCATTTCACATGGTAGATCGAGTTTATAGGCTACTCTTCCACTTTTCTCGATAATTTGGTAAGGTCCAACATATCGAGGCTCAAGCTTCCTTGTAATTCCAAAACATTTTACTCCTTTCATAGGGGATACCTTCAGATAAACATGGTCACCTACTTCAAACTCAATAGGTTTTCTTCTCTTATCAGCATAGCTCTTTTGTCTAGCCTGAGCGGCAGTCATATTCTTCTGTATAGTTCGGACTTGCTCTTCGGCTTCTTTTACAAAATCAATACCATAGAATCTTCTTTCTCCGGGTTCCACCCAGTTTAAAGGAGTCCTACACTTGCGGCCATAAAGAGCTTCAAAAGGAGCCATTTTGATACTCTCTTGATAACTATTGTTATAAGAGAATTCAGCGAGAGGCAACCAATCTTCCCAAGAGCCTTTGCAAGAGATAAGACAAGCTCTAAGCATGTCTTCAAGAATTTGATTAACACGCTCAGTCTGTCTCGATGTTTGCGGATGATAGGCAGAACTGCGGATTAGATGAGTGCCAAGATTCTGATGTAAGCATTCCCAAAAGCGAGCTGTGAATTGCGGTCCTCTATCTAAAACAATGGATTTTGGTACACCATGGAGACATACCACTTGTTGAAAATAAATCTCAGCATAATTGTGAGGGTGATAGGTAGACTTGACCGGAATAAAGTGAGCGGATTTGGTTAGACGATCTACGATGACCCAGATGGAATCACAACCCTTTTTGGTAGTGGGTAACCCAACAATGGAATCCATAACAATTTCTTCCCACTTCCAACCAGGAATAGAGAGTGGCTGCAATAACCTGGGCCTCATGTGAATAGCCTTGACTCTTGCAACAGTTATCACACCTTGCCACGTAGGCTGCAATTTCTTTCTTCATCTTGGTCCACCAATAATATAGCTTGAGATCTTGATACATTTTATCGCTACCGGGATGGATGGACAATCTAGAAGAATGGGCTTCAGACCATAATTTGATTTCTAAGTTCTTTGTCTTTGGGTACTACAAGCCTGTCATTAAACCAGAGAATTCCTTTTGTCATCGACCCTAAAGTGCTTGGTCTCCTGCTCTTTCATCTTCCGCTTGATATGAAACACACCCACATCGGTCTTACGGAGTTCGATAATTCGACTTCTAAGAGAGCAATCCATAGTGATATTGTGGAGTCTCAGAGGATGAAGGAGGTGTGCTAGATGAAAGTCTTCACTAACTAAGGAATTGCAATGGGCCTTTCTGCTTAAGGCATCAGCAACCACATTGGCCTTGCCAGGATGGTAGTGCACTTGAAGGTTGTAGTCTTTGATTAATTCTAACCATTGTCGTTGATGCATGTTCAACTCGGGTTGAGTAAAGATGTACTTGAGACTTTTATGGTCAGTATAGATGTTGCACACATTACCTAGCAAGTAATGTCTCCAAATCTTCAGGGCATGAACAACCGCGGCTAGCTCTAAGTCATGGGTAGGATAATTGACTTCATGTTTTCGAAGCTGGCGCGAAGCATAAGCAATGACTTGGCCCTCCTGCATAAGAACACACCCCAAACCGGTGCCACATGCATCACAATAGACATCAAAAGGCTTCTCGATGTTAGGTTGTGCCAATACAGGAGCAGAGGTTATTAAGGTCCGCAAAGTGTGGAAAGCCTCTTCACACTTCGGAGTCCACACAAACTTCTCATCCTTTTGAAGTAGTCAAGTCATGGGCTTGGTGATTTTTGAGAAATCTAGGATAAAGCGATGATAGTAGCCAGCCAAACCTAGGAAGCTTCGGACTTCTGTGACCGTAGTAGGTGCCTTCCAATCTAGGACTTCTTGCACCTTAGTAGGGTCAACCGAAATTCCATCACCAGATAACACATGACCTAGAAAAGGTACCTTGTTCAACTAGAATTCGCACTTGCTGAACTTGGCATAAAGCTGGTTGTCACGTAATCGAGTTAAAACAATTCTCAGATGTTCAGCATGCTCTTCTTCATTCTGAGAATATACAAGGATATCATCAATGAACACGACGACGAACTTGTCCAATTCTGGCGTGAATACCAAATTCATCAGGTACATAAAGTATGCCAGAGCATTTGTCAACCCAAAGGACATGACAAGATATTCAAACAAGCCATAACGAGTAGAGAAAGCTGTCTTAGGTATATCTTCAGGACAAATTTTGATCTGATGGTAGCCATACCTCAAATCAACCTTGGAGAATACCTTAGCTTTGGAGAGTTGATCAAATAGGATATCGATGCGAGGAAGAGGGTATTTGTTCTTGATAGTAACAACATTAAGGGGGCGATAATCCACGCACATGCGTAGAGACTCGTCCTTCTTCTTCACAAAGATAGCCGGACAACCCCAAGGAGAAGAACTAGGCTGAATCAAACCTTTCTTTAATAGCTCATTCAACTGAATCTTCAGCTCAGCCAACTCATTAGGCGACATTCTATAGGGCCTTCGAGAAATAGGAGCCATACCTGGAATGAGTTCTATCTTGAATTCTACTTCACGGTCTGGAGGTAATCCAAGCAAGTCATTCGGGAAGACATCTGGAAACTCACAAACAACCGGTATATCCTCAATGGCTTTGGCTAGGGTAGCATTGGCTGTATTGTGGATAGCGATATCACGAGGCAACTGCACTAGAAAACCCTTCTTATCCACAGGATCTCTCAACATTACCACACGGGTTGATGTATCGATCAACACTCCATTCCCGCTCATCCACTTCATCCCTAGGATTACATTGATTCCTACCCCTGGCAGAACTACAAGATCTGCAAGGAACTCTCGATCCCCAATCTCAATCTTTACATCTTTAACTAATTGGTTAGTCATGATATTATTCCCAGCAACACTATTACAATAACCACCCTTGACAATTGTAATCACATTCATCTTATGCTTAGATGCAAAAGTAGAACTCACAAAGGAATGTGAAGCACCCGAATCAAAGAGCACAACTACAGGGTGATCATTAACAGGAAACCTACCAGCGGTGACCACTTCACCAGCAGGAATTTCCTCCAAAATAGTGTAGTGAACACGCCCCTGACGGACGTTTCCCTGAGCATTCTGCTTGGGAGGATAGGGACAAGTACTAGCCCAGTGACCAGGCTTGTTATAGTTCCAGCATGGCCTGTTAGCTGGTGGGACATTAGAGCTGCCCTGCCCAAAGGTATTCCTTGGCAAGGAAATTATGTACCCCTTGCGGAAACCAGTTTTATCTTGATTCTTCTTCTGAGGTGGGTGGTATCGGACAATAGCATTGGGTGGACAATACTGGGTTTTGGATACCACTGGTGCCTTGGACTGAGAAGCACCTGCCTCAAAGTTTCTTTTATGGGTCTTAGAAGCAGCATATACCTTATCATTATTCTCTTGAGTCAGGGTGTCACTAATAAACTCATTGAAGGTGACACACTTGCAGTTGCCCATAGGCTTCATCAGTTTAGGGGAAAGTCCCCTCTTGAAACTAGCTATCTTTTTGGCATCAGTATCAACGAACTCGGGAGCATACCTCGCCAGGTTGTTAAATGCCTGGAGGTATTCATTAAGATTCTTGTTGCCTTGAGTTAGCTTCATGAACTCGGTATGCTTAATGGCCATGAGACCAGGAGGGATAAAATGTCCCCTGAAAGCTGCCTGGAACTGGTCCCAAACCACCTCAACGTTTGCAGGGAAGGTGGTCCTATGATGGGTCCACCAGATGCCTGTAGGGCCTTGGAGCTGGTGTCCTACATACGAGGCCTTCATACCTTCTGTCAATCGGAGCAATCCAAACCTTTGCTCTATCGTACTCAACCATTCATCAGCTTGTAATGGTTCTTCTACCTCTCTAAAGATAGGAAGCTTTGTGTCCATGAAATCCTTAAAGCTGCTATACTGGTTCGACTCGGGTCCTTGGCGGACATGTCGGTCATCGTGGTTAGCCAGTTGGTGCATAGCCTCAGCTAGCATGTGCTGACTTTCGATGACTGTCTGCATTAGCTCAGCTGGTGTGGGCGGTGGTGGAGGAGGTGGTTGTTCCTCATCTCCAAAGCCATGACCGCGACGAAGATTATAAGCCATCTGCAAAATGTATAGCCAATGAGCACTGACGATGTGGAAATTTTGTAGATGAATTGTATAATTATGTCAAACTGACTCCAATGGAGAAAATGAATTTATACTATCAACAGAGGCATAATCATCCATCACAATCACACAACTCATCAAACGCGTCGATTGACACATTAATGCGATGAACTTAACCAACAACAAGATCTATAGACCGCATAGACGGAATTTATCAAAGCTCACATACGTGGAGCATAACACGTTTGATAGGTTACATCCAAGCCATAGAGGTTCCAAACTAACATCATGGATCACATAGGGTTCGATATTACATCCCAACGATTAACTTATTACAAGCTACTCATTGATGCATGAGGACCAACAAAAGACTAGCTCTAGCGCATTAGCTAAGTAATAAGCTAACTACGCATCATCCTCGGAGTCAGTGTCGAAGATCTCTCCTCCATCTTCATCACTAGCAGGTTCTAACTCCTCGTCTTCCTCCTCATTAGGTGGAACGTCCTCAGGTCCATTAATCTCAATGTCATCATCACCTTCAGCCATGATGACACCAGAGCCCATCTCATTCTCATTGTCATTCTTCTGCAACTGCCAACTGCTGCTCCAGCTCAACCTATCGTGCTCTCAGCGCATTCTCTTCGTTCCAGGCTTCATTCCGCTGGTTCAGCACGTGAATCAACATACGTTCACAGTTGCGGTGAGCAACTGTCAACCTCTGAACCTCCAGGGTCTCTTGATCCTGTTCCTACGTTACTTGCTCCAAACGTTGCTGGGCCGCATTCCTCTCAGCAGTCACCTGGGCCAGCTCTGCCCTCAGCCTTTCCTCCTCAGTAGGCTCCGGATGGGGCTCACGAGGAGCTAACCGATGACGAGGCGCCCTGCCTCCAGCGGACTTGCGAGCAGTGCATTTCGTGCGCGCCATCTATAGCAAAAAGTTGCAATGTAAGGGGAGAATCATTTAAGGGATACGAAATTTAATTAGTCGAGACCATCAATTTTAAAGGAGGGAGTAATGCAAAATGCTATGTATGCTTGAACATGATGCATGCACGATCCATATGTCCTCACAAACCTAGAAAAATTTAAAGGCTAGCGAAATATACGGTGGCATACATACATTCTCTCGTATATGGTAGCTAGTCGATCTACAACGATACGTTGTTAGTGTACCTGCAGAAAATTTCATTTTAGCCCAATAATTTCCCAAAAAGACATGCAAAGTAAGCAGTAAACTAAATACTTTCGTACATACATCCCCCGATGCATATACTCTAGTATCACAACTACCCGACAGAGATACCCACACTTAAGTACTCTCATAGATACATGATCGAACATGTAAGTATGGGAGCAACCACAACTACTCTCCCCTAGACCGACGGTTGGATGGTCATGTTCTCACAACTCCCACTTACCAGAGCGTAGAGGTATTTTGATCCATACATTACCACCCAAGCGGATGGCATCCATACAATAGCACGCTGTATGGACAACGAAACAGAAACAAGTAGGAACCCCCAAGTTAGTACTTTAATAAGCCACCTAAGAGTCCTTATTTGGGCATAAGGGATATGACCACTAGCAATACTTAGTATTTAATTTAGAATTTTCACAATTACTTTTGTTTTAAATACACAAATGACATGTTTAGTGTCGAATCTTGCTCTGATGCCAGCTGTAACAGAACCGACCAAATCATAAGAACGTAAGTACAAAAACAATCACTGAAGTGATCAAATTCTTGTACTTAAGCTCCCATAATCCCGGTAGTCCAGAAATCATGAAGGATTTCAACCAACTTTCGACATACAAACCAAGACCGTAGTGATTCAACACAACACATCAATCGTTACAACATTTCACAAGTGGCATCCAGATTACATCCATCAGAGTGCGAATAAAATATTACAAACCAAGTTCAAATTTGCGGAAGCAACATAGTTTAGTACATAACTTCATAGTTTCAAATACATTGCCAGATCTTAGTCATGTCCCACAAAAGCATCTTCAGATACGAGAACTAGGAGAGACCGCGCCCAACGGTCTAGTCTTCATCCCTAGCCAGGAGAAGGCAATACTTACAGCAACCAAAGTAGAACTGGTCACCTGCAACAGGTGGGAGATAAACCCTGAGTACGAGAAGGTACTCAGCTAGACTTACCCAACAAAACCAGAAATAAAAGACACCAAGGATCATGCAAGGCTTATGAGGAGGGCTAGCTTGACACATTTGCATAAAAGAGATAATGAATATAGTGACCAATTTAAACTTAGCATCAAGCTTATCATCATTTACCTGTCCACTAGATTAGCACCTGTACTAGAGCACTCACTTATTAGGAGCAATCAATATTAACCATAGCAGATATAATAAGGCTGTCATCATCATATCATCATTTCTGAACCATTAGGTTATTTGGTGTATCTACTTTGGAGATAAGCCCGTCAAGTTCTCACTAACCGGGAGAGACGGCGACTTGAATCGAATTACAACTCAGCTGAGGGGGTATTCCTAACTCTCACCCTGGCATATTTTGCAAGGGTAGCCGTGGGTCACCTTTGGGACAACTTAGGAACCAAATTCGCGGGTTCGATCAGCGCCAGCACTCTCAGGGATTACCCTTCTGCTAGGACGATCAGGACTTTTAAATCACCTACCCTTGGACTCACGCCTACGGCTCCCTTCGGAGGCGTACTTTATACTTATCGACTCCCGACCTAAGGTGAGCTACTCGGCTTCGTGGTCGGTCTTCGGACACGGCCAACTAAGAGAGAGGCATGCGTTCAAAATGAACAGGAAAGGCTCCAAGATTCAGTCCTTAAGTGACACAGACGGAGTCACTACAAACCGGCAAGCCTCCGCCCGGTCTTCATTTCAAATTAAGATAGGTTCTTTTCCACGATAGCAAATATAGCCAACCGTGCCACATGTATATTCCTATATCTCGCAGGTGACAGGAAATCACCTGACTTCTACCGTGTTTAAGCAGGGCTAAGCACTACATGAGCTTGAGCTACACAGGATTCAGGGTATCAATATCTGGACAAGGATTGGATAACCAATGCAGCAAGTGTTTGCATCCAACACCTAAACTTAATGCGACAATATATATATGTAACAATAATACTTTAACTGCATTTTGGAAATTAGGAGGCTTAATATGCTCTGGGGCTTGCCTTTCACAAAGTTGCACGGATGGTGATCTGGGCACTCAACGGTGACCTCGTCTGGCACTTCTCCTGAAGGCTGCACCTCCAGAACCTCCGGTGTTGGCTGCTGCTGCTCCCCGCTCGGTTCCTCGAATTCCAGCAGTGTCACACCCTCCGATACACCTATTGCATGCCGATGCACAAGATAAATATCATGGATGCATAAGGAATGACATGATGCTCATGATGAATGAATCACAGTAAATGTTTAACGAATACATCACTAGACACTCGTTTACCGATTAAGAATAGCGCTATTCAAATCACTTTAAACATGTATCTAACTTAATTTGAAGAATGAGATCAACTTACCTAACTTGCATAACCTAAGATAAAGATGCTCATCTTCAGTTAAAGGCCTAACACCTATGAACATTACCACAAGCTTAGGAAATAGTAAAGGCATACTTAAATCAGCAGTTAAAGTTTCATATGCAAACGAGCAGTTCCTTAATTCAATCACAACAAGAGTTCTATAAAATCAAATGACTTGCAAGAGGACATTCTGGAAAGCATGATTCTTATGTTAACCCAATCGAATTCAAGTAAACATAGAATCTGTCAAGAAATGACAGGTTTACTAAATTAATTATTTAGTGATGATGCAAAAGCATAATTTGACCAAACCAAGTTTACCAACTTGTTGTACATACCAGAGGAACATCAGAAAGTATAGTGCCAACTTCTAAATAAATTATTTAATGTCCTTTTCTAATTTATTTAGTTAATTAGATGATTAAAGCAACATATAGTAAAACTATACAGAAAAATCTAGAAAAATTACAATAGCTACCTCATGCTTCACATAGACTTCCATAAAAATTTCAAAGCAATTGGGCAAGCAGAACTTGCTGTATCAAAATTAACAGATGGCAGGGCTATTTCTAGCATAATTAGGAAACCCTATTGAAAAGTGTGAAGCAACAGATTTCACATTTTTACTAGCATCATTCTAGCATAAGAATAGCACTCACCAAATTTTACCTTTACTGGATCTATAGAAAAATTATGAAAATTCACACAAGATCCATCCATGCACACAAGAGAATTACTTAACTCCTACATACAGTGTCCAAAATGTATGAAAATTTAACTACAATCTACTCATGATATGTGCAGTACACCATAAAAATTTCATGCCATTTGAAGCTACATAGAAAAATATATAATTACCCCCTATTTCCTTCATGATTAAAAGAGATAATTAGCAACTCCATTTTTCATAACAGAACATGGCATAAATTATATTTTTAATATAAACTAGACATTATCATGAACTCAACAAAATTGGAACCACATCATTTGAAGCTACCAACTAGGAGATACACATTTTTGAACATGCACACAAATCTATGAAAAAAAGAATAAACAAAACAATTTTGAAACCCTAACTCTACTGCTGGGCCGGCCCGAACAGACTCGGCGGCCCGCGACGCATGCACAAGCGCAGCCCAGACTCGACGCGACCCAGGACTCGGTCTCGCCTCTGCTTCAGCGACTGACAATGGGGCCCCGCGAGTCAGTGAGTCAGACAGGGGAGGAAGAAGAGATGGCGGCGCAACTCGTCGCCGGTGGCAGCTCCGACGAGGTCATCGGTGCTACGGTGTTCGCCTCACCCATGCGCACCTAACAGTGCCATCAATTGAAGCTATTGCCGCGGCTAAAGGGGGTGGCGACGGCCATGGCGGCGCAAGGCCACGGCTTGGTCGGCTCCGGCGTGGCCCGACCCCATGGGGCGCGGCTAGGCTCGGTACGAGCTGTCGGAGTTCACTAACGACCTAAACAAGCAAGGAAGAGGGGATGGGAAGGCCGCGGTGGCAGTTGGCCACGTGGAGCACCAACTCCGGCGAGGTCCCGCCATGGCGGCGGTGGAAGAAATGGCGAATATGCCCTTACCAAGCCTCAAACGACCCGATAGAAAGGTGGAGGAGGGCGAGGAGATCACGGCGAAGCTAGGGGCAAGATGGCCGACGCGTTTTTGCAGTGGTGAGCGCACAAGGCGACGGCGACGCTCGGTCAAAAATGGAGAAGCTACTGCGGCTTGTCGCTGCGCGCGGTGGAGGCAAAGGAGTGCAAATGGAGCTGACGACCTGTTCGGGCAGGCGCGTGGGGTGCTCATGTCGTGGCCAGCAGCGCCCGGATGCCCGCGGCACGTGGCAGCGCGGTTAGCCGGCCGACGACGGGTGGCAAACACGAGGCATTCATTTTCTGAATGCTGTCAGTTACTGTAGTTCCCATTCAGACGACTTGAACCGCCTGAGAGCGCGACTTCAACGTGTCAATACGGCTAAACCGTTGATCCATTGCAAAAACTGTGTACATGAAAATTGTAGACCTACCATCCATCTCCAACTTCTATTCAAGGATCATCGTCTAATTCTCCATGGATCAGAAGTTACATCAAGCCAAAGTTTGGCTTGATCCAACTGAAACTGGATTATGACTTTTCTAAGTGTGAATTCAGCATGGAAATATGACTTGTGGGCCTTGTTTGAACATGTTCTAGCCATTTTCATGAGATGGTCATATTGAGACTTTTGTTCCTTGATAAATTGGCTACAACTTTGGTAAAGAGTGCACAGCCATGCAAGATTTCTAAATTGGTCTTTTGAATCAGTCAAACAGTGGCACTCTATAGGTCATTCTAAGTCAAACCTCCACTTGAGGGCATTTTTGTCATTTTGATCCACATGAACAATGTCCCATCAATTACCCTAAGTGTAGTTAAGGTGTATTAGACCATAATTAACCACTCTACACAAATGCTACACCAACTTCTACTTATCACATGTGATGAAGCAACAAAACAATCAATTTCACTCTAATGTTGCAATTCCATGTTTCACATGTTTCATGACTTTGTTGTAATTTTAAACTTGTCATATTACTACCATGTTGCCCTGTTTCAAGGTATGAGAAACTCATGTTGCATTCACATGTTGCACTACTACCATTCACAAGCAATCAAGTATGAAACAAATATAATTGAGGATGTTGCATATACATGTTTTAGTACAATGGCATGATGAGATAGATGATGCACATGGTTATGAAATGAAATGCAATTTTGTAGAAGCCAAACACCTAGGGTGTTACAGCCCTCCCCCTTAGAAAAATCTCATCCCGAGATTTGGAAAGCGTACCATTTAATATAGAAAGCCGGATAATTTTCCTTTAGATAATCTTCCCGCTCCCATGTTGCATCCCGATCACTATGATTACTCCAAACTACCTTGTATAACTTAACTACTGGCCTACGAGTCACTCTTTCTTGAGTATCCAGAACCTGCACGGGCTTCTCCTCATAAGAAAGATCAGATTTCAAGTTGATTCTCCTCATTGCTACTCTCTTTCCTTGGGAATACTGAGACACTTCTTCAAATTGAGACACATGGAATACGGGAATATAGCTCCCATTTCACATGGTAGATCGAGTTTATAGGCTACTCTTCCACTTTTCTCGATAATTTGGTAAGGTCCAACATATCGAGGCTCAAGCTTCCTTGTAATTCCAAAACATTTTACTCCTTTCATAGGGGATACCTTGAGATAAACATGGTCACCTACTTCAAACTCAATAGGTTTTCTTCTCTTATCAGCATAGCTCTTTTGTGTCTAGCCTGAGCGGCAGTCATATTCTTCGTATAGTTCGGACTTGCTCTTGGCTTCTTTTACAAAATCAATACCATAGAATCTTCTTTCTCGGGTTCCACCCAGTTTAAAGGAGTCCTACACTTGCGGCCATAAAGAGCTTCAAAAGGAGCCATTTTGATACTCTCTTGATAACTATTGTTATAAGAGAATTCAGCGAGAGGCAACCAATCTTCCCAAGAGCCTTTGCAAGAGATAAGACAAGCTCTAAGCATGTCTTCAAGAATTTGATTAACACGCTCAGTCTGTCTCGATGTTTGCGGATGATAGGCAGAACTGCGGATTAGATGAGTGCCAAGATTCTGATGTAAGCATTCCCAAAAGCGAGCCGTGAATTGCGGTCCTCTATCTAAAACAATGGATTTTGGTACACCATGGAGACATACCACTTGTTGAAAATAAATCTCAGCATAATTGTGAGGGTGATAGGTAGACTTGACCGGAATAAAGTGAGCAGATTTGGTTAGACGATCTACGATGACCCAGATGGAATCACAACCCTTTTTGGTAGTGGGTAACCCAACAATGAAATCCATAACAATTTCTTCCCACTTCCAACCAGGAATAGAGAGTGGCTGCAATAACCTGGGCCTCATGTGAATAGCCTTGACTCTGCAACAGTTATCACACCTTGCCACGTAGGCTGCAATTTCTTTCTTCATCTTGGTCCACCAATAATATAGCTTGAGATCTTGATACATTTTACTGCTACCAGGATGGATGGACAATCTAGAAGAATGGGCTTCAGCCATAATTTGATTTCTAAGTTCTTTGTCTTTGGGTACTACAAGCCTGTCATTAAACCAGAGAATTCCTTTGTCATCGACCCTAAAGTGCTTGGTCTCCTGCTCTTTCATCTTCCGCTTGATATGAAACACACCCACATCAGTCTTCTGGAGTTCGATAATTCGACTTCTAAGAGAGCAATCCATAGTGATATTGTGTAGTACTATAGGATGAAGGAGGTGTGCTAGATGAAAGTCTTCACTAACTAAGGAATTGCAATGGGCCTTTCTGCTTAAGGCATCAGCAACCACATTGGCCTTGCCAGGATGGTAGTGCACTTGAAGGTTGTAGTCTTTGATTAATTCTAACCATTGTCGTTGATGCATGTTCAACTCGGGTTGAGTAAAGATGTACTTGAGACTTTTATGGTCAGTATAGATGTTGCACACATTACCTAGCAAGTAATGTCTCCAAATCTTCAGGGCATGAACAACCGCGGCTAGCTCTAAGTCATGGGTAGGATAATTGACTTCATGTTTTTGAAGTTGTGCTTGAAGCATAAGCAATGACTCGCCCTCCCTGCATAAGAACACACCCCAAACCGGTGCCACATGCATCACAATAGACATCAAAAGGCTTCTCGATGTTAGGTTGTGCCAATGAGGAGCGAGAGGTTATTAAGGTCCATAAAGTGTGGAAAGCCTCTTCACACTTCAGAGTCCACACAAACTTCTCATCCTTTTGAAGTAGTCAAGTCATGGGCTTGGTGATTTTTGAGAAATCCAGGATAAAGCGACGATAGTAGCCAGCCAAACCTAGGAAGCTTCGGACTTCTGTGACCGTAGTAGGTGCCTTCCAATCTAGGACTTCTTGCACCAAAATTGGCATAAATTATATTTTAATATAAACTAGACATTATCTTGAACTCAAAAAAATGGAACCACATCATTTGAAGCTACCAACTAGAGATACACATTTTTGAACATGCACAAATCTGTGAAAAAAGAATAAACAAAACAATTTTGAAAACAACTCTTCTTTGGATGTTCACGTATAAGTGCAACTCATGCCCAGGACTCGCTTGCCTATTTCGAGAATATACAAGGATAGGAGGAAGAAGAACACGACGACGAACTTGTCCAAGGTCATCGGTGCTACGGTGTTCGCTCACCCATATATCAAATGCATCAATTGAAGCTATAAAGTATGTGGCGAGCATGGTCAACGGCCAAAGGACATGACAAGATATTCGAGCTGTCGGAAACTAACCCAAACAAGCGAGAAGAGAAAAGGCCACGATCTTAGTTGTATATGTGGGCGACAACTTTTGAGGTCCGCCATGGCGGCGGGGAAGGTGGTGAATACCTACCAAGCCTCAAACCGAGAAAGGTGGAGGAGGGAGAGAGATCACCTTAGCTAGGGGAGATGTTGATCAAGCAGGGATATCGACGCGAGGAAATGGAGAAATTTCTGTTCTTGATAGTAACAACAGTGCAAATGAGGCGATAATCCACGCACATGCGCTCATGTTAGAGATGCCCATGGCCTTCTTCGACGACGGGTGGCAAAAGATTTACGAATTTGTCGAGGACTCTGTAGTTCCCATTGAGATGACTTGAACTAGCGACTTCAACGTGTCAAATCAAACCTTATGAAAATTTAGATACCATCCATCTCAACTTCTATTCAAGGATCATCGTCCAATTCTCCATGGATCGACAGTTACATCAAGCCAAAGTTTGGCTTTCCAAGAGAAATAGGATTATGACTTTTCTAAGAATGAATTCTATCATGGAAATATGACTTGTGGGCCTTGTTTGGAGGTAATCCAACCATTTTCATTGAGATGGTCATATTGAGACTCCTTGATAAAACCGGTATATCCTCAATGGCTTGCACAGCCATGCAAGATCTCTAAGTTGGTCTTTTGAATCAGTCAAACAGGGCACTCTATAGGTCATTCTAAGTCAAACCTCCACTTGAGGGCATTTTGTCATTTTGATCCACATGAACAATGTCCCATCAATTACCCTAAGTGTAGTTAAGGTGTATTAGACCATAATTAACCACTCTACACAAATGCTACACCAACTTCTACTTATCACATGTGATGAAGCAACAAAACAATCAATTTCACTCTAATGTTGCAATTCCATGTTTCACATGTTTCATGACTTTGTTGTAATTTTAAACTTGTCATATTACTACCATGTTGCCCTGTTTCAAGGTATGAGAAACTCATGTTGCATTCACATGTTGCACTACTACCATTCACAAGCAATCAAGTATGAAACAAATATAATTGAGGATGTTGCATATACATGTTTCAGTACAATGGCATGATGAGATAGATGATGCACATGGTTATGAAATGAAATGCAATTTTGTAGAAGCCAAACACCTAGGGTGTTATAGTGAGTACTTCCTAGTCAGAGTTACTGCTAAAGTAGATTCTTTGCTTGATGGAACCTTGTAATGCTTGCAGACTACCATCGGAGGGTCAAGGCATAGTTTGATGTGCTGGTGTAGGAGGCCAGGACCCAACGGGAGAAGTTCGATGCCATAGTCGCGGGAGTTAAACCGGTGCTTGACTGTGTCGACCTAGAGGCAGCTCCA
Source organism: Miscanthus lutarioriparius (assembly GCA_904845875.1). Classification (NCBI taxonomy): domain Eukaryota; kingdom Viridiplantae; phylum Streptophyta; class Magnoliopsida; order Poales; family Poaceae; genus Miscanthus; species Miscanthus lutarioriparius. Next base: position 86,876,868 of record CAJGYO010000001.1, on the reverse strand, counting down.
TAGCCTGATGGTAGGCCGCCGTGCTCAGACACTATCATCCAGAGGTGCAAGGCGACATGGGTGAGCTTGAACCACGATGCCATTATTACCGCCATTACGCATGCCCTTGCGGTGGTTTGGTCCCACTATCAATCCATTGACCTTCAGGCAATAGGGGCTGGATTTGCCGAAGGGATGGGCGAGGCGGAGACCCAGCAGCTGGAGGATGAAGTGGAAGACGTGGTGAAAAAGCTGGCCGGCGACATAGACCTGTTCGGCGAGACAGACGGCGATGGCGGAGCTCGGTGATCTACTCGGAGAGAATTATCTGCCACATCTGGAGAGGGTAGTTAGAGCACGTGAGAGCGCAGAAAACATTTATGTATTTGTATAAATGTTATAAAGTGCATGTTTATGTAGCTGGATCGTATTTGCGGCGAAAAATCGTTGTAGTAATAACCCTGATGCAATTATGCGCAGTATAAGTAGCATCCGAGCAGTTAGTTCGTTACTGAACTCTTTGGCCTTAGCTATCCCATAGTCCATAACATCGAGCGTGGAGCCCATGCACGTGTAGGAGAACAGGCATAACCAAGGAACCGTAGCTGACCACCCATAACGCAGAGCGTAGAGCCCATAGCATGTGTAGGGAGAGATCAGAGACTGGGTCTTCTCCATAGAGCATAGAGCGGAACATGTGCTGCTCGGCGGTTGGCGAAATAACTTAGAGATAAACGTAGTATAAGTGGCATCGAGCAGTTAGTTCTTTACTGAGCTCTTGGCCTTAGCTAGCGCATAGTCCATAACGTTGAGCGCGGAGCCCATGCACGTGTAGGAGGAATAGACGTGACCAAGGAACCACAGCCGACCACCCATAACGCAGAGTGCGGAGCCTGTAGCACATGTAGGGAGAGATCAGAGACTGGGTCTTTTCCATAGAGAACAGAACAGAACGTATGCTGCTCGCTGATCGGTGAAATATGTTGGAGATTTGGAGAAAAGTGCTCAGTGATTTGGAGAAACCTGTTTGGCGAAATACGATGGCGATTTAGAGAAATGTCTTCGGCGATTTGGAGAAACGTGTTCGGTGATTTGGAGAAACGTGTTCGGCGATTTGGAGAACTTGTTCAGTGATTTGGAGAAACATGTTCAGCGATTTGGAGAACTTGTTCGGTGATTTGGAGAAACGTGTTCAGCGATTTGGAGAACTTGTTCGGCGATTTGGAGAAACGTGTTCGGCGATTTGGAGAACTTGTTCGGCGATTTAGAGAAACGTGTTCGGTGATTTGGTGAACTTGTTCGACGATTTGGAGAACTTGTTTGGCAAAATACGTTGGCGATTTCGTATTGGAGTTCGTTATGAAATAACGTAGAGCTCGGCGACCGTAAGTGGAAATTAAACCGTAATGGAGAAAAAGTGGAGACAAATTATGGAGACCAAAACTTTATTCATCATAAAGTGGAGAGTACATATCTAGGGCGTTTCAAGGATAGAAACATATGAGGTGCTCAAGGTGCCATGAGTTGGGGACATAGATTTCGTCTAAGTCACATAGGCGATAAGACCCTGGTCGGGTAACCTCTTTAATGACGTAAGGCCCTTCCTAGGGGGAGGAGAGCTTGTGCATTCCCTCAGTTTTTTGTTTTCTGCGGAGAATGAGGTCGCCGAGAGCAAATAAATGACCTTTGATGTTGCAATTGTAGTACCTCCGCAAGCCTTCTAGATATTTGGCTGTGCGGAAGCAAGTGATTAGGCATTCTTCCTCGGCCCTGTCAACGTCCTCTGTCCGAATAGCTGCGGCTTGCTCTTCATCATAATTTTCCACCCTAGGTGCTCAAAAGGAATATCCGCTGGTAGTATGGCTTCTGAGCCGTAGACCAAGAAATATGGAGACACACCGGTGCTGCGACTAGCTTGAGTGCGTAGTCCCCAGACTACAACTAGTAGCTCCTTGAGCCATCTGCCCAGATGCTTTTCTTCTTTCTGATATAACCTCTTTTTGAGGGCATCAAGGATCATGTCGTTCGCCTATTCGACCTGGCCGTTGGCTGTAGGATGGGCAACGGAGATGTATTTGATGGAGATGCATTGGTCTTCGCAGAAGTCCCAAAAGTGATGGCCAGTAAATGTAGTTCCGAGGTCGGTGATGATGCTGTTCGGGAGACTAAATCTATGGATGATATCTTCGAAGAGCTCGACTGCTTTCTTTGAAGTAGCTAAGACGAGCGGTTTATACTCGATCCACTTGGAGAACTTGTCAATGGCGACGTATACATACCGGAAGCCATTTGGTGCTAGCTTGAAAGGCCCAATCATATCTAGTCCCTAGCATGCTAAGGGCCAGGAAGCTGGGATGGTCTGCAGCTCTTGTGCCGGCATGTGTATTTGCTTCGCGAAAAATTGGCATCCTTCACAACGTTGGACGAGGTCTTCTGCATCGGAGATGGTCGTGGGCCAGTAAAAACCATCTCGAAAAGCTTTGCCGACCAGTGTTCTCGAGGCCACGTGGTTACCACAGGAACCAGAGTGAATTTCGAGAAGTAGCTTCACTCCGTCTTCTTGGGTGATGCATTTTTGTAGTATCCCTTTCTTGGCACTTTTCCTCATCAAGTTGCCATCCACCAACACGTAATGCTTGCTTCGATGGACTAGGCGTTTGGTTTCAGTATTATTGGTGGGTACTTCAGCGCTGGAGAGGTACTTGATGAATTGTTCCCTCTAATCGGCGGCCAATGAAGGTACCGTAAGTACTAGCTGCTCGGTGGGGGGAACTTCCTGAATTTCCTTATCTTCCTTAATGGATGGCGCCAGAAGATCTTGAACAAAGACCCTCAGCGGAATCGCGACGCGAAAGGAGCCTAACTTGGATAAGTGGTCGGCGAGCTGATTTTGATCGCGCACCACATGGTGCTACTCGATACCGTAGAATTTCTCTTCAAGCTTCCTGATTTCGGTGCAATATGCATCCATCTTTTCACTGGAGCAGGACCAGTCTTTGTTGAGTTGGTTGATGACCAGCGCAGAGTCCCCATATACCCTGAGGCGCTTGATGCCGAGCTCGATGGCTATACGGAGTCCATGGAGACATGCTTCGTATTCGGCGGCATTGTTGGAGGTCGGAAAGTGTATCCGGAGAACGTATCAGAGCTTATCCTTGGTCAACATAATGAACAGAATGCCCACACCAGCACCATTGATGTTGAGGGAGTTGTCGAAGTACATCACCCAGTGCTCGAGGCATGTGGCGGCAATAGGCTCTTGGATCTCGGTCCACTCAGCGATGAAATCAGCAAGCGCCTAAGACTTGATGGTAGGCTTGCTTCTGAATTCAATGGAGTAAGTGTCAAGCTCGATAGCCCACTTGATGATATGGATGTTGGCCTCTTTGTTGCGGAGAATGTCCCCTAGAGGGAACTCAGTGACCACGGCGATCTTGTAATACTCGAAGTAGTGGTGGAACTTGCGCGACATAATCAGGACGGCGTATAGCAGCTTCTGGACCTGAGGATAATGAGTCTTGGGCTCGTTAAGAACCTTGCTGATGAAATATACCAGATGTTGCACCTTATAGGCATGCACGGCCTCCTTGCATTCGACCACAATGGTCGTGCTGACAACACGAGAAGTAGTGGCCATGGAGATCAGGAGAGTTTCATCTAGCTGTGGCGTCGTCATGATCAGAGGCTTTGTTAGGAACAACTTGAGCTACTCGAAGGCTGTGTCTGCCTCTTCCAACCAGGAAAAGCACTCAGAGGCCTTGAGGAGTTTGAATAATGGTAGCCCTTTTTTGCCAAGGCACGATATGAAGCGGCTTAAAGCAGCCATGCAGCCTATAAGCTTTTGTATATCCTTGACACATGTTGGCTGTTTCATGTTGGTGATGGCAGAAACCTTGTCAAGGTTGGGCTCAATGCCTCATGCGTTGACGATGTAGCCCAGGAGTATATCGGACGGAACTCAAAAGATGCACTTTGAAGGGTTCAACTTCCATCGATACCTTTTAAGGTTGGCGAACGTTTCTTCGAGGTCGGTGATAAGATCATTGGTGGTCTTGGACTCGACGACCACATCGTTGATGTAAGCTTCAACGTTGCAGCCGATCTGTTGATCGAGGCACATCTGGATAGCCCTTTGATAAGTCGCCCCGGCGTTCTTGAGTCTGAAGGACATGGTGGTGTAGCAGTACGCACCGAAGGGCGTGATGAATGATGTCTTGATCTGGTCTTCTTCCTTGAGGGAGATCTGGTGATAGCTGGAGTAACAATAGAGGAAGGAGAGCAGTTCGCAGCCGGCAGTGGATTCTACAACCTCATCTATCCGAGGCAGACTGAAGGGGTCCTTAGGGCAGTGTTTGTTAAGATCAGTGTAATCAGCGCACATTCTCCATTCTTTTTTCTTTTTTCGAACGAGAATAGGGTTTGCTAACCACTTAGGATGATACACTTCCTTTATTAATCCGGCAGCTAGGAGCCATTTTATTTCTACCCTAATAGCCTCCTTCTTGTCTAGTGCGAATCGGCAGAGTTTCTGCTTGATCAGTTTGGCGGTCGGCGAGACATTCAAGGAGTGCTCGATCTTCTCCCGTGGTACCCCCGGCATGTCTGCAGGTTTCCAAGAAAACACATTGGCGTTGGCACATAGGAAAGAGACAAGTGCGCTTTCCTATTTGGGGTCAAGGTGAGCCCCAATCTTGACGGTCTTGGAGGGGTCGTCGAGGCCGAGGCCAACCTCCTTGATTTCCTTGGACTTGGCGGAGGCGTGAGGAGGCTCTAGCTCTAGGATCTCCATGTCGTCGGTGGGCACCGACTTGGCTTCGGTGACCACGCTAACCATCTAGATGGAGAGGTTAGTGGCTTTGGCGAGGGCGAGACTCTGTCTCACAGGCATAGGCGATGGAGAGGTTGGCCCGTAAGGCCAGGACTCCTACAGGCGAAGGCATCTTCAGCACTAGGTATGTGTAGTGCGGTATAGCCATGAACTTGGCTAGAGCTAGCTGGCTAAGTATGGCGTGGTAGGCGGTGTTGAAGTCGGCGACGTAGAAGTTAATGTGCTCGACGCGGTAGTTGCTTGTCATTCTAAACTGTACTAGTAGGGTGATCTCTCCAAGTGGTTTGGATGCCGTGCCAGGTACCACACCCTAGAAGGAGGAGTCTGAGGGTGTGAGATCTGCTATCCCGAGGCCCAACTCCTTTAGGGCTCCGGTGAAGAGGAGATTTAGAGCGCTCCCACCGTCGACGAGGACTTTTCTGAAAAGCACTTTCTAGACGGTTGCATCGAGGACGAGGGGGAAACGCCTAGTGTAGGGGATGTTCGCCCACTGGTCGGCCCTGCTGAAGGTGATTGGGACCTCAGACCATGGGTGATAGCTGGGGTTGACGGCGGCATCTTCTGTAGTGACGGCGATCACCGGCCGGGTGGCGAGCTTCCATTCTCTTCTGCTCTCAGTGGAGGTGAGGCCCCCGAAGATGGTGGCGACCACCTTGTCATGGTCCTGGAAGGCATTGTTATTGCCCCCAGGTGGTCGGTGGCCTCCGGCTCCATCATTGGTGTCGTCGTCCAACTTTTTGTCCTGGAACTCCTTAGCCAAGATGAGGCGGTTCTTCATCTTATGTTTGGCATTCTTGTGGAGAGGGCACGGGCTATCGAGGATCTTCTTGTATTGCTCATCCTAGTTGCGCTTGGCGTGAGGTTCATTGACGGCGACGACGATGTGGTCTGGTCGCCGCCGCAATTTTGGTTAGACTTGGGTTGTTCAGGCCGATCACGGCCGCTATCATGATGGTAACTAATGGGGACGGGGATCCTGATCTTCCGTCAGGTACAGGTAACTATCGTTGTGGTGGAGAATGACGCACCAATACGGCTTCAGATCAAAAGATCGAACCCTGCAATCTTAGCACCACAACTCCTCTGGTTATCAACCAAGACACGGATCCGGTTGACCTCGCCAAGAAGGCTAATCCTTGCTTGCGCAACGAAGAACACAAGCAAGAACAAGAAATAAAACAACCAAATTGCAGATGAATGATTAATCTCATGATGTTGTTGTCTCACAAACCGATGAATGGCGAAACTGTTCTTGACAGATTAATCTAAGCAAAACCCAAAACTTAATGATGGCGGTGGAGTATGATTATAAAGGTCTTAGGGTCGTCGCCTACCCTGGACGCGCTCCCTAATGGGCCTAAACACGATACACGGTCCAACGGACCAAAAGATGGTGTCACAGCACCTTGGCAGATTCTGGATGCTGACTTGTTTCTACGATTCCTGTTGGTTCTGAAGGACTTTTGGCATGAGACCACTTGGATTGGCTTTCTTATCAAATTATCTTTCCAACCATATGTGGATTGTCGAAAACGGAGTTGGGATGCGTCTTGGGTTACCAGTTTAAGGCAGACTGGTCCTGGAGGCCGAGGCAGAGTCGAAATCATGTTGGACCGGGCCTCTAGTTTCTGTTGAACGTCCTTGCTGGTCATCAATGCCTCCACCTCTTCCTCTAAGTCCCTCATGACCCTCTCCAATGTTAGTAAGCAAGATAACATCATTAGGTAGTAGTCTATTCTCAAAAGTATGAAAAGGATTGCTTAAGAACGAACTCATCTCTAAATTGAGTTGACGCATTCGAGCCCGGGTCATTGGACCTTGCATGACGGTTGGAGGATCAGCGGGTACATCCAAAGGAGTGATGTCCTGCGGTCGTCGTAGCGGCGGTCGTTGTGGCATTGGTCGTCGGGGTGGTCGTCATAGCGGCGTGTTGGGCGATGAGTGCCCGCATCCTCATTGAAGTGCACCTTGGCATCCTCGGCGTCAGCGTACTAGTTGGCGGTCGTGATCATCTCGCCAATCCCTGTGGGCGGCTCGTGGTGGTGGAGTCCTCAGATGAAGGCGGTGATGACCTCAGCTTCCGTGATATTGGGAATAGAATTCCTCATCTCGAAAAAGCATCGGATGTAGCTACAGAGGAGCTCGGATGGCTTCTAGTTGATGCGGTTGAGATTGTGCTTGGTGCCCGGCTGAGTACACGTAGCCATATAGTTGTCGGTGAAGACTTTTTTTAGCTCTTCCCAGGATCCGATGGAGTCGGGGCAAGGCTTGTAAACCAACTCATGGCGGCTGGCATGAGCATGACGGGAAGATAGTTCGCCATGACACTGGTGTCTCCTCTAGCGGCGTGGACAGCAGTGGTGTAAGCCTGTAGCCATTATGTCGGGTTCATCCTTCCTTCGTAGGGCTCGACCCTAGTGATTTTGAAACCACAGGGCCACTGAAGTGTTCGGAGCGCCCTTGTGAATGCTGAGGGCCCCTCGGGGTTGTCAGCACCATCGGCGAGTGGCTCGAGAGCTAAGTCCGGGTTATCATACTCTTGCTCGTACTCCTAGCGGTGGCGTACTTCTTCTTCATGGCAACCAAAGCGGCATTCGTTGATACATCGTTGTGCATCTCGGAGATTGTTGAGGTGCACTCGGACATCCTGGTCGACCTCCTGGTCGGGTTGGCGGTGATGTTCAATGCGGTTGGCCTTAGCTCTGCCCTAGAGGGGTTGCCTATCGTCACGGTGCTGGTCGGTGAAGCGACTTGGGTGGCGATTGAATCTTGTGGCGACTGATCGGCGAATTGAGGTTGTGGAGTAAGAAGGTCTCTGATCCTAGCGGATCTCATTGACCTGGCAATGCGTCGCTTTAAACATTGCGGCAACCTTGGTGACCTCTGGTGTCTGCGGGAGTCGGGCAAGCTCGTTGGTAGCCATGGCCAAGTTGGCGCTTGGGGTCTTGTAGACGTCGTGGCCGTCAACATGGACAAACTCGTCGTTGAGGTTGCATTGGAGTGGTCTTCCTTGCGAGTCAAGCTGCTACTCGGCCCTCGCAAGGACAATCTCATTTGCTCGGTGCTATGCGCGGTTGATGTTCTAGTTCTCACGAGCGGCGCGTTCCTCCTCGGTTTCACTGTTCCGAGGGGGGCTGTCGACGCTGACGTTGAAGATTGCACCGCCACAGAACGGAGAGGGAAGAAGTAGTTCGGTGGTCATTTTGGTGATGGTCTCCGTAGAGCCCTGGGACTTGGAGTCCGGATTCTACTCTAGATGGTCTAGAGGGATGCTCTAGAGCGTAGGCTGATATGGAGCATGTTGACGGCCGGCGGAGGCTGGTCGACTATCTGGTTGGCGGGAGGATGGACATCTCCAACCTGGTCGGCGAATCTGCCCCTTAGGGCATCTTGGTAAGCGGTGGCAACGTTTGTGAACCTAAAGGGTAGGGCCATAACCCCTGGAGTTTCCTAAGCAACCTCCGATAGATATGGATCGGAGGGTGGTCGGCGCTGAACTAGAGTGTCCAGAGTCGATTTGGCGATGGAGAGGCAATCGGTGAGCTTTAGACCAACCTGATCGATGGATGCGATCAGATCATCATTGTTGATTTGCCTCCTCTAGTAGCGAGGAAGCGGGCGGTGAGTCATCGATGAAGACCTTGGAGGCGGTTCCGAGATCAGATCTACAGTCACAGGTCTGGGGGTGATCGGCGTTGAATTGATCTGCACCGACTCGAGGAGCTCTCTAACTTCGTCAGCATTGATGATCCACGAGATGGATCCGACCATGAAGATCTGGTCGGGCTGTGGGAGGGACAAAGAGCCTATGGAAAAAGTCATCTTGTTCAACAAGGAAACTACACGCAGACCCCCACCTGGCGCACCAACTGTCGATAGAATATCGTCGGCAGTCCTCCGAGGGTATCCCTCGAAGGTAGATTGATCGGCAGAGAAGTGTGTGATCAAGAATAAGAAGGCAACAGAGACACACAAGATAGACAGGTTCAGGTCATCAGTATGACGTAATACCCTACTCTTGTGGTTTGTTGGTTTGTATTAGCTATCGTATGATATTGCATGAGCTTGGAGGGGGTCCCTGCCCACCTTATATAGTATGGGGGCAGGGTTACAAGTCGGTTAGATCTGAGAGATAATCGGAAAGTAATAACATATTACAAGAATCTTTGGATCATACATATCCTAATAGATCTCGTAGTATCTTTAGGATATCTTCCGGTGTCTTGCGGGAAGCGCCGAGCAGAGTCGTGCCCCACAAGGCTTCGTCTTGTGGGCTAGGCCACCCTTGGGGGCATAGCCCATGTGCTCTACCATGGGTATCCGGGGTCGTACCCCCCACAAATAGTCATCATTTAACGATGTACATTATCATGTCATGTCATCCATGACCCTTCTTATGCATTCATGATTCTCACTTTTTGCATGTGCATGCAATAGGTGTGATAGAAAAAATTACCGTGTTGGAGTATGAGGCCAACCCCTAGGAAGAGCATCAAGAAGTGCAGTAACAGGAGGTCCTAGGAGAAGGCAAGCCCGATGGTGAATAGTTGCCCGAGTGCCCAGATCATCAACCCTCAACCTTTGTGAAAGGCAAGGCCCGAAGCATTCTAAGCCTCCTATGTTTTCGAACTATCAACTTGAGTCCTTTTATGTTGATGCATTAAGTACTAGGAATTGATTGGAACCACTTGTTGCATACATCTTCCTTGTCCAAATATATGCTTAGCCATGCTTAGTCGGTATAAGTCGGGTGATTACCTGTCACCTGCATGATATAGGTTGATAACTAATCATGGTTTGCTATATGTGCTAGCGTGGAAATAACCATGTGTCAATGAATAAAGGAGACTGGGCAGGATCATGATAGAGAAGCAACAAGGCATGGATGTCTTGGGTGCCTATCTATCCCCATCTATGTCGGTTAAGGACTGATTCGCTGTACGTCCTTATGTCATGTTGAACGCATGCCTAGCACTTAGCTAGGAAGCCGAGTAGCTCAATTCAGGCTGGGCCCTAATAAGTGAAAGTGCGCACACTGGACGCAGTAAGGATGTGCAGAGAGCCAATGGCGTGAGTCCAAGGGTGGGACCGGGTCCCAATCTTCCTAACAGATTGGTAGAATCTCTGAGGGTGCGGCGCTGATTGGACCCACGAGTTAGTCCTGAATTGTACCAAAGGTGACCTCAAGCTACCTTCATGGGGTGTGCCTTGGTTTGTGTTAGGAATAAATTTCCCAGCTAGGTAGGAATCGATTTGAATCACCGTCTCTCCTGGATATTGAGAACTTGACTGAGTAGCGGCAACGTAGAAGCAGTAATTGAAACTTGATGGTTATGATGATGCTCAAATTATTCTTATACCGGATATGGTTACTAATGCTTGTTAGCTTAATCAAGTGATTGCTCTAGTATAGGTGCTAATCTAGAGATGCTTAATTGAATAGATATTCAAATTGATGCTAGAAGTACTAAATCTCCAAGTTATATTACTTAAGCTTTTATGCAAATATAGTCTAGCTAACTCCACCTTTAAAGCCTTGCATACTCCTTGGTGTCTTATTATTTTGGTTTATGACGAGTAAGTCTAGCTGAGTACATTCTCATACTCAGGCTTTATTCCCATTTGTTGTAGATGACGTGATGTACCATGGTTATTGCAAGCATTGCATAACTCCTGCAGTTGATGGAGAGTAAGACCAAGGGCATGATCATTCTATATCATCTCACCTATGTGCTTTTGTTGGAGATGATCCTAAACTGGCTTTGTACTTGAACTATCTTGATGTTCGTTTCAAAACTATGTTGCTTTCGCTACTTCTAAATTTGGGTTGTAATAACTTTGTGAAACTCTGATGTATGAGAACTATTTGTGAACTTGTTGTAACATGTGACTAGTTGTGTTGAATCATGTACGATGTTGGTTTGCACATTGCACAGTTTGAGATCCTTCATGATTTCATCGAACTACCGGGTTTATATGGGTTCAAGTATGACGGTTTGATTGCTTCGGTGATCGCTATTGTACTTGTGCTCTTATAAATTGGATGGTTCTGTTATAGCTTCGACCTCCCAACGTGTCCTAACCCCAACCAAGTGCTCGGGGGCTCCGACCTTGGCACCTCCATGGCAACATCGCCCACCGACATCACCATGATGGCACTTGATCCAGTCAACTAGAGAGCACCACTGCTCGCCTACCTCCTCAAGGAGGTTCTCCCACCAGAAAGGACTGAAGCATGATGAATCGCTCGACGCATCAAGATGTTCATCACCATCGATGATGAACTTTACAAACAGAGTCTGCTGGGAGTACTCATCAAGTGCATCCCGACCGACTAGGGGAAACAACTCCTCCTCGAGGTCCATAATGGAATCTACGAACATCACGCGGCCCCGAGGACGCTGGTCAGGAAAGCCTTTCACCAAAGCTTTTACCGCCCACTACACTACGAGATGCAGAGGAAGTGGTCTGCAGGTGTGAAGGATGCTAGTTCTACACTCGACTGACGCATCTACCAGCGTAGGAGCTTCAAACCATCCCCATCACCTGGCCATTCGTGGTCTGCGGCCTTGACATGGTCGAACCTCACAAAAAGGCCCCGGGTGGCTTCACTCACCCACTCGTGGCAGTGGACAAGTTCACCAAGTGGATAGAGGCGAAGCCCATCACCAATATCTGCTTGGAAGAGGTGGTTGACCTGCTCAAGGAGGCTCGTGAGATGACCATCATCCACTCCACTCATTACCAACAAACTCTCCGCAGGTATCATGAAAGAAAAATCAGGGGAAGGATCCTCGAGGTCGGTGATCTCATACTCAGGAGGACCCAGTCAACCAAGGACAAACATAAGCTCTCTCCGCCATGGGAAGGACCATACGTGGTGGCCGAGGTGATCTGATCGGGCGCCTACCGGCTACAGGACGACAATGGCAACGTTCTCACCAACACATGGAACAACGAATAGTTACATCATTTCTTTCCCTAAAGCTCGGTCTTACCACTTATTTCCATTCAACGTTTGCTCCTATAGCGCCCCAGCCTGAGTACTCTCAGCCTGGGTCGCTCAGGGGCTCCACGTGGGTGCGATACCACCCTCCTTTTTTATTATCATGTAGTAATATTTTTCACCCAAATGAAAGGGCGTTGCCCAAATGAAAGGGCATTCTGTTCCTTTGATTACCCTATGTAACTTGTGTTTTAACCTCCCGACTGATCACTCCTCACCTTGACCTAAGATTACAAGCAGCTGAGCCTCGCGGGCCATGCCTAGGTTCTTAAGGTTGTAGCCTATGGGTCAACAGGCAGGTGCGAAAAAGAAAGGACAAAAAACAAAGCTATGCAAGGGTAAAAACAAGGGTGGATGGGACAAGCTTCCCCTCACGAGTGATTTCATCACAAAACAAACATAAAATATTCACGAATGTAAAACTGTTCACACAGGGGCTCCCCCATGAACTCATCTTTTACATGAACTAACTATTTCTACTCTAACTCTATTGTGCCCCCTGGCGGCATCGGCTGATGGTACGGTTGATGAGGATGAAGGCAGCTCGCTTTCAGTTGGGGGCGGGATGACGCTCACCTCTGACCCAGTCTCCGCTCCCTCCATAGCTTGGATGACATCTTCTTGGCGCACGTCTTTGGCCATGGTCGAACGGTGAGCCTCCATCACCCACTACGTGGTGACCTACTCAGCGACCATCTGTGCATGTGGCAACAAACTCTCCCCATCGGTGTATCCTCTGTAGATGGCCATGAAGTCTAGATCAGGGTGATGGGTCACCACCGAGGTCATCACCCCTGATGTCCCATAGAACATGCCATTAGAGATGGCGCCTGAACTTCATTTGGGACCTCCGCCAGCTGGACGGTGGGCGTACTGGTGCTCGGTCCTAACCTGAACACCTCGGAGATGACCACCTGGGTGATGTTGTGAATCTGGTTAGGCTCTCCCTCGAGAGCGCATTGCTCCTCAATGGACTAGGCTAGTGCCTCCATGCCTCGACTGACCGCCGCTTTGAGCGTGTCTAGCTCTTGCTCCAAAGAGTCGATCTTTCCACCCAATTCTAAGAATAGACGACAAATTCAAAAGCAAAGGAAAGGAAAAATCAAGGCAGCAACCAAGGGCGGAACAGATACGTACCAAGGCAGATGCTTTTGAGAATGGAGAGCCCTTCCTCTTGCTGGGTCACCCTCTCGAGCAGTCCAGCGTTCAACTCCTCTGCCCTAAGCATCTGCCCCTAGAGTGTGACCACTTCTTGCTCGGCGTCCAACTGGGCCTTCCGCTCCACCTCTAGAGCCTCCAAGGACTTCTAGAGCATTGCATCGGTCTTCGCCAAGTAGGCCTTCGCCGCATCAAGTTCCCACTAGATAGCAGTCATCCACTCGACCACACGCAGCTCCACCGCCCATGCTCCCATCGCCTCGGTCGCCTGATCTTGAGACTCATAGCGGGCGGACTCTAGCTGGTGCCTGAGCCACTGCTTCTTAATCCATCCGACCATGCTCTTCCTGAAGAAATTGGGACTTATAGATTCACATCATCTCTAGGTCCTGTGAGACAAGAAGCAGGCGTGCTGAGATAACCATTTAAAAGCCAAGGAATCAAAGACAACACCAAGAATGTAGAAAACTTACCTCTACAACATGTGGCAGGTCGATAGTCATGGCCTGATGGACGAGCTCAACCCTCTCCAAGGCCTCCTTTAGCCTTGCCTTGGTAAGGGCAAGATCAGACTCCATTGATAGTCCTCTCTGTCCCTAAGTAGGTGCTAGAGCTTCACCTCTTCCTCATCACGAAGGATGAACCAGGCCTTTCCTAGCTCGCCGAGGCAAGGCCACACCAGCTCGAAGGTCACCCCTGACCCGCTTGAAGATCCAGCCTTCGCAGTATCATGCGATGATTGGATCATCACCAACTCATGGGATGATAGGATGGCTGGTGGCTCCACCCCGATGTCTTCCTCATCGGAGAAGGGGATGTCCATTGCTAGGACTCCATGGCTCGCCGGCGGCTGCTCTACCTCTGGCCCGGCTGCGGTTCCACTGGACCCCTCCAGCTCTGACCAGGCGGGTGAACTGTGCGCTCCTCTGCTGGGCAAGATAGGGATTCCGGTTTCCCTCCTCTCCTCCTCCACAACCGTTGGGGGAGGGACCATGAGAGTCACCTCTGACTTGACCTCCGCTGTCACCACAGGGATTGCCGCCATCACCACCATCGCCACTGCCGCCATGCTCATGACCAGCTGGGAAGACGCAACCCCCTCTAAGGAAGGTCGCACCGCCAACCTGCTTCCCCCACCGCTTATCATGACCTACTGCAGGCTGGGTCTCCACTCTTCTCGCATGGGAGGTGGGGAGGTTCCCAGTCCCATGAGCCCTAGGCCACTATCAAACAAGCACATGTTAGTCACACTCAAAAACTCAACTATGAGAACAAAAGGGAGCATGAATGCATACCCAGATGAAAGCGACAGAGCCCTGAAGCCCTGACCGGCTGACGTCGAGTTGACCGAATGAGGATTGCTCGTGGGTCATGACCCACGCCTGCTCGCATCGGTGAGGGAGGAGGCGACCCAGCCAGTCCCCGACCAGCCCGTGAACAGCCACGACCGCCAGCTCATGGCAAAACCACTGGAGCAACTAGCGGGGCATCTCCTCGTTGTGGGTCATGCACATGTGTTGACCCCGAAGATGTAGGAGAATGATCATGTCCCCCCGATCGAACCTCCTCTGGGCCTTCTAGGCTTTCTTCTTCTTCTTGGCAAGCGCGGCCTCCCTCTAGGCAGCTTGCCAAGCCGCGCCTTCTGGTCCACTCGAAAGATGCGGCTAGGATTTATAGCTCGCGAGTCCCTTCAAAATGGGCAACTCAAAATCAATTAAAACATAAAAAACAAGAAGGAAAAGGTCATGGGAAAAAGCATACCAAATTGGATAGCTTCATGGCATGAAGGGAACCGGGCGTCCCATCGACGGAGTCTTCATCCCAAAACTATAGCCCTCGATCGAGGTGACTTCAGACTTCATACTTTGGCAACTCCTTCGGTGACGTGTGGTCAGGATCCATCGGGCCAGAGTTGTAGCAGAACCGACCAATTTATAAGGGCACAAGTACAATGGCAGCCCGCATGCGGTCGCACTGTCATACTTGAGCCCATATAAACCTGGTAGTCCGTCAAGTACCACGACGGGTCTCGATTAACCATCAACATACAGCCAAGATCGTACAAAATTCAACATACATATCACACGTTACATAAGGTTCACAAATACGGTTCATTCATAAGAGTACAAAATAAGGTTACTACAAACCAAGTTCAGTAAAATAGTAGCGGAAGCAAATTAAAGTTTGAAGCTAACATTTGCCATCATAGTTCAAATACAGTGCCAACTAATGATCACATCTACAAAAGCATATGAGAAGTATTAATAAGAGATGTCTGCCCAGGGCTCACTCCTCGTCCATGGCGGGACAGAAGTAGTTCTTGCAATAGCCATGATAAACTGTACCATCTGCAACAATGGGAATAAAACCCTGAGTAGGAGAAGGTACTCCGCTAGACTTACCTGTCATAAACCAAAAATAAAGTGATTCCAAGGATTATGCAAGGGTTTATAAGTGGAGGTAGCTTAACAATATTTTGCATAAAAATCGACTAACTCAGTTGTACAATTATAATTAAGTCATCAAGTTTATTATAGCTATTCATCTCTAGATTAGCAACTAACCTATGCCAAACATGTGGTATATCATTTAGTAGCATACAATAGTAACCATAGCTAGTGTAGTAATTCCATGTTCATCTAAACTATCATATTCCATAACACAATTACTATGATGTTGGAGCTAGCCAAGTTTCACACTATCCGGGAGATACGGTAATTCGAATCAATTTCAACCAGCTGGGAATTTATTCCTAACACAAACCCAGGTAGACTATATCAATGGTCACCTTAGGGCACCTTTGGTACAACTCAGGTACATATTTCGTGGGTCCGACCAGCGCCACACAATCAGGAACAACCAGCTGCCAGGACGATTAGGACTACCCTACCCTTGGGCTCATGCCTAGCTCCCCACACATCCTTACTACCATCTAGAGTGCACACTCTAACAGAACAGGGCCTAGCCTGAGTTGAGCTACTTGGCTTCATGGTCAAAACGAGTTATCCAGCCAGCTAAGTTAGAGGCATGCGTTCAATCTTGTCAGAAGTGCCAACAACGGTATGGTCCTTAATCGGCACAGACGGAATCACATGAGTCAGCCTACATAAGACTCTGCCTGGCCTCCATTTACATTACCCCATGGTTCTTTTCCACGATAGCAAATATAGCCAACCGTGCTTCGGTATCCACCTATATCTCGCAGGTGATAGGAAATCACCCAACTTCTACTGGTCTAAGCATGGCTAAGCATATGTTCGATCCTCAACCTACATAGGGTTAAAGGTATATGTAACTGGACTAGGTAGTTCTATGCATCAAGTGTTTGCAATCAACTTTTATAACCTAATGCATCAAACATAAAGGACTCAAGTAATATTTTGTAAAACATGGGAGACTTAGAATGCTCTGGTGCTTGCCTTTAAGGAAAGAGGTTGGTCAGTGATCTGAGCACTTAGGGAGATCTTTGAGAGTTTGCTCCTCTTCTCCTAGAGCTGTGGCCTGAGGCATCTCTTGCTGATCCTCCTCCTCTTCTTCATTGAACTCTAGGAGAGTTATCTCTTTGGACGATCCTATATGCATGAGCATGAAATAAGATATCATGAATGCATATATGATGATAGGTATAATATGATATGATGTGATGAATGCATCCTCCCAAGTGTTTTCAATAGCTTTGCATCGAAGTAATAACAAGTTGCATCTTATTTTGCTGAGTAGGTGCTTATCTCTTCTCTAATAGCTAAACAAACACTTATGTAAATCATTTTCTAGACTACAAGACAACAGCCACTTGTTTTGACCATGACTAGAGTTATACACATCAAAATAATATGGTTGTGAGCATTTTGGAAATCTTATGAAATTGTCTACAACTTTCTTTTAATACACTTAATGTGATTCAGTAGTTATCTATGTCAAACAATTCAATCTTTTAGATCTATCCAGAGAGCAAGCATTTCTGACAGCAGACTTCAAACAGCCAAAATTCTTAAACCCTAAGGCCTATGACTATGAAATTTTAACCCAAGGTAGATAAGTAAATTATATATCACTTTGTTATTAACAAGTTTTACAGAAAAGACCATTATCATCATGAAACTATCATCACAACCGAAACTATACATGCAGCCATCTAGTTGAAATATAAAGCAATAATTAACTAGTTGCATACAACCAATTGCTTTTAAGTCTAACTAATAACATCAACAGATCATATGCATCACAAGCACCATAGAAAACATCATGGTTAAACATAACTAAATTAGTTATATCCATTTATTAATTTCCTTAGATAATAAGGTGATTTAAAGGATAAATATTTCCAATGCTCAATAAATTCAGACAAAATTATAGTAGCTCACATATGACCTTAGTAGTATACTATCCAAATTTCATGCCATTTGGATAAGTACAACTACCTCTACGAAAATTACAAGTTATATAGGCTTATTTTAGTAAAAATAGTTTAGCATAGTGAAAAGTGTCAAGCAACAGATTTAATATTTTTCATTCATTTCTCCAAGCAAAAGAATACTGTGTAAAATTTTTCATGATCATATGTTATGTATTTTTACCCTAAATAATTCCATTTGAAACTAGCAAATAATTAGGATTAAATAGGAAGACCATACTCAAATTATGCTTACTGTTGGTTTAGTATTTTTCCTACCTATAGCATGTCAACACCATCAAAATTGGAATCACTATTTTATCACCTTCCTAGCTCAAGTTATGCAATTTACAAGATAGAAATCAATTAAAAAGCATTTATCTAGCTACATTTTATTTTCCTAGAAAAATACCAGAAACAGTGCATCTCATATTTTTATCAAATACTACACTTCATGAAGAATCCAACAAAATTTGGTTCACCAAAATTGGACACTGTTAGCTTGAGATATAAATTTTTGAAACATGCATTCAAATCTGTGAAATAAATCAGAAAATCAAACATCATACAGACTGACAGCCGGGTCCCGTGGTCAATGGAGACCCACTTGTCAGCGAGACCAAGGCAGGGGATGGCGCTGACTGGCGAGAACTCACCGATGGTGAGGTCTCTGGCGGTAGCGTCTTCACCACTACACTCATCTCACCCACGCGCATCTACTGGTAGGATTAGTTGGCTCGGTGGCTCATCAGAGCAAGCTCAACGGTAGCCATGGCAGACAACGGAGGTTGGCGGTGGTACGCCGGCCATCTCTAGCTATGGCACACTAAGGCAAGGATGGATAAAACATCCTGGTGACCAAGCAAAGCTACATGGTGCAGTTGAGGGCTCGGGGTGGCATCGGTGAGCATGGTCCCGAGCATGGCCGTGCGGCGGCGCACGGAGCATGGCGGTGCTCACACTATTCTGGCTAAAAGGTGGCGAAAGATGGGTCTCTATCATGCCACTAGCGAGGTCTAGGGTTACTCAACCTAAGGTGCGAGAGAAAGGAGGAAGACAGTGAACCAACTCGGCGGCGATGAGCTCGAGTGCCACGGCGGCCATGGTGTTCGTGGGCTGTGGCAGAACCTCCTAAATTATAAGGCCCACATGCACCTGTCACTGTCCAATGACCTCTGACGACTATGCATATGTTCCCGATAACTTAAGAAGACTATCGGGTGTCCTCAAGGAACCCCGAATCATCTACGATTTCTGAGCAGGATCCCATGATAGAGTCATTGCAGTATTACAACAGTTTATTCAAAAAGATACATCAGAGTAACATAGCGGAAGTCTTACAATAATTTAGTTTACAAACCAGTTGTTTCAAAACTTACAAACTAAGTTCAATAAATATTACAAACCATAGTAGTGGAGTGACATTAGTAACATAATACAAAACACACAATTAAAGTGCCCTGCCCAAGGGCCACACGTTTACTTATCATCATCGGATCGAACAACAGTCATGCAGCACGGTCCAAAGCAGACCTGCTCATGAGGCTCACATGCAACAAGGGTCAACGAACCCTGAGTACAAAAGTACTCAACAAGACTTAACCGAAATTAAAACTGAGAAGACTCAGGAATGAAGGCTCAGGGATTCAAGGTATGGCTTTAGCAATAGTCAAAGTTCTTTTGCGTAAAAGCTCTCTAACAAAATTCTTTATTTCAACATTTAAAACTTCATAAGAACCATATATGAATCTGCCATGATCCGTAATGAGACCATGAACTTCATATCAAACTCTTTCTCAAATCCAGCTCAAGTTTCATTTATTAACTACAATGATGAACAGTGAGTTGAGTCTCCATAACCGAGGAGCAACGACGATTCGAACTGATTAAACCAAGCTGGGGATTCCAGACCACACGACATATGCAGGTCCCTGATCTACATATATCAACCTACCCTCAGATCCTCTAAAACAAGAATGAGTCCACGCCACCCGAGAATACAGTACTCCACCAATCCAGCCCATTGCCACGTGGGTACACGCTATTCCCGCCATCTCTCCACTCCCAGTGCACGAGTAGCCATTCTCGTAATAGAATAGCCAAGTTAAGGCTTACTGGAGTATGTGGTTAGTACTACAAAGTCTCACCTCATGCAATTCAACAACGGACGGACCTTAATCGACACAGGCGGAAAGAACCCGCTCACAAGACCTCCATGTCTTGTGGCTCTCACACACCGAGTCCGCTCGGTCTAAATTTATTACTCCATCGAATCATATCTCATGCTAACATAAATAACCAATCGTATCCAAAAATCATTTGTATCTCGTAGGTGACAGGTAATCACCCGACTTTTATCGGTCTAAGCATTGCTAAGCATAAATAGACATTCTCGAATTGAAACGGTTAACAAGGTAGATATGGGAAAACAAGGTTGGTAATGCACCAATTAGGTTTTCACTCAACTCCTAATTACTTAATGCAGTACTGAAAAGCAAAAGCGATATAAATTTGTAAAGCACAAGGTAGGTTTAAATGCATCCGGGGCTTGCCTTTGTTGTCGGAAAAGTCTGGTTCCGGAGTCGTTCCACAGATATCAAATCCGACCTCCACAGATGGATTAACCTCCTCCACAACTTGATTGACTACCACGTCTCGCTTTCATTCACTACACGTAGTAACAATGCCATGTTTAACATGATGCGAGATATATAACATGATGCTTGATGATGGATGCAAAAATTATTAACTTGAATACAAATTTCCTTCGCGGTCAGTTACAAGTCAAAACTAACTAAACCATTTCGTAAATTCAAACAATTACTTTAAGTACCAAGAATTATTTTATACTAATGACCCAAGGTCATCACTCAATCCAAAATTCAAACAAACCTAAGTTATTAAGGTTCACTATTTGCTTTTATGAATTAATTATTTCATTAAAAATATGAAATAAATCAACTTTCTCCAAATGAGCTCAAAATTTTTGTAAAGGTTCATCACATGGTAACTAAGTGGCAAAACAATTTTCATAAATTTTGGATAATTATTTAAGCCTAGAAAAATCATGGAAACTGATTTATTAATTAATTGAGCAATTTTTATCACATTCAAAAAGTATAGAAAATCAACATTTCATATTTTTATTAAATAGTATACATCACAGAGAGGTCACATAAAAATTTTCATAATTTTTGGAGCTGTAATTAATTCTATACAAAAATAACAACAACATACACTATTCATCCATTACTAAAAAATAGAAAATTCATTTTCAAACACAGAGTCACTGACAACGTGACCCCACCTGTCATCCTCGACCTCCCGCGCTGACCACGACGACTACACGTGTTGACTGGCGATTTCTCGCCGACGGCGAGATCACCGGCGACGGCCAAGGTACCACCATGTCCCCTACATCCCTACGCGTCGATTGGTGGCACAAGCGAGACCCAAAACGGCCTAGACCGAGCATGACACCAGCCATGGCGACCACGACGGCGCGGCTGCGCTACGCCGGGAACGTGAGATCGTTTGAGCTTAAACAAATTGCATGGGAAGGTTCAGCAGCTCACCCCGAACACGATTGAGCAAAGAGCAGGACCGGATGAGCAATGGTGAATCGGGTCGACGTTCATAGCAACCACGGTGGAGCAAGCTACGACGACGGCGATGTTCTGGTGGTTGCAGTGGACAAAATGATCAAGCAATAAGGCACAAAGCATCATGGTGACAAGGTGAAGCTGGAACAACCCTTCGCAAGAGCAGCGGCTCACCGTAGGACGACGGCCACAGTGAAGCACACGCGACGGCAATGTTGCCGGCCGCGAGGAAGAAAAGCAACGAGCGGTGGTCCTCGGCGAAATCTGGCAACAAGGCATGGTGAACTGGGTTCACAAGGAGTAGGCGGAACTATGGCATGCTTTGCTGTGAATGGAAAGGCACTACGGCGACGGCACCGGCACGACGGAGCAGCGACGGTGGCGACGGGAAAAACAGAGGAGGAGAAAGAGGAGAACGGCGACGGCACCAGGGCTTTAAAGGTGGCCAAGAAGCAAGAAGCCACGCCGTGGCCTTCTCCACGCCAGCGCGGAGCCAAAGAGGGCCACGAGCGCGCCTGGAAGCCAGAAGAAGATCGCCAGCGGTGACAGCTGCCCGCTTGTACTGTTCCAACTAATTACCGAATTGCCACTCGTCTAATTTCTCAAATTACTCCCAAAATTGCATGGTAACTCAAAAATCTCAAAAAATAAAAGTTGTTCCAAATTCAAACTTCTACAACTTTGCTTTTATAACCATACTCAAATTCAGTCTATATTTTGAAATGCAAGTTTGAATTCAAAAAGGGGACATTTTGAGAATTTACACCTTTTCAATTTACTTCAAATTTTATAAAACAACTTTGAAAACTCCAAAAATAAAATTTGTACATCTTGACAAGCTCTACACTTTTGCTTTTAGGCTCAACCCCAAAATGTGCTTAGATTTTGAATTGGGCTTTCCAGGGTAAACTTAAACGCTGAAATTAGGGTTTTCGGAAATTCAAATTAACACAAATGTTTTGAAATTGATTCACTCCATACAAGTCAACACATATAACATAAAAGTAAACTTGTTTTAGTGAATGCATAACAAAGTTTTCATAATCATTAGTATTAACATTATTTCAGGTAATATATAAAACACTCCATAAATAACATTGGCATGCTATAATATAAACATGAAATGCATTCATGAGTTGATGCATAATGATGACATGATCACCTTCTTAAGTACTTTATAACATCAGGGATGTTACATGGGCGAAGCGGCGACTCATTCCGGCACCGTCAAGCAGTGACGTCATCCCTAGATCCGGCCTAAGCACATAGACCCTAGCGCGGTGCTGGACCAAAGAAAATGAAGGCATGTGGTGTAGTGGTGTCGGGGACCTAATACCGGGGTACCCCAAAGAGGAGGAATCAATGAACCATCGAACGGTAAAAACTCCCGAAAGCGCGGTTACATCTCTTGCCCGACCAAACGGAAGTCTTGTTCCACCTCGCTCGAGCGCCCATGTGCCCTTGGGACCCGCTCTACCTCGCCCGATGGCTAGAGGGCGACTCCGCATCGCCCGACGGCTGGAGGGCGACTCTGCCTCGCCCGACGGCTGGGCTCGGCTTCACCCAACCCCCAGGGGGTGCGCTCCGCCTTGCTCAACCCCCGAGGGCTGGGCTCGGCCCTGTTCGATGGCCGGGGGATGACTCCGCTTCGCCCGACGGGTAAAAACTAGGTTTTTACCTCATCCAAACGGCCAATGACGAATCTCGCCTCGCCCGATATCCAGAGGCTGGCCTAGTCTCACCTGACGAACCGCGCCCTGTACCCTCATGATGACGATTGCAGGGTAAGACAAGATGTTTGGGTCAACCGCAGCGTTAGACGCCATGCCCTGCACCCCTGCAGGGAAGTACCATCAGGATGTGACCAGGCGTGCGCTTGGACCCCTCCGGGCATGGCAGAGCCTGAACAGTGTTGTGGGCGCCTGCTCTCCGTCCTACAGTGTTGTAGGCGCCGCCCTCAGCCTCCAGACGAAGAACCCGACGCAGTCATACGACAACCACTACGTTCCAAGGGCAAACCAACAGTCATCGCGCCTCCCGACCCCCACGGGGTCGGGGCTCGACAAATCCAGTCCGACACGCCACCCGCAGGGGCGGGATGGGACGTACCCACTTGCTAAACAGTGGCTATGGCATGGCCCACGACGGTCCACAATTGCCTCAATCCTGACACGATCTGCCATGATGGGCAGATCAGGCGTGGGGAAGAAGGAAGGACCGGGTTCCTCGAAGGACCTTCTATGCTCTTAGTGTTTTCTTCTTCCCCGTGTGTAAAAAAACCCTGCTTCCCCTTGATCTATAAAAAGGGAGGCAGGGCTCCCCACTAAGGGACCGATTCTGAACAGGTTAGCGCACACACACACGCACCACACGGCCAAGCGCCAACAGAGCCCTTGGCGTCCTTCCAATCACTCCATCAAGGACTTGGGGTCTCTCCCTCTGCCAACCATTTGTACCCCCTACTACGAACCTCATTCGGTGCTAATAACACGAGCAGTAACAGACTGGACATAGGGACATTCAGCCCGAACTAGTATAACCCTTGTGTCCTTTAGCGCACCATCCGGGCCTAACGCGCATCAATTACAAATTTACTCGTCGGTGTTTGTTCAAAACACCAACAAGTGGAATGGCAGGGCCATGGTCAGCCGCGAGCGCAGCGGTGCTCCGGTGACGACGATGGTTGCGGCAAGGTGAAATGCCGCCCAACCTATGGTTAGTAGGTGGTGCTGGTGGCTCAAGGAGGTGGAGGTGATGGCGTAGCAGCTGTGGTCGAGACAAATCGGCTGGTGGAGCTATATCAGTGGTGAGTGGTTGCGGCGGAGCTGTAGTGGTGCACAGTGAGCTCGACACAGAGCTTTGGCGACGCAGAGCAAGCAGGAGGGAGTGGGAGCGAGCGAGTGGATGGAGTGGCGGGTGCGCGGTGTTTAAGTGCGCGCACAGGCCTGATCGGCCGAGCCAACGCCGGCATGCTGCCGTCACACGGCGGCCATGGCCTGTGGCCCGTCGGCCACTACCATGCATGCGGGCGCCAATTCAGGTGCCACTGAATCCGTCTGACAGCGTGACATAGCGATTCAATTACTCCTAATCTGTTGCGAATTAGCAAAAACTTCCTTAATGAAAGTTGTAGAACTACATGCCATCTACAACTTTGATTTAAGAACCATCATCTAGTTCTCACTAGTTAACAAACTACATTGCTCCAAAGTGAGGTACTTTGAAACAGAAAACCGTTTCAACACTTAGAAAATTTCCTAAGTCACAAAACAACATTTTGTTGATAATTGTAAGCTATTTTTTAGCATGCTATGCACTAAATCAGACCTTGACCCAAAAATAAAAGTTGTTACCCTAGTCAAGTACTACAAGTTTTATTTAGGTCACATAGCCATGCAAACACTCTAAGCTACTGTTCAACTTTAGTCAAACTAGCATCATGAAAATGGCATTTCAAATGAAACCAACACTTAGAAGCAAAATTGGCCAAGGTCATGAATACAAACATTGTTCCATTTACTATCCTAGACATGTCTTAGGTGTTTTCATGACCTCACAACCATCTCATACATTGGTCATACATAATTGCAAGCATAAACATATATATAAATCAACATTTCATGTGATAATGATTAAGAATGAGATGAAATTTCATATGCTCTTGTTCATGAATGCTTGGATGATGCTTGTGCTCATAAAATGCAAGTGCCAATTGCAATGCTTAACACTGGGGTGTTACAACACTCCCACATTGGTCGTGTTCTCTCTGCCAAAGGGGCGACCCAATGGTGGAAGAAGGTATGGAAGACTCGCAACCCATCGAGGCCATGCCGCACGAGCCTTCGAAGCTCCATCTCGATAATCTCCAACTTGTTCTACCGACCGATGGGACCCCACGACTAGCTTTCCCTCCTCTCCAGCCTTTCCCCGATGAACGTCGAGTATGGCACCTCTGCTGGGTTCCTAATGTAGAACCACTCACCGTGCCACCCCCGGTTGGAGTCACAGGGGGACTACGCGGGGTTGGGGACCGACGGCTTTGGCCTCTTCTATAGGGCAAACCCCCCAACCAATGCGATTCTGGGTGGCTTCCCCTCGGACAGGGCTCGTCCGCTGAAAATCCATTGGAAGAGGTCCACGTGCGGCTCCATCCAGAGGAAGGCCTCATGGACGGTGATGAAGCCGGTGATGTGCAGTACCCCAGTCGGGTTGAGGTGCTACAACTCCAAGCCCCACTCATTGAGGAGCCCATGCAGGAACCAGTGTGTGGGATACCTGAGCCCACGCTCGTGGAAGGCAAGGAAGGAGATGACCTCATTGGCCCAGGGTTGTGGAACAACCTCCCCGGTGTAGGAGCCCTCCAATGTGCCACCTCCTTCGATGGGAGCAGCCCCTCATCCACATTGGAAGGCCTCTAGTTCAACATCGCACCTCGGATTTATGAATGAATCTGTGAGTTTTCCTCTCCCTCGCTCTACCCTCCTCTCTCCTAGAAACCACCATGGCACATGAACAGACTTGGTGAAAAGGATGAAGGAGGAATGGCAGCGGTTGAAGAAAGGCGAAAGAACAGGAGGAAAATCCTCTCCCTTCCCCCTATTTAATGTGGAAAGGCGTGCGGCGGGACGTGGCCCTGGCTGACGATACGCGGCCTACCCGACGAAACATCGCCTGGCTAATGGGACGTAGCCTAGGTTGGGCCCCACCACTACCACAACTCAGGCATGAGAAATAAGGGGCAACTACACGCAAATAACCCTCTGCCTTCCCAGGCAGGGTTTGGAAGGACCCATCGATGGAATCTCCACTGAGGAGAGGCCAACGGGTCACCTGAGTCGATCGGATGGCTCCAGCTGCTACCGAGAGACAGGTAAGGAGCAGTGGGATGCCCCATGTAGGTTATGCCAACTCTGTCACGAATGACGAACCCGAATTCCACTCAAACATATCCGATAAGAGCTCCCCAAACCCGTCACTTGAGCCATCAAGGTAACTTTACCAACCCCTGTTCTACTTTTCCAGTACATGATCATTCATTCATTCATCCATTCTCATGCATGCATTCATACATTCATCCCATACATCCAAGCATTGCATATGCAATTGTGCATCATAATGCTTTGCGTCGTGTCACGAAGCAGCAGTCATCTCATTCAATATGAACGACAACCGACCGGGGTTCAAAGGCCAAACCACGAAGGGCTCGAGGCCACCTCACGTCAAACAGAGCTAGGGGAGAAAACACAGATGAGCCCTAGTGGCCCTCACTCGATCTGCTCAGAAGCGGGCAGAGTCATCTTGACCCTCTCGTTTGATCCTAACCTTGAGCTAAGCCCACAGAATCTCCATCGAGGGGAGGCCAGTGGGCCACCTGGGTCGGTCTCTAGAATGACTTAGGCATCTGCCGAGAGGCGGGTTAAGGAGCAGTGGAATGCCACATGAGGGCTATGCCAACCCCGTCATGAACGATGGACCCAGATTCCACTCAGACATGCCCTTATTGAGCTCACCGAGCGTGACACTCGAGCCATCGAGGCAAGTGTCGTTAGCTCAACACCTCCGGTTGCGGAAATAGCAGACAGGGTGATGCATAAAACCCGGTCGACCCCTATTGAGCCCAACGAGGCTCGGGGGCCTGAGCTGTTAGGTCCCTACTTAGGAACCCAACAGACCACGTAGGTTGCAGTCGGAGTGGACATGGGCGAACACCCCAATAGCAAAGAACACAAGAGTTCCCGCCCTAGAAAAGAGTACCAAGGTACTCAACCTCCGACCAGAAGGCTAACCCCTTGACCATGCCTAACCCTTGGGTTCGCGCTCCATCTCGCCCAACCTCAAGGCCACGAGCTCTGTCCCGCCTGACCCCTCGGTTGTAGGCTCCGCCTCGCTCGACCTTTGGGTTCGCGCTCTGTCTCGCTTGACCCCTCAGCCATAGACTATACCTCGCCCAAGCCTTAGGTTCATGCTCCATCTTGCCCGACCTCAAGGCCACGGGCTCCATCTCACCTGACCCTTAGGTTCACGCTCCGTGTCGCCCGACACCTCGATCGTAGGCTTCGCCTCGCCCAACCCTTGGGTTCACTCTCTGTCTCGCCCGACCCCTCGAACGTAGACTACGTCTCACCTGAGCCTTGGGTTCATGCTCTGTCTCGCCTGACCTCAAGGTTGTGGGCTCCATCTCTCCCAACCCTTGGGTTCACGCTCCATCTCGGCTGACCCCTTGGTCATAGGCGCCGCCTCACCGACCCTTGGGTTCATGCTCTGCCTTGCCCGACCCTTGGGTTCATGCTCTATCTCGCCCGACCCCTCGGCCACAGGCTCCGCCTCACCCAACCCATGGGTTCATGCTTTATCTCGTCCGACAATGACCTACAACCTTACACCCACAAGTGCACTCATGAAACGAGTGTAAACAGTCCCTTCATGGCTTCACAGAAGTCCCAAAGGGGCTCGGGGGCTCCTGTCAGGTTCATAAACCCGGGGTCCCCAATGGACCCGCTTCCCTACAAAATTCGGCCCAGCAGGCGGCACAGTGACAACACACGCCTAGCCCAGCCTAGATACATGATAACAGGACAAGACAACGATCCGGTCCCTGACCAGAAGGCCTAGCCAAAGTGGGACCATAGTCCGACTCTAACCTCCTCTGACCGAAGATACGCCAGACCTCTATTCGCTGCTCTTTCCCATCCGAGATGGTCAGGACCAACTAGGAATGACCAACCGGGGACACCCACTCGGTGAGGTCTAGGAGATGAAGTGGAGCAGATAACATAAGATGCTCAAGTCAACCGCAATACCGAGGACCATACTCTGCCATGCCCTATGCACCTGTAGGACGGTGCCACTAGGCCATGCCAGACGGGCACTATACTACCTTCCATACACGTCAGAGCACAAACAGTAATGTAGGCACCGACATTGGCCATACCAGGCGAACACGGTAGAGCCTACCAGATGTGTTCGAACATAAACAGTATTGTCGGCGCCGACGACCGTCTCATACCGGACAGCGTGGGCAACAAGACTAGGTAGCACACGTATACACTCTTTCTCTTTTTCTCTGACTTGTAAGGCCATCACCTTCACATATAAAAGGGGATGCGCTCTCTCCCAAAAAAGGCTGGACAACTCTAGGATTCAATGACTTGAGGACTCGAATAGCTCAACAGCTACATAGAGCATACGCTCCAATACTTAGTGCATGTTAGAGCACCCATCACTTTGCCCCATTCGGTTCAGAGTCTGACCAGGTCTTTAACACCCCCCCCCCTTTCATTCCTACTCGTTTGTAACCCCACAGCAAACTTTGAGCACCTGGGCTCAGGAATAAAGTCACCGACCGACTAAAACTAGATGTAGGGCATGTCGCCTAAACTAGTATAAATCCTGTGTCATTGAGTGCTAGGCCACATCCGATCACAACGCACGGCAAAACTACAAATATTTACTTGTTGGTCACTTTTCCCACCGACACCCTAGGTGTTAGTCACGAGTTAAGTAGTGAATTTGGATTTAAGTAGGATAGGTCAAGCAATGATCATGATCTCTAGTTCATAATCTTGGAAGTGATGATAAAGGTGCTGAGGTCAAATCTATGAAATCGAGTCCCGACTTGAACTTGGACAATACCTTTTGCTTACATATGGACCCTTGTTAAGATTATGCATGCATAATGTTAAACATACTTATTTCATGTACATTACATCAACATGCATCCATAGTGAACTTTGGAAAAGTTTCATGAAGTTTGGAATCCAAAAAGTCACATGAAATGATAAGTTATAACATTTCTTGAATTGCTTCATCAGGTGAATGGGAATATGGGATGTCGACCAAAACTTGCTACCATGCCCAAATGACTCTAATTGAACTCCACAACAAAATTCATGAAGGGTTCGTGTTGAGCAAATGTTAAGAAAATGTCTCAATTGGTCGAAAACCCTAATTCTAGGGTTTAACGAGGTATTGCTTTGACAAATATGAAACTATGATTTTGGGACCAGATATGAAGTTTGACCTTTATTAAAAGTTGAAGTTTACGTGGAGTACAACAAACTTTATTTTTGGACCAAGCCTCGATTCAACTCTGAAGTTGCTCAAACAGTGGCCTCGATTTCGAATCCAGTGCCCTTTTGGGTTCCACAATAATTTCCCTAAGTCCTTAATCAGCAGTAGTGAGTTGATAGGTTTGCAACATTTTATCTTCTGAATTCATATGGCAGCTCAATTGGAGTCCTGAATATGAGTTGAAGTACACTTTGTGTTGGAAACAATGAAGCAAGTCTCATCAAGTTTGGAGTTCATTTGGATCCTCGAATTTAGTTTCAAAATCAGCAAAGACTAACTGTTTCCAGGAGTTAACTGAATCTTGGTTTAAGTTTCGTGTACCCTATTTTGGAGCCTTGTATCTTCCCGACC
Organism: Miscanthus lutarioriparius; assembly: GCA_904845875.1. Classification (NCBI taxonomy): domain Eukaryota; kingdom Viridiplantae; phylum Streptophyta; class Magnoliopsida; order Poales; family Poaceae; genus Miscanthus; species Miscanthus lutarioriparius. The sequence continues at coordinate 86,847,481 of CAJGYO010000001.1, read as the reverse complement.
TAGCCGAACCAATCCAAGATCCTTTAAGCAAATTTGCAGTTTAGTTTAAGTTGAACAACTTTTGTTTAAGTATCAAGACCTAGTTTGGCCTCTAGCACAACCAAATAGTGGACCAAAGTTCGAATCCAATGTTGTTTATCAGGTTCCAAAAACCGGCTAAGTCTGGGACTGAACTTTTTCAGTTTACAGTTTGCAAGTACCCCACTTTGGGAATTAATATCTCGCAAACCATTTTGATTTGGACCAAACTCTTTTAATCAAAGTTGTAGTACTCGTGTAGCTCTATCACATGGTGCAATTGGTTGAACAAATCACTAACCAGTTTGAGAGATATGAAGGGGAGAATATGGAGTTTTAGTCATATTTTTGAGGTGGTATTGTTAGCTGTTTAGCTGATTTCGAACCGGAGCTCATCATGGATGACCATGCACAGGGGCTCAACGCCGCGTGGTGCCCTCACTTCTCGTATGACTGCCACCTCGCCCACGCTCATCGATTTGGAGAAGCCAAGCTCCCTCCCTTTCTCCTCTCTTGCTCTCATTCTCTGTCTCTCCCTTTCATGCTCTCTCCCTCTCTATTTCACTCGCCATGGCCACCATTGCCGGCAAGTGGAGCTGCCGCACCACCACTACTCCTACCTTCTCCATCTTCCCTCCGCCCAACCAGCAGCCACCACCTCCTTCCCCTTGTAGTGCCTTGCCTCCCGCGCTCCTCCTCCATGGCCCGCTATCGCCGGTGCTCGCCTACTATAACACCTCGGTGTAAAGCGTGCATTACCATTTCATCCCATGAGCATAATCACCATCACCTCATGCATAAGCATCATGCATGCATTTCATTTTGAAAGAAATAAAGTATCATTTCATGTGGTGCTTAAGTTGATTGAAATTCATTAGGTTTAAAACAATGTGAAATGTCATGCTCATGTTTGGATGCCATGATTTCTTGTTTTTGATCACTAAGATAGCTTATAAATATTTAGGATACAATTTGGAGCAAAGTCCATATTTAAATTTTTACCAAATTTAGCCTTTAAAAATAATTCTTCAAAATTAGGGTTTTGAATTAATATTGATTTGATTTTGTAATTCAAAATCTATTAGGAATTTGACATTGGTCATAAAAGCAAAGTTGTAGATCTTGAAAAATGGAACAACTTTCATTTTTACACCAACTTTTGAAACTGCTTTGAAATAGTTCAAAATTTTTGTTTGAATGAAAAAGGATTTGAAAATAGTTTGAAAAATCTCATTTTTCCTTTAATGGGCCGCTGCCTCGCTTTTGGCCCAGCCGCACAGGCTAGCCCGACCTGCCTCCGTGCTGATCTAGGGTGAATGCTTGATATGATGCTGGAGTAATTACATGTTCTACGCATGTTTTACAAAGGTATCTCATGTGTGGGTATTCCGTCCGTTGAGGCGATGCCGTCAATAGGACGATGGTTCGGGTAGTTACTACCGTTGTACACATATCTAGGGATTCGTGTAGAGCGTGTAGATAAAATTTACTGCTTTTATGCATTCATTGGGAATTGGGCTAAAATGAATCTTCTGCAGGTACATAACAACGTTATCGTGTAGACGTATTAGATACGTATTTGAGAGATCGTTTGTATGCCACCGAATTCGTCGCTAGAAATTATTTATTTCATAAGTTTGTGAGAACATATGGCACGTACATACATCATATTACTTGTGCATTTCATTCATGTCATGCATTCCTCCCCTTATAAATTGATTATCTCATTTCGATAAAAGTTGTATCACCAAAAATATGTTCCCACGGAGTAATAAAAGAAAATTTGCTACAGATGGCCCGCACGAAGCAGACCGCCCATAAGTCCACCGGAGGAAGAGCACCTTGACGTCAGTTGGCCCTGAGGGAGCACCGCACCACGGACACCTTCTTGAGAGAGTTTGGCATGCCGACCTTGCTTTGGAGAGTGCTCCATGATGTGGGGTACCCAGAGGGTCAAGAGCCGGTGTACTCTTGGAATGAGAGCCAGTTAGCAGAGGATGGACTTGCAGTGGTAGAGATCATAGTTCCTGCTCTTGGTGATGCTCTAGAGTGGGATGGTTGGCACTTGGAGTTTGAGGGTCGCACTCCTGTGGAGGGTGCAAAGGGAGCAGCTTTTCATGTCATCAGGGACATCATGAGCAGATTTCCCAGTGAGCTTGCAGCAGCTCTAGCTGGAACTTTTCCTAGGGACGACCCTCGTGATGCTATTTGGGTTCAGCCTCAGGGAAGTGCTTTGGTCAGAGGTCTAGCTGAGGGACAGGCTAGCGACAACCATGCTATGAGTGCTATGTTTGCCGCTATCATAGCATATCTGGGTCTTGAGTGTACCTACTGGACTTTGACTGGCTTACGTGGTCATGATAAGCTCAAGGTAAGAAAGCAGAAGAAGCAGGCGCGTGCTATAGCTAGTTTGCAGGAGCAGTTGGCTGATATGAGCTTACAGCAGGACCAGGTGGTAGAAAGAGGTGATAGAGCTATGCAATGGGTGCATACGTTGACTCAGGCCAACAACAATGCAGACCGCATGATTGGACAGTTGGTGCAGGAAAGGAATGAAGCCTGGAACGAGAGGGACCTCCTGCTGTAGAGGGTCGATGAGCTAGAGGAGTACAACGTCAACCTGCACGAGGAGTTTCACGCGCTCTACAATGGGGTTGGCCCATATGCTCCTCCAGACGCTGCTGGCATGGACATCGACGACGAGGACGAGGACGAGCCAGGAGTTTCACCTGGGGGCGATGGTGACGTCTCCGACCCCGATGATGGCCCCGAGGAGTAGGCTAGTTCCCTTGCGCTAGGGTTTAGGTCCCATCGCGATGACCTTTCTTTTGTTGGCATGTAACCTAATGTATCTTGCTTCGAACTTATGAGACTTGGCATGTGATTGGAAATTGGCTAGTAATGCGGTATCTGAACGCATAAAAGTCCAGTGTAGGTATGCTGGCAATTCGATTGTATGGACGCGATGTTTGCTTTTGAAGTAATTAATTAGTGATGTTGTTTTAATTGGGAGGCGATTATTGTGCCTCTGTTTTATTGTATGAATTTATTCTCTCTAGTAAATTCCATACGGCATAATTTTTCCTTCACTCACAATTATTACAGCTTCACTCAATCATTACTTGTTGCGGAAATATGCATATGACAAATACTCGCCGTACCACTTATGAGGCCGCTGAGACTGGTGCTAATGGTGTTGGGACCGGTGGTGGTGATGGAAACCACGTCAACAACAATGAGCCTCCCCCCATGAACCACATTTGCCACCTCCTCCCCCACTCACCCCAGAGGTGTTCTTCGCACAGTTGCTCGGGAGTCAGCGCAACACGGAACAATCCCAGAAGAACATGGAGGATTTCCTGCGTACCATCGCCAACAATGTTCAGCGCGATAACAATTAGGGTGGTGGCAATGGGGTGAATCAGTATAGCAACTTCAAAGATTTTATGGACACCAGGCCGCCAATATTCAAGGAAGCCACAGAACCACTCGATGCTGAAGAATGGATCAACACTATGGAAGATAAATTCTGTGTGTTGAGGATGACTAAGGTATTGAAAACTAAGTATGTTGCACATCAGTTGCAAGGACCAGCGGGAATGTGGTGGAAGGACCATCGCACCACCTTCCCTCCAAATGCTCAGATTACGTGGAGAGAGTTTGCTGAGGCCTTCCGTGGAATTTATATTCCACCTGAGCTGACCGAGATGAAGTTGGGAGAGTTCTTGGCGTTGAATCAGGGCACCAAAACCATGACGCAATATTTGCATGCTTTCAACAACTTGTGCCGTTATGCTCCCGACATGGTTGACACTGATGCTAAGAGAATCGCCAGTTTCAAGACAGGACTCAATCCAAAGATGATGAAGCATGTGGGTACCAACACCCGCGCCAGATTCAATGACTTTATCAGTGATTGTCTGAAGCAGGAAAAGAACAACAACGCTAGTACCACAGCCAAGACTCGCAAGAGAGCACTAGAAGGTGGTCCGTCCCAAGCAAGAGCACCTGCAGGAGGTCGTCGTCCCTATCATCCATCTGCACCTAGCGCTAGGTTCAGGCCACCACAGCAGAGAGGTCAGAATTTCAGGGGACCACAGAAGCCTTACAAGATGGCAGTGCAGTCCAACAAGGCAGCTACAACTACGGTACAGGGCAGTTCCAAGGGAGCTGTGGGATCTGCTGGTACAGTAAGGGGACCCTACTACAATTGTGATTAACCCTGCCACTTCTCTAGGTTTTGTCCTTATCCGTCGAAGAAGAAGCAGCAGACCTATACTGCTCGGGTGCATAGTACGACTGTGGATGAGATTCCTGAGGGAGAGCACGTAACCGCTGGTAAGTTTCCTGTCAACCAAAACCCTGCAGTTGTTCTATTTGATTCTGGATCATCGCATTCTTTTATGAGTCAAGCATTTGCACGGAAACATGAACAACTATGCATAGAATTGGGTTATGGTTACCGTATAAGTTCAGCAGGGGCTGATGTTTTGACCAATCGGATGGTTCGAGGGGCAACCCTTGAATTAGGTAGCAGAAAGTTTCGAGTGAACTTGATAGTTATGCCTGAACTAGTTCTGGATGTCATTATAGGGATGAATTGGATGAAGGATTGGGGAGCAGTTACAGATACAGGAAGTCGGGTACTTACCCTTAAGGATCCCCTAGGTGAGGATACTTTCCAAGTACCGTTGCCTCGGAGAACAGACCTTATAAGTGTGACATGTGCTACTGAAGTTATTCCCATTTATCAGATTTCGGTAGTGTGTGAGTTTCCGGATGTATTCCTAGATGAGTTACCTGGTCTTCCGCCAGATAGGGATATTGAGTTTGGAATTGAGTTAATCCTAGGAACAGCTTCGATTTCAAGGAGACCCTATCGGATGCCTCCGGATGAATTAGTTGAGCTGAAGAAGCAACTAGAAGAGTTATCGAAAAAGGGGTTTATCCGGCCAAGCAAGTCTGAATGGGGATGTCCTGCCTTGTTTGTGAAGAAGAAGAAAGAAGGCACGTTGAGAATGTGCGTGGATTACAGGCCACTTAATGCTGTAACCATCAAGAATAAGTATCCCTTGCCTCATATTGATGTTCTATTTGACCAGTTAGCCAAGGCTAAGGTGTTCTCCAAGATAGATTTGAGATCCGGTTACCATCAAATTAAGATTAGGCCACAAGATATACTGAAAACCACATTTTCCACCAGATACGGGTTGTATGAGTATCTTGTCATGTCCTTTGGCTTGACAAATGCTCCTGCATACTTTATGTTCCTGATGAATACAGTTTTCATGCTAGAATTGGATAAGTTTGTGGTTGTGTTCATTGATGACATTCTGGTGTACTCCGAGATCGAGAAGGATCATGAAGAGCATCTAAGAATTGTCTTGACCAGACTTAGAGATCAAAAGTTGTATGCTAAGTTTAGCAAGTGCGAATTTTGGTTGAAGAAAGTTCCTTTCCTTGGTCACATTCTATCAGAAAATGGAGTTTCAGTTGATCCAAGTAAGGTGCAAGAGGTTATGGATTGGAAGGCACCGACCACAGTTCCTGAGGTTAGAAGTTTCTTAGGATTAGCCGGTTACTATTGTCATTTTATACTGGACTTCTCGAAGATTGCCAAGCCAATGACAAGTCTGCTATAGAAAGATCACAAGTTCGTGTGGATAGAGGAGTGTGAAGCAGCTTTCCACACCTTGTGGAAACTGTTGACCACTGCTCCTGTTCTAGCACAACCGGACATTAAGAAACCATTTGATGTGTTTTCCGACGCATCGAAAACTGGATTGGGTTGTGTTCTTATGCAAGAAGGAAGAGTCATTGCTTATGCCTCACGTCAGTTGAGAAAGAACGAGGTCAACTATCTGACACATGATCTTGAACTTGCTGCAGTTGTGCATGCCCTAAAAATTTGGAGACATTATCTACTTAGTAATGTGTGCAATATTTTCACATATCACAAGAGTCTCAAGTACATCTTTACCCAACCAGAGCTGAACATGAGACAGTGAAGATGGTTAGAATTGATCAAAGATTACAACTTGAATGTGTAGTATCATCCTGGAAAGGCCAATGTAGTGGCAGATGCTTTGAGTAGAAAGTCACATTGCTTGAATGTGCAGCCATTACTTGAAGATGGGTTCGATCTGATGCATCCTGCTGTGTTACATAGTATTCAGATTAGTTGCTCGTTGGAGAGTAAGAAAATAGAAGGCCAGAAAATAGACAAGGGAATATTTCACATCAAAGAGAAAATAAAAGAAGAGCCGTCTAAGCACTTTAGAGTGGATGAACAGGGCGTGTTGTGGTTTGACGACCGTCTTGTGGTTCCCAAGGATCGAGAGCTTAGGAATAAACTCATGGATGAAGCTCACCTTTCTAAGCTATCTATCCATCCGGGAAGTAGTAAGATGTATCAAGAACTGAGACCTCGTTATTGGTGGACCAAGATGAAGAAAGAAGTTACAACCTATGTTGCCAGATGTGACACGTGTTGTAGAGTGAAAGCTATTCATATGAAACCTGTCGGTTTGTTGCAATCTTTGTCCATACCTAGTTGGAAGTGGGATGATATAAGTATGGATTTTATCTCAGGTTTGCCCACTACTCAAAAGGGACATGATTCGATTTGGGTGATTGTGGATCGTCTTACCAAGACCGCTCATTCTTACCTGTCAAGACAGATTATCGACCACCTCAATATGCTGAGAAGTATATTGCAGAAATTGTGAGGTTGCATGGTATACCAAAGACTATAGTATCTGATAGAGGGCCACAGTTCATGGCTCACTTTTGGGAACATTTGCACAAAGGCTTGGGAACTAGTTTGATTCGTAGTACCGCTTATCATCCTCAGACAGATGGTCAGACCGAACGAGTTAATGCTGTTCTAGAGGATATGTTAAGAGCCTGTGTGTTGTCTTCTAGGGGTTCATGGGAGTCATGGTTACCATTAGCTGAGTTTGCTTACAATAACAGTTATCAAGAAAGCATCAAGATGGCTCCATTCGAAGCTTTGTATGGCAGAAAATGTAGAACACCACTGAATTGGGTCGAGCCAGGAGAAAGAAGGTATTATGGCATTGACTTTGTAGAAGAGGCCGAGAAGAAAGTTTATATTATTCAACAAAATATGAAGGCGGCCCAATCACGTCAGAAAAGTTATGCAGATAGAAGAAGGAGACCCCTTGTGTTTGAAGTTGGTGACTATGTTTATCTGAAGGTCACGCCAATGAAGAAGAAATGGTTTGGAATCCGAAGAAAGCTTGCCGCTAGATTCGTAGGACCATACAAGATCTTGGAAAAAAGAGGTCTAGTAGCTTATAAGATAGAGTTACCTGAGACAATGAGTACCGTCTTTCCAGTTTTCCATGTATCACAACTCAAGAAGTGTTTGCGTGTTCCGGAGGAAAGAATAGAACCTTGGGGCATCAAACTCAAATCAGATTTGGTGTATCATGAGCAACCGGTCCATGTGTTAGACACTAAAGAACATGCTACTCAGAATAGTGTGGTGAAAACATACAAGATACAGTGGAATCATCATGATGAGGGAGATGCAACTTGGGAAACGGGAGAATATCTACAAAAGGCTTATGAAGATTTTTATAACAAATGGTTCGTAACCCAAACCTCGGGATGAGATTTTTATAAGGGGGGAGGGCTGTAACACCTCGGTGTTAAGCGTGCATTACCATTTCATCCCATGAGCATAATCATCATCACCTCATGCATAAGCATCATGCATGCATTTCATTTCGAAAGAAATGAAGTATCATTTCATGTGGTGCTTAAGTTGATTGAAATTCACTATGTTTAAAACAATGTGAAATGCGTTGCTCATGTTTGGATGCCATGATTTCTTGTTTTTTATCACTAAGATAGCTTATAAATATTTAGGATACAATTTGAAGCAAAATTCATATTTAAATTTTTACCAAATTTTGCCTTTAAAAATAATTCTTCAAAATTAGGGTTTTGAATTAATATTGATTTTATTTTGTAATTCAAAATCTATTTGGAATTTGACTTTGGTCATAAAAGCAAAGTTGTAGATCTTGAAAAATGGAACAACTTTCATTTTTACACCAACTTTTGAAACTGCTTTGAAATAGTTCAAAATTTTCGTTTGAATGAAAAAGGATTTGAAAATAGTTTGAAAAATCTCATTTTTCCTTTAATGGGCCGCCGCCTCGCTTTTGGCCCTGCCGCACAGGCCGGCCCGGCCTGCCTCCGCGCCGTGCCCCTACTCCCATGCGCCACGCCCGTCCGCCACGCACGCGCCTGGCCATGTCAGAGCGCGCACACCGCTTGGCCGCCATGCGCCGGCGAGCACGCCGCGCGGCACCGCCGGCCTGCCCCGCGCCCCTCCTATCGCGCCTACACCTGCCCGACCACGCTACGCTCCTCCTCACTCCTCCACTTCGCTCTCTCGCCTCCGCCAGCGCCAGCAGCAGCCGCAGCGCTCGCCTCTGCCACCGCCCGCACCAGCAGCTCGACGGAGTTGGCCGTTCTGGCTGCTCCAGTTCGCCTAAGCCATCTCCATCTTGCCCTGAGCCTCGCCTCCTCCTCGCGCACCTCGTGCTCGCCTTGGTAAGCCATGAGAAGCTCCCCTTCCCCAGGAATCTCTCGCCAGAGTCGTGGCCGAGCTCGCCGGAGTGCTCCACTCCATGGACCTCACCCCTCCGTCCTCCTTCTCGCTCTCCCTTCGCATGCATGAGCACCGCAGGAGCTCGGTAAAGCTCTCGCGCCACCTCTCACGCCCCTTCTCGGCCGGAGATGGTTGGTCGTCGGTGAGCCACACCACCGCGCCACCATGGCCGCTGGCCAGCTCGCTCTCGAGCTCCTCCGACCCTGCCGCTTGCACTGACGTGTCCGCCTTGGCAAGGTGGTCATGTTGGTGGTGACCTCGTCGCCGGCCACCTCACCGACGGCGAGCTCACGCCGGTCAGCGCAGCCTCCTCTGCCTCAGGGGCTGGCAGGTGGGGCCAGCTGACCCGCGGGGGCCACTGTCAGCCATAGGGATGCACGCCTGGGTAGAAAGCCGGGTGGATCTAGCAGTTTTGAACATGGATTTTCAGAAAGGATTTAAGAAATGATTTTCATATTTTTATTTAAATGCTTTGGGAATTTATTACTTGCTCAAAATGGCTCCAAATTTGTTGAAACAAATTTTGTTGTGTTCCTTGTCACCAGATCTACATGATAAAAATATTGCATGTCATTTTTGAGATACTTTAATGTAGAGCTTTATTTAATTCTTGATATTCCTGATATCTTGTAAAATGTTTAGTAAATCTTATATGTATCAGAAAAATATGATTCCAAGTCTGTTGTGTGACACTTTTCATAGTACAAAGTATTTTCATGATCATAATTATGCCATATCTTGTCATTTTTGTGTAGGCTAATCCACTTATCCAAATGCCATAAAAATTTAAGGGTAGACTACTTAGGGTAGTACTGTGCTATGGTAATTTTCTAAGATTTTTCTATGCTATAAAAATAGATGTTGCTATTCAAACCTATTATTAATTAGGGTTTAATCAAATGTCGCTTTATGCATGATTAAGAAATTAGTGAAGCTTTGGTGTATCTTTGAAGCATTTAATGAGATGTGTTGACTTAGCATATTAGTAGTAGAAGAGAATGCAGTAGATGACATGTGCTTGTAGTACATGTTCTAGGATGATGTTGACTACCTTGCATGCAAGCACATTCATTGTGTTCATTTCATCCGATGCACCTTTTGCATAAGCACTTACGCACCTGCATCATACAGGATCGCAAACCGAGAGCCCGGTCGTCATACCCGAGGAGCCCGAGGAGCAGCTCGAGGTGCAGCCGCAAGAAGTGACCGAAGCAGACAAGGAGGATGTTGAGGAACTTCCGGAGTGCCCCGATCACCGCCCGAGCTCCTTCGAGAGAGGCAAGCCCCGAAGCATTTTCCTCCCTAGTTTGCGATTATTAATTAATGCTTTACTTTAATTGATGCATTACGTTCAGGAGTTGTTTGCAACCGTTGCTGCATTATACCTTGTCTACCTTTGTTATACTATATCCTTGTTACCCTGGTATCTGCAGTCGAGTCAATGCTTAGCTGGCTTAGACCAGTAGAAGTCGGGTGATTTCCTGTCACCTGCGAGCTATAGGTGGTTACCTGGATCTGCTTGGATAACTATGTAGTCATGGTATAACTAAGTGTTAATTTGAAGTTGAGACCGGACGGAGACTTATAGAGTTTTGGACTGTAGTGCTTTCCGTCTGTGTCGATTAAGCACCGACCGTTGTTGGGCCTCAAGTCATGTTGAACGCATGCCTTACATTTAGCTGGCCGAATAAAGTACCTTTCGACCGCGAAGCTGGGAGATTATTTGGGCCGAGTAGATTGCCCGCAGCGCACTATACCGGAGCAGGTGTGGTAGGACACGGGGGCGCGATGATAAGACCGAAAGGCAGTCGGTCGGCCCCCGGGTACATGTGGTTCCTGGCAAACTCGAGATTTTTCCTGTATAGTTGACTCGGTGACCGATACCTCACTTTAGCGGGTGAGTGAGGTTTGTGTAAGGAATAAATTACCAGTTGGTTAATAATCGATTCGAATTGCCATCGTTCACTGGATAGTGAACACTTGACTTGAGTTACTTCATCGTAGTAATGTTGATCGAACACTTGGACAGTTATAATGAATATGCCATTATGGAAGTTGTTAATGATCATTGGTTATCATTATTTGCTTAATCACATGCTTGCTCTAGTATAGGTGCAAATATAGTCGACAGGTTAATAATAATTAACTTGACAATAATGCTTTTGGAAAGGTTCTTGAAATACTAAAAATGCCTCTTTTTGCAAATGAGTCAGCTACCCTACTATAAAGCCCTTCATAATCCTTGGTGTCACTTTATTTTTGGTTATGCCGGGTAAGTCTAGCTGAGTACCTTCTCGTACTCAGGGTTTTATTCCCACTTGTTGCAGATGGGCAGATGTATTACGGCTACTGTATCAACTACCTTTATCCTGCGATGGGTGATGCTGAGGACCATGGGCATGGTCATTCCTTAAGTCTCGTCTAATGCTTTTGTTGGAGATGATCATTAGCTGGCACTGTATTTGAACTCCATGTGAGTGTGTGTGGTTTTGAACAAATGGCGTCCGCTACTTCTATTTGAACTCGTTTTGTAATAACTATGTTTAAACTCTGATGTACCTGTGATGCGAACTTTTATGTAATATGTGATGGTGACCGCTAAACTTATTACGATCTTGGCTGGTATGTGAGTTGGTTTGAAATCCTTCATGATTTCATGGACTACCGGGTTATACGGGCTTAAGTTTGCTAAATCGTTGGTCTGGCGGGTGATTTTCTTACTTAATTTCTTATAATTGGTCGGTTCTGTTACAGCTGGCATCAGAGCATGGTTTAGCGTGTTATTGTTCACAAGTGTATTTAAAACAAAAAGGCGTTTGAAAAACATGATTTCCAAACTAAAAAGTGTGCCAGTGGTCATATCCTTTATGCCCAGTTAAGGACTCTAGGTGGCTTAATTAAGTACTGACTTGGGGTTCTTGCATCATATTTCTCTTTCGTTGCTCATACGGCGTGCTATTATATGAGTGCCACTTGTTTGAGTGGTAGTGTATGGATCATTTGCCTCTACGCCTCGGTAAGCGTGAGTTGTGAGAGCATGATCGGATACACCGCTGATCTAGGGTGAATGCTTATATGATGCTGGAGTAATTACATGTTCTACGCATGTTTTACAAAAATATCTCATGTGTGGGTATTCCGTCCGTTGAGGCGATGCCGTCAATAGGACGATGGTTTGGGTAGTTACTACCGTTGTACACGTATCTGGGGATTCGTGTAGAGCGTGTAGATAAAATTTACTACTTTTATGCATTCATTGGGAATTGGGCTGAAATGAATCTTCTGTAGGTACATAACAACGTTATCGTGTAGACGTATTAGATACGTATTTGAGAGATCGTTTGTATGCCACCGAATTCGGCGCTAGAAATTATTTATTTCATAAGTTTGTGAGAACGTACGGCACGTACATACATCATATTACTTGTGCATTTCATTCATGTCATGCATTCCTCCCCTTATAAATTGATTATCTCATTTCGATAAAAGTTGTATCACCAAAAATATGTTCCCACGGAGTAATAAAAGAAAATTTGCTACATATGGCCCGCACGAAGCAGACCGCCCATAAGTCCACCGAAGGAAGAGCACCTCGACGTCAGTTGGCCCTGAGGGAGCACCACACCACAGACACCATCTTGAGTGAGTTTGGCATGCCGACCTTGCTTTGGAGAGTGCTCCATGATGTGGGGTACCCAGAGGGTCAAGAGCCGGTGTACTCTTGGAATGAGAGCCAGTTAGCAGAGGATGGACTTGCAGTGGTAGAGATCACAGTTCCTGCTCTTGGTGATGCTCTAGAGTGGGATGGTTGGCACTTGGAGTTTGAGGGTCGCACTCCTGTGGAGGGTGCAAAGGGAGCAGCTTTTCATGTCATCAGGGACATCATGAGCAGATTTCCCAGTGAGCTTACAGCAGCTCTAGCTGGCACTTTTCCTAGGGACGATCCTCGTGATGCTATTTGGGTTCAGCCTTAGGGAAGTGCTTTGGTCAGAGGTCCAGCTGAGGGACAGGCTAGCGACAACCATGCTATGAGTGCTATGTTTGCCGCTATCAGAGCGTATCAGGGTCTTGAGTGTACCTACTGGACTTTGACAAGCTTATGTGGTCATGACAAGCTCAAGGTAAGAAAGCAGAAGAAGAAGCAGGCAGCGTGCTATAGCTAGTTTGCAGGAGCAGTGGGCTGAGATGAGCTTACAACGGGACCAGGCGGTAGAAAGAGGTGATAGAGCTATGCAGTGGGTGCATATGTTGACTCAGGCCAACAATAATGTAGACCGCATGATTGGACAGTTGGTGCAGGAAAGGAATGAAGCCTGGAACGAGAGGGACCTCCTGCTGCAGAGGGTCGATGAGCTAGAGGAGTACAACGTCAACCTGCACGAGGAGTTTCACGCGCTCTACAATGGGGTTGGCCCATATGCTCCTCCAGACGCCGCTGGCATGGACATCGACGATGACGACGAGGACGAGCCTGTAGTTTCACCTGGGGACGATGGTGACGTCACCGACCCCAACGACGGCCCCGAGGAGTAGGCTAGTTGCCTTGCACTAGTGTTTAGGTCCTGTCGCGACGACCTTTCTTTTGTTGGCATGTAACCTAATGTATCTTGCTTCGAACTTATGAGACTTGGCATGTGATTGGAACTTGGCTAGTAATGCGGTATCTGAACGCATAAAAGTCCAGTGTAGGTATGCTGGCAATTCGATTTATATTTTAAAGTGCTTTTAAAAATGCTTTTAAGTTGGATAGATGCATATCTTGAGTTATAGAAGTCTAGAAATGGTAATTCTAGTTGTGTTAATCTTGTGATGACATGATATAGCAAATAAAAATATTAAAGATGCTAGTTGTCTACTGTTTTTATAATGTTTCGACTTAATCTTGTTAGATAGGCAAGTTTAGCTTGTTTTGCTTGTTATTCTCATACCTGAAGTTGTGGTCCTCCAATTGCTATGAAATTTTTATGGTAGGCTACTGATGTCATATGTGCATTGTAGTAGAAATTTCACGTTAATTGGTGCATGTGTGACTGAGTTATTGATTTAACTTTTTTAGTGCTTGATAAATGGTTTTAAATAAGTTATAATTTTTATGAAGGTGTAAAAATGGAAAATGTTGTTCCTATACCTTTGTATGATGTTGTGCTACCATGATAACATATAATATGGCCATGTGTTTGCAGAAAATAGTGTGTTTTAGATTTATCTTGTTCTCACATGTTTATTAATAATTAAGATTTGTCTTTTTCATAGCAATTAAATTATAAAACCTGAGCATATGAAATTTTTGTAGTAGCCATGTTTTGATAACATCTACCACTCATAAAAATCTCATACCCAAACTAGTTGTTCTCATATAGTACTAAAAATAATACATATGTTGCATTATTAAAGTAGAGGATGAATGTTGTGAGCATATACATGTATTTATTGTAATGTGATGCTTCTAGTAGCTATTCCTACATGCTATGATTGTTTAAATATGACTCTAAGATGTTTGGGGTAGCATATATGTCAAGAATATGTTAGTTTGTAGCAACTAAATGATAGATGAATGCAGTATGCCGCTGCTGTTTAGGCTGCATGTACAGTTTTGGTTAAGAAATTAATTTCGTGGTGATAATGATGTTTCCTGTGGATGTGGTGAATATAAAAGTTGTAGATAACTCCCTTACCTTCTTTGTCCTAAAGTTTCATGACTTTAGGGCAACAGATCTAAGAGTTATAAATTTTACAAGTCCTCTATCAGGTTTTGCATGAGATCTGTGCAGATCTCAAAGATTGCGTTCTTTGGCTTAGATAAGATTTTAATCATGTATTGGTGATAATAGAATGGTTGTATTTATTTTGGTAATATTTCCAAATTGTCCAAGAACACCCTTTTTGGTGGTCTAGAACTCCAGTTATAGTTGTTCAAAGTGGAATGGCAGGTTCTGTCCAAATCTAGACAGAGATGCCTTCTTGGTATTGTTTAACCTTGTTAGCTATAGAATCATCTTAAGATGATAATAATAAAGTTGTATATAACTTAATAAGCTTTCTATAAAGTTAAGGATCATGCTTGTTGGATGAATAGAACTCGAGATATGCATTTCTGAAGTTACTATCAGCTTTATACCCTTAATTGTATAGGCTCTGCTTCACAATGTATTTTGACCTTGTTAGTTGTTGAATCAGCTTTTGGTGTTAATGACCCTAGAACTCTAGGTATGGTTGAAACAAGTGACTGTTGTGCTGCTGCCAGAATCTGAGCATGTACCTAAAGTTGTTTGCTTCACTTTGCATTGCTTTGTATGCTTGTTAGTGTTAGCTCATGACACTACTAGAGTTAAATTGATCTACCTGAGGTATCTTATAAATGTGTATATAATGTTGGTCAAGCACGTAACTAATAAATGGTCATGTATGCATGTTGCCACAAAATGATCTTGATGCATGTTTTGCTAGAGCTCTAATTATGTTGGTGTCGTTCACCGCAGCCCTAGTTCTTATGTGTTGCTAGGCTTAATTAGTTCTTGATTGTTAAATGCTTGTAATAGTTTGACTTGAGTTAACTGGTGTGCCATGCTTGTTATGCTTGCTACCCCTATGCTAGACTTGAGTGATAGTTAGTTAAATGACTTGCTCTCTAAGTGCATATGTCTTGAAGTGTAACCTTATACTTGTCTTGAATGCTTTTATATGATGCATTGCATGTTACCGTTCTTCACATTCATGCACTTGCATTGTTGCATCTCATCTAGGTATGCTAGATGCACCACATGAAGGACGTGGTGTTGGAGCCGAACCCGAAGGCGGTGTATGGTGAACCTATCTAGAAGATGGAAGGACCAAGCAAGTGCTAGGACCAGAGATGTCACCAAAATGATGCAAGCTAACTGAACTGACTTTGTGTTGGATCCTAAGCAAGCCCCAGAGCATTCTAAGCCACCTATGTTTTTACAAATATCACTTGAGTCCTTTATGTTTGATGCATTAGGTTATAAGAGTTGATTAGAAACACTTGATGCATAGAACTACCTTGTCCAGAAATATACCTTGAACCCTATGTAGGTCCAGGATTGAATATATGCTTAGCCATGCATAGACCGATAGAAGTAGAGTGATTTCCTGTCACCTACGAGATATAGGTGGATACCGGAGCACGGTTGGCTATATTTGCTATCATGGAAAATAACTGAAACATCCTCAATTTTCTGCGAAGGGAAAATCCATAGAATGAATTATAATATGATGAAACCAATAGTTGATTCCATCATATTATCATATATCAGTCGATATCACAGTCATACATCGTAAGATTATAAGAATACAAGATATTACATCACTAGGGAATACACCTATTACAGAGTTAATCTAGCAGAAGACTATCGAGTGAAGGCTTCTCCTTCACAGGTCATCATCAAAGTTGACGTAGTGCAGCGTAGATTCCATCCCCGAACCAAACTTGAGCGTAGGCATGAGACCTCCTAATCCTTCTATAGTCAGCATCTCTGAGAAGCAGGAAATCTACACACCGCCAGATGTGTGCAGGCCATGGTCAACACTGATGAGCTTTAGTGGAAAAGATAAAACAAGAGGATCTGGCGATCCTAACATTTGGCTGTGGTTTACATCCTTAGCGCATGAGAAGTAAGTAACAGTAGTAATGTAATAATAATGTCTAGTTTTTAACACATTCCCAGCCACACACATCCACCTCCATCCATATCCATCCACCAACCATCCATCCCAAACCATCTCCACTCCACCACACCTTATCTCATCTCACACACTCAGGTTGACAGGCCAACTCCCTCTCGGCCTTGTCTCAATGGCCCGTAGCCCCAAGGCTCACGACCGGAAAATACCCCAAACCCTAGAGGGAGAATAGAAGGACTCATCTCCTATCTAATTTAAGCAAAACCCAGGAAAGGTCCATAGCCGACAAGCTGGCATATGTATCGATCGATCAACCAAACACTCTGTAGAGGTTTCACATACCCACAAGATAGCCATCCTCGACGGTGCCTCGTCTAGGCAGATTCCGGCCGCTTGCTAGCCTAGAACGATGCCACCCTACCTCTCAGCCCTGGAACATCCCAAGTCTAATCTGGGATGGCTGATACTATGAGTCATAGACAGAGCCGGGGCCCACCGGATGTCAAGAGTCGGTCCACAAGGCCTCCTAAAGTCTCGAAAGGGTGTGGGGGGAAAACCGCGCACCCCATACCTCCTTGCACACGTTCGCCTAGCAGTAGTGGCATCGCTCTAACAAGTAGTCCGACCGTCCCGCACCATATAGGGCGAGTGGGATGTAAAGGATCCCCGGTGAATCTGAGTACTAGTAAGTCCTTAGGGGTGACCAAACCAGAATGTCTCCATCGGGGTTTCCATTTTACGTGCCACCACAGCACCTCTACCCCGGGCTCCACCTCTCCGAGGTTCACACCCAAGGCCACCTCCAATTACCATTTACCCGCCACAGGTATTCCATATCCAAGTGCCTAGGTAGCACCACATGGCAAGACTCGCCCCAGGCTCATCGTTATTCCAGCTCAGTCGACACAACCCTCACTCTCCACGCACCCAAGACACACGCAGCACGCTCACACACCACCAGTCTGGCACCCATAGCCAAACCATTCCCAGGGGGTTCACCACCAGCATCACATCCCCGATATAATGCGAAGTGGAGTTAATAATAAGTATAGTGGTGTAATATGCAAGTAAGCATATATAAGCGAGCGAATGCGCAAAGCAGGGTGACGTGGTAGAGTGGGTTGCATCAGGGTAATAATAACTCAGGTAGTAGTATGCATCAAAGTACTAGCAAAGGAATAATTTATAAAGCGCTAGCAGTTCTAGATTTTATGCAATGTCTAATAGGATTTTCTAAAAGAGGGTGCTGCCATGACACATGCGATGTAGAGGTAGTAGTGGTTCAATTCTCCATTCGTTGGTGTTCCATTAGCGGAGTTACCTCCTCATGTGTTGACTCCATTCCGCAGTCCTTGTCGTCGTCCTCGTTCTCTTGGTCCGATCGTCAGCCACTCCGCGAAGCGACATGCAAGGCAAAAGAACACTCAACACTTGAAAAGACGACAAGACGCAGGAAAATCCAATAACGCCATAGAGACAATAAGAGATACACGGCTTAGCCCTCTTGGCGGTTGTCCGATTTCCTCGAGCCAAGAATCACAGATGGTAGTTTGCTAAGCACAAGCTTAAGTCATGGCCAAGCCGGTATGGCTTTAGGATAGATGGTTTAAGCCAAAGCTTATCCATAGCACACCACGGCTCACGATCTTTCGATCCGGTGTCATTGAATCGATGGGGATTGGAAGTCGGGCCCCAAAAAGAGGAACGACGGGGTTCAGCTCTTATAGCCTTATCCCGCAAGTCACAATTGGATATGAGAAGCAAACAAGAACAAATAACACTATTGTGACTTGGCTCCAATGTACTTTGGCTCACCCGCTATGGTAGGAAGCGGTAGCGCAAAGAGGTTGGATAGCGACGGGTCCCCTCGATCCACACGACACATCAACATCGGGAGCCGAGGGGACAGTCGTTCAACACGGCAAAAGCAGCGGGATTAGTTAGGCACGCCCATGTTATGCTCCCAGACACATCTTCGGGGAAGATGGTTTTAGACGGTCGATCGGGTCGACACGCATGGGTCCGAGGTACGACATAGACCATAGCTTCGCTAACCCAAAGGGAATAGTCTGGTCTTTGATCCAATCGTCATGGGCAAGACGGAATCAAACAGAGCGGCTATCGGGGCAATAAGAGCAAGAATATCCAAGAGCAAGGTCCACTTCTTCCAACACTCGCGCCACGACGAAAGACGGGGCATCGGAAGGAGCGACACTCAAGAACACCAAGTGCGTAAGCCACTCATAGGGTACCCGACCTGGGTGAACTGGCACTGAGATATCTCTCGGATTCGAAGTGGTGCGGTTGTCACCGCGAGAATTAGAGAAACGTGATGGTCAAACGGGGTACAAGCATACAAGGGCTTGAGCACGAAGAAGCAACTAAAAGCGAAAGAGAGGCATGGCTCCATGGTCATGGCGAGGTGAACTCGCGGCCAAAAGCTATGCCAATGAGTTGGCATTCATCGTTCCACGATTGTTTACTCCCAGGTTTTCTCCCACAGAACTTGGTCACGAAGGGCTCAAGGCGCGCGGGTGATATCCGCATCGATGTTAGTATCGACATCGAATCCATCACGACCATGTTTTAGGGCTGAAGGCAGGAGCTAACACTCGTGGTACTATGAAGTCAACTAAAAAGTGAGGGGTCGAGTTACACTCGGCATCATGGTCATGGCGAGACGGATCCCGCGATCGTAATGTCCGAACGAGGTACGATCCCTCAGCCAGCTCAAAGGCTCGGCACACAGGTAACAACACCAACAAGCAGCGATAAGAACCAAACATGACCAAAAGACGCAACAACTTGACATGACTGTGGAGTAGCACATTCCATAGCTGGGTGATGGATAGATCCTATAAGACAGTCATGGACAGATAGGTCATAAGAATAGGGCCCAACGAGGTAGATATGCGTATACGGAAAGATGCAAGATGGGGCTTTCCATGGTCTCGATAAGTCATACGACTAGGGTTCATGGTCCAGAGGGTACGACTTGTGGTAGACGGGGTCATGGTGGTCTCGGCAAGCGAGGCCATGGTGGTCTCGGCCAGCGAGGCCATGTGGTCTCGGCAACGGTGGTCTCGGCAACGGTGGTCTCGGCAACGGTGGTCTCGACAACGGTGGTCTCGGCAATAGTGGTCTCGGCAACGGTGGTCTCGGCAACAGCGGTCTCGGCAATGGTGGTCTCGGCAACGGTGGCCTCGGTAGATCTCGACGGCATGTTCTCGTAACTCGAGGCAGCCGGAACAGTGGTGAAACATGGACACAGGGTTCCACGGAACCATCAGGGCAACCAAAGAAAGGAAAACTGCAGTCCATGATGCGGCGATCAATGCCACGTGGTCCAATTACGGCTTCGGGGCTCACGATGAGGTCATGGTAACTCTTCGCCGCAGCATGGCTAAGAGCGTCGAGTCAATGGCTTGGTCATAGATCATGGTCGAGGGGTGCTTGGAACCATATAGTGGCATTTCGGGGCATCGTACATGTCTTGCGCGAACGGTGTGAGCGCAAGCAAAGAGTGGGTTCTTCAATTTTGAGGGGTCAAAAGTACTTAATGGTTGGTCCACATCATAGGGCTTGATTTTAGAAAAATGTGGGAACTGGTTTCTCATTTTTCTGAGGTCGTAAGAATTTTCTATGAATTTCCAAAGGTTAACTCCTTTTCTTAAAAAGAAGAAAAAGGAAGGTTACTCCAGGGCTTGACACATGGCAGCGTAGGATTGGTCCAGCTACAACAGTGGCTGACAGGTGGGGTTTCGCTGATGTCAGCACGACGTCATCAGTCCAACAGGTGGGACCGGGGATCTTGGGCCACTGACAGGTGGAACCCGCATGACGTCAGCATGATGGCACCTACTGACAAGTGGGTCCAGCAGCTCTGTGTTGCTAACACGTGGGTCCCGGTCAACGGGCAATGTTGACCGATCAACGGTCAACCGGTTTGGGTCTCGACTGGGCCTTAGCGGGCCTGGACAGGGCTGGATTTTGGGCTAGGCCAGCCTGGACACGTGTCGCGTGGGGAGGACATCCACGTGGCTCGGTCTGGGCTCCTATCGGGCTCCGGGTCCAGGCTGTGGGCGTGGGAGCGGCTCACGGTGGTCTGGGTGGTGTGGGTCCATGGACCGCACACTAGGTCCATGGTGGGCTGTGTCCACCCTCCTTTTCCCCTCCTGGCTCATGGTGGAACAAGTCCAGACGGCTATTGCTCCTTCTCCCTACCTCCTTTGCTACTCTTGCGGCAGCATGCTCACCGAAGGCGAGCTCGCGCAAAGGCGCCCGGTGGTGGCTTGGCATGGCAACAAGGTGTAACACCCTGGGTGTTTAAAATACTAAAACCTGACATGTCATCATATGCATTGCAAAGCATTTGGCATTTGGTGAAAACTTTGAGATGCATACACTAAAACAAGTTTATATTCATGTGGTATGTGTTGAATTGTATTGTTTGACTTAAATTCAAAGTTTGTTTGGTAAAATTTGAAGTAATTTGAAAAGGCGTAATTCTTTAAATGTCCCGATTTTGAATTCAAGTGTGCATTTCAAAATCTAGATGTAATTAGGAGATGGTTATAGAAGCAAAGTTGTAGAACTTTCAATTTTGAACAACTTTTGTTTTTGGAGATTTTTGAGTTGTTATGAAAAATTTGAGAGTAAATTGTGAATTTTTTGGCGTATGGCAATTTTGTAATTTTTGTGAAGCAGTGTTCACCGCCTAAGCTTACATTGCCGTCGTTCCTTCTTCGGCGTTCCAAAGCGTGTCGTGGCCGTCTTTGATGTCATGTTGGCACGGAATAGCTCTCGTCGTGGCTTCCTTGAGCTTCTTCGCGCTGGCGCTATAAGTACCAAGACGTCGTCATCGTGCTTTTTCTTCCTTTGTTTTCACCACCGTCGTTGTCATCGCTCCAACAAGCTCGCATCGTCTCCCTAAGCGCTGTTGCCTACATCCCCAGAAAAAGGCCGTCCTAGTTCCGTCTTTTTTCCTTGCGAATCCAGCCCACTAGCCTTGATCGCTTTGAAATTGCCGAGAACTCGCTGTCCACGTTTTCTTCCTCGAGGTCAGCAACTTCACCGCTATGGGCGTGTCATCGTGGCGAGCTTTTCGGTGAGCCGTTGTGCATGTAATCGTGTTCTTACGGTTTCGTTTTGATCTTTGTAGTCTTTAGTCAGTTGTTGTTTACTCATTTTGATCATTTGCGATCAGCGCGGTTCTCCCTCACCGAAGCGATCTTTGCTTCGCATAGTTCACCGTAGTGGTCGGATAGTTCACCGTAGTGGTCGGATAGTTCACCATAGTGGTCGGATAGCTCAAACATAGTGGTCGGATAGCTCAGCATAGTGGTCGGATGGTTCACCATAGTGGTCGGATAGCTCAGTATAGTGGTCGGAGAGTTCACCAAAGTGATCGGTGCTAAGCGTGGTCACATCGATTCTGAATATGGTTTGGTTAATTTGGTTTGTAATCTGATCTTTGCGAAGAAAAATTGTATCCAATTTATTTATTTTGTATCCATCATCGAGCATCATGTTTCATATTCCACATCATGTAAACATGGCAATGTTACTACGTGTAGTAAACGAAGGTGAACGCGTGGTAGTTAATCAAGTTGCGCGGAGGAGGTTGATCATGTCTGTTGAAGTCGGATCGAAGGCGTGTGAAACGTCGCAGAGCCGACTTTTCCGTCAACGAAGGCAAGCCCGGATGCATATAACCCTACCTTGTATTTTACAAATTGATTTCGCTTTTGCTTTTCAATATTGCATTAAGTGATTAGAAGTCAAGTGGAAACCTAATTGTTGCATTATCAACCTTGTTGTTCCATATCTACCTTGTTACCCGCTTAAAAATCGTATATGCCTAGTTATGCTTAGCTCTGCTTAGACCGATCGAGTTGGGTGATACTGTCACACTGCAAGTTTTAAATGGAACATTGGTTAATTATGTTAGCATGTGATATGGGAATGTGGAGTAATAAATCTAGACCGGGCGGACTCGGTGTGTGTGAGCCACAAGACATGGAGGTCTTGTGAGCGGGTTCTTTCCACTTTGTGTCGATTAAGGTCCGCACTGTTGTTGACCTCGTGTGAGTTGAGAATTTGTAGTACTAACCCACATACTCCGGTAAGCCTAAACTTGGCGATTCTATTACGAGAATGGCTACTCGCGCCTTTGGGAGTGGAGAGATGGCGGAGTAGCGTGTACCCTCGTGGCTGGAATGTGGCCGGATTTGAGGTGTCTTTGTGCTCTCGGGTGGCGCTGGACCCGTTCTTGTTTGAGAGGATCCAAGGGTAGGTTGGTATATGTAGGTCGGGGACCCGCATATGTCGTGGTGGTCCTGGAATTCCCATTGGGTTTATAATCGATTCAATCGTCGTTGCTCCTCGGTTATGGAGACTCAATTCTCTGATCATCATCGTAGATTAATAAGCTGGAACTCGAGAATGGTTCGAGAAAGTGTTGGATATGAAGTTTCATGATCTTAATACGGATCGTGTCGACTTTGTATATGATCGATGAGATTTTAAATATTGATACAAAGAATTTTGTTAAAGTGCTTTTAAGCAAAAGAATTTTGATTATTGCTAAAGCCATACCTTGAATCCACGAGCACGCATTCCTGAGTCTTATCGGTTTTCATTTTTCGGTTAAGTCTTGTTGAGTACTTTTGTACTCGGGGTTAGATTGACCCTTGTTGCGTGTGAGGCTCATGAGCAGATCTGTTTTGGATCGTCTTTGCATGATTTATTGTTGATGCAATGATGATAAGTAATGTGTGGCCCTTAAGGCGAGAAGCGTTGATATTTGTGTGTTTTGTATTTATTATAATGCCACTCCACTACTACGTTTTGTAATAATAATCGAACAAAGTTTGTAAGGTTTGAAATAAATGTTTTGTAAACTAAGTTATTGTAAGACTTCCATTTGATTTACTCTGTGTTGATATTTGGATAAATGTTGTAATACCGCAATGACTCGTAATGTGATCCCTTTCGGAAATCATGGATGATTCGGGGTTCTCCGAGGACACCCGACAGTCTTCTTAAGTTATCGGTAACATATGCATAAATGTCAAAGGTCGTTGGACAGTGACAGGTGCATGTGGGCCCTATAATTTAGGAGGTTCGCCCTGAGAATGGTATCGAGCGATCGTTACAAGGTTTTTGTGGTATTGTTTTACAGAAACTTCAAAATGATTTGGATGACTAAATTTAACTTGATAGTTTGGTCCAAATTGCTTCTGACTTATCTTATTTCTTTCTCACCATTCCTTATTTGATTAAAAGGGTCTTGTGTGGTGGAGTAGTAATCTTACTATGCCCTATATATAAAAAAATAAATGTTGTTTATGTGCATTATAAACTTTGATGTTTTTGTTCGTAAGAACGATTCATGCATCATGCATAATTCACTCGTTACTTACTTCACCTCTTAGTCTGGAGTTGAGTAGTGAGTCTGATTTGAGGAATGTAATCCATCATAGCTGCTCTTTAGACTTTGATCAAGTGGTCTTACTTGGATTAAATTGGTTTCCTTCAGTATGGCTCGTGCCAAGATGACGCCCCGTAAGTCCACTGGACCCAAAGGAGTTCCTCGTCACCAACTTGCCCCTAGGAATGATGGTGCTAGCAGTAGCAGCGCTAGGCCTGATCCTCAGGCGGAGATACAGAGGATTTCTGCAGAGTTAGCCCAAGCTACTAGAGATAGGGCTATGGACGCCATTCGGTGGGCGATTACAGAACAATTAAGGCGTCTTACCACGACTCACATGTGGCTGCTGAACGTATGTTAGTTCGCATGCAGTGGAAGGAAGGAATGAAGCTTGGCATAGGGAAAATGTAGCTAGAGTTAGAACTCATGAGTTAGAATTTTATGTAGAAGACTTAGAAGAGCATAATACATATCTACATGAGGAAGTTCATAGGCTAAGCAATCTCCTAGATCCAAATCATGAACCCCAAGTTGATGCATTGGATCCCGGTGTCATCCTTGCCGATGAAAGTGAATCAGAAGAAGAAGAAGATCCCGAAGAATTAGTAATGATTGATGAAAGTGATAGTGAAGGCGGTAATAATTCCGGAATGGATACCGAGAGCACGAAGTTTGACGTAATCGCGAAAAGGAGTAGAGTTGTGAAATAATTACTTCTAGTTAAGTTAAGTAGTCTTGTTTAGATGTGGTCTTGTGTTAAATAAGTGGCACCGATGTAATGCGTTGTAGTAAGCTTTAGGATCTTTCAATAAAGACTTGTGAATAAAGTTTGGTTTGTTATGAACAGATGCGTCGTACGCGAGGTTCGCAGATTCCGGGTACTTCACAAGATGATGATGATATCCCCAACCCGCCACCAATGCCGTAATTAATTTGGCTGATGCTATCATTTGCATTAGTCAATGTGGACTGTGGAAAATTCTCGTTTGCTTCATGAGATGGCTCAAAGTAATCAAAATCGATGCATAGAAATCATGGATTTAATCCTAACGGGCATGAGGCTACATATGTTGACTTCACGGATACAAAACCCCAAAGTGTTCACTAAAAGGTGATGAACCATTGGAGGTCGATGACCGGCTTAGGACCATGGAATGTAAATTTGATCTTATTCATTGCATGTAATTGAAGCGGTGTTTGCCGCCCAAACAACTTAGAGGTGCGTAGGTGCTTGGTATGCAAACCTTATGGCCATGCAACCCGCAGGTGTTCCATTAACTTGGATAGAGTTTCGCATCTTTGCTTTTAGAGCCTATTATATCCTCAAGGAGTGATGGCTATGAAGTTAGAAGAGTTCCTTGCCTTGAAGCAAGGAGATCAAACTGTGATGCAAGATGTAGGAAGATTCAATCACTGTCACAATATGCACCGAACATGTCAATACGGATGCCAAGAAAAAGAAATGGTTCATGAGAGGTCTAAATACCAAACTGAGACAATGATGACAACTGTACCAATATCACTTATCATGAGGCAATAAATATTGCACTTGCTTCAGAGGCAAAAGTATCGGCAAAGCATAAGGAGCTCAAGAAGAAAAAAAGAATGTGCCGTCTGGACCTTTTGGTGGAAACCAAAAGAGGAAGAGAGTGATTTATCATCCAAGAAACCATTATCGTCCTCCTTATCGTCCGCCCGCAGTTCCAAGCCGGGCAAGCGATCAAATGTCCGTCTGCTATAACCTATCCGGACTCACGGTCAACCAATGTTACTAGTGGTAATACTCCAACATCACAGGTCACAACTTTCCATGTTACAATTGTGGAAGGACTGGTCATTTCTCTAAGGAATGTCCATATCCTAGGCGAGCTAATCAACATTATCGGAAGGCCCCCGCCAATCAACAATGTGGTCAAGCACCAAACAAGAACCACAATCGAGAATGCTCGGAAGGGCAAAGATGAGCGGAAGACAGGAAGGGTTTTCTATATTCAAGCGGGAAATTCCGGAAGGAGAGCCCGGTGATGATGGGTATGTTTCTGTTGCCAATCATCCTGCAGATTATACTTTTTGATTCTCGCGCATCGCATTCCTTCATCAATAGAGCATTTGTTGTGAAGTATGAAATTTCAATTGGGACAACAAAGGAAAATTTCTTTATACATCGCCTTGGGACGCGTCGTGTACTAAGAAATGGTATACCGGTACCCATAAAACAGGTAGGCATATTTTCCCACTACCATGATGATCCTAAAGGACCAGGATATAGATGTAATTTTGGGAATGAATTGGATGTATCAGCATAAGGCTATTATAAATGCTTTGAATAGAACTATAAGGGTAAGTTTGCCAGATAGTAATTCTCAACTTCTTGTCCAACTTCCAACCTTAAGAAGACCAGTGGGCAGAGTTTGTGCAACTGTCGTCAAAGAGATTAGAGATATCCCGGTAGTATGTGAATTTCCTGATGTGTTTCCTAAAGAATTACCCGGTCTACCACCAGATAGAGATGTCCAGTTTAACATAGAATTGAAACCTGGAACAGCTCCTATTTCTCGGAGAGCTTATAGGATGCCACCTAAGGAGTTAGCCGAGTTGAAGACTCAGTTGCAAGAATTGATTGATAAGGGATTTATCCAACCTAGTTCATCACCTTGGGGATGTCCGGCAATTTTTGTGAAAAAGAAAGATGAGACCTTGAGGTTATGTGTCGACTACCGTCCGTTGAATGAAGTGACCATCAAGAATAAGTATCCATTACCTCGAATAGATTTGCTTTTTGATCAGCTGGCCGGAGCCAAAGTTTTCTCCAAGATAGATTTGAGGTCAGGATATCACCAAATCAAGATAAAGCCTGAAGATATTCCCAAAACGGCATTTACCACAAGATATGGATTATATGAATATTTGGTCATGTCTTTTGGTTTGACCAATGCTCCAGCTCATTTCATGTATTTGATGAATTCAGTATTCATGCCTGAGCTAGACAAATTCGTAGTGGTGTTTATTGATGACATTCTAGTATATTCCAAGAGTAAGGAAGAACATGCGGAACATCTCAGAATTGTTCTGACTCGTTTGAGAGAACATCAACTATATGCAAAGTTCAGCAAGTGTGAGTTTTGGCTTAAGGAAGTACAATTTCTTGGACATGTCTTGTCAGCGGAAGGAGTTTCTGTTGATCCAAGCAAAGTGAAGGATGTTCTTGATTGGAAACCACCAACCACAGTTCATGAAGTTAGGAGTTTTCTGGGATTGGCGGGGTATTACCGTCGGTTTATTCCAGATTTTTCTAAAGTGTCAAAGTCCATTACTGAGTTGTTGAAGAACCAAGTCAAGTTTGTTTGGTCGTCTGACTGTGAAAAGGCTTTTCAGACTTTGAAGAGATTGTTGACCACTGCACCAGTATTAGCCCAACCTGACATCGAGAAGTCATTTGACGTCTATTGTGATGCGTCGGGTATTGGTATTGGGTGTGTGTTAATGCAAGAAGGCCGAGTCATTGCTTATGCATCCAGACAACTTAAGCAACATGAAGAGCACTATCCGACTCATGATTTGGAGTTAGCAGCTGTGGTCCATTCTTTGAAGATTTGGCGGCATTACCTACTTGGTAATACATGCCATATATATACAGACCATAAGAGCTTAAAGTATATCTTTACTCAGTCAGAATTGAATATGCGACAAAGAAGATGGTTAGAGCTGATTAAAGATTATAACTTAGAAGTGCATTATCATCCTGGAAAAGCAAATGTGGTTGCAGATGCTCTAAGTCGCAAAAGTTATTGCAATTGCCTGAAAGTAAGAACAATGGGTTTGACCTTATGTCAAGAGATGGAGAAGTTGAATGTAGATGTAATTCAACAGGCAATTTGACCAACATAATTGTTGAAGCCGCTATTCGAGATCAAGTTATTTTTGCTCAAAAGGAAAATAAGGGTATAGCCCATATCAAGGAAAAAGTCAAGAATGGAAAAGCGGAATGCTTTAACATAGACGATGAAGATGTGTTATGGTTCAAGGATGCTTTGGTGGTACCAAAAGTTCTGAGTTACTGGCGATCAATTCTAGATGAGGCACATGCTACTAGGTTATCTATCCATCCAGGGAAGCAACAAGATGTACCATGACTTAAAACAAAGGTTTTGGTGGACCAAAATGAAGATAGAAATTGCAAGGTATATAGCAAAGTGTGATACTTGTCGAAAGTAAAAGCTATACATTTGAGGTCCTTTGGAGAATTACAACCATTACCTATTCCGACTTGGAAATGGGAGGACATTAGTATGGACTTTATTGTTGGTCTACCCAAGACATCAAAGGGATATGACTCAATATGGGTTATTGTAGATCGACTAACCAAGTCAACACATTTTCTTCTAGTTCGAATGAATGCATCCCCTCTTACACGATATGCCAAGTGTACTTAGAGCTTAATTGTGAGTCCGCATGGAGTACCAAGGACCATAGTGTGAGATAGGGGTACACAGCAGTTTGTCTCCAGCTTTTTGGAAACAATTGCATTCTTCATTGGGTACCAAGCTCACATATAGTATCGCTTATCATCCACGATGATGGGATGAATGAAAGAGTCAATCAAGTACTTGAAGATATGTTAAGGTGTTGTGTCCTTAACTATTCCAAGAAGTGGGATGAGTGTTTGCCTTTGGCTGAGTTCTCATACAACAATAGTTATCGGAAAGCATTAGAATGGCTCCATTTGAAGCACTCTATGGTCGTGAGATGCGAGAACATCGTTGAGTTGGTGCGAGCAGGAGAAAGAAGATTCTTTGGAGTTGATCTTGTGAAAGAAAGCAGAAGACAAGGTTAGGCAAATACAAAGTAATTTGAAGATAGCTCAATCCCGAAAAAAGAGTTATGCGAGATAAGCGGCGTCGACCATTGACGTTTAACAAAGGGGACTTTGTGTATCTTAAAGTATCACCAATGAAGGGAGTTACTCGTTTTGGTGTTAAAGGCAAGTTAGCACCTCGATATATTGGACCATTTCAAATTTTGGAAAGATATGGAAAAGTGGCCTATCGCTTGAAATTACCGAACATCTATCGGAGCATGATGTGTTCCATGTTTCTCAATTGAAGAAGTGTCTCCGAAAGTGCCCGAAAGGTAATGTTGAGATTGAAGGGGTAGGACTTGAATCAGATTTGACTTATTCGAATATCCTATCCGAAAGTGTTGGCTCGGAAAGATCGTGTTACTCGAAGGAGGACAATAAAGTTCTACAAGATACAATGGAATCAACATTCAAGAGGAAGCTACACGGGAATCGAGAAGATTACTTGTTAGAAAAATTTCCGAGTTTCTAAGCGTCAATATAGAATAGATAATGTTAGTTGAGCTCGGTTACTACAAATAGTGTTTTGTAAAGAAACCTCGGTTGTTTTATGGAAGAGTTCGGGATGTTTTGGATTAACACATTTCCTTTTCCATTACTTACTCTATGGCTTTGAATCTCAAGTGAGATTTCTTTTAGGGGAAGGATTGTAACACCACAGGTGTTTAAAATACTAAAACACGACATGTCATCATATGCATTGCAAAGCATTTGGCATTTGGTGAAAACTTTGAGATGCATACACTAAAACAAGTTTATATTCATGTGGTATGTGTTGAATTGTATTGTTTGACTTAAATTCAAAGTTTGTTTGGTAAAATTTGAAGTAATTTGAAAAGGCGTAATTCTTTAAATGTCCCGTTTTGAATTCAAGTGTGCATTTCAAAATCTAGACAGAATTAGGAGATGGTTATAGAAGCAAAGTTGTAGAACTTTCAATTTTGAACAACTTTTGTTTTTGGAGATTTTTGAGTTGTTATGAAAAATTTGAGAGTAAATTGTGAATTTTTGGCGTATGGCAATTTTGTAATTTTGTGAACAGTGTTCACCGCCTAAGCTACATTGCCGTCGTTCCTTCTTGGCGTTCCAGCGTGTCGTGGCCGTCTTTGATGTCGCTACTGGCACGGAATAGCTCCGTCGTGGCTTCCTTGAGCTTCTGCGCGCTTATAAGTACCAAGACGTCGTCATCGCGCTTTTTCTTCCTTTGTTTTCACCACCACCGTCGTTGTCATCGCTCCAACAAGCTCGCATCGTCTCCCTAGCGCTGTTGCCATCCGGTAAAGGCCGCCCTAGTTCCGTCTTTTCCTTGCGAATCCGGCCAGCCTAGCCTTGATCGCTGAAATTGCCGAGAACTCGCTGTCCACGCTTTTTCTTCCTCGAGGTCAAGCAACTTCACCGCCATGGGCGTGTCATCGTGGCGAGCTTTTTTTCGGTGAGCCGTTGTCCATAATCAGTGTTCTTACGGTTTCGCTTTTGATGCTGTAGTCTTTAGTCAGTTGTTGTTTACTCATTTTGATCGCTGCAGTCGCCGGTTCTCCCTCACCGACGATCTTTGCTTCGCATAGTTCACCGTAGTGGTCGGATAGTTCACCGTAGTGGTCGGATAGTTCACCATAGTGGTCGGATAGCTCAAACATAGTGGTCGGATAGCTCAGCATAGTGGTCGGATGGTTCACCATAGTGGTCGGATAGCTCAGTATAGTGGTCGGAGAGTTCACCAAAGTGATCGGTGCTAGCGTGGTCACATCAGTTACGAATATGGTTTGGTTAATTTGGTTTGTAACTGTACTGCGAAGAAAAATTGTATCCAATTTATTTATTTTTGTATCCATCATCGAGCATCATGTTTCATATTCCACATCATGTAAACATGGCAATGTTACTACGTGTAGTAAACGAAGGTGAACGCGTGGTAGTTAATCAAGTTGCGGAGGAGGTTGATCATGTCTGTTGAAGTCGGATCGAAGACGTGTGAAACGTCGCAGGAGCGATTTTTTCCGTCAACGAAGGCAAGCCCGGATGCATATAACCCTACCTTGTATTTTACAAATTGATTTCGCTTTTGCTTTTCAATATTGCATTAAGTGATTAGAAGTCAAGTGGAAACCTAATTGTTGCATTATCAACCTTGTTGTTCCATATCTACCTTGTTACCCGTTTAAAAATCGTATATGCCTAGTTATGCTTAGCTCTGCTTAGACCGATCGAGTTGGGTGATACCACACCGCAAGTTTTAAATGGAACATTGGTTAATTATGTTAGCATGTGATATGGGAATGTGGAGTAATAAATCTAGACCAGGCGGACTCGGTGTGTGTGAGCCACAAGACATGGAGGTCTTGTGAGCGGGTTCTTTCCACTTTGTGTCGATTAAGGTCCGCACTGTTGTTGACCTGTGTGAGTTGAGAATTTGTAGTACTAACCACATACTCCGGTAAGCCTAAACTTGGCGATTCTATTACGAGAATGGCTACTCGCGACCGGGAGTGGAGAGATGGGAGAGTAGCGTGTACCCTCGTGGCTGGAATGTGGCCGGATTTGAGGTGTGTTGTGCTCTCGGGTGGCGCTGGACCCGTTCTTGTTTCAGAGAGGATCCAAGGGTAGGTTGGTATATGTAGGTCGGGGACCCGCATATGTCGTGGTGGTCCGGAATTCCCAATTTGGGTTTATAATCGATTCAATCGTCGTTGCTCCTCGGTTATGGAGACTCAATTCTCTCGATCATCATCGAGATTAATAACTGGAACTCGAGAATGGTTCGAGAAAGTGTTGGATATGAAGTTTCATGATCTTAATACGGATCGTGTCACTTTGTATATGATCCGATGAGATTTTAAATATTGATACAAAGAATTTTGTTAAAGTGCTTTTAAGCAAAAGAATTTTGATTATTGCTAAAGCCATACCTTGAATCCTCGAGCTGCATTCCCTGAGTCTTATCGGTTTTCATTTCGGTTAAGTCTTGTTGAGTACTTTTGTACTCAGGGTTCGTTGACCCTTGTTGCAGGTGAGGCTCATGAGCAGATCTGTTTTGGATCGTGCTGCATGACTGTTGTTCAGTGCAATGATGATAAGTAATGTGTGGCCCTTGGGCAGGGCAGTGATATTTGTGTGTTTTGTATTTATTATAATGCCACTCCACTACTACGTTTTGTAATAATAATCGAACAAAGTTTGTAAGGTTTGAAATAAATGTTTTGTAAACTAAGTTATTGTAAGACTTCCGCTGATTTACTCTGTGTTGATATTTGGATAAATGTTGTAATACTGCAATGACTCTGTAATGTGATCCTGCTCGGAAATCGTGGATGATTCGGGGTTCTCCGAGGACACCCGACAGTCTTCTTAAGTTATCGGTAACATATGCATAAATGTCAAAGGTCGTTGGACAGTGACAGGTGCATGTGGGCCCTATAATTTAGGAGGTTCTGCCACACAAGGGCGGTCAAGGTGGCGGCAGATCCGGTGTCCTCCTGACACCGTGGTCCAGTGGGCTTGGCTAGGCCGTGTATGTGAGTGCGCGTGTGTGTCCTGGAGCAGAGAAGCTCTGGGGTGAAGCCAGCGTCGAAGGCCAGGACAGGGTCGGGGCTTGGCCTGCGGTGGTTGTCGCGGACACACCCACGGAGATGTGGCCACAGACGACATAGAGGACAACGCAGGGGCGAGGTGGTGCTCGCGGTGGCGGCATGCTCGACGATGTCCGTGCGGCTCCAACGTGGCGTGATTCGGAGTAGCGTGGCGAAGATGGCTCCGGGCGGTCACTCCGGCAGCGCGGTGGGCGACGTCGTGGTGAGGTCAGTGTGGTGAGGCACTGCGGACTCCAGCTCGACGTTGGGCATGGACGCGGCAAGGAGGCTCGGCGTGGGCGACGTCATGGCGAGGTCGGCGTGGTGAGGCGCTGCGGACTCCAGCTCGACGTTGGGCGTGGACGCGGCAAGGAGGCTCGGCATGGGCGACACCACTCTCGGTGCTGGCTCGGGTGGCACGATGGTGGCGAGGCTCGAAGCAGGTCGTCGTGCACGTCGGGGTGGTCTCGCGGTTGGGGCGCGGCTCGAGGAAGACGGATGCCGTGGGGATGCCTGCAGCGCGGTCGCAGAGGCGGTGCTGCAGGGGCACCGCGGAGGTGGCTAAAGGCAGAGCGCGGTCGGCGTCTCCATGGCCAGGGGCTCTGGCGAGGCAGGGACGGGCTCCCGCCGGTGGCTTGGTCACGACGCGGAGCAGGGAGGCGGCGCTGCCATGGTGCGCCTCTAGCGTGGCGAGGCTTGGGGCGAGGCCGTGGTGATTCAGCGAAGGCGGCGGCGGCTGGGAGGAGCTCCAGAGCGGACAGCGTCGGGGGGTATTTATAGCGCGTGCGGCTAGGGTTCCCAGGGGCTCTAGTCATCCTCAGCGTCCGTGCCTAGGGAGGGACACGCGGCGTGAATCGAGGAGCGGAGCAGGGGGCGCTGGTGTGCGAGCGGCGGCGGCGCCTGGGAGCATCTTGCTCCTAGGGTTGGAGTGGGGTGCCGGCTTCTTCTGTGGGTGTGGGTGTGGCCGCGCGCGAGCTAGGCCGTGTTGTTGGCTGGGCCAGGCTGCGCGACGAGGGGGTGAGAAGGGCGTCCGCAAGGGGGGAAGCAGCTGGGCTGATCTTGCTGGGCCGCTTGGCCGTGCGCGCGCGAGCGGGCCAAAGGGAGGAGTGGCGAGCTGGGCCTGTTGGCGCCGGTTGGGCTAAGGGGAGGGGTGCTCAGTTGGGCTCCTGCAGCCTGCTGGGCCGGTGCAAGAAAAGAGAAAGAAGGGGAGGAGAGGGAGTGCTAGGACGGGCCAAGGCATGAGGGGAGAGAAGAGAGAAGGGAATAGATTTTCCAATTTATGTTTAAATGGTTTTGAATTTGGATTTGAGAAGAATTCACCACATCTTGAGAAGGATTTCCCAGGTGAAATATAAAGCAGTGTTTGAGGAATCATTCGGAGAGATTCATATGAACTCAAGATGAAATTTCCTCGAGTGTTCGGATGGGGATTTTCGAAAAGACTCGAAGGGGAAAATTTGGGGGGAAATTCGGGGGAATCTGCATGGAGTTTGAATAGGAATTTCAAGAGAGGGGTATTGATGGTACTTGAGATGTGAGCTCCAAGAGGGGGGGCTCGAGATGATTTCCAATGGCGGCTAGAGGAGAGGGTCTTTTCCTTTGTTCTCCTACTCCTTGGTCTTATATGTGCGTACTCACATGTATTAACAACATGCTTACTCATCGTGGTGGTCTACTAGGGGTCTTAGGGTTTAGGGACTCTGGTCCAATGGTCGGCACAAATATAAATGGCAAGTCTGGGTTCTAGTGGGGTTCGGGATTATAAAGAGAGATTAACGGAAGACTTGAAATAATCCCTTGAGGATCACAAGGAGGTTGCTATGGGTTGTGCTCTCCAACCATAATCAAGACTCAAACACAGGACAACTCGAAAACTCTGGCAATCACCTACAAACCATCTACATGTATGCAACGTCTTGTTAGCGAGTTGGACTCGTGTTTGACCTAGCAATTACATGTTTCACACATTGCAGGAAAAATTTTAAAAAGTTCGTATTTTTGGCTTCTCCAAAAACCCGGGTTATTACAGTCCACCCTCCTTACAGGAATCTCGTCCCCGAGATTAAGGTGTTGCTCGGTCGGCGAAGAGGCAGGGTGTTGCTTCTTGATCAGGGTAGTTGTTCCATAGAACCTTGCAAAAGGAATTATCATCCTTTTGTTTTCTTCGATAACTCAATCCAAATTTGTACAGGGCATCCAAGGATCTCTAGAGGTTTTGTCTAGTCATATGGTGGTCTTGGTTCATAGCCTGCTAGGTTAGCCAGGGTCCTGGAGTCACATGTAAATAAAATAGCTTCTATATTCTTCACTCAAGCAACATAATCACAAGAAGCATTAGAAGCAGAAAGATCCAAGCATTCAAGCAGCATTACAACTCCTATATGCATAGTGTTGACTTAAGGCGACTCCTAAGCCTTTGAGTCTCACACATCTATCGATATTGCGTGGGCGACAAAGGGAATCATTTCCTAGTGGTCGACTTTTCAGATCGGGGAGAGTCAGTTAGTAGTAGAACTCAAGGTAGAGATGGGGAATCAAGTGTTACTAGCTATGACTCCACTACAGATGAATGTTTGGCTTCTAAACTAGTGTTTGGTACTAAAGGTCTCGTCCTAAGGTCAAGTATGGCTCTGATACCAACTGAAACATCCTCAATTTTCCGCGAAGGGAAAATCCACAGAATGAATTATAATATGATGAAACCAATAGTTGATTCCATCATATTATCATATATCAGTCGATATCACAGTCATACATCGTAAGATTATAAGAATACAAGATATTACATCACTGGGGAATACACCTATTATAGAGTTAATCTAGCGGAAGACTATCGAGTGAAGGCTTCTCCTTCATGGGTCATCATTAGAGTTGACGTAGTGCAGCGTAGATTCCATCTCCGAACCAAACTTGAGCGTAGGCACGAGACCTCCTAATCCTTCTATAGTCAGCATCTCTGAGAAGCAGGAAATCTATACACCGCCAGACGTGTGCAGGCCATGGTCAGCACTGATGAGCTTTAGTGGAAAAGATAAAACAAGAGGATCTAGCGATCCTAACATTTGGCTGTGGTTTGCATCCTTAGCGCATGAGAAGTAAGTAACAGTAGTAATGTAATAATAATGTCTAGTTTTTAACACATTCCCAGCCTCACACATCCACCTCCATCCGTATTCATCCACCAACCATCCATCCCAAACCATCTCCACTCCACCACACCTTATCTCATCTCACACACTCAGGTCGACAGGCCAACTCCCTCTCGGCCTTGTCTCAACGACCCGCAGCCCCAAGGCTCACGACTGGAAAATACCCCAAACCCTGGAGGGAGAATAGAAGGACTCATCTCCTATCTAGTTTAAGCAAAACCCAGGAACGGTCCATAGCCGACAAGTCGGCATATGTATCGATCGATCAACCAAACACTCTGCAGAGGTTTCACATACCCACAAGATAGCCATCCTCGATGGTGCCCCGTCTAGGCAGATTCCGGCCGCTTGCTTGCCTAGAACGATGCCACCCTACCTCTCAGCCCTGGAACATCCCAAGTTTAATCTGGGATGGCTGATACTGTGAGTCGTAGATAGAGCCGTGGCCCACCGGATGTCAAGAGCCTGTCCACAAGGCCTCCTAAAGTCTCGGAAGGGTGTGGGGGGAAACCGCGCACCCCGTACCTCCTTGCACACGTTCGCCTAGCAGTAGTGGCATCGCTCTTCCAAGTAGTCCAACCGTCCCGCACCATATAGGGCGAGTGGGATGTAAAGGATTCCCGGTGAATCTGAGTACTAGTAAGTCCTTAGGGGTGACCAAACCAGAATGTCTTCATCAGGGTTTCCATTTTACGTGCCACCACAGCACCTCTACCTCGGGCTCCACCTCTCCAAGGTTCACACCCAAGGCCACCTCCAATTACCATTTACCCGCCATAGGTATTCCATATCCAAGTGCCCAGGTAGCACCACATGGCAAGACTCGCCCCAGGCTCGTCGTTATTCCAGCTCGGTCGACACAACCCTCACTCTCCACGCACCCAAGACACACGCAGCACGCTCACACACCACCAGTCTGGCACCCATAGCCAAACCATTCCCAGGGGGTTCACCACCAGCATCACATCCCCGATATAATGCGAAGTGGAGTTAATAATAAGTATAGCGGTGTAATATGCAAGTAAGCATATATAAGCGAGCGAATGCGCAAAGCAGGGTGACATGGTAGAGTGGGTTGCATCAGGGTAATAATAACTCAGGTAGTAGTATGCATCAAAGTACTAGCAAAGGAATAATTTATAAAGCGCTAGCAGTTCTAGATTTTATGCAATGTCTAATAGGATTTTCTAAAAGAGGGTGCTACCATGACACCTACGATGTAGAGGTAGTAGTGGTTCAATTCTCCATTCATTGGTGTTCCATTAGCGGAGTTACCTCCTCCTGTGTTGACTCCATTCCGCAGTCCTT
Source organism: Miscanthus lutarioriparius (assembly GCA_904845875.1). NCBI lineage: Eukaryota > Viridiplantae > Streptophyta > Magnoliopsida > Poales > Poaceae > Miscanthus > Miscanthus lutarioriparius. Next base: position 86,810,862 of record CAJGYO010000001.1, on the reverse strand, counting down.
GTCGTCGTCCTCGTTCTCTTGGTCCGATCGTCAGCCACTCTGCGAAGCGACATGCAAGGCAAAAGAACACTCAACACTTGAAAAGACGACAAGACGTAGGAAAATCCAATAACGCCATTGAGGCAATAAGAGATACACGGCTTAGCCCTCTCGACGGTTGTCCGATTTCCTTGGGCCAAGAATCACAGATGGTAGTTTGCTAAGCACAAGCTTAAGTCATGGCCAAGCCGGTATTCCGATCCAGTGTCATTGAATCGATGGGGATTGGAAGTCGGGCCCCAAGAAGAGGAAAGACGGGGTTCAGCTCTTATAGCCTTATCCCGCAAGTCACAATTGGATATGAGAAGCAAACAAGAACGAATAACACTATTGTGACTTGGCTCCAATGTACTTTGGCTCACCCGCTATGGTAGGAAGCGGTAGCGCAAAGAGGTTGGACAGCGACGGGTCCTCTCGATCCACACGACACATCAACGTCGGGAGCCAAGGGGACAGTCGTTCAACACGGCAAAAGCAGCGGGATTAGTTAGGCACGCCCATGTTATGCTCCTAGACACATCTTCAGGGAAGATGGTTTTAGACGGTCGATCGGGTCGACACGCATGGGTCCGAGGTACGACATAGACCATAGCTTCGCTAACCCAAAGGGAATAGTCCGGCCTTTGATCCAATCATCATGGGCAAGACGGAATCAAACAGAGCGGCTATCGGGGCAATAAGAGCAAGAATATCCAAGAGCAAGGTCCACTTCTTCCAACACTCGCGCCACGACGAAAGATGGGGCATCGGAAGGAGCGACACTCAAGAACACCAAGTGCGTAAGCCACTCGTAGGGTACCCGACCTGGGTGCACTGGCACTGAGATATCTCTCGGATTCGAAGCGGCGCGGTTGTCACCGCAAGAATCAGAGAAACGTGATGGTCAAACGGGGTACAAGCATACAAGGGCTTGAGCACGAAGAAGCAACTAAAAGCGAAAGAGAGGCGTGGCTCCATGGTCATGGCGAGGTGAACTCGCGGCCAAAAGCTATGCCAACGAGTTGGCATTCATTGTTCCATGATTGTTTACTCCCAGGTTTTCTCCCACAGAACTTGGTCACGAAGGGCTCAAGGCGCGCGGGTGATATCCGCATCGATGTTAGTATCGACATCGAATCCATCACGACCATGTTCTAGGGCCGAAGGCAGGAGCTAACACTCGTGGTACTATGAAGTCAACTAAAAAGCGAGGGGTCGAGTTACACTTGGCATCACGGTCATGGCGAGACGGATCCTGCGATCGTAACGTCCGAACGAGGTACGATCCGTCAGCCATCTCGAAGGCTCGACACACAGGTAACAACACCAACAAGCAGCGATAAGAACCAAACACGACCAAAAGACGCAACAACTCGACACGACTATGGAGTAGCACATTCCATAGCTGGGTGATGGATAGATCCTGTAAGACAGTCATGGACAGATAGGTCATAAGAATAGGGCCCAACGAGGTAGATATGCATATACGGAAAGATGCGAGATGGGGCTTTCCATGGTCTCGATAAGTCATACGACTAGGGTTCATGGTCCAGAGGGTACGACTTGCGGTAGACGGGGTCATGGTGGTCTCGGCAAGCAAGGACATGGTGGTCTCGGCCAGCGAGGCCATGTGGTCTCGGCAGCGGTGGTCTCGGCAATGGTGGTCTCGGCAACGGTGGTCTCGACAACGGTGGTCTCGGCAACGGTGGTCTCGGCAACAGCGGTCTTGGCAATGGTGGTCTCGGCAACGGTGGCCTCGGTAGATCTCGACGGCATGTTCTCGTAACTTGAGGCAGCCGGAACAGTGGTGAAACACGGACACAGGGTTCCACGGAACCATCAGGGCAACCAAAGAAAGGAAAACTGCAGTCCATGATGCGGCGATCAATGCCACGTGGTCCAATTACGGCTTTGGGGCTCACGATGAGGTCATGGTAACTCTTCGCCGCAGCATGGCTAAGAGCGTCGAGTCAATGGCTTGGTCATAGATCATGGTCGAGGGGTGCTTGGAACCATATGGTGGCATTTCGGGGCATCGTACATGTCTTGCGCGAACGGTGTGAGCGCAAGCAAAGAGTGGGTTCTTCAATTTTGAGGGGTCAAAAGTACTTAAGGGTTGGTCCACATCATAGGGCTTGATTTTAGAAAAATGTGGGAACTGGTTTCTCATTTTTCTGAGGTCGTAAGAATTTTCTATGAATTTCCAAAGGTTAACTCCTTTTCTTAAAAAGAAGAAAAAGGAAGGTTACTCCAGGGCTTCACACATGGCAGCGCAGGATTGGTCCAGCTACAACAGTGGCTGACAGGTGGGGTTTCGCTGACGTCATCATGACGTCAGCACGACGTCATCAGTCCGACAGGTGGGACCAGGGATCTTGGGCCACTGACAGGTGGAACCCGCATGACGTCAGCATGATGGCACCTACTGACAAGTGGGTCCAGCGGCTCTGTGTCGCTGACACGTGGGTCCCGGTCAACGGGCAACATTGACCGATCAACGGTCAACCGGTTTGGGTCTCGACTAGGCCTTGGCGGGCCTAGACAAGGCTGGATTTTGGGTTGGGCCGGCCCAGACACGTGTCGCGTGGGGAGGACGTCCACGTGGCTCGGTCTGGGCTCCTATCAGGCTCCGGGTCCAGGCTGTGGGCGTGGGAGCGGCTCACGGTGGTCTGGGTGGTGTGGGTCCATGGACTGCACACTAGGTCCATGGTGGGCTGTGTCCACCCTCCTTTTCCCCTCCTGGCTCATGGTGGAACAAGTCCAGACGGCTGCTGCTCCTTCTCCCTACCTCCTTTGCTACTCTTGCGGCAGCATGCTCGCCGGAGGCGAGCTCGCGCAAAGGCACCCGGTGGTGGCTCGGCATGGCAACAAGGGCGGTCAAGGTGGTGGCAGATCCGGTGTCCTCCTAACACCATGGTCTAGTGGGCTTGGCTAGGCCATGTATGTGAGTGCGCGTGTGTGTCCTGGAGCGGAGAAGCTCCGGGGTGAAACCGGCGTCGAAGGCCGGGACAGGGTCGGGGCTTGGCCTACGGTGGTTGTCGCGGACACGCCTGCAGAGACGCGGCCACGGACGACGTAGAGGACAATGCAGGGGTGAGGTGGTGCTCACGGTGGCGGCGTGCTCGACGACGTCCATGCGGCTCCGACGTGGCGTGATTCAGAGCAGCGTGGCAAAGATGGCTCTGGGCGGTCACTCCGGCAGCGCGGTGGGCGACGTCGTGGCGAGGTCGGCTTGGTGAGGCGCTGCAGACTCCAGCTCGACGTTGGGCATGGACGCGGCGAGGAGGCTCGGTTTGGGCAATGCCGTGGCGACGTCGGCGTGGTGAGGCGCTGCGGACTCCAGCTCGACGTTGGGCGTGGACGCGGCGAGGAGGCTCGGCGTGGGCGACACCGCTCCTCGGAGCTGGCTCGGGTGGCATGCTGGTGGCGAGGCTCAGAGCAGGTCATCGTGCACGTCGGGGTGGTCTCGCGATTGAGGCGCGGCTCGAGGAAGACGGATGCCGTGGGGATGCCGGCAGCGCGGTCGTGGAGGCGGTGCTGTAGGGGCGCCGTGGAGGTGGCTGGAGGCAGAGCACGGTCGGCGTCGCCATGGCCAGGGGCTCCGGCGAGGCAGGGATAGGCTCCCGCCGGTGGCTTGGTCGCGACGCAAAGCAGGGAGGCGGCGCTGCCGTGGTGCGCCTCCAGCGTGGCGAGGCTTGGGGCGAGGCCGTGGTGATGCAGCGAAGGTGGCGATGGCTGGGAGGAGCTCTAGAGCGGACGGCGTCGGGGGGTATTTATAGCGCGCACGGCTAGGGTTCCCAGGGGGCTCCAGTCATCCTTGGTGTCCGTGCCCAGGGAGGGACACGCGGCGCAAATCGAGGAGCGGAGCAGGGGGCGCTGGCGTGCGAGCGGCGGTGGCGCCTGGGAGCATCTTGCTCCTAGGGTTGGAGTGGGGCGCCGGCTTCTTCTATGGGCGTGGCCACGCGCGAGCTGGGCCACATTGCTGGCTGGGCCAGGCTGCGCAAGGAGGGGGTGAGAAGGGCGGCCGCAAGGGGGGAAGGAGCTAGGCCGATCTTGCTGGGCCGCTTGGCCGTGCGCGCGCGAGCGGGCCGAAGGGAGGAGTGGCGAGCTGGGCCTGCTGGCGCCGGTTGGGCTAAGGGGAGGGGTGCTCGGTTGGGCTCCTGCAGCCTGCTGGGCCGGTGCAGGAAAAGAGAAAGAAGGGGAGGAGAGGGAGTGCTGGGCCGGGCCAAGGCGTGAGGGGAGAGAAGAGAGAAGGGAATAGATTTTTCCAATTTATGTTTAAATGGTTTTGAATTTGGATTTGAGAAGAATTCACCACATCTTGAGAAGGATTTCCCAGGTGAAATATAAAGCGGTGTTCGAGGAATCATTCGGAGAGATTCATATGAACTCAAGATGAAATTTCCTCGAGTGTTCGGATGGGGATTTTCGGAAAGACTCGAAGGGGAAAATTTGGGGGGAAATTCGGGGGAATCTGCATGGAGTTTGAATAGGAATTTCAAGAGAGGGGTATTGATGGTACTTGAGATGTGAGCTCCAAGAGGGGGCGGGCTCGAGATGATTTCCACTAGCGGCTAGAGGAGAGGGTCTTTTCCTTTGTTCTCCTACTCCTTGGTCTTATATGTGCGTACCCACATGTATTAACAACATGCTTACTCATCGTGGTGGTCTACTAGGGGTCTTAGGGTTTAGGGACTCCGGTCCAATGGTCGGCACAAATATAAATGGCAAGTCCGGGTTCTAGTGGGGTTCGGGATTATAAAGAGAGATTAACGGAAGACTCGAAATAATCCCACGAGGATCACAAGGAGGTTGCTATGGGTTGTGCTCTCCAACCATAATAAAGACTCAAACACAGGACAACTCAAAAACTCTGGCAATCACCTACAAACCATCTACATGTATGCAACATCTTGTTAGCGAGTTGGACTCATGTTTGACCTAGCAATTACATGTTTCACACATTGCAGGAAAAATTTTAAAAAGTTCATATTTTTGGCTTCTCCAAAAACCCGGGTTGTTACAATAACCATGGGGTTATTAAGTGGAGACTGGGCGCGAACTTCTATGCGATGGTGTTGGTTTGGCTATGTTGGTCCTGCCTATGTTGATTGAGGACCGTACCATTGTTGGCGCTTCTATCGAGATTGAACGCATGCCTCTCACTTAGCTGGCCAGATAACTTGTTCCGACCATGAAGCCGAGTAGCTCAACTCAGGGCGGGCCTCGTTCTATCAAAGTGTGCACTCTGGATGGTAGTAAGGATGTGCGGGGAGCCAGACGTGAGCCCAAGGGTAGTCTAGGCCTGAACGTCCTGGCAGCTGGTTGTCCCTGGTTGTGCGGCGCTGATCAAACCCACAAAATATGGACCTGAGTTGTACCAAAGGTGACCCGATGCGACCCCAACGGGGGAAGTGTGGGTTTGTGTTAGGAATAACTGCCCAGCTGGTTGCAACCGATTTAAATCACCATCTCTCCCAGATAGTGAGAAACTCGACTAGTCCCGGCATCATAGCAACTGGACTATGGAATTTGATGGTTATATTGGACATGGGAATGCTACACCGGCATGGTTATTATTGTGATGCTACATAATGATATATCACATGTTTGGCATAGGTTAGATGCTAATCTAGAGATGAATAGCTACAATTAACTTGGAATTGAATTACAAAATGTATAGCTCAACTAGTGGCTTTTTATGAAAATGTTGTCAAGCCAGCTCCACTTATCAAGCCTTGCATGATCCTTGGTGTCACTTTATTTTTGGTTTATGACAGGTAAGTCTAGCTGAGTATATTCGAGTACTCAGGGTTTATCCCACCATGTTGCAGGTGAAGTTCCCGGCTATGGCAGAACCTCCTAAATTATAGGGCCCACATGCACCTGTCACTGTCCAACGGCCTTTGACACCTATGCATATGTTCCCGGTAATTTAAGAAGACTATCGGGCGTCCTCGGAGAACCCCGAATTATCCATGATTTCCGAGCATGATCACATTACAGAGTCATTGCAGTATTACAACATTTATTCAAATATCTACACCAGAGTAAATCAGCAGAAGTCTTACAATAACTTAGTTTACAAAACAGTAGTTTCAAACCTTACAACTAAGTTCGATAATTATTACAAAACGTAGTAGTGGAGTGGTATTATAACATAATACAAACACACAAATAGATTGCCCTACCCAAGGGCCACGCATTTACTTATCGTCATCACACTGAACAATAGTCATGCAACACGATCCAAAACAGATTTGCTCATGAGCCTCACCTGCAACAAGGGTCAATGAACCCTGAGTACAAAAGTACTCAACAAGACTTAACCGAAATAAGAATTAATAGAATGCAGGAATGTAGGCTCATGGGATTCTAGGTATGGCTTTAGCAATAATCAAAGTTCTTTTGTGTAAAAGCTCTTTAACAAAATTCTTTATATCAACATTTAAAACTTCATAAAATCATATACAAAGCTAACACGATCCGCATTGAGATCATGAAACTTCATATCCAACACCTTCTCAAACCATCCTCAAGTTCTAGTTATTAATACTACGATGATGAACAGTGAGTTGAGTCTCCATAACCGAGGAGCAACGACGATTTGACCCGATTAAAACCCAGCTGGGGATTCCATACCACACGACATATGTAGGTCCCCGACTTACATATATCAACCTACCCTCGGATCCTCTAAAACAAGAACGGGTCCGCGCCACCCGAGAATACAGTACTCCACCAATCCAGCCCAATGCCACATGGGTACACGCTATTCCCGCCATCTCTCCACTCCCAGTGCGCGAGTAGCCATTCTCGTAATAGAATAGCCAAGTTAAGACTTACCAGAGTATGTGGTTAGTACTACAAAGTCTCACCTCATGCAATTCAACAACGGTATGGGCCTTAATCGACACAGGCGGAAAGAACCTGCTCACAAGACCTCCATGTCTTGCGGCTCCCCTACACCAAGTCCGCCCGGTCTAGATTTATTACTCCACATGCTCATATCACATGATAACATAAGTAACCAAAGTTCCATTTAAAACTTGCAGATGACAGGTAATCACCCGACTTTCATCGTTCTAAGCATAGCTAAGCAAAACTAGGCATATACGAATTAAAACTTGTAACACGGTAGATATGGAAAAACAAGGTTGGTAATGCACCAATTAGGTTTTCACTTAACTCCTAATCACTTAATGCAGTAAAGAAAAGCAAAAACGAAATCAATTTGTAAAACACAAGGTAGGTTTAAATGCATCTGGGGCTTGCCTTCGTTGACGGAAAAGTCCGGTTCCGGAGTCGCACCACAATTATCCAACCCGACCTCAACAGACAGATTAACCTCCTCAACCACTTGATTAACTACCATGTGCTCACCTTTGTTCACTACACGTAGTAACAATGCCATGTTTAACATGATGCGAGATATAAAACATGATGCTCAACGATGGATGCAAAAGTAATAACTTGAATACAACTTTCCTTCGTGGTACAGTTACAAGTCAAACTAACTAAACCTTTTTTGTAACACTTACATCAATTAACAAGGATCATTACCAACTAATGACCCATGAACATCACTCAATCAAAAATTCAATCAAAACCTAAATCATTAAAGGTTACTATTTGCTTTTATGAATTAATTATTTAATTAAGAATTATGAAATAAATCAATTTGTTCCAATTGACCTCAAAATTTTTGTAAATGTTCATCACATGATAACTAAGTGGCAAAACAATTTTCATAATTTTTGGATAAATAAATAAGCCTAGAAAAATCATGGAAACTCATTTATTAATTAATTGAGCAATTTTTATCATATTCAAAATGTACTGAAAATCAACATTTCATATTTTTACTAAATAATATACATTATAGAGAAGTCACACAAAAATTTTCATAATTTTTGGAGCTCTACATAAATCTACACAAAAATAACAAAAACTCATACTATCCATCAATTTCTGAAAATAGAAAAATCCATTTTGAACTCACGGTCACTGACACCCCGACCCCACTTGTCATCTTCTACCTCCCGCGTTTGACCACGGCGACTACGCGCTGACCGGCGATTTCTCGCCGTCGGTGAGACCAACGGCGACAGCGAGAGTACCAACACACTCCCCTCATCACCCCGCATCGATTGAGTGTACTATCGAGACTAATTGCAGCGGTAAACAAGCTTGACGACAGCCAAGGTGGACACGACTGCACGGCGGCGCTACGCCGGCAATAGAAGACCGGTAACGGTGAAACAAACCACTCGGGAAGAACCAGGAGCTCACCCTGATCACGTTGAAGGCGATGGACGAGTCGGAGGAACAAAGGAGAGGCGGGTCGATGGTCACAGCGATCACGGCGGCGCTAACCACGTCGGTGACGGCGTTCAGGTGACTACGATGGTCAAAAGGATCAAATAACCGGTCATAGAGCAACACGGGATCAAGGTGAAGCTGGTGACACGCTGAGCAAGGACAAAGACCCACCGTGGAGCTCCAGCCACGGCGACGCGCACACCACGGTGAGGTTGCCGGCCGCGGGGAAGAAAGGCAAAGAACAGTGGTTCCAAGCGCAATCAAGCAACAAGGGCTAGAGGACTGGTTTCGCAAGTAACTAGCGAAGCTATGGCAAGCTTAGCCGAGGCTGGTTTGCGCTGAGGAGGCGAGGTGAGCTCGACGGAGCAGCGGCGGCGACGTCGGGAAAACAGAGGAAGGCAAACGGCGAAGAACGACGACGACACAGGTCTTATAACTCAGCTCAGAAGCAAGGAGAAGCCATGTAGGGGCCTTTCCCGCGCTAGCGCGAAGCCGAGGGTGGCCACAGGCGTGACTGGAAGACAGGAGAAGGTCGCCGGCAATGTAGCTTAAGCGGCGAGCACTGTTCAACGTAATTACAGAATTGTCATTCGTCTAAATTTCCAAATTACTCCCAAATTTGTATAACAACTCAAAAATCTCCAAAAACAAAAGTTTTTCAAAATTCAAAGTTCTACAACTTTGCTTTTACAACCATACCCAAATTTGGTCTACATTTTGAAATGCAAATTTGAATTCAAAAGGGGACACTTTAAGTACATTTCGCCTTTTCAAATTACTTCAAATTTTTCTAAACAACTTTGAAAATTCCAAAAACAAACTTTGTACAACTCAACAAACTCTACATTTTTGCTTTAAGGCTCAACCCCAAAATGTACTTTGTTTTTGAAATGGGTTTTTTGGGTCAAAACTAATCGCTGGAAATCAGGGTTTTCGAAACTTCAAATCCAAACCAAACTTTGAACTCAATTCAAACCATACAAGGCAACACTCATAACATAAATGTAAACTTGTTTTAGTGAATGCATATCAAAGTTTGCAATATGACCAAATGCCTTGCAATGCATATGATGACATGTCCTGTTTTAGTATTTAAAACACCCGAGGTGTTACAATCCTTCCCCCTAAAAGAAATCTCGTCCCGAGATTCAAAGTCATAGGTTAAGTAATGGAAAAGGAAATGTGTCAATCCAAAACCTATTCATAAAATAGCTAAGGTTCCTTTACAAACATGGTTCATAACAACAACGCAAAACTAACATTCTTCTATATTGATGCAAGAAACTCTGGAAACTTTTCTAACAGGTAATCTTTAGATTCCCAAGTAGCTTCTTCTTCTGAATGTTGATTCCATTGTATCTTGTAGAACTTGATTGTCCTCCTTCGAGTAACACCATCTTTCTGATCCAAGACTCGGATAGGATACTCAAAATAGGTCAAATCAGGTTCAAGTTCCACTCCTTCAACCTCAACATTCTGCTCAGGCACTCGAAGACACTTCTTCAATTGAGAAACATGGAACACATCATGTACCGCTGCGAGATGTTCTGGTAATTTCAAACGATATGCCACTTTTCCATACCTCTCTAAAATTTGAAATGGTCCAATATATCGAGGTGACAACTTGCCTTTAACACCAAAACAGGTAACTCCCTTCATTGGTGATACTTTCAGATATACAAAATCCCCCTTGTTAAACATCAATGGTCTACGTCGTTTATCCGCATAACTCTTTTGTCGGGACTGAGCTATCTTCAAATTACTTTGTATTTGCCTAACCTTGTCTTCTATTTCTTCTACAAGGTCAACTCCAAAGAACCTTCTTTCTCCGGGTTCAGACCAACTCAGCGATGTTCTGCATCTACGACCATAGAGTGCTTCAAATGGAGCCATTCTAATGCTTTCCTGATAACTATTGTTGTATGAGAACTCGGCCAAAGATAAGCATTTGTCCCACTTATCGGAATAGTTAAGGACACAACACCTTAACATATCTTCAAGTACTTGATTGACTCTTTCAGTCTGTCCATCAGTTTGCGAATGATAAGCTATACTATACAGGAGCTTGGTACCCAATGAAGAATGCAATTGTTTCCAAAAACTGGAGACAAACTATGTACCCCTATCTGACACTATGGTCTTTGGTACTCCATGTAAGCTCATGATTCTTGCTAAATACATCTTGGCATATTGAATCATAGGATATATAGTCTTGACAGGAAGAAAATGTGCTGACTTAGTGAGTCGATCTACAATAACCCATATTGAGTCAAATCCTTTTGATGTCTTGGGTAGACCAACAATAAAGTCCATACTAATGTCCTCCCACTTCCAAGCTCGAATAGGTAATGGCTGTAATTCACCAGCAGACCTCAAATGTATAGCTTTCACCTTTTGACAAGTATCACACCTTGCTATATATCTAGCAATCTCTATCTTCATTTTAGTCCACCAAAACTTTTGTTTCAAGTCATGGTACATCTTGTTACTTCCTGGATTGATAGATAACCTAGTAGCATGTGCCTCTTCAAGAATTGACTATCGCAACTCAGGAACTTTTGGTACCACCAGGCGATCCTTAAACCATAACACACCTTCATCATCTATGGTGAAGCATTCCGCGTTTCCATTCCTGACTCTTTCCTTGATATGGGCTACACCCTTGTTTTCCTTCTGAGCAGCAATAATCTGGTCTCAAATATTGGCTTCAACAATTATGTTGGTCAAACTACCTTGTTGAATTACCTCCACATTCAACTTTTCCATCTCTTGACATAAAGTCAGACCCATTGTTCTTACTGTCAGGCAATTGCAATAACTTTTGCGACTGAGGGCATCTACAACCACATTTGCTTTACCAGGGTGATAATGTACTTCCAAGTCATAATCTTTAATCAGTTCTAACCATCTTCTTTGTCGCATGTTCAATTCTGACTGAGTAAAGATATACTTTAAACTCTTATGGTCTATATAAATATGGCACGTATTACCAAGCAGGTAATGCCGCCAAATCTTTAGAGCATGGACAACAGCTGCTAATTCTAGATCATGAGTCGGATAGTGTTCTTCATGTTGCTTAAGTTGCCTGGATGCATAAGCGATGACTCTGCCTTCTTGCATCAATACACATCCAATACCAATACCCGAAGCATCACAATAAACATCAAACGACTTCTCGATATTAGGTTGGGCTAACACTGGGGCAGTGGTCAACAGTCTCTTCAAAGTCTGGAAAGCTTTTTCACAATCTGATGACCAGACAAACTTGACTTGGTTCTTCAACAACTCAGTGATGGACTTAGATACTCTAGAGAAATCTGGAATAAAACGACGGTAATACCCCGCCAATCCTAGAAAACTCCGAACCTGATGAACTGTGGTTGGCGGTTTCTAATCAAGCACATCCTTCACTTTGCTTGGATCAACTGCGACGCCTTTAGATGACAAGACATGTCCAAGAAATTGTACTTCCTTAAGCCAAAAATCACACTTGCTGAACTTGGCATATAGTTGATGTTCTCTCAAGCGGGTCAGAACAATTCTGAGATGTTCCGCATGTTCTTCCTTATTCTTGGAATATACTAGAATGTCATCAATAAACACCACTACAAACTTGTCTAGCTCAGGCATGAATACTGAATTCATCAGATACATGAAATGAGCTGGAGCATTTGTCAAACCAAAAGACATTACCAAGTATTCATATAATTCATATCTTGTGGTAAATGTCATTTTGGGAATATCTTCAGGCTTAATCTTGATTTGGTGATAGCCTGACCTCAAATCAATCTTGGAGAAAACTCTGGCTCTGGCCAATTGATCAAAAAGCAAATCTATCCGAGGTAAGGGATACTTATTCTTAATGGTCACTTCATTCAACGGACGATAGTCGACACATAACCTCAGGGTCTCATCTTTCTTTTTCACAAAAATTGCCGGACATCCCCAAGGTGATGAACTAGGTTGGATAAACCCCTTATCAATCAATTCTTGCAACTGAGTCTTCAACTCGGCTAACTCCTTGGGTGACATCCTATAAGCTCTCTAAGAAATCGGAGTTGTTCTAGGTTTCAACTATATGTTAAACTGGACATCCCTATCAGGTGGTAGACCGGGTAAATCTTCAGGAAATACATCAGGAAACTCACACACTACCGGGATATCTCTAATCTCCTTGATAGCAATTGCACAAACTTTGCCCACTGATCTTCTTAAGGTTGGAAGTTGGATGAGAAGTTGAGAATTACTATCTGGCAAACTCACCCTTATAGTTCTATTCAAAGCATCTATAACAGCCTTATGCTGATACATCCAATTTATTCCCAAAATTACATCTATATCCTGATCCTTTAGGATAATCATGGTAGTGGGAAAAATATGCCCACCCAGGTTTATGGGTACCTGGTATACCATTTCCTTAGTACACAGACATCCCCCGGGCGACTGTATAAAGAAATTTTCCTTTGTTGCCCCAATTGGAATTTCATGCTTTACCACAAATGTTCTATTGATGAATGAATGAGATGCACCTGAATCAAAAAGCATAACTCCAGGATGATTGGCAACAGGAAACATACCCATCATCATTGGCACTCCTTCAGCAATCTCCCCGGCTTGAATATAGAAAGCCCTTCTTGTCTTCCTTTCATCTTTGCCCTTCTGAGCATTCTGATTGTTGTTCTTATTCTATGCTTGACCCTGTTGTTGATTGGCAGGGGTCTTCTGATAATTGGGATTAGACTGCCTTGGATACAGACATTCTCTCGAGAAATGACTAGGCTTGCCACAATTGAAATAGGGATACTTATGACCCTGGGGTGTTGGAGCAGAAACCCCAGAAGTATTAGTTAGTTGTGGATTCTGATAAGTTGTAGCAGGGCGGACATTTGATTACTGACCGGCTTGAAACTGCGGCAGACGATAAGGAGGACGATTATGATTTACTGGATGATAAATCACCCTCTGCCTCTTTTGATTTCCCCCAAAAGATCTAGATGGCATACTCTTTTTCTTCTTGAGCTCCTTATGCTGCCGATACTTTGCCTCTGAAGCAATTGCAATATTCACGGCCTCATGATAAGTGACATTGGTACAAGTTGTCATCATAGTCTGCAATTTGGTATTCATACCCCTCATGAACCATTTCTTTTTCTTGGCGTCGGTGTTGACATGTTCAGATGCATACTGTGACGGATGATTGAATCTTCCCACATACTGCATAACCTTCTGATCCCCTTGCTTCAAAGCAAGGAATTCATCTAGCTTCATAGCCATAACTCCCTCCGGGATATAATGGGCTCTAAAAGCAGTACAAAACTCTATCCAAGTTAACGGAACACCTGCGGGTTGCATGGCCATAAGATTCGCATACCAAGCATCGGCTGCACCTCTAAGTTGTTGGGCAGCAAAGACTGGTTTCTAAAACTCTGTGCATGGAATGAGATCAAATTTCTGCTCCATGGTTCGAAGCCAATCGTCAGCCTCCAGTGGTTCATCTGCCTTGGTGAACACCGGTGGTCTTGTGTCTGTAAAATCAACATACGTAGCCTCCTGCCTGTTATGATGGTGACCATGATTTCCGTGCATCTGATTATGATTACTTTGTGCCATCTCATGAAGCAAACGAGAATTTTCAACCATCACATTGACAAGTGCGGCTATAGCATCAGCCAGATTTGTTGGAACTGGTGGCGGATCTAGAATACCGTTCTCATCTTGTGAAGTACCAGGAATATACGAACCCCGCGTACGACGCATCTGCTCATAACAAACCAAACTTTACTCACAAGTCTTTATTGAATTGCAACAAAAGCTTACTCTAGACACATTACATAGGGTTTACTAATATAAACACAAACCCACATGTACCTAAACAAGACTACTTAACTTAACTAGAACTAACTATTATACAACTCTACTCCTTTCCTCAATTACTTCAAACTTCAGGCTCGGTATCCATTCCAGAAATATTACCGCCTTCATTATCACTTTCATCGATTATTACTAGTTCTTCAGGATCTTCTTCTTCTTCCTCTTCCGATTCACTATCATCGGCAAGGATGACACCAGGGTCCATTGCATTAGCTTGGGGTTCATGATTTGGATCTAGGAGATTGCTTAGCCTATGAACTTCCTCATGTAGATAAGTATTATGTTCTTCTAAATCTTCTACATAGAATTCTAGCTCATGAGTTCTAGCTCTAGCTACATTTTCTCTATGCCAAGCTTCATTTCTTCCTTCCACCATACGAACTAACATATGTTCACAGTTCCTATGAGCGACGGTGAGACGCCTCAATTGACCCTGTAGTTCTCCTACCTAGATAGCATCCAAGGCCCTATCTCTAGTAGCCTGTGCTAACTCTACAGAAATCCTCTGTATCTCTACCTAGGGATCTGTCCTAGAGCTGCTACTGCTAGCACCGTCATTCCTAGGGGCAAGTTGGTGACGAGGAACTCCTTTGGGTCCAGTAGACTTACAGGGGTGTCTTCTTGGTACGAGCCATACTGTAGGAAGCAAGATTAATCCTAGTAAGACAATCTGACAATAGTCTCAAGAGCAGCAAGGGTGGACTACACAACTCAACCCATACACACTACCCACCTAGACTCAGAGGTGAAGGAAGTAACAAGTGAATTCAATCATGATGCATGAATCGTTCTTACGAACAAAATCATCAAAGCTTATAATGCACATAAACAGCATTTGTTTTTATATAGGGCATAGTAAGATTACTACTCCAGCACACAAAACCTTTTTAATCAAATAAGGAATGGTGAGAAAGAAATTAGATAAGTCGGAAGCATTTTGGACCAAATTAACAAGTTATATTTAGTCATCCCAAATCATTTTGAAGTTTTTGTAAACCAATACGACAAAGACTTTGTAACGATCGCTCTGATACCATTCTGTGGCAGAACCTCCTAAATTATAGGGCCCACATGCACCTATCACTGTCCAACGACCTTTGACACCTATGCATATGTTCCCGGTAATTTAAGAAGACTATCGGGCGTCCTCGGAGAACCCCGAATTATCCACGATTTCCGAGCATGATCACATTACAGAGTCATTGCAGTATTACAACATTTATTCAAATATCTACACCAGAGTAAATCAGCAGAAGTCTTACAATAACTTAGTTTATAAAACAGTAGTTTCAAACCTTACAACTAAGTTCGATAATTATTACAAAACGTAGTAGTGGAGTGGTATTATAACATAATACAAACACACAAATAGATTGCCCTACCCAAGGGCCACGCATTTACTTATCGTCATCACACTGAACAATAGTCATGCAACACGATCCAAAACAGATTTGCTCATGAGCCTCACCTGCAACAAGGGTCAATGAACCCTGAGTACAAAAGTACTCAACAAGACTTAACCAAAATAAGAATTAATAGAACGCAGGAATGTAGGCTCATGGGATTCTAGGTATGGCTTTAGCAATAATCAAAGTTCTTTTGTGTAAAAGCTCTTTAACAAAATTCTTTATATCAACATTTAAAACTTCATAAAATCATATACAAAGCTAACACGATCCGCATTGAGATCATGAAACTTCATATCCAACACCTTCTCAAACCATCCTCAAGTTCTAGTTATTAATACTATGATGATGAACAGTGAGTTGAGTCTCCATAACCGAGGAGCAACGACGATTTGACCCGATTAAAACCCAGCTGGGGATTCCATACCACACGACATATGTAGGTCCCCGACTTACATATATCAACCTACCCTTGGATCCTCTAAAACAAGAATGGGTCCACGCCACCCGAGAATACAGTACTCCACCAATCCAGCCCAATGCCACATGGGTACACGCTATTCCCGCCATCTCTCCACTCCCAGTGCGCGAGTAGCCATTCTCGTAATAGAATAGCCAAGTTAAGACTTACCAGAGTATGTGGTTAGTACTACAAAGTCTCACCTCATGCAATTCAACAACGGTATGGGCCTTAATCGACATAGGCGGAAAGAACCCGCTCACAAGACCTCCATGTCTTGCGGCTCCCCTACACCAAGTCCGCCCGGTCTAGATTTATTACTCCACATGCTCATATCACATGATAACATAAGTAACCAAAGTTCCATTTAAAACTTGCAGATGACAGGTAATCACCCGACTTTCATCATTCTAAGCATAGCTAAGCAAAACTAGGCATATACGAATTAAAACTTGTAACACGGTAGATATGGAAAAACAAGGTTGGTAATGCACCAATTAGGTTTTCACTTAACTCCTAATCACTTAATGCAGTAAAGAAAAGCAAAAACGAAATCAATTTGTAAAACACAAGGTAGGTTTAAATGCATCCGGGGCTTGCCTTCGTTGACGGAAAAGTCCGGTTCCGGAGTCACACCACAATTATCCAACCCGACCTCAACAGACAGATTAACCTCCTCAACCACTTGATTAACTACCATGTGCTCACCTTTGTTCACTACACGTAGTAACAATGCCATGTTTAACATGATGCGAGATATAAAACATGATGCTCGATGATGGATGCAAAAGTAATAACTTGAATACAACTTTCCTTCGTGGTACAGTTACAAGTCAAACTAACTAAACCTTTTTTGTAACACTTACATCAATTAACAAGGATCATTACCAACTAATGACCCATGGACATCACTCAATCAAAAATTCAATCAAAACCTAAATCATTAAAGGTTACTATTTGCTTTTATGAATTAATTATTTAATTAAGAATTATGAAATAAATCAATTTGTTCCAATTGACCTCAAAATTTTTGTAAATGTTCATCACATGATAACTAAGTGGCAAAACAATTTTCATAATTTTTGGATAAATAAATAAGCCTAGAAAAATCATGGAAACTCATTTATTAATTAATTGAGCAATTTTATCATATTCAAAATGTACTGAAAATCAACATTTCATATTTTTACTAAATAATATACATTATAGAGAAGTCACACAAAAAAAATTTCATAATTTTTGGAGCTCTACATAAATCTACACAAAAATAACAAAAACTCATACTATCCATCAATTTCGAAAATAGAAAAATCCATTTTGAACTCACGGTCCACTGACACCCCGACCCCACTTGTCATCTTCTACCTCCCGCGTTTGACCATGGCGACTCACGCGCTGACCGGCGATTTCTCGCCGTCGGTGAGACCAACGGCGACAGCGAGAGTACCAACACACTCCCCTCATCACCCCACATCGATTGAGTGTACTATCGAGACTAATTGCAGCGGTAAACAAGCTTGACGACAGCCAAGGTGGACACGACTGCACGGCGGCACTACGCCGGCGATAGAAGACCGGTAACGGTGAAACAAACCACTCGGGAAGAACCAGGAGCTCACCCTGATCACGTTGAAGGCGATGGACGAGTCGGAGGAACAAAGGAGAGGCGGGTCGATGGTCACAGCGATCACGGCGGCGCTAACCACGTCGGTGACGGCGTTCAGGTGACTACGATGGTCAAAAGGATCAAATAACCGGTCATAGAGCAACACGGGATCAAGGTGAAGCTGGTGACACGCTGAGCAAGGACAAAGACCCACCGTGGAGCTCCAGCCACGGCGACGCGCACACCACGGTGAGGTTGCCGGCCACGGGGAAGAAAGGCAAAGAACGGTGGTTCCAGGCGCAATCAAGCAACAAGGGCTGGAGGACTGGTTTCGCAAGTAACTAGCGAAGCTATGGCAAGCTTAGCCGAGGCTGGTTTGCACTGAGGAGGCGAGGTGAGCTCGACGGAGCAGCGGCGGCGACGTCGGGAAAACAGAGGAAGGCAAACGGCGAAGAACGACGACGACACAGGTCTTATAACTCAGCTCAGAAGCAAGGAGAAGCCATGCAGGGGCCTTTCCCGCGCCAGCGCGAAGCCGAGGGTGGCCACAGGCGTGACTGGAAGACAGGAGAAGGTCGCCGGCAATGTAGCTTAAGCGGCGAGCACTGTTCAACGTAATTACAGAATTGCCATTCGTCTAAATTTCCAAATTACTCCCAAATTTGTATAACAACTCAAAAATCTCCAAAAACAAAAGTTTTTCAAAATTCAAAGTTCTACAACTTTGCTTTTACAACCATACCCAAATTTGGTCTACATTTTGAAATGCAAATTTAAATTCAAAAGGGGACACTTTAAGTACATTTCGCCTTTTCAAATTACTTCAAATTTTTCTAAACAACTTTAAAAATTCCAAAAACAAACTTTGTACAACTCAACAAACTCTACATTTTTGCTTTAAGGCTCAACCCCAAAATGTACTTTGTTTTTGAAATGGGTTTTTTGGGTCAAAACTAATCGCTGGAAATCAGGGTTTTCGAAACTTCAAATCCAAACCAAACTTTGAACTCAATTCAAACCATACAAGGCAACACTCATAACATAAATGTAAACTTGTTTTAGTGAATGCATATCAAAGTTTGCAATATGACCAAATGCCTTGCAATGCATATGATGACATGTCTATTTTAGTATTTAAAACACCCGAGGTGTTACACCGGCCTACTGAAGATGGTGGCTAACCGCTAGTGGGATCGGTGACTCTATATAGTGTTCTTATCTATGTTCTTTTATCAGAGGATGTCACGTATGCTAGCAATGTATTTGGAACGTATATTATTGTAATCATTTGAAAGCTATGTGGTTTTCACTAATTGGTTTTAAAACTCAAACTTGTATTATCATTTGTGAACTCATTGTAAGTATTATTTCCGCTGCAACTCCATGTAAGTGATGTGTATTTGCTTAATCATGCGATCTTGGTTGTGATGTTGATTTACCGAGGTCCTTCGTGACACTCGGCGGACTACCGAGTTTATATAAGTGAAAGTATGTGCGTGTCAACGTGTTAAACGGGGACAGTCGTACTTAATCTTGTATAAATTGGGCGGTTCTATCACATATACCAGCCCCCCGCCACCCCAGGGCATAACCATGATCATTGACCAAGTCATCATCCAGAAACCCTTATCAGAGAAGAACCTTAGAGCTCCACCATATTCTAGGGCATAGCTAGCTAGGCTAGATCTAGAGGGAGGCAAGCTTCGCTTGGATTCCTAATCTTGTCAAGAGCATGGCCTGGTATAGCCCCTTGTATCCTCTTTTGTATCTTTCATTATTCATATGTTTGCTACAATTGATTCGACATTGTTCTTAATATTATTCATATTCCTAGTTATCATGTTCATCGTCTACTTTGATTATATGCTTAGTGTAGCTAGATTATCATCATGTCCAAGCATAAGTTTGTATAGCACTCGCTCCAAAGTACAAGGGTGCATGGTCGACATTGTGTAAGCGTGGTACTTATACGTTGTCTACCTATGGATGCACCCTATATTCTGGGCCATGTGGTAGATCGCTGATGTGATACTCCTGTTGAGTCCTTTGTAGTCCAGTCCCTGAATATAGGTCAAGTAGGATCTAGTTACGAAGGAAGTCATGCTTTGTTCTTGATCTTCCTTAGTAATATCCCTTATGTATAGATATGGAGTTGATCTTAGCCATGACTACTAAGTGTAATTGCACTAATCATAGTATGCTTTGACTTGTAATTAAGAGTGACTTAGGAATTATTTCTTTAATATCTACTTAGTCATGCTAATGCCATAGAAAGGAGTACTCTGAGTGAGCAATGTTCATTTATCATTTACCATTTATCTCTTGACTTACCCCTGTTGTGAGTAGAGTAATGGTTATGATTTATCTCTCCATCATATGTATAAGTTATCAATATATTCCACCTGCCAGTCCTTCCCTATGGTAAAAATATAAATAACGATACCTGAAATACTCCTGGGTGAAATGCTATAATGGTATATTATTTGTGCGCTTGCAGATCCCTTCATATACATATTTGCATTCTTTCTAGTCATAATAAAATACTTAAGTACTTCTTAGTGTTATTCTAGAAGTGACGCTAAGGAATATCAACAAGCATTTCTAGCATCATAGTTAGGGATGACAACATAGCAAAAGTGATGTTAACAAATGTCAACAAACATTATGTGGCTATGTAAACAAGTGACATGTTAATAAAATACCAACATGAGGTCCAATGGCTATGGGGATGATAGGTCTTCCTGGATCACCTTTCTTGATGGGCATGGAATAATCCTCCCATCTTCTTATCGATTGTTCTATGTAGCATCCTGCAGCATTGTGAATATCGACAAGATTTGTAGTTTTGAGATCTTCTGGTTGCCCCGGAATATTACCTTTGTCGGTTGAAGGAACAGCGGCTACCAACTAAGCTATTTGTGATTCTATCATTTTATTAAAGCTATGCTGGTTTTTAATGGCTGAGGAGAAGCTATCCATTCTATTGTTTATGTTTTCTAACATTTTGTCATTGGAAGCTAGTTTTCTAGATAAGCCCTCTGTAATTTTAGCTTGACCAGAAACTAAATCTCTCAAAGATGGTTGATTATTGAAATTATTACAATTATTACCTTGATAGTTACCTTGGTAATTACCTTAGTAGTTTGGCCTCTGTTGTTGGTTCCATCCTTGGTTCTGTTGAGGACGATAGTTGTTGTTGTTGATGAAGTTCACATCCTCATGGGTTTTAGGACAGTTGTTCCTAGAATGACCAGTGTTCCCACATTCTTCACACGTCATGCGGGAATCATGAATGTGCATGACTTCTTGCTTTTTATTGGCTCAGTCTTTGAGTCTCTTCATTAGCTGATCCATCTTAGCAGACAACATGTCTACCTCCTTGAGTTGATGCATACATCCACCTCTCTTGCGGGTTTGAAGATGTTCTTCATTCCAACCTTGGTTGGAGGCCATCTTCTCCACTAGAGCTGTTGCTTGTGCGATTGTGAGTGATAAAAATGCACCTCCAGTAGTGACATCCATATTCTCACGGGTGCTGTTTGTCAACCTGTGGTAGAAGGTATGCATGAGCAACCAATTCTCCATCCCATGATGAGGACATTCTAAAATGTTGTCTTGGAAGCGTTCCCATGCCTTAGGGACAGATTCATCATGCTGTTGCTAAAAACTTGAAATTCTTCCACGCAGAGCATTGGTCTTGCATGTGGGAAAGAACTTTGCTAGGAAGGCAATGGAGCAGTTTTCCATGTAGTATTTCTATCTTTGTTGGCATAGAACCATTGCTTTGCCTTAGTCCTCCTGAGTAGTGCTTCTGGATTTTCAACATAGTTTGTCGGAAGGTCAAAACCTGTCATACAATACCCTACATAGGATATAAAAGTAGACAGTACAAGGGCAAGCATGTTTGAGCAGAGGTCAATGGTTTCCTTGATCACATCAATAAGTAAAAGTTTATCAATATTCTTTTTTGCCTAGCTACCTTCCCCAGCAACGGTGCCAGAAATGCTTGTTGGTATTTATTAACATGTCACTTGTTAAGTAGCCACCTAATGTTGTTGATATTTCTTAACATCACTTTTGCTATGTTGTCATCCCTAGCTATGATGCCAGAAATGCTTGCTGGTACTACCTAGTGCCACTCTTAAAATGGCACTAAGAAGTACATAAGTATTTTATTGTGACTAGAAATAATATATATATGAAGGTATCTGCAAGCGCACAAATAATATACCATTGCAGCACTTCACCCGGAAGTATTCTAGGTATCGTTATTTATATTTTTACCACAAGGAAGGACGGGCAGACGGAATATATTGATAACTTATACTTTTGATGGAGAAATAAATCATAACCATTACTCTACTCACAATAGGGGTAAGTCAAGAGATAAAT
The DNA here is from genome assembly GCA_904845875.1 of Miscanthus lutarioriparius. Classification (NCBI taxonomy): domain Eukaryota; kingdom Viridiplantae; phylum Streptophyta; class Magnoliopsida; order Poales; family Poaceae; genus Miscanthus; species Miscanthus lutarioriparius. The sequence goes on along the minus strand of CAJGYO010000001.1, from coordinate 86,788,787 downwards.
ATATATGAATGGTAAATGATAAATGTTATTGATCACTTAGAGTACTCCTTTCTATGGTTTTAGCATGACTAAGTAGATATTAGAGAAATAATTCCTAAGTCATTCTTAATTACAAGTCAAAGCATACATTGATTAGTGCAATTACCCTTAATAATCATGGCTAAGATCAACTTTATATCTACACATATGGGATATTACTAAGGAAGATCAAGAACAGAGCATGACTTCCTTTGTAATAGATCCTACTTGACCTATATTCAGAGAGTGGACTACAAAGGACTCAACGGGAGTGTCACATCCGTGATCTACCACATGTCCCGGAATATAGGGTGCATCCGCAAGTAAACAATGTATAAGCACCACGCTTACACAATGTTGACCACTCACCCCATGTGCATTAGAGCGAGCGCTATATGAACTTATGCTTGAATATAATGATAATCTAGCTATACTAAGCATATAATCAAAGTAGACGATGAACATGATAACTAGGAACATGAATAATATTAAGAACAATGTTGAATCAATTGTAGCAAACATATGAATAATGAAAGATATAAAAGAGGATACAAGGGGCTATACCAAGCCACGCTCTTGACAAGATCAAGAATCCAAGCGAAGCTTGCCTCCCTCTAGATCTAGCCTAGTGTGGACGGTCACTAACACCAATTATAAACTATCAACATAACCTACATTTATACTTAATTCCATCACCAAATATAGGAATAGGGGTTTAAACTAATAAATTACATGAGTTTTGGTGAATCTATGTTTTCAACAGGGTTTATCCAGAAAACCGTCAAGGGAGACCTATTCGTCAAAGGAAATTACGGAATTTCACCGCGTAAACAGTGTGGGAAGATTCTAGAAGACTATAGAAGGCTCTCCACCGAAGTAGACCCTGAGAGGCTGCCATGTGGGGCTGGCCGGCCCCACCTACATGTCGGCTAGCCTATGGGCCTCACCAGTCAGCCTCCGCTTTGAAAGTCAGTTTCCCACTGCCATTGAGATCCAATCTTCGTCGTTTATTCAAGTCGGTTTGATCCGAGAGCTCAGGATTGATGCTCCGGCCTATATATATCATCCCCTACCCCCCTCCCTCAGTAGATTCCTAAAGCCCTAATTCATATCTTTAGGATCAGAGTCAGCTATCAAGAGAAGATTAGTCCTCCATAGGATCTAGTCTTGTAAATAATAGTGAGATGGAGAGTGAGGGAAGAGTTTGGAGGAGATGATGGCCTGTCGGTGCTCTCTCTATGGCTTGTACCTTGGCGGATCCAAGTTCTATCTGAGCTTGCCTCTAAGATTTCTCTGGTAATCAACTTCTAATTCAAGTAAGCTTCTTGTTTATATTATTCATCAGGTTCACAACTTATTTGAGTGTTTTATTCTTTATCCGGGAAGAGTAAAGTAGTAATTGTAGTGTAAGTGTGGTGCTTAGACTCTGGTTACTTGTGGATGCATCCTATATTCCGAATCGATGGTAGCTCGCGAGGGTGACTCCTATAGCCTCATTGAATCCTCTATAGTCCACCTCCCATTTGTAGGGTGTAACACCTCGGGTGTATAAATACTAAAATTGCCATGTCATCATATGCATTGCAAGGCATTTGGTCATATTGCAAACTTTGATATGCATTCACTAAAACAAGTTTACATTTATGTTATGAGTGTAACACCCTAGGTGTTTGGCTTCCACTAAATTGCATGTCATTTCATAAACATGTGCATCATCTATGTCATCATGCCATTATCATTGAAACATACATATGCAACATTCGTATATTCTGTTTGTTTCGTACTTTATTGCTTATGAATGGTGGTAGTGCAACCTGTGAATGTAACATGAATTTCACATACTTTGAAACATGGCAACATGGTCGTAATGTGACAAGTATAAAATGACAACAAGGTCATGAAACATGTGAAACATTGCATTGCAACATTGGGTGAATTGCTTGTTTTGTTGTCTCATCACATGTGATCATTTGGATTGGTATAACAATTGTGTAAAGTGGTTGGTCATGGTCTAATACATTTTAACTACACTTAGGGTAATTGTTTGGACATTGTTCATGTAGATCAAAATGACAAAAATGCCCCCAAATGGAGGTTTGACTGGAATGGACCCTTAGAGTGCCACAGTTTGACTGATTCAAAAGACCAACTTAGAGACTTTGCATGGCTGTACACTCTTTACCAAAGTTGTAGCTAATTTATCAAGGAACAAAAGTTGTTTTATGATCATCTCATGAAAATGGCTAGAACATGCTCAAACATGGCCCACAAGTTAGAATTCCATGCTGATTTCACACTTAGAAAATATTCTAAGTCGTAGCTACATTTTCAGTTGCATCAAGCCCACTTTGGCTTCATGTAACTTCGGATCCACGACGATTTAGGTGTTGGTCCTTCAAAAGAAATTGTAGATGGATGGTAGACCTACAATTTTCATGTACATAGTTTTTGAAAAGGGTCATTGGATTAGCCGTGTTGACACGATGAAATGGCGCTGTCAGTCATAGTCGTCAAACACTGAATCGCAACGTTTCATAAAATGGTCAGTGTCGCCATAGCCGACCGACGCAGAAGCTGTTCGCCACGTGGTGCTCATGCGCTGCCAAAGCCTCCATGTCACGCGTTCGCGCTCCAGAAGAGGGCCAGTGCCTGCCCGAACGCACCGCCTACCCCATTCGCTTCCCTCTCACCTTCTCTGCGCGAAGCGCCGAGTCCACGGCCGTCCGCCATTCCCGACCGAGCGTCGCCGTCATCATGCGCGCTCGCCACCACGAAAATGCGTTGCCCAGCTCGTCTGTGGCTTCGCCGAGATCCCCTCTACCTTCTCCACCCCACCGTCGATCCAATTGTACCTTGGTAAGGGCAAAATCACAGTTTCCTTCCACCGCCGCCATGGCTGACCTCGCCGGCATTGTTGCTCCACGCAGCCAGTCACCACCGTGGCCTTCCCGTCCTATCTCTTTCTCGCGCTAGGTCCTAGGAGCGCTGCTGAAGCTCGTAGGGTCACCATTAGGGGCTACGACACTGTCGTCTCACCGGAGCCGGCCATGCCACGGCCGTGCGCCGCCATGCTCGTCGCCCCCCCAAAGAGCCACGCCAATAGCATCAATTGAGGGCACGCTAGATGCGCATCGATGATGTAGTGAACACCGTAGCACCGTCGGGTTCGGTTCGCCGGAAGAGTCACCGGCGATGAGCTTCATCGCCCATACATTCTCCTCCCCTATCTGTCTCACGACCGTCGGGCCCGCATCAAGATGTCGGTCGGCCACGACTGACGCAAAGGGAGCCTAGCTGGGCCGCATCATTTCTGGGCCGCGCCTACACACCTTCAAGGGACGCCGTTTCTTCGGGCCGCCCACCGAAGAGTTGATTTGGTTTTCCTATTTTGTTTTGTTTTATTATTTCACTGATTTATGTACATATTCAAAAATATGTAGTGTTAGATGGTAGATCCAAACGATGTGGTTCTAATTTTGTTGAGTTCATGATAATATCTAGTTTCTATTAAAAATATAATCCATGCCATGTTCTGTTATAAAAATAGGAGTTTCTATTTATCTCTTTTAATCATGCAAAAAATAGGGGTAATTATGTATTTTTCTAGGTAGCTCCAAATGGCATGAAATTTTTATGGTGTACTTATCATATCATGAATAGCTTGTAGTTAAATTTTCATAAATTTTGGACATTGTATGTAGGAGATAGAAAATTATCTTATTTGCATGGATGGATCTTGTGTGAATTTTCATAATTTTTCTATAGATCCAGTAATTGTAAAAATTGGTGAGTGCTATTCTTATGCTAGAATGAGGCTAGGAAAAATGAGAAATCTATTGCTTGACACTTTTCAATAGGGTTTCCTAATTATGCTAAAAATAGACAGGCCATCTGTTATTTTGGGTACAGCAAGTTCTGCTTGCTCAATGGCTTTGAAATTTTTATGGTAGTCTATGTGAAGCATGAGATAGCTACTGTAATTTTTGTAGATTTTTATGAATAGTTTTACTATATATTGCTTTAACCACCTAATTAACTAAATAAATTGGAAAAGGATATTAAATAATTTATTTAGAAGTTAGCACTATACTTTCTAGTGTTCCTCTGGTATGTGCAACAAGTTGGTAAACTTGGTTTGGTCAAATTATGCGTTTGCATCATCATTAAATAATTAAGTTAGTAACCCTGTAATTTCTGGACAGATTCTAGGTTTACTAGAATTCGATTTGGTTAACGTAAGAATCATGCTTTGATATTTACAATTGATTTGTATAGAATTTCATAAGCTTTCCAGAATGTCCTCATGCAAGTCATTTGGATTTGTAGAACTCTTATTGTGATTGAATTAAGGGACTACTTGTGTGCATGTGAAACTTTAAATGTTAATTTATGTATGCCTTTACTATTTCTAAGTTTGTGGTAATGTTCCTAGGTGTTAGGCCTTTAACTGAAGATGAGCATCTTTATCTTAGGTTATGCAAGTTAGGTAAGTTGATCTTGTTCTTTAAGTTAAGTTAGATACATGCTTAAGTGATTTGAATAGAGTTATTTTACTCGGTAAATGAGTGTCCAGTGATGCTTTCGTACACACTTACTGTGATTCATTTATCATGAGCATCATGTCATTCCTTATACATCCATGATATTTATCTCGTGCATCGGCATGCAATAGGTGTACCGGAGGGAGTAACACTGCTGGAATTCGAGGAATCGAGCAAGCAGCAGCAGCCGACACCGGAGGTTCAGGAAGTGCAGCCTTCAGGAGAAGTGCCAGACGAGGTCGCCGTTGAGTGCCCGGATCACCGTCCGTGCAACTTTGTGAAAGGCAAGCCCGGAGCATATTAAGCCTCCTAATTTCGAAATGCGATTGATATATATATATATATATATATATATATATATATATATATATATATATATATTGTTGCATTAAGTTTAGGTGTTGGATGCAAACATTTCTTTGCATTGGTTATCCGATCCTTGTCCGAGATATTGATACCACGAATCCTATGTAGCTCGAGGTTCGCATAGTGCTTTAGCCACGCTTAAACGAGGTAGAAGTCGGTGATTTCTGTCACCTACGAGATATAGGAATATACATGTGGCATGGTTGGCTATATTTGCTATCGTGGAAAAGAACCGGTCTTAATTTGAAATGAAGACCAGACGAGAGCTTTGCGGTTTGTAGTGAGTGACTCGTCGTGTCGATTAAGGACTGAATCTTGGATCCTTTTGTTCATGTTGAACGCATGCCTCTCTCTTAGTTGGCGGGTCGGAGACCGACCACGAAGCCGAGTAGCTCACCTCGGCCGGGAGTCGATATATATAAAGTGCGGCTCGGAAGGGAGCCGAGGCGTGAGTCCAAAGGCGGGTGATTTAAAAGTCCGATCGTCTGGCGGAAGGGTAATCCTCGAGAGTCTTGGTGTTGATCGAACCGCGAATTTGGTTCTGAGTTGTTCCAAAGGTGACCCACGGCTACCCTTGCTAAGTATGCTAGGGTGAGAGTTAGGAATACCCCCTCAGCTGAGTTGTAATTCAATTCGAGTCGTCGTCTCTCCCGGTTAGTGAGAACTTGACGGGCTTATCTCCAATGTAGACGCACTAAATAACATAATGGTTCGAGAAAGGATGATATGATGATGATGACCTTATTATATCTGCTATGGTTAATATTGTTTGCTCCTAATAAGTGAGTGTGCTCTAATACAGGTGCTAATCTAGTGGATGTGTAAATGATGATAAGCTTGATGCTAAGTTTAAATTGGGTCACTATATTCATAAGCTCCTTTATTCAATGTGTCAAGCTAGCCCACGATAAGCCTTGCATGATCCTTGGTGTCTTTTATTTCGGTTTTGTCGGGTATGTCTAGTCGAGTACCTTCTCGTACTCGTGGTTTATCTCCCACTGTTGTAGATGACCAGTTCTACTTTGGTTGTTGCAAGTATTGTCTTCTCCCGGTGGGATGAAGACTAGACCGTTAGTAGCGGTCTCTACTAGTTCTCGTACCTAATGATGCTTTTGTGGGACATGACTAAGATCTGGTAATGTATTTGGAACTATGAAGTTATGTACTAAACTATGTTGCTTCCGCACGTTTGAACTTGGTTTGTAATATTTTATATTTGAACTCTGATGGATGTAATCCGAATGCTACTTATGAAATGTTATAACGGATGATGTGTTGTGTTGAATCACTACGATCTTGGTTTGTATGTCAAGAGTTGGTTGAAATCCATCGTGATTTCCGGACTACCGGGATTATGGGAGCTTAAGTAAAGGAATTTGATCGTTTCGGTGATTGTTTTTATACTTACGTTCTTATGATTTGGTCGGTTCTGTTACAATGAGTGTTGCCTTGTATGGTTTGAATTGAGTTCAAAGTTTGGTTTGGATTTAAAGTTTCGAAAACCCTGATTTCCAGCGATTAGTTTTGACCCGAAAAACTCATTTCAAAATCTAAGCACATTTTGGGGTTGAGCCTTAAAGCAAAAATGTAGAGCTTGTTGAGTTGTACAAAGTTTGTTTTTGGAGTTTTCAAAGTTGTTTAGAAAAATTTGAAGTAATTTGAAAAGGCGAAATGTACTTAAAGTGTCCCCTTTTGAATTCAAATTTGCATTTCAAAATGTAGAGCGAATTAGGGGGTGGTTATAAAAAGCAAAGTTGTAGAACTTTTGATTTTGAACAACTTTTATTTTTGGAGATTTTTGAGTTGTTACACAAATTTGGGAGTAATTTGGATTTTAAAACAAATGGCAATTCTGTAATTCTTGTGAACAGTGTTCACCGCCTAAGCTACATGGCCGGCGATCTTCTTCGGCGTTCCAGGCACGACTGTGGCCGCTCTTGGCTTCGCGCTGGTGCGGGAAAGACTCCTCCATGGCTTCTCCTTGCTTCCTTGGCCGTCCTATAAAGCTCTGGAGCCGTCGCCATTCTTCCTTTCTCGTCCTCTGCTTTTCCCGTTGCCCTTGCTCATCTCCGGCGAGCTCACACCGTCGCTATAGTGTCAACATCATCATAGCAAAGTGCTCAATAGCTTCACCTACTCCTTGTGCACCTAGGCCGCCAGCTCTGGTCGCCTGATTTCGCCGAGAACTCACGGTGCATCGCTTTCTTCTCCGCGGCCGGTAACCTCTCCGTTGTGCTTGCGCCGTCGTGGCCAGCGCCCTCCGGTGAGCCGTTGTCCTTGATTAGTGTACCTATGGCTTCGTCTCGATGCCATGGTGCTTAATCCATTGTTGCTTGGTCGTTTTGCCACTGCAGTCGCTGGAACTCTGCCACCGACGACATTTTGCTCCGCCGTGTTTGCTCAGCTCGTCGAACCTCCTTGTTGTTGCTCCTTCGGCTCGGCCTTTGACTCCAACGCGTTCGGGGTGAGCTCCAGGTTCTTCCGAGTTGTTTGTGAGATTTCCTAGTTCTTCCAAGTTGTTTGTGTGATTTCCTGGTTCTTTCGAGTTGTTTGTGTGATTTCCTAGTTCTTCCGAGTTGTTTGTGTGATTTTCTGGTCCTTCCGAGTTGTTTGTGTGATTTCCTGGTTCTTCCGAGTTGTTTGTGTGAGTTCCTGGTTCTTCCGAGTTGTTTATGTGAGTTCCTGGTTCTTCCGAGTTGTTTGTGTGAGTTCCTGGTTCTTCCCGAGTTGTTTGTGTGAGCGGGTGATTTGAAAATGAATTTTTCCTTTTTCAGAAATGATTGAATAGTGCTGTAATTTGTTATTTTTGTGTAGATTTATGTAGAGCTTCAAAAATTATGAAAATATTTGTGTGACCTCTTTGTGATGTATATTATTTAAGAAAAATATGAAATGTTGTTTTTCAGTACTTTTTGAATCTGATAAAAATTGCTCAATTAATTAATAAATGAGTTTCCATGATTTTTTCTAGGTTTAAATAATTATCCAAAAATTATGAAAATTATTTTTCCACTTAGTTATCATGTGATGAACCTTTAAAAAAATTTTGAGCTCAATTGGAATAAGTTGATTTATTTTCATAATTCTTAATTAATTAATTAATTCATAAAAAGCAAATAGTAACCTTTAGTGATTTAGGTTTTGTTTGAATTTTTGATTGAGTGATGTCCTTGGGTCATTAGTTGATAATGATCTTTGGCAATTGAATTAGGTGTTACGAAAAGGTTTAGTTAGTTTAACTTGTAACTGTACCGCGAAGGAAAGTTGTATTCAAATTATTAGTTTTGCATCCATCATCGAGCATCATATTTTGTATCTCGCATCATGTTAAATATGGCATTGTTACTACGTGTAGTGAATAAAGGTGAGCACATGGTAGTTAATCAAGTAGTTGAGGAGGTTGATCCGTCTATGGAGGTTGGTGTTGATATCGGTGGAACGACTCTGGACCTAGATTTTTCCATCAACTAAGGCAAGCCCCGGATGCATTTAACCCCACCTTGTGTTTTACCAATTGATTTCGCTTTTGCTTTTCTGTACTGCATTAAGTGATTAGGAGTTAAGTGAAAACCTAATTGGTGCATTACCAACCTTGTTCTTCCATATCTACCCTGTTATTAGTTTTAATTCGTATATGCCTAGTTTTGCTTAGCTATGCTTAGAACGATGAAAGTCGGGTGATTACCTGTCACCTGCAAGTTTTAAATGGAACTTTGGTTACTTATGTTATCATGTGATATGGGCATGTGGAGTAAGAAATCTAGACCGGGCGGACTCGGTGTGTGTGAGCCACAAGACATGGAGGTCTTGTGAGTGGGTTCTTTCCGCCTATGTCGGTTAAGGTCCGTACCGTTGTTGAACTGTGTGCGGTGAGACTTTGTAGTACTAACCACATACTCCGGTAAGCCTTAACTTGGCTACTCTATTACAAGAATGGTTACTCGCGCACTGGGAGTGGAGAGATGGCAGGAATAGCGTGTACCCACGTGGCATTGGGCTGTATTGGTGGAGTACTGTATTCTCGGGTGGCGCGGACTCGTTCTTGTTTAGAGGATCCGATGGTAGGTTGGTATATGTAGGTCGAGGACCTGCATATGTCATGTGGTCTAGAATCCCCAGCTGGGTTTAATCGGTTCGAATCGTCGTTGCTCCTCGGTTATGGAGACTCACTTCTCTGTTCATCATCGTAGTTTAATAACTGAAACTTGAGCTAGTTTGAGAAAGGGTTGGGTACAAAGTTTCATGATCTCAATACGGATCGTGTCATCTTTGTATATGATTTTATGAAGTTTTAATTGTTGATATAAAGAATTTTGTTAAAGAGCTTTTACGCAAAAGAACTTTGATTATTGCTAAAGCCATACCTTGTTTACCTGAGCCTGCATTCCTGAGTCTTATCAGTTTTTATTTCGTTAAGTCTTGTTGAGTACTTTTATACTCAGGGTTCGTTGACCCTTGTTGCAGGTGAGGCTCATGAGCAGATCTATTTTGGATCGTGATGCATGACTGTTGTTCAGTGCGATTACGATAAGTAAATGTGTGGCTCTTGGGCAGGGCAGCTTATTTGTGTGTTCTGTAATATGTTATAATGCCACTCCACTACTTTGGTTTGTATTATTTATCGAACTTAGTTGTATGGTTTGAAACAAATGGTTTGTAAACTATGTTATTGTAAGACTCCCGCTGTTTTTACTCTGATTTAGATATTTGAATAAATGTTGTAATACTGCAATGACTCTGTAATGTGATCCTACTCGGAAATCGTGGATGATTTGGGGTTCTCCGAGGACACCCGATAGTCTTCTTAAGTTATTAGGAACATATGCATAGTTGTCAGTGGTCGTTGGATAGTGACAGGTGCATGTGGGCCCTATAATTTAGGAGGTTCTGCCATAGAATGGTATTAGAGCGATCGTTACAAAGTCTTTGTTGTATGGATTTACAGAAACTTCAAAATGCTTTGGGACAAATCTACTTAACTTGTTAATTTGGTCCAAATTGCTTCTGACTTATCTTATTTCTTTCTCACCATTCCTTATTTGATTAAAAAGGTTTTGTGTGGTGGAGTAGTAATTTTACTATGCCCTATATAAAAACAAAATGTTGTTTATGTTCAGTATAAGCTTTGATGATTTTGTTCGTAAGAACGATTCATGCATCATAATAAATTCACTTGTTACTTCCTTCGCCTCTGAGTCTGGGTGGGTAGTGTGTATGAGTTGAGTTGTGTAGTCCACCCTTGCTGCTCTTGAGACTGTTGTCAACTTGTCTTACTGGGATTGATCTTGCTTCCTACAGTATGGCTCATACCAAGAAGACACCCCGTAAGTCCACTGGACCCAAAGGAGTTCCGCGTCACCAACTTGCCCCTAGGAATGACGGTGCTAGCAGTAGCAGTTCTAGGCCTGATTCCCAGGCAGAGATACAGAGGATTTCTACAGAGTTAGCACAAGCTACTAGGGATAGGGCTTTGGATGCCATACAGGTAGGAGAATTACAGGATCAATTGAGGAGTCTCACCACCGCGCACAGGAACTGCGAACATATGTTAGTTCATACGGTGGAAGGAAGGAATGAAGCTTGGTATAGGGAAAATGTAGCTAGAGCTAGAACTCATGAGCTAGAATTCTATGTAGAAGATTAAGAAGAACATAATACTTATCTACATGAGGAAGTTCATAGGCTAAGTAATCTCCTAGATCCAAATTATGAACCTCAAGCTGATGCAATGGATCTCGGTGTCATCCTTGCCGATGGTAGCGAAGCAGAAGAGGAGGAAGAAGAAGATCCTGAAGAATTAGTAATGATCGATGAGAGTGATAATGAAGGCGGTAATATTTTCGGCATGGATACCAAGCCCGAAGTTTGAAGTGATCAAGAAGACGAGTAGAGTTGTATAATAGTCAGTTCTAGTTAAAGTTGTAGTTTTGTTTAGGTGTGGATTTGTGTTTATATTAGTAAACCCTATGTAATGTGTCTGGAGTAAGTTTTTGTTGCAATTCAATAAAGACTTGTGAGTAAAGTTTGGTTTGCTATGAGCAGATGTGTCGTACGCGGGGTTCGCATATTCCTGGTACTTCACAAGATGAGGACAGTATTCCAGATCCGCCACCAGTTCCAATAAACCTGGCTGATGCTATAGCCGCACTTGTCAATGTGATGGTTGAAAATTCTCGTTTGCTTCATGAGATGGCACAAAGTAATCAGAATCAGATGCACGGAAATCGTGGTCACCATCATAACAGGCAGGAGGCTACGTATGTTGATTTTACAGACACAAGACCACCGGTGTTCACCAGGCCGATGAACCACTAGAGGCTGACGATTGGCTTCGAACCTTGGAGCAGAAATTTGATCTCATTCCATGTACGGATTTTCAGAAACCAGTCTTTGCTGCTCAGTAACTTAGAGGTGCAGCCGGTGCTTGGTATGCGAATCTTATGGCCATACAACCCGCAGGTGTTTCATTAACTTGGACAGAGTTTCGTACTACTTTCAGAGCCCATTATATCCCGAAGGGAGTTATGGCGATGAAGCTGGATGAATTCCTTGCTTTGAAGCAAGGGGATCAGACGGTTATGCAATATGTGGGAAGATTCAATCATCTGTCACAGTATGCATCTGAACATGTCAACACCGATGCCAAGAAAAAGAAATGGTGCATGAGGGGTCTGAATACCAAATTGCAGACTATGATGATAGCTTGTACCAATGTCACTTATCATGAGGCAGTGAATATTGCAATTGCTTCAGAGGCAAAGTATCGGCAGCATAAGGAGCTCAAGAAGAAAAAGAGTATGCCATCTAGATCTTTTGGGGGAAATCAAAAGAGGCAGAGGGTGATTTATCATCCAGTAAATCATAATCGTCCTCCTTATCGTCCGTCGTAGTTTCAAGCCGGTCAGCAATCAAATGTCCGCCCTGCTACAACTTATCAGAATCCACAACCGATAAATACTTCTGGGGTTTCTGTTTCAACACCCCAGGGTCATAAGTATCCCTGTTTCAATTGTGGCAAGCCTAGTCATTTCTCGAGGGAATGTCCGTATCTAAGGCAGTCTAATCCAAATTATCAGAAGGCCCCTGTCAATCAACAACCGGGTCAGTCACATAACAAGAATAACAATCAGAAAGCTCAGAAAGGCAAAGATGAAAGGAAGATAGGACGGGTGTTCTATATTCAAGCTGGGGAAATTTTAGAAGGAGAGCCAGTGATGATGGGTATGTTTCCTGTTGCCAATCATCCTGTAGTTATACTTTTTTATTCTGGCGCATCGCATTCATTTATCAATAGAACATTTGTTGTGAAGTATGAAATTTCAATTGGGGCAACAAAGGAAAGTTTCTTTATATAGTCGCCCGGGGGACGTCTGTGTGCTAAGGAAATGGTATACCAGGTACCCATAAACCTGGGTGGGCATATTTTTCCCACTACCATGATTATCCTAAAGGATCAGGATATAGATGTAATCTTAGGAATGAATTGGATGTATCAGCATAAGGCTGTTATAGATGCTTTGAATAGATCTATAAGAGTGAGTTTGCCAGCTAGTAATTCTTAACTTCTCATCCTACTTCCAACCTTAAGAAGATCAGTGGGCAAAGTTTGTGCAACTGCCGTCAAAGAAATTAGAGATATCCCGGTAGTCGGTGAATTACCTGATGTATTTCCTGAAGAATTACCTGGTCTACCACCTGATAGGGATGTCCAGTTTAACATAGAGTTACAACCTGGAACAGCTCCGATTTCTCGGAGAGCTTATAGGATGCCACCTAAGAAATTGGCCGAGTTGAAGACTCAGTTGCGAGAATTGATTGAAAAGGGGTTTATCCAACCTAGTTCATCACCTTGGGGATGTCCGGCAATTTTTGTGAAAAAGAAAGATGAGACCCTGAGGTTATGTGTCGACAATCGTCCGTTGAATGAAGTGACCATCAAGAATAAGTATCCCTTACCTCGGATAGATTTGCTTTTTGATCAATTGGCCGGAGCCAGAGTTTTCTCTAAGATTGATTTGAGGTCAGGCTATCACCAAATCAAGATTAAGCCTGAAGATATTCCCAAAATGGCATTTACCACAAGATATGGATTATATGAATACTTGGTAATGTCTTTTGGTTTGACAAATGCTCCAGCTCATTTCATGTATCTGATGAATTCAGTATTCATGCCTGAGCTAGACAAGTTTGTAGTGGTATTTATTGATGACATCTTAGTGTATTCCAAGAATAAGGAAGAACATGTGGAACATCTCAGAATTGTTCTGACCCGCTTGAGAGAACATCAACTTTATGCTAAGTTCAGCAAGTGTGATTTTTGGCTTAGGGAAGTACAATTTCTTGAACATGTTTTGTCAACTGAAGGAGTTGCAGTTGATCCAAGCAAAGTGAAGGATGTGCTTGATTAGAAACCGCCAACCTCAGTTCATCAAGTTCAGAGTTTTCTGGGATTGGCGGGGTATTACCGTCGGTTTATTCTAGATTTCTCTAAAGTATCAAAGTCCATTACTGAGTTGTTGAAGAACCAAGTCAAGTTTATCTAGTCATCTGATTGTGAAGAAGCTTTCCAGACTTTGAAGAGACTATTGACCACTGCCCCAGTATTAGCCCAACCTAATATCGAGAATCCGTTTGATGTTTATTGTGATGCTTCGGGTATTGGTATTAGATGTGTATTGATGCAAGAAGGTAGATTTATTGCTTATGCATCCAGGCAACTTAAGCAACATGAAGAACACTATCCGACTCATGATCTGGAGTTAGCAGTTGTGGCCCATGCTTTGAAGATTTGGCGGCATTACCTGCTTGGTAATACGTGCCATATTTATACAGACCACAAGAGCTTAAAGTATATTTTTACTCAGTCAGAATTGAACATGTGACAAAGAAGATGGTTAGAACTAATTAAAGATTATGACTTGGAAGTATATTATCACCCTGGCAAAGCAAATGTGGTTGCAGATGCCCTCAGTCACAAAAGTTATTGCAATTGTCTGGCAGTGAGAACAATGGGTTTGACTTTATGTCAAGAAATGGAGAAGTTGAATGTAGAGATAATTCAACAAGGCAGTTTGACCAACATAATGGTGGAAGCCACTATTCGAGATCAAGTTATTGCTGCTTAGAAGGAAAACAAGGGTGTAGCCTATATCAAGGAAAGAGTCAAGAATGGAAAAGCGGAATGCTTCACCATAGATGATGAAGGTGTGCTTTGGTTCAAGGATCGCCTGGTGGTACCAAAAGTTCCTGAGTTGCGGCAGTCAATTCTTGAAGAAGCACATGCTACTAGGTTATCTATCCATCTGGGGAGCAATAAGATGTACCATGACTTGAAACAAAGATTTTGGTGGACCAAAATGAAGATAGAAATTGCAAGATATATAGCAAAGTGTGATACTTGTCAGAAAGTGAAAGCTATACATTTGAGGTCTGCTGGAGAATTACAACCATTGCCTATTCCAGCTTGGAAGTGGGAGGACATTAGTATGGACTTTATTGTTGGTCTACCCAAGACATTAAAGGGATTTGACTCAATATGGGTTATTGTAGATCGAATCACTAAGTCAGCACATTTTCTTCCCGTCAAGACTATATATCCTACGATCCAATATGCCAAAATGTATTTAGCAAGAATCATGAGCCTACATGGAGTACCAAATACCATAGTGTCAGATAGGGGTACACAGTTTGTCTCTAGTTTTTGGAAACACTTGCATTCTTCATTGGGTACCAAGCTCCTGTATAGTACAGCTTATCATCCGTAGACTGATGGACAGACTAAAAGAGTCAATCAAGTACTTGAAGATATGTTAAGGTGTTGTGTCCTTAACTATTCCAATAAGTGGGACGAATGCTTACCTTTGGCCGAGTTCTCATACAACAATAGTTATCAGGAAAGCATTAGAATGGCTCCATTTGAAGCACTCTATGGTCGTAGATGCAGAACATCGCTGAGTTGGTCTGAGCCGGGAGAAAGAAGGTTCTTTGGGGTTGACCTTGTGAAAGAAACAGAAGACAAGGTTAGGCAAATACAAAGTAATTTGAAGATAGCTCAGTCATGATAAAAGAGTTATGCGGATAGACGACGTAGACCATTGGTGTTTAACAAGGGAGATTTTGTATATCTGAAAGTATCACCAATGAAGGGAGTTACCCGTTTTGGTGTTAAAGGAAACTTGGCACCTCGATATATTGGACCATTTCAAATTTTAGAGAGGTATGGAAAAGTGGCATATCGCTTGAAATTACCAGAACATCTCTCAGCTATGCATGATGTGTTCCATGTTTCTCAATTGAAGAAGTGTCTCCGAGTGCCTGAGCAGAATGTTGAAGTTGAAGGAGTGGAACTTGAACCGGATCTGACCTATTCAGAATATCCTATCCGAGTGTTGGATCAGAAAGATCGTGTTACTCGAAGGAGGACAATAAAGTTCTACAAGATACAATGGAATCAACATTCAGAAGAAGGTGCTACTTGGGAAACTGAGGATTATTTGTTAGAAAAATTTCTAGAGTTTCTTGCGTCATTATAGAATAATGTTAGTTTGCTCTATTGTTGTGAACCATGATTGTAAAGGAACCTCAGCTGTTTTATGGACAAGTTTTGGATATTTTTGGATTGACATATTTCCTTTTCCATTACTTATCCTATGACTTTGAATCTCGGGACGAGATTTCTTTTAGGGGGAAGGATTGTAACACCTCGGGTGTTTAAATACTAAAATTGCCAAGTCATCATATGCATTGCAAGGCATTTGGTTATATTGCAAACTTTGATATGCATTCACTAAAACAAGTTTACATTTATGTTATGAGTGTTGCCTTGTATGGTTTGAATTGAGTTCAAAGTTTGGTTTGGATTTGAAGTTTCGAAAACCCTGATTTCCAACGATTAGTTTTGACCCAAAAACTCATTTCAAAATCTAAGCACATTTTGGGGTTGAGCCTTAAAGCAAAAATGTAGAGCTTGTTGAGTTGTACAAAGTTTGTTTTTGGAGTTTTCAAAGTTGTTTAGAAAAATTTGAAGTAATTTGAAAAGGCGAAATGTACTTAAAGTGTCCCCATTTGAATTCAAATTTGCATTTCAAAATGTAGACCAAATTTGGGGGTGGTTATAAAAGAAAAGTTGTAGAACTTTTGATTTTGAACAACTTTTATTTTTGGAGATTTTTGAGTTGTTACACAAATTTGGGAGTAATTTGGATTTTAAAATGTATGGCAATTCTATAATTCCTGTGAACAGCGTTCACCGCCTAAGCTACATGGCCGGTGATCTTCTTCGGCGTTCCAGGCACGATTGTGGCCGCTCTTGGCTTCAGCGCTAGTGCGGGAAAGACTCCTCTGTGGCTTCTCCTTGCTTCCTTGGCCGTCCTATAAAGCTCTGGAGCCATCGCTGTTCTTCCTTCCTCGTCCTCTACTTTTCCCGTCGCCCTTGCTCATCTCCGGCGAGCTCGCACCGTCGCTGTAGTGTCTCCATCGTCGCAGCAAAGCGCTCAATAGCTTCACCTACTCCTTGCGCACCCAGCCCGCCAGCTCTGGTCGCCTGATTTCGCCGAGAACTCACGGTGCATCGCTTTCTTCTCCGCGGCCGGTAACCTCTCCGTTGTGCTTGCGCCGTCGTGGCCAGCGCCCTCCGGTGAGCCGTTGTCCTTGATTAGTGTACCTATGGCTTCGTCTCGATGTTGTGGTGCTTAATCCATTGTTGCTTGGTTGTTTTGCCACTGCAGTCGCCGGAACTCTGCCACCGACGACGTTTTGCTCCGTCGTGTTTGCTCAGCTCGTCGAACCTCCTTGCTGTTGCTCCTTCGGCTCGGCCTTTGACTCCAACGCATTCGGGGTGAGCTCCAGGTTCTTCCGAGTTGTTTGTGTGATTTCCTGGTTCTTCCGAGTTGTTTGTGTGATTTCTTGGTTCTTTCGAGTTGTTTGTGTGATTTCCTGGTTCTTCCGAGTTGTTTGTGTGATTTCCTGGTTCTTCTGAGTTGTTTGTGTGATTTCCTAGTTCTTCTGAGTTCTTTGTGTGAGTTCCTGGTTCTTCCGAGTTGTTTGTGTGAGTTCCTGGTTCTTCCGAGTTGTTTGTGTGAGTTCCTGGTTCTTCCCGAGTTGTTTGTGTGAGCGGGTGATTTGAAAATGATTTTTTCCTTTTTCAGAAATGATTGAATAGTGCTGTAAATTTTTATTTTTGTGTAGATTTATGTAGAGCTTCAAAAATTATGAAAATTTTTGTGTGACCTCTCTGTGATGTATGTTATTTAAGAAAAATATGAAATGTTGTTTTTCAGAACTTTTTGAATGTGATAAAAATTGCTCAATTAATTAATAAATAAGTTTCCATGATTTTTTCTAGGTTTAAATAATTATCCAAAAATTATGAAAATTGTTTTGCCACTTAGTTATCATGTGATGAACCTTTACAAAAAATTTGAACTCAATTGGAATAAGTTGATTTATTTCATAATTCTTAATTAATTAATTAATTCATAAAAGCAAATAGTAACCTTTAGTGATTTAGGTTTTGTTTGAATTTTTTATTGAGTGATGTCCTTGGGTCATTAGTTGATAATGATCCTTGGCAATTGAATTAGGTGTTACAAAAAGATTTAGTTAGTTTGACTTGTAACTGTACCGCGAAGGAAAGTTGTATTTAAATTATTAGTTTTGCATCCATCATCGAGCATCATATTTTGTATCTCGCATCATGTTAAATATGGCATTGTTACTACGTGTAGTGAACGAAGGTGAGCACGTGGTAGTTAATCAAGTAGTTGAGGAGGTTGATCTGTCTATGGAGGTTGGTGTTGATATCGGTGGAACGACTCCGGACCTAGATTTTTCTGTCAACGAAGGCAAGCCCCGGATGCATTTAACCCTACCTTATGTTTTATCAATTATTTTTCTTTTGCTTTTTTGTACTACATTAAGTGATTAGGAGTTAAGTGAAAACCTAATTGGTGCATTACCAACCTTGTTTTTCATATCTACCCTGTTATTAGTTTTAATTCGTATATGCCTAGTTTTGCTTAGCTATGCTTAGAACGATGAAAATCGGGTGATTACCTATCACCTGCAAGTTTTAAATGGAACTTTGGTTACTTATGTTATCATGTGATATGGGCATGTGGAGTAAGAAATCTAGACCGGGCGGACTCGGTGTGTGTGAGCCACAAGACATGGAGGTCTTGTGAGCGGGTTCTTTCCGCCTGTGTCGGTTATGGTCCGTACCGTTGTTGAACTGTGTGCGGTGAGACTTTATAGTACTAACCACATACTCTGGTAAGCCTTAACTTGGCTATTCTATTACGAGAATGGCTACTCGCGCACTGGGAGTGGAGAGATGGCGGAAATAGCATGTACCCACGTGGCATTGGGCTGTATTGGTGGAGTACTGTATTCTCGGGTGGCATGGACCCGTTCTTGTTTAGAGGATCTGAGGGTAGGTTGGTATATGTAGGTCGAGGACCTGCATATGTCGTGTGGTCTGGAATCCCCAGCTGGGTTTAATCGGTTCAAATCATCGTTGCTCCTCGGTTATGGAGACTCACTTCTCTGTTCATCATCGTAGTTTAATAACTGAAACTTGAGCTGGTTTGAGAAAGGGTTGGGTACGAAGTTTCATGATCTCAATATGGATCGTGTCATCTTTGTATATGATTTTATGAAGTTTTAATTGTTGATATAAAGAATTTTGTTAAAGAGCTTTTACGCAAAAGAACTTTGATTTTTGCTAAAGCCATACCTTGTTTACCTAAGCCTGCATTCCTGAGTCTTATCAGTTTTTATTTCGGTTAAGTCTTGTTGAGTACTTTTATACTCAGGGTTCGTTGACCCTTGTTACAGGTGAGGTTCATGAGCAGATCTGTTTTGGATCGTGCTGCATGACTGTTGTTCAGTGAAATGACGATAAGTAAATGTGTGGCTCTTGGATAGGGCAGCTTATTTGTGTGTTCTGTAATATGTTATAATGCCACTCCACTACTTTGGTTTGTATTATTTATCGAACTTAGTTGTATGGTTTGAAATAAATGGTTTGTAAACTATGTTATTGTAAGACTCCCGCTGTTTTTACTCTGATGTAGATATTTGAATAAATGTTGTAATACTGCAATGACTCTGTAATGTGATCCTGCTCGAAAATCGTGGATGATTCGGGGTTCCCCGAGGACACCCGACAGTCTTTTTAAGTTATTAGGAACATATACATAGTTGTCAGTGGTCGTTGGACAGTGACAGGTGCATGTGGGCCCTATAATTTAGGAGGTTCTGCCACATAGGGCAAGTAGGACATGGTTACTATGGGAAGCATCCTCTGTTGGTGTCTTTCCTTAAGTAATGTCCCCAGTTGAATAGTAGAAGACATAGCTTACCCAAGCTAGAATTAGAGAATCTTAGTTTTCCTCTCTACGCTCTTATTTTTCTTAACCTTGTTGCTACCCCTAGTTAAGTTAGATTATAGTTAGTCTCACACGTTTTTCTGTGGATACGATATTTGGAATACTTTCGGATGAAAGCTATAGTGGTATCCATGCGCTTGTGGATTTTTCTATGTGCGTTAAATATACCAACAAGTTTTCTAGCGCCGTTGTCGGGGAAACAGTTGCTGAATTAACTACGAGCCTAACTTAATCTCTTATCTTTTAACTTCTTTCTTTTATTCTTTTCCTTTTTATCATGGATTCCACTCCTATCTACCTATACTCTGCACCTACGAGTGTGTGCCTAGATCCACCAAAATATGTAGAGCATATCCTTACACCTGGTTATGAGCAACGCCTATGTTTTATAAAACTGATTCAGGATCAATCCTTCTCGGGAGAAGGCAACGAAAACCCATACTCACACCTAAAAGAGTTTGAACAGACATGTGCATGCTTGTGTATCGCTGGCATGTCTAATGAAACCTTAAGATGGAAGTTGTTTCCATTCTCGGTACAGTCAAACCATAGGAAGTGTAACAGAACCGACCAAATCATAAGAACGTAAGTACAAAAACAATCACCGAAGCGATCAAATTCCTGTACTTAAGCTCCCATAATCCCGGTAGTCTGGAAATCACGAAGGATTTCAACCAACTCTCGACATACAAACCAAGATCGTAATGATTCAACACAACACATCATTCGTTACAACATTTCATAAGTAGCATTCGGATTACATCCATCAGAGTTCAAATAAAATATTACAAACCAAGTTTGAGTGTGCGGAAGCAACATAGTTTAGTACATAACTTCATAGTTTCAAATACATTGCTAGATCAGAGTCATGTCCCACAAAAGCATTATCAGGTATGAGAACTAGTAGAGACCGCGCCCAACGGTCTAGTCTTCATCCCCAGCAGGGAGAAGGCAGTACTTGCAGCAACCAAAGAAGAACTGGTCATAAAACAACTTTTGTTCCTTGATAAATTAGCTACAACTTTTGTAAAGAGTGCACAGCCATGCAAAGCTTCTAAGTTGGACTTTTGAATCAGTCAAACGATGACACTCCATGGGTCAATTTAAGTCAAACTTGCACTCGAGGGCATTTTGGTCATTTTGGTCTACATGAACAATGTTCCAACAAGTAAACTAAGTATAGTTAAGGTGTATTAGACCATGATCAACCATTTTACAAAGTTGTTATACCACTTCTACTGATCACATGTGATAAAGAAAGTAAAACAAGCAATTCATACATATGTTTCAATACAATGTTTCACATGTTGCATGACCTTGTTGTTATCCTATACTTGTCACATTACTACCATGTTGCCATGCTTCAAGACATGGGAAATTCATGTTGCATTTATATGTTGCACTACTACCATTCACAAGCAATCCAGTACGAAACAAACAGAATATGTGAATGTTTCATATGTATGTTTCAGGGAAAATGACATGATGAGATAGATGATGCACATGTTTATGAGACGAAATGCAATTAGTAGAAGCCAAACACCGAGGGTGTTACAGGAAGTTTGCAAGGAGATTGGGAAACACTATGATCTAAATTTTGTTTATGTTTCTTTCCCACCTCTAAAGTGGTTAGCCTTCAAAAAGAGGTTCTAAATTTTAGACAACTAGAAAAAGAATCTTTTGGCACATCGTGGGATCATTTTAATGACCTCATCATCACTGGCCCAGACCTTGCTATTCTAGACCCAATGCTCCTTCAACATTTTTACATGGGTCTTAGCAAGGATTCCATGGAATCCCTTGATGCAACCTCTAGAGGAGCTTTCATTCATCTGTCTGCTAGTGAAGCAAGGTCTATGCTTGATAAGATTAGTGGGAAAACTCCCTGCACTAGCAATCATAATAAACTCCTTGAGGAAGAGAAGGAATCATCTCCTGAACAAGAAGAGAAAGTTTTGATAGCCAAATCACAACCACTTTAATCCCAAGGTTTAGCTATCAATCCCGAACCATCTATACCCCAAAATCCAAATCCTCCAAAGGAAGAAGAAATTCAATCTTTTGAAATTTCTTGTGAGGATGATCTTTTTGATGATTTTGAGAAAAGCTTAAACTTCTAGTTCCACAAGAGACATTCGAGCGAATATAATTCAATTCCTCTCAAGAAGGGATCTCTTAGAAAGCATCCTTATTCTCATGTAGGACATTGGAAAGAATTCAAGGATGGCATGTCTAGTGAACCCATAGAAGGAGAGCCAAGTCATTTACAAGCAATTCCTATCTTCTCCCCTTATATGCCCACATTAGATGTCTCATTCAAACACATCCTTGACCCTGATGATTCCTCTTATGCTCTTTCTCCTAAAACTCATGATGATCCTAGAAATCCACCAAGACACCCAAAGTATAGGAGTCATGAAGGCCACAAGGATGACCAAGAAAAGCAACGACAATGGCTAGAATGTATTAAGAACTTATATGTCATTGCTAAAACATGGATGGACAATGACTAAGCCTTATGGGTAGAATCCAAACTTGGCTTAGATCCAAATAGTGAGCTTAAATCAATCTCTTTAATAAATAAGACTCATCCAAGTTTGGAGGAGGCCTTAGACGAGATCAACCCGAGAGCCACCAATCCATAGGAAATTCTAGACAATAAAATGTCCAATGAATGTCATAGGCATGGAATGATAGAGACAATGTTTCTGCCTTTAGACATTCATGAAGAAACACCCCAAGAGCTTGAAAAGGAAGATGTCATCGATGAGCATGGAAGTTATTTCATAAATACCTCATCAAATCCATGCTCACATAAGAAATCTCCTAAATCAATTGGTCTTTCGAACATTGCCACACACGAGATATTTAACCCCATCATACTTTCTGCTCATAAAAACTTTGAAAGGGTGGTTATAGATGCATATGTTTATCATAAATATTGCAAATCTCATTGGCATGAATCTTGAGATAGACACCCAAAGGGTGGCCTTGGAGGGAAAACCACTTCATCAATTAGAAACGCAATTTGAAGGTTTCCCAAGGATGAGCTTCTGTCCTAAAATAAGCACTTTCGGAAGATAATATGAGTTTTCACCTTCTGTTGTGATACCCTTGTCAAATGAGAATAGAAACATAATTGTGAAAATATTCCTTCAGGTATTATTGTCACTAACCATTCCAAGTTTGAAGCACAAAGGACGAACGATGATGACTCAAGGTATGTCCAACTAATCATCATGCAATATTTAATCATATCCATCCAAAAACTTGATTTTGCCTTGTAAAATTCAAGTGTGGGGATGAACTTCTCTGAAAAATCTTATGTCATGTTGCTAATTCATCTTGGTTGTCTCTACCTTTAAGCCATGCTCCATTTGCTAAATAACAATCATTCTCTTTCATCGATATTTTAATAAATCTCTATAATGCTTTCATGCTACCTTTGTTTACTATAGTATGCTTAAGGTTTGGAGAATGATCTTACATCTTCTAAATTAGGCATGGTGCTTAGTTTAAACTATTTTCCTGAATTAAATTAGACACGGTGTATAGTTTTATTCTTGAACCAAAAGGTGTGCTGATTTTACTTCTAAAGGCTTTTAAATTAAGCATGTTGATTAGGTTAAAATGCCTTCCTAAATCAAATTAGATGTGATGTCTAGGTTGATTTTTGAGTCAACAGTATGCTTTAGTAGGCACTAGATATTTTGTGGACTAACCCCTATAGGAAACTCTCACATCAATACTAATAAGTCACGAGATGAATTCAAATCGGAGATGAAGCCAAGCACATGATGAACTCTAATAACATTGTGCAAAGAAGACATAGCTCATTCATGATGGATGGAAGAACTGGATGAATGAATATGAGCTACGCCTGATCATCATAACCATCATATTCCATAATCCAATTACTATGATGTTGGAGCTAGTCAAGTTTCTCACTATCTAGGAGAGACGGCGATTCGAATCGGTTGCAACCAGCATGGCAGTATTCCTAACACAAACCCAGGTCTACCAGCCATGGTAGCCTTAGGTCACCTTTGGTACAACTCAGGTCCACATTTCATGGATTCGATCAGCGTCGCACAATCAGGGACAACCAGCTGCTAGGACATTCAGGCCCAACCTACCCTTGGGCTCACATTTGGCTCCCCCCACATCCTTACTATCTCCAGTGTATGCACTCTTATAGAATGAGGCTCGGCCTGAGTTGAGCTACTTGGCTTCGTGGTCAGAATGAGTTATCCGACCAGCTAAGTGAGAGGCATGCGTTCAATCTCGATAGAAGTACCAACAATGGTACGGTCCTTAATAGACACGGATGGGACCAACATAGCCAACCTAACACCATTGCATATAAGTTCCCGCCTAGTCTCCACTTAATAACACCCCATGGTTATTTTCCACGATAGCAATATATAGCCAACAGTGCTCCAGTATCCACCTATATATCGTAGGTGACAGGAAATCACCTGACTTCTATCGGTCTAAGCATGGCTAAGCATATATTCGATCCTATACCTACATAGGGTTCAAGGTATATTTTTGGACAAGGTAGTTCTATGCACCAAGTGTTTCCAACCAACTCTTATAACCTAATGCATCAAACATAAAGGAGTCAAGTGATATTTGTAAAAACATAGGATGCTTAGAATGCTCCGAGGCTTGCCTTTTAGAAAGGAGGTAGGCCTATGATTAGGGCACTCCGATAATTCCTCAGGAGCCTGCTCCTTGTTTTTGGGGGCTACCTGCTATGGTGCCTCCTGATTCTCCTCCTCTACCTCAAACTCCAAGAGTGTGATTCCTACTGGCGATCCTATATACATGAGTGCAAAATAAGATACTAGAATGCATAGGTAATGATATGGATGATATGATATGATGCATAAACATAAATGTCCTTAACAACAAGGTATTAGGGTGATAACAAGATTAACTTTCTTTTACTGAGTAGGTGCATATCTCCTCTCTAGTAATTAAACAAACACCTATTTAAATATTTTCTGGACTACAAGACAATAGCCACTTGTTTTGACCATAACTGGAGTCATATATATCCAAACAATATGATCTTGGACTTTATGGAAAGCTTATAAAATTCTCTATAACTTTATTTTAATAATATTAAGGTGATTATATAGCTATCTAGGTCAAACAATTCAATATTTTAGATCTATCTAGAGGACAAACAAATCTGACAGCAGAATTCTAACAGCTATAACTCTTAAACCATTAGGCCTATGACCATGAAATTTTAGGAAAAGCAATATAAGTAAGTTACCTACAACTTTGTTATTAACAAGTTTCACAGAAAAGATCATTATCATCATGAATTTGTCAACACAACAGAAACTACTCATGCAACCATCTAGTTGAATTATAAAACAATAATTAACTAGATGCCTATAACCAATTAATTCCAAGCACAACTACTAATAGCAACACATTATATGCATCACAATCACCCTAGAAAACATCATGGTAAAACCCCAATAATTTACTTATGTGCATTTATTAATTTCCTTATATAATAGGGTGATTTAAAGGATAAATATTTTCAATGCTCAATAAATTCTAAGAAAATTACAGTAGGTTACATATGACCCCAATAGTCTACTATACAAATTTCATGCCATTTGTATAAGTATAGCAACCTCTACAAAAATAACAAGTTGCATAGGCTTATTTTAGCAAAAATAGTTTAGCCTAGTGAAAAGTGTCAAACAATAGATTTCATATTTTTCTTACTTTCATCCTAGCATAAGAACACTACGTAAAAATTTGCATGATCATATGTTATATATTTTTACCCCATTTATTTTCACTAGAAACTAGCAAATAATCAAGGTTAAATAGAAAAGACCATATTTCAAGTATGTCTTCTATAGGTTTAGTATTTTTACTAGTTATATCATGCCAACACAAGACCAGGAAAATTGGAATCATAATTTTTGTACTTCTCTAGCTCAAGTTATGCATTTTACAAGATTGAAACAAATTTAAAAGCACTTATCTAGCTCAATTTAATTCTCCCAGAAAATATCCCAAACAGTAGGTTTCATATTTTTATGAAATAGTACACTTCATGATGAATCTAACAAAATTTGGTTCAACCAAATTGGACACTCCTAACTCAAGATATAAATTTTTGAAGTTTATATTCAAATCTATGAAAATAAATAAAGAAAATAAAATTTCAAATCAGACCCAGCAGCTAGGTGCACCTGGTCCAGTGCACCTAGAGGCGTCGACAGCTGGGCCCCGTGGTCAATGGGTCCCACACGTCAGCAACACAGGAGTAGAGCGCGATGTTTGACCGACTATATCTCATCGGCGACGAGGTCACCAGCGGTGAGGTCTTCACCACTAAACTTGCCTCGTCAAGCCGCATCAAGGGGTACCCTTAGTTGGCTCGATGCATCATCGGAGCAACCTCACCAACGAGCATAGCGCCTCGGTAGCGGTGCGCGGTGGTGGACTCACCGTCTCTGGTGATGGCACGGGCAGGCGAGCGTGGCTACAGCTTCTACAGACCTTAGCGGAGCTTTATGGTGTGGATCGAGCCACAGTGAAGCGACGGTGAGCTCTGGCCATGTGCATGGCGACACGGCGGCGCACAACGTACGTGACGGCGCTTACCGTTCCGACGAGATGGTGGTTGGTGATGGGTCTCCGTCATATGAGAAGGTGCTATGGGTCACGGCGGTACAGAAACAAACACATGAGGGGAAAGACGAGATCTAGCGAGGGTCGGCCGCGGCAAGCTTGAGCTCACGGCCATGGCGGGCGCGCTCGGTGCGGTGGCGCGTTCCCACACGGTGGCGGTGGTAGCGGTTAAAAAAACAACGACGTCAGCATTTATGACCTAAGGCGATGACGGACCAAGGGAGAAGAAGGTAGGAGGAGCAGTGGATAAGGCTGGCCACGGTGAGCTCGGCGGTGCTCCGCGGCCATGGCGGCGACGACGATGCATAATGCGGTTTTACCTCGGCTCGGATGGTGGCACTAGTGAGTTGGGAAGGTGGAGCGGCTCACGGCGAAGCTGTGGGTGAGGTGGATTGGGTGGTGGTGCTGCTTAGGCGACGAGCGAGCACGGCGGTGGTGCAGCGGTGGCAACGGTGGCGCGGCTCAGCTCTTGCGGGGGCAAGAGCGAGAGAGGCAGGGCGAGAGAGTGGGAATAGGAGAGAGAGCAGCAGCGTCGCCTCCCTCTTCTCCCTCTGCTGTCCAGATTGACTGGGCCGACACCACGCGAATGGCCGCCATGTGGCGTGAGTAGCCTGGCAGCGGTTGGCCACGACGTGCTCGGCCGGCCGATTCAAATCGGCCGTCAAGCTAACTGATAGTGCAACTTTGCACCTCTATATCTCCTAATCCAGTTCGAGTTAGTGAAAAGTCTATTAATAGAAATTGTAGAGCTATATGAGATCTCCAACTTTACTTTAGGGAGTAACATCTAATTCATCATGGTTTTC
Organism: Miscanthus lutarioriparius; assembly: GCA_904845875.1. Taxonomy (NCBI): domain Eukaryota; kingdom Viridiplantae; phylum Streptophyta; class Magnoliopsida; order Poales; family Poaceae; genus Miscanthus; species Miscanthus lutarioriparius. The sequence goes on along the minus strand of CAJGYO010000001.1, from coordinate 86,761,997 downwards.
AAAATGCAAAGCTCCAAAGTAGGTCACATTGAAACTAAAATCAGGTTTAGACTTAGAAATTTTTTTGAGTCTCAAAACAACATTTTGTTGATTCTTGTGGGCCCTATTTGACTACGTTAGGCACTGAATTAGCTCATGATCCTTAAATAAAGTTTGTTTCACATAAGATAAGTTACAACTTTTATTAAGGGTGCACTACCATGCAAAAACTCTAAGCTACTGTTCAATTTTGGTTAAACTAGCATCATGAAAAATGACATTTCGAGTAAACTATGACTTAGAAGCAAAATTTGCTCATGTCATGAATATAAATATTGTTCCATTTATAATCCTAGATATGTCTAAGGTGTTTTTTGACCTCACAACCATCTCTTGCATTGGTCACACATGATCACTAGCATATGCATGTATATAATCAACATCACATGCGATAATATGTAAAGAATAAGATGAAATTTCATATGCTCATACTCATAAATGCTTGGATGATGCTTATACTTATAAAATACAAGTGCCAAATGCATGCTTAACACTAGGATGTTACACCGTTGTAGTTGAAAGTTGAAGACATAGTAGCCCTAGATGACAGGTGAAGCCCCTACAACCTACTCACTTCTAGAAGTAAGACTTTATTAAAGGGTAGGACTAGCGATATCCTTTATGAGCAGAGCTGTGGACCAGCACAACCGCAGCGTCAATGTACCACTGGAGCTCACTATGTTTCGTGCGGGCTAAAGTTTAGGCCTGTCACATTAAATGTTTGATACGAATTAGGAGTATTAAACATAGACTAATTATAAAACTAAAATTTTTAGTACGAATTAGGAATATTAAACGTAGACTAATTATAAAACTAATTACACAGATGGAGGTTAATTTGGGAGACGAATCTATTAAGTCTAATTAGTTCATTATTTGAGAATATGGTGTTACAATAAACATTTGCTAATGATAGATTAATTAGACTTAATAGATTCACCTCGTAAATTAACCTAGAGCTTCTGAAATTAGTTTTATGATTAACTCATGTTTAATCCTTTTAGTTAGTCTCCGAACATTTAGGCTCGGAGAGATCTATTTGTCCTAGCTATCTAGGGTCATATAAGTTTAGACGGAAGAAACTCTCGACTAGTAATAGTTAGGGAGAGGTGGACGAAAAAAATGGATAGACAAAAAATGGCCAAAATTTTTATCTCTTTATTATTAGATATAGAAAACAAAACCACCTTCAAAGCTACTTCTAATCGGAATAAGAATTAATAATTTTTAAACGATTATAGAAAATGGAGACAAGATAGTCTAGTTCACAAGACAAAAAACAACTTTTTTCGGACTTCCTATTTCAGGCGGTGGGCGGCTGCTGGGCATGCGGCCCAGCCCATCCAAGGCCTCGTCGGCCTTGCTCCACACCCCTTGGGCCCACCTACAGCAGAAGGAATTCCGCTCCCGCGCCGCTCCAGTTTTCCTTTTCATTTCCCTCCCCCGCCTCCGCAGACTGCACACTCCATTTCCAATTTCCCCTTTCTCCCTCGTCTCCGTCGCCGCGGAGGCTCCGCCTGTGCGCCGCGGCCAGGAATCATGCCGAGGAAGTGGCAGGTCTGGGGCCGGCCCGACGGCAGCATCGTCTGGGTCCCCGTCTCCGACGCGCCCCGAAACCCGCCTCCGCCGGGTCCGTTTCGTCCCGCTCCTCATCATCCGCCGCCGCCCGACGATGCGCCAGTCGGAGGTTCGATCTCCATCAACGTGTATACCCCTGCATTTGCGTTCATCTCAATCATGGATGGGTTGTTAATTCCTGACCTCCTTTCCTCCGCTGTCAGAAACCCTAGGCCCGGACACCGCCGACGGACGCCGCATCCCCTCCATGGCCGACCTACTCCTCCAAGGTAGACACCTCCTCCCCATGTACCCGCGTGTGGCCTTGTGGCTGTGCTCGTTGCTACTGCGTCTCTCAGTCTCTCTGTGTGTTTGTCTGCCGCTTGCGTCAGTGGTGTGGTGTCTAACTGGCCGCTGGCTGCCTGTTTTCGTTGATGGTACCCACAGCCCGGGACAAGCTGATTGAAGGCGATGGGATGAATGGAGTGACTCAGGGTGTCAATACGGCTGGACTGTTCTCCACCGGGTCTGGGAGATCACTGGCTGTCAGCCAGAGAGCCGTAAGGAGGGCCAGGGAGTTGGTTGGGGAGGAGGTGGACGAGGCTACTAATAACAACTACAAGAAGAGAAGTAAGTCCTTTTGCACTTGATTGTGGTTTGCTTGAATTGCTGTGCATTGTTGGATGTTTGGTAGCTTGGAATCAGCGCTGCTTATTATGTTTATTTGTGGGTTTGTCTATTGCAGAGCAACCATTTGGAGGTGATGCTGGTCTGGAGGGTGAATGGACAAACTTACATGTTCCATTTGGAGGTTAGCCTTGTATCTCCCTTTTCTGTGCTGGCTATTAGATTGGATCTTGCAACTAGAGATAAAGGGTCCAAGTTTTGATAATTTTGGTGGAATTCTGTGTGGTACCATATTGACATACTATAATGTGAAAATTTTAGGTGATGCGCATAATGATAACTTCTTCCCAATGTTCCAAACTGGATCTGGTAAAGCAGTCTTGCTCATCAAGGACTCAATTCAGAAGGCAAGAGCTGTTCTAGAAGGTAGGAAGTGATTTCATATTTCACTCGTGATGACATTTAGTTCTCTCTGTAGGTGTTTTTTTTGGGGTACTAGCCAAACATGTCATTAATTATGAAATATCTTGTTTCTAGAAAATGTTGAGAATGTAGCTGGTGCCAAACAACCAATGTTCCATACCGGTGCGGGTAGATCGGTCCTAGTCAGCAAGAGCTCAATTGATAAGGCGAGAGCTGTTTTAGGGGGTCAAATGATTGCAAATGAAGGTTAATTTCATTCCAGTATTCATAAGTTTTGAGAATTTCGCCGAATGATTCTAGACATGCCTTATTTGTGATCCATGAGCCCTATTACAGGAGATGTAGGAGGTATGGATGTTCCTGTGTCTCAAGCTGGTTCAGGTAGAGCTGTATCAATCAGTATGGCATCTGTACAGAAAGCTAATGATGTGGTAGAAGAAAATAATATAAAAATAGGTAACATTGATTCTTGTACCGTTTAAGTAACTATGAACTTTTTACCTATTTACTTCAGAATGGGCACCTTCTTAGTCTTAGCGTATGATGCAATTCCTCTATTTTAGGAAGTGTGGAAGGTCCAGGTAGACCTAATCAGTCTCTGATATTTCAAACTGGCTCTGGACGACCAGTTTTGATCAGCAAAAGATCCGTCGAGAGATCTAGGGCTCTGCTGATGGATGAAGATGCTGAATTTATTGGTAAGATACTAAGATTAGCCTATGTCTTTGGCTCTTTGCAGTTTTCAAAATTCAATCATGATAATAAGTGTTTACTTTGTGTGAAGGACAACGGGATACTGGCTGCCAGCTCCCAATTTTGCAAACAGGACTTGGAAGGCCTGTTGCTGTGGAACAGAGTTCAAGTAAAAAGGCAAGCACAGTTTTGGAGAATGGAGATATTAAAAGAAGTGGTAAAAACACTCATTCAAGCTTATTATTTACTTATTTATCTATTGCACAAGATTCATCAAATTTATTTCCCTTTGTGAGATTCAGGAAATGGAGATACCAATGTTTGTGCCACACCTTTCCAATTTGAAACCCCAAAATCCGTTTTGATGAGTAGCAGTTTGATTATGAATGACATGACTTCTACACCAGAGGAAAATACTTCAGTGCGAGGTATATATGCCTCTCCTGATTTCACTGTGAAAACTTCTCTTTTGTGCCATCTTGTGTACCATCTGTTCAATTTATTTACAGTACAAAAATGTCACTATCAATACATCCTAGATGTTTCTCACTTGATAATCTTTGTTTTCCAGCAGAAAAATGTTTCAATGATGATGGCCAATTGCCATTGTTTCAGACTGGGTCAGGGAGGTCAGTCACAGTAAGTAAGGGTTCCATTAAAAGGGCAAGTGCTTTTCTGGAGCCAAGGAACATTGCAAAGGAATTGGAAGGTAATAAATCATGCTCAAAGCATCAAATGTTGCCATTTTTTAATTGTTGTTCACGTCTTTCTTTTTCCTGACAAAGTGACAAACACGTTTCTTCTGCTCAGATGAAGCTTATCTCAATGGTGGTTATGCCACCTCAATATTTAAAACTGGAATTGGGAAGTCTATCTTAGCAACTGAGAACTCAAGGGAAAGGGCACAATTTGTCTTAGAGGCTAAAGAGGCTGTAAAACAAGGTAAATTTGTGTTCTAGATTAAGATTTCTGACACTTAGTTTCCACAGTTGGTAAAGATAGCTTTTCTATTGCACTGCTAAATACCGATGTCTCGTGTGCACAGCAGTAATTAGTGATATTGGATCTGGCTTTGGTGAAAATCCAATGTTCCATTCTGGAAAACAACAGTTTTCGCCTGAGAACAATAGTTCAAGACCTAGGGCCAGTACCCCATGGAGCAAGGCAAATTTGCAACAAAAGCTATCCCTTGAAATAGTGGATTACACTATAGGGATTTTATACACTGCTGATTTTAGATTTTTAGTATAGGATTCACAAAATAAATCATACATGATACATGTTTGATTCTTTTATTGAGTTGTAAAATATTATTTACAACATTATTTTTGAAAGGATATGAAGACTGTGGAAGTCCATTGCCAATGTTTCAAACTGGATCTGGAAAATCTGTATTGGTCAGTGAAAGTTCGGTGCAAAAGGCAAGAGCCGTTCTCGAGGAAGAAGGTGATGTAAACACTAAACAGAGCTATTTACTGTATAGCATGCATATGAAACTTTATTCTGTGGATATTTTGCTGATGCAACAACTGATACTTCATAGTCAGTAACCTCCATTCTCTGTTTACTTTATGACTTCGACTTTTCAGGGTCCATGAAAGCTACTTTATTTTCAGTAGCTCTACATAAATCCCTCAAAGTTACTGTTTTTTTTGGCTTGGTCTTCAAAGTTAGATTTTGATCAAGATTTTCTCACAAAATCACTTATTTTTTCCTTGAACGATGCAGGAGAGCTGCATACCGCTATAAAACCTATATATTGTGAAAGCATTTTGAAATGTGAATCATTGTAGCATAGTTATTGTGGCGTCGCCATATCGTCGCCATATCGCCGTGGCAGTTTTGTGGCTCTCGCCACGGCGACGCCACGACTCCGGCGTGTATGGCGTCCGCCATAGCGCTGTGGCGCCCCGTATGCGCCGAGCATCTGGCGTCCCTGTGTCGCCAGAGGTCTTGCTGTGGCGGGCGCCATACACGCCGAGTCTAGGGTACACCAGACACCGGCCCGGAGCAGCAATAGACGAACCGCCCCGCCCGCAATCAGCCCCCACTGAAACGCCCGCCCGCAATCAGCCCGAGCCGCCGCAATCTCCCCGCCCCGCCGCCGCAATCTCCTCGCCCGCCCTCAGCCGGCCCGAGCCCGAGCCCGAGCCGCCGCCGCCTGGAGTCGGCCTCGCCCGCCCTTCGTAGTCCGCCGTCCGTCGGCCTCCCCCGCCCTCCTGATCCGCGGCCTCTGTTCCTCTGTTCCCCCGCCTGGAGCCGCCTCCGATCCGAGCCCGAGCCGCCACCCTCTGTTCCCCCACCCTGCCGCCCGCCGTTCTGGTGAAAAGTGAAGACGTGAAGTGGTGGTGGTGAGTTGAAGTGCCTCACCGCCTCTGTTCCTCTCTCTCTCTCGTTCTCTGTTCTCTCTCGTGCCTCACGCTCTTTTTTTTTGGACAAATATGAACATGGCTACTCAAGGGACTGAAGCGAGAGAGGCCTGGGACGCTGCATCAAATATTGATCCAAAGATCGATCCAAAGCGGAAGCGGCAAAGTCAAATGATCCTTGGTGGAAATATGGATTTTGGCCAACCATTGGCAATAGAGATGTTGTCAAAGTGTTGCTTATGTGATAGAAGAATAATTGGAGGAATTACAAGGCTCAAGGAGCATCTTGTGGGTGGTTATGGAGATGTTCAGAAATGTGTCAAAACCACAACAACTATTGCACGAGAGATGCAAGATGCTATGAAGAAGAAGAAGAGACCACTCGTCCTTGATGATGAAGAAGGAGAGCAGCAACAAGGGAAGATGATGTGATTGTTTTGACAGAGGAGTCCCAAGATGTTGCTAGAAGCATTGTGCATCCTAGTTAGGGGACAAATTGCCAAAAGGAAACAATCCACATTGAAGTTCGGTGCTCAAAAGAGCCAAAGCACCAAGTCAGTTGGTTCAATGCTTCGGAGAACTCCAACAGAGGTTGTGGAAGAAAGACACTCGAAGGGTCCTTCTCAAATCAAGTATTCAAGCTATCATGAGGACAAAGGAAGAAAGAGAAGTCATCAACTTAGAGTGGGCCAGGTTCTTTTATGAGTGTGGCATACCATTCAATGTCAGTAAATTCTAGGCGGTTTGAGATTGCTATAGAGGCCTTTTGCACAAGACGGTTCGGGTATAAGCCTCCTACCTACCATGAGCTTAGGGAGTCATTGCTCCAAAAGGTTGTAAAGGAGACAGATGATTTGAGGAAGAAACATGAGGATGCATGGAAACAATATGGCTGCACATTGATGTCGGATGGATGGACGGATAGGAGGGGGCATCATTTGATCAACTTTCTAGTCAATAGTCCGGAGGGACTTTCTTCTTGGAGTCAGTTGATGCATCAAGTGAAGTTCATGATCGGTGATGTTAGCTGATTTGTTAGAGAAGAAAATCATGGACATTGGAGTAGATAAAGTTGTGCAAGTTGTCACTGATAATGGAGCTAACTATAAAGCAGCGGGCAAGCTTCTCATGGAGAGGTTTCCTACACTTTATTGGACTCCTTGTGCTGCACATTGCTTAGACCTTATGTTGGAAGACGTAGGGAAGTTGAAGGAATTTAAGAAGCCTATCTCACGTGCCTGCATGTCACTACTTTCATCTATAGACATGGAAGACTTCTTAGTGCAATGAGGAGAAGACAAATGGGAGGGATCTTGTGAGACCCTGCACCCACTCGGTTTGCTACCACATTCCTCACCTTGCAGAGTTTGTACAAGCACAAAAGATGCATTAAGATTTCTATTTACCTCCGAGGATTGGACTGGTTGCAAACTAGCAAAGACAGAGGCCGGGGAAAAAGTGTATGATATTGTGCTTTCTAGGGAGTTTTGGAACTCCGTTGAGGATTGCCTTAGAGCTTCTCTACCACTTATCATTGTGTTGAGGGTGGTTGATGGTGATGAGAGGCCTGCCATGCCGGAGGTTCTTTGCTCTCATGAATCATGCAAAAGAGAAGATCAAGGCTAGCTTCTCTCTGAAAACAAGAGAAGCTTGCTCAACAAGATCATACAAATTATTGAGAGCCGTTGGGATAGGCAAATGGATACCCCACTCTATGGCTCTCGCCTCTTTTTGAACCTGGGAAAATTCTATACCATCCAAAAGGAGAATGATGAATATGTTGGTCATCTAAGGGGTTGTTTCAATGATGTGCTTGCACGAATGGTGGAAGATGAGAGCATTCGAAACAAAATTGATCAACAATCCATGCTCTATGAAGATCAACGTGGAGATATCTTCAAGAATTGTATGGCCCTCCAAACCATGAAGTCAAAGAACCCTCGTAAGTGATTTAAAAATTTAATTGCTGCATGTTATTTAAGGCTTAAATCCTAATATATGAATGTGTATTGTTAATTTAGTTGATTGGTGGCGACGTATGGTGGCGATCCATTGACCTACAAAGATTTGCAAAGCGTATTGTTAGTCTTTGTGCTTCATCATCCGTTGTGAGCGTAATTGGAGCACTTTTGAATTTGTAAGTAAAGTACTCAAGTTCCATAATTCAATTGAATGAAACCGGTTTAAGCATATTTTATTAACTTTGCTTGCTTTATGATCAATTGTAGATTCATACTAAGAAGAGAATAAAATTTGGAGCATAAAAGATTGAATGATTTGGTTTATGTTTCCTATAATCGGAAAATGACTAGTAGGTTCAAAAGCGCCATGAGGAAGCGGGTAAAAGCTATGACCCTTTGGTTATAGAAGATTTTGATTGGAACAATGAATGGGTAGACCCAATGGCCCAACCTGAAGGTGCTCATGGTTTGGACCTCACATGGGATCAAGTTGATGAAGCCATTGGTGCATCACGTGAGCTTCGAGGTCGTAATCTTCCTAGGGACCTCACTTTCGTCGTGCAAGGCATATATCAAGAGTGGTTGAAGAAGATGAGGAAGAGGGAGAGGAAGAAGAGATCATTTTGGATGATGATGATATAGATGATTTTGGTGAACAACCAATGGATGCTACTGAAGATGGTGGAGAGAACGTGGATGCTTCTAACGATCTCGATGAGTTTGCATTGGATGACTTTTGAGAGATGAGAGATTTGGAAGTTTGAGAGATGAGAGAGTTCTATGTCTTTTGTGCTACATTTACATTGCTATTTTGATTTGCTAATATTGTAGACTATACCTTTTAAGCTACATTTGCATTACCATTTGTTAATATAATTTCCTAATATCCTAGACTATAATGTATGTATTCGCCACGCCGATGTGTGTATGGCGTCGCCACGCCGCGCGCCATAGACGCTGTAAAGGTGTGAAGGTGGTGGGTCGCCATGCCGCCGTAAAAACTATGCATTGTAGATTTTTTGCACTAAGCATAGTTATGATTTTTATTAAGTGTTGGTCAAAGCATCCAAAAATTGACTTACTCCAAAGCAAAATATGTCTTGTATTTTTGAATGGAGGTCAGGGAGTACAATTTAACAAAATAATGGCACTTTTGGTGACAACCATAGCTGTGTAGTCAGTGTCTAAATGCACTTATTCTGAAATAGAACAACAACAACAACATAGCCTTTCAGTCCCAAGCAAGTTGGGGTAGACTAGAGTTGAAACCCACCAAGAGCCCCTAGCTTGGCTTAGGACTCCACAATGTACTGGTGCCTCTGGAGGTCTCCTTTGGACATGGCCAAACCACCTCAATCGATGTTGGACAAGCTTTTCTTCAATTGGTGCTACCTCTAGGTGATCACGTAAGATGGAGTATAAAACTAGATTGTATTGAATAAAAGTACTTTCAAAAGGCACACCACCATTATGTGAAGATATCGTCTAATTAAATATGAGGTTTTATTATTCCTTTTTAGTTGTGAATATGAAGCTATCAAACACAGTTTACAAACTGCTAGTAGTTAACCACATTTTTTTTAACTACCATAAAAGAAAGAAAACAGTGTTGCATTGGCATGATCTATTTCTTCGTTTGTGCAAACTAATCATTCTTTACCATGCTCATTTAGAGCAGTGTGCACTTCACTGTTCAGACAGTTGCATCGGCCTTATGTGTAAATAAATGAATACTGTGCAGAAGCGTACCAAATTGAAATGTATGACCAAGTTTCAAGAACATGACATGAACAATGGCTTGTTAAATCAGGTGCTGATGTGGCATAATGCTGCTGCTGCTTTACATAGTAGGAAACTAGAAATACTTGTTTCTCAAGGATGTAATGGAGAATGCCTGACCTTTAAATTTAATCTTCATTTTCCCTTTATTTATTGCTGATCTGAGTTGTTCTTTGTCAGAGCACTACAAGTTGGTTAAGACGGACAAAAAAATTGCAGCCTTTGTTTCACCTCTCAAGTCAAGCCGTGCAAGAACAGTAAACGTATCTTCAACTGGTGTTTCTCGAGCTGCTACCTTATTGGGCTTGGAGGAGAATACCCTTTCAACACAATTTTTTGGACATGTGAGTGATAAGTTAGGTACGAAGATAACTGTTAAGCGGGGAAATCCAGAACACAGGCTTGATGTTGCATCTACAAGTGCAATTTCTAGTGGCACTCATAAGGGTACTTATCCAACAGAAAACCCCACACATATGGATAGACATCAGCAGTTTGGATTTTCTAAAAGTACTACCTCTGATGCTGGTGAGCATTCCATCAGGTTCAGCACTGCAGGTGGCCGATCAATGGCTATCTCTGCTGATGCACTACAACGTGCGAGAAGCCTTTTGGGTGATTCAGACTTAGTGGTTTCTCCAAATGATTCAATAGGTCACTCTTTGACATCAGCTACAGAGAAGCTACCAAAATCAACTATTTCTCCGAAAGGAGATGTATCTAACTTATCGCATGGAACTAGAGCAATAGGATATGCTGTACCTGACGCCCCTTTGACTAAAAAAAGTGCTAATCAGTTTCATATGGGAAGGGAATATCGTCCAATCAATGAAATTCCAAAGGTCCCCAAGCCTCCCTCCAGATGTTTATCTGAAGGCAACAATGTGAGTAATGCTAAAGACAAGACCCAGTGGCACCATATGCCAGCTGGACCATTGGTTGACATCACTAACTACATGGCTACATGTTCTGGAAATACGGACCGCTTAGCAAATGGAAAGAGAATAATCGGGGGAAGAAACTCCATATCTCCATTCAAACGGCCCCGTTCTTCCAGGTCCTTCGATGTACTCTCTGTCTAGCAAGTTTTAAACTCTTCTATGTCATGCTTCTGATACATCCTTGGTAAAACTGGCTAGGTTCATCACGCCAATAAAAAACAACAAACTATCTTCTGCTGGTAAGCTGATGGTGATACATAGTTAGCACATTCTCCAGATTCATTCCTACTTGATAGTCTGGACTATTTTTGACAGGAGAATCCATAGTGCCACCAATGCAGATCAGTCCCTGTAGGACAATGCTATCTGCACGTTATCCTTTCCAACATCAAAGGAAAAATTACAAAGAATATTTTGGTGGTCCTCCTTGCTTCAAATATTTGGTACAGTGTTGCGTCCTTGCATTTCATTTCCGCTGATGTGTTATTTCCTAAGTTTGTTAATTATGGATCTTTTCTTGTCAGCAGACTGAACATGTAACTGATGATGTGAAGCTCATGGATGCAAGAAGAGCTGAGAAGTTTAGGTTTCAGCATACGGCTACTGGTGCAGAAGAGTTTCAGAAAATGCTGCTCACATGTGGTGCTTCATTGTCATGTGCAACTAAAGAGTAAACATCATTCTTGAATGCCATGTTCCACTATTTCATGCTGATGATACAAGATTGACCTTTACCGTTGTTTGGATTGTGGGATCAGAGAAGTGGGATTGGAATTAGGATGTGGGGTGATATAATGTTAACCTTTAATAAAAAAGAGTGAAGGCTTCTGCTCAATAACCCACTAGAAAGAAAATTCATAACTTAAAATAAGCAAGTACGATTTTAGGTAAGTTGATGTGGTGCTCTGCTTTCGCTCAATAAGTGACAGGTGATTAAAAAAATGTTTGATTGTTACCTTTCCAGTTTCATGTGTGTACTTAAGACTTTATTTGACTTGATGGTGATAAAATTTCTTCAGACATCCTGCTATCAAGTCACTTTAGTTTTCCTGTTTTAGATGGGTCAGTAACCACTATAAATGGATTGTGTGGAAGCTTGCTTCACTTGAGAGATGCTACCCAACTAGAGCTGCTGGTAAATTCTTGACGGTTGACAATGTTCTTGAGGAGCTTAAGTACCGGTGAGATGAAAGTCATGTCTTCTGTTTTTCCATTTAAGTTGTATGGATGCATATGATTTTATTCATGAAATTTCATGGATTTTAGGTATGACAGAGAAGTGAATCATGGTCATCGGTCAGCAATAAAGAAAATTTTAGAAGGGAATGCTTCACCATCTTTGATGATGGTCTTGTGCATTTCAGCTATTTACTCTTGTCCTGACCAAAATAACAATAAGTTGGAGGTTAATAAGGTAGATACTAATGAAGATAACAATGACAACCAAAGCTTGTCAGCCACTAATAGAAACATGTCTGCAAATATTGAATTAACTGATGGATGGTATGTGGTTGTGTTCACCTTATTGCATTGCATTGCATTGAAACTGAATGACGCCAACAATTTCCATTGTCTGCTTCTTCACAGGTATTCACTTGATGCATCATTGGATATCACACTTTTGGAACAACTAGAGAAAAAAAAGCTTTTTGTAGGGCAGAAGCTTCGGGTAATATGATATTTTCATTTTTCAAGGGACATGGCTGTAGTTATTACAAACTTGTAACATGTTTAACCTAATATGTGTTCCATCTTGGCAGATATGGGGAGCTTCTTTATGTGGTTGGTCTGGGCCTGTGTCATTTCACGAGGTTTGCCTGATGCCCGTTCCATTAATTCTCTCTAAATAAGGAGTACCATGTAATTAAATCTCTGTTGATGACATCATATTTTCAGGTGCCTGGTATTGTCAAATTAGCTGTTCACATAAATGGCACCTATCGTGCTAGATGGAATGACACCTTAGGATTCTGTATGTGCCTGTTGTACTTAATTTTTCTTAAAGAACAATATCATCTTGTCTTGCCTGTTCTAATAGCAAAACATGTGTTCAGCTGGGGTTACCCATGAACATTTATGAGCAATTGTGACTAAATCTGCACTTCACATTCTGCTTATTTCTTATCAAAACGTTGTTCCCTTTGATCTCAGGCAAGCATGTTGGACTCCCACTGGCATTCAGGTGCATAAAAACTTCTGGTGGTAGAGTTCCTAGGACACTGGCTGGAATCACAAGGATATATCCTGTTCTCTACCGGGAAAGGTATATGACTGGATTTAAACTAAATTCATCACATCTGTCAGAAAGAAAAAAGATCTAGGATCAGATACACACATACTTGTGGAATCTCTAGGGCCTGTTTGGATCCTTTTATTTTAGAGGAACTGAGTCTACTTTATGGACTAGGCTATTTAGCTTGGAATTTGATATTCCACAACTTTCCAAAGTTTAGATATAAGCCTGCCTTAAATCATGGGGTGAGAGATAGAAATTGATTACATAGATCCCCATGCTATGTTTCTTCTCTGCAACTTATAGCATGCTTTTCGGCTCACTCCCTTGTAGTAGAAGTGCAGCACATAAGTACCTCCCCCATGTGGCCAACAGTAGTATACAAGTATATTCCGTATGTGACCATATTAATTTAATTTATCTGTGCCTAAATTGTGTATTAGAATGGATTTCAATACCAATGATTCAAACAGGGCTAATGGTTAATTGTGTATGTCAGGTTGCCTGATGGTCGTTCTGTTGTGAGATCTGAAAGGATGGAAAGAAAGGCGCTGGAACTATACCACCAGAGGTACTTAGTTATGTGACTAGTGAACAATAGAAATGAATGCACTGAACAGTCACAACTCCTCTAGCAGAAGTAGATAAACTATTAAACTATTGAAGCACCATTGCAATCTCTGATACATGCGCAGAATGTGAATTAATAAATCTGACATGACTATTTTTGCTTGGCATGTTTTGCTGATTGGGGCTTATGATGTTTATATTATCTATATGTACTAATTATTGGCCCTCGATCTCCCTGCACAGGTGAGCAGCAAGCTCACCTACACTCGCGCAAACTCACACGGCTGTAGGATGAAGAAAGGGTGAGCACAGAACACACACACACAATTAAAGTGCTGCTGCACTTTCCTGAATGCTGCTGCAGCTGCACGCTGGTGCTACTGCTGTGCTCTTGAGAACAGAATACTCACTCACAGGACACTCTGCAGGTGTAGCAAAACTGAACTAAATATCACATTATCATGGCTGCAATTATATACACAGAGGTAGCTAGTGGAGGTTGACTGCTGTAGCAGTCAAGTCTAGTCTAGTCTACAGTCCTACCTGGCTGCTAGGAACTTGCTAGGAAGTTGCTCTGCAGTTGCAAGGAAGTTGCACTGCATTAGCAAGGAAGTTACACTGCCTGTGCTTGCAGCCAGCAGTGGACAGCAAGGTTTTGACCTATTGTCAACCTTCTGTCCAAATCAAGGGCAGCAGCAGATTATCTTAACAATCTTCCCCTAATCCTGCTGCTAACCCAAAGCCTTGATCTCACTCATGCCAATCTTCTTATTCAGCTCCGAGTGTTGAAGGCGCCCGAGTGACTTGGTGAGGATGTCAGCAAGCTGTCGGCCGGTTTCGACGAACTTGATGACAATTTGTCCTCCATCGACACAATCCTGAAGGAAATGATACTTCACGTCGATGTGCTTGCTCCTGTCGTGGAGGACAGGGTTCTTGGCGAGGGCGATGGCGGGCTGATTGTCCACCATCAGGGCTGGCGGACGAGCTTCCTCGCCAATCAGCTCGCCCAGCAGCTAGCACAGCCAGACCGCCTGGCCCGTCGCTGTGGCCGCTGCCACGTACTCAGCCTCGCACGTATACAACGCCACCACCTTCTGCTTCAACGATTGCCATGAATTTGGGGCTGATCCAAGGAAGACGAGCACGCCGGAGGTGCTCCGTCGCCCATCAATGTTGCCCGCCATGTCTGCATCACTGAAAACCGTGAGCTGCAGCCCACCTTCGTCGTCGAGCCTGTGGAGTGCTTCGCTGAAGACTGTGAGCTGTAGCCCACCTCCGTTGCCGGTCTTGGGGAAGACGATCCTTTGATCCACCGTCCCCTTGATGCAGCGCAGCAGCCGCTTCACTGCAATCCAATGATCCTCGCGGGGATCCTCCATGAACCGACTAACATACCTGACCGTGAACGTGATGTCTGGCCGAGTATGCGTCCAATAGCGCAGCCCGGCGACGATGCTCCCTAGCGCGTCGGTGCGCTGGCCCAAGGAATTGGAGTCGCTCCCCTGCTTCACCTATGCCGAGGTAGTAGGAGAGCTGGCCGAGATCGCTCATGCGGAACCGAGCCGCCATCTCGCGCTTGAAGCCGTCGATGTTGTCCACGCGACGCTCCGGTGACGATCAAGTCGTCCACATACACGCCGACGACGAGCTCCATGCTGCGTGCGCCTGGGTTCGCACGCCGCGCAACATAACACGCGCTCTACATGTGGCGACGGGGAAAGGAGGAGCTCATCGTTGGCGTGTATGTGGATGACTTGATCATCAACGAGATTGCTCATGCGGACGACATTGTAGACCCATTTGAGCCCGATCGGACGACAGCCTGGAGGTGGATCAACGAGCTCCCAAGTCCCGTTCTCTTCGATTGTCTTCGTCTCCTCCAGCATCACCCGCCTCCAGTTTGCATCCTGCTCGGCATGTGCAAACGTGGGCGGCTCCACACTCACCAGGAGCAGCTCCTGATCGCCGAGCAGTTTGCTCGCTAGGCTTGGTGTAGCCGACTCCCCGACGAGGTTGTCCACCCTGCGAAAACGCACCTCCTCGCCGTCGTGGAAGGCGTCCACGTACTCATCGATGTCGCTTGGAGGGGAGGCGAACTCGACCGGCGTCGCTGGAGGTGTCCCCTGTTCTGCCGCAGCAGGGGACTGTGGTGGAGGCGTGTGCGCGACAGTTGGTGCAGTCTGCTTGCCTGTGCCCGCCATGGCCGGACTTGGCGGCTCAACCGGCGCCGCCACAACTGCTGGACTTGGGGCGTCCGCAGCTGGCTCCTATGCTCCCGCATCTCTACCTCCGCGGATCACCATGTGCTCAATGATGAACGTCCCGCCGATGCCATGGCTTCCCCATTGCTTGGATTCTCCCAATCCTAGGATGTCATTTCGTCGAACACCACGCCCCACAAGACGACCACCTTGCCTCCTCTCGGATCATATAGCCGGTAGGCCTTGCTGCCCTCCTCGTATCCCAGGACTCCTATCCTCGAGCTTGGTGAGGTTTAGCTTCGTCTTCTTGACGTGGCCAATGCACCCGAACGTCCTGAGGAAGAAGTCAGGCTCCCTCTTGAACCAAGCCTCAAACGGTGTCATGCCCTTCAGGGCCTTCGTGGGTGTGCGGTTGAGAATGAACACCGCCGTGCTCACCGTTTGTCCCCAGAACTTTGCTGGCATGCCCTTTGCCTTCAGCATTGATCGAGCCATGCCCACCATCGTCTGGTTCCGCCACTCCACCACGCCGTTCTGCTGCGGCGGGTACGGCGTGATGTGGTGGGGCACCACCCCTTGGTCCGCGCAGCACGCAGCGAACTCCACTGAGGTGAACTCATCGCCACGATCTGTCCTCAGCACGCGTAGCTTCTTGTCGGACTCTGCCTCAGCCCGTGCCTGGAACTTCTTGATTGCCACCGCCGCCTCGTCCTTGTTCGTTAGGAGCTGCAGCCACATGTAGCGGCTGCAGTCCTCCACGAGCAACAAGTAGCGCCGCCCGCCATGCGTGGCTGACGTGATAGGCCCGCGGAGGTCGCCATGGACGAGCTCTAGCACGTTCCCCGCGCGATACTTGGTCACCTTTGGAAATGTCTGCTTTCTCTGCTTCCCCACCAGGCAGTTGTCACACAGCTCGACGTCGTGCTTGATGTGGGGCCGCCCACGCACCATCTTCTCCAGCCGACCAAGCGCGTCGAAGCTAAGATGGCCGAACCGGGCATGCCACAGCCACGACTCCTCGGTGTGCCGTGCCGCCGGTTCCGGGAGAGCTGCACCTTGGCGAGTAGCCTTTGCTCCCGGTCCCGAATCCTTAGGATCCCGCTCTTGACCAGCACCATGCACCCGTGCTCGTCCAGCTATTCGATGCTGACGATGCTCGAACGCAGCAGTGCGCGGTGCTCCCCATTTTGGCACTAGAAGTTGATGGTGCCATGGCCTCGAATCTCCACCTTCGAGCCGTCACCTAACTTCACTGACCTCGTCATGCTGTTGTCGAGCTTGAAGAAGGCATCCCTGGAGCCGGTCATGTGGTTGCGGGCGTCGGAGTTCAGGTACTGTAACAGAACCGTCTAATTTAAAAGAGCACAAGTACAATAGCAATCACCGATGCGATCAAACTATCATACTTGAGCCCATATAAACTCGGTAGTCCGATGAAATCACGAAGGATCTCAAACCAACCTAACATACAAGCCAAGATCGTACATGATTCAACATAACAAGTCACATGTTACATCACAGTTCACAAATGGTTCACAAGTATTTCACATACATCGGAGTTCACATAGTTATTACAAATCAAGTTCAAATAGCGAAAGCAAAGTAGTTTGACATCAATATCATACTTAGTTCAAATACATGCCAGTACCACATTCATTTCTAGCAAAAGCATAACAGAGAGGATAATTTAGGAGTACCATGCCCCCATGGTTTAGTCCTCATCCACGGCAGGATGAAGGCAGTTCTTACAGTACCCATGATATATCATATTTTCTGCAACAAGAGGGAATAAACCCTGAGTACGAGAATGTATTCAGCTAGACTTACTAGTCGTAAACCAGAAATAATATGATACCATGGAGTATGCACGGCTTTATCGGTGGAGTTAGCTTGACAACATTTTACATAAAATCTTAAGTAACATAACTTGGAGATTTAATATCTTTAGCGTCAAATTAAATACATATTCAATTAAGCATCTCTATATTAGCACCTGTACTAGAGCAATCACTTGATTAAGCTAACAAGCATTAGTAACCATATCCGGTGTATTAATTTGAGCATCATCATAACCATCAAGTTCCATCAATTAATGCTATGTTGTGCTGCTCAGTCAAGTTCTCACTATCCGGAAGAGACGACGACTCGAATCGATTCCATCCAGCTGGGGAGTTATTCCTAATACAAACCCATACTTCCCCCGTCGGGGGTCGCGTCGGGTCACCTTAGGCACAACTCAGGTACAGTCGCGGGTCCGATCAGCGCCACACCCTCAGGGATACTAGTAGTCTGCCAGGAAGTTCAGGCCCGGCCTGCCCTTTGACTCACGCCACTGGCTCACCGCACACCCTTACTTCCTCCAGTGTGCTTATTTTCACTTACCGGGTCCCGACCTGAGTTGAGCTACTTGGCTTCGTGGTCGGAACGGCTTATTCGGCCAACTAAGTGCTAGGCATGCGTTTAACATGACATGAGGACGTACAACGAATTGGTCCTTAACCGACCCAAATGGGGATAAATAGGCACCAAGACCTCCATGTCTTGTTGCTTCTCTATCACAATCCCGTCCGGTCTCTTTTTATTCATCAACACATGGTTATTTTCACGATAGCAATTATAGCCAACCGTGACCAGATATTTACCTATATCTTGTAGGTGACAGGAAATCACCCGACTTATACCGGACTTAGTATGGCTAAGCATATATTCGATCTTGAACCTACATAGGATTCGTCTGGATAAGGAAAGTATATGCAACAAGTGGTTCCAATCAACCCATAGTACTTAATGCATCAACATAAAAGGACTCAAGTTGTTATTTAGAAAACATAGAAGGCTTAGAATGCTTCGGGGCTTGTCTTTTAGAAACGAGGAAGGTTGGTGATCAGGACATTCAGAAAGATCTTCCACGTTGACTCCTCTTTCCGCCTGTACCTCCTGCTCCTCCTGACGCTCGGGTTCGAACTTGACTAGTGTCGCTCCTTACGGGGAACCTATTGCATGCATATGCACAAACGAGTATCATGAATGCATAAGAGATGAGATGACATGATGAAGTGTATACGCATGAGCATGATTATCCGCAAGATGTATGATAAGTTTAACATTCGTTGACCAAGTAGATGTATAATTTTCTTCTGGTTGATCTTTACTGAGTAGGTGTAAATATCTCTTCTATAATACAAGAAAAATACACTCACAGAGTTCTAGTAACCTAAGATAAAGTTGTTCATCATTAGTAAGAGGCTTAGAACCTGCAACTAACAACTAATCTCAACTAGCCTAACCATCTACACAAGCATCACATAAGACAAACAATTACAATTTGACTTAGTCATTTCCTATACTGTAAATAGCACCTACTTATTTTGGCCATATCTGGAGTTCTACTCAACCAAATACTATGATCTTGGACTTTCTGGAAAGCTTATAAAACTGCCTACAACTTTCTTATAGTCATCTCAAGATGATTCAACGGCTATAAAGGTCAAACAAAGCAATTTCTCAGATCTGTCCAGAAATTCCAGAGAATAAGGATTTCTGGAGATCAACTTCCAACAGCTATAACACTCAAACCATTTAGCCTATTGTCATGAAAATTTGACACAAGTAAGATAAGTAAGTTATCTACAACTTTGTTAATGACAAGATACACAGCAAACATCATTTTACCCATGCAATTTACTTAACAACAAAAATTGCGCAAAACAGTCACTATAATTGAATTATAGAACAATTAATATTTCACTGTATACAAGCAATCAAATCTGGGCACAATCAATGGTACCAACAGTTCATAGACATTATATATACTTTAGAAAACATAATGGTCAAGCCCAAATAAATTATTTAAATATCTTTATTAATTTATTTGGACACTAAGGTGAAATAAGGAACATATATCAAAAGTGCACAGTAAATTCTGAGAAAATTACAGTAGCTCATATATGGTCCCAATAAGCTACTGTATAAATTTCATGCCAACTGAACAAGTATATCATCCTCTATAAAAATGACAAGGTACATAGGCTTATTGTAGTGAAAATGGTTTGACCTAGTGAGAAGTGTTAAACAACAGATTTCATATTTTTCTTAGCCTCATCTTAGCACAATAACAATGTACAATTTTTTTTTGCATGACCATATGTTACCTATTTTTATTCTAATGAATTTCACCAGAAATCACCATTTATTTAGGGTTAAATAGAAAGACCCTATTCAAAATAGATTTACCGTGGGTTTATCATTTTTCCTAGCTAGAGCATGTTAATACAAACTCAACAAAATTGGAATCATATTTTTATCACTTCCCTAGCTCAAGATATGCATTTTACAAGATTTAAACTAAGTGAAAAGCACTTTATTTGCCCAATTTAATTTCCCCAAGAAACATGCCAGAAAATGTGTATTTTATATTTTTAATAAATACTACACTTCCTAAGGAAGCTAACAAAATTGGAATCACTCAAATTGGATAACCCTATCTCCAGATATGAATTTTTGAAAGATGTATTCAAATATGTGAAATAAATAAGAAAAATCAAAGAACACACACACTGACAGATGGGGCCCGCGGTCAACGGGGCCCGCTCCTCAGTGAGACCAGCGTAGGGCATGGCATTTGACAGGCGAGAACTCACCGACGGCGAGGTCTCTGGTGAAACCCTGGCCATCATCGTGTTCCTCTTGTCAACCCGCACATGGCGGGCACGGCGGGAGCGGCGGTGCGTTCCCGCGTGACAGTACGGTAGCATCTACCCTAGCTCCGGCCTGAGCAGCAGTGACCTAAGGCAACTACGGACCGGTAGGAAGGCGGGAGATACAGTGGAGCGGCCTGGCCACGGCTAGCCGAGAGCGCGGTGGCGCTCCGGTGGCAACGACGGCGACGACGAAGCGGAAAGCCACTTTACCTCGGTTCGAAGGGTGGCGCTGGTGGCTCGAGGAGGTGGGGGTGATGGTGGAGCAGCTGTGGTCGAGAGGAATCGACCGATGGAGCTGCAACGGTGGCGAGCGAGCTTGGCTCCGCTCTAGCGGGGCGCGGCGAGAAAGAGAGCGAGTGGGAGGGAGCAGCAGGGGCGCGGCCCTCTTGTCCGCGCGCTAGCCCGACCGGCCCAGCCGTCGCCGGCGTACGACCACCACGTGGCGGCTGCGGCCTGGCGCGGTCGGCCAATGACACCGCGCGCGTTCGCGGTCATCAGAGTCTGGCGTGCACGTCTGACAGAGCAACTTTGTTACCATGTAACTCCTAATCCGTGGCGAGTCAGTGCAAGGTGTGTGAACAAATCTTGTAGAACTATGTAATGGCTACAAGATTGCTTTAGAAATAATTTTCTAATTCGCAATGGTTTGGAAGTTACATCACCTCAAAGTCAGGTACGTTGAAACTGTAATCAGCTCCAACACTTAGAAATTTTTTTCAAAGTCCAAAACAGTATTTTCTTGCTACTTGTGAGCTATTCTTGAGCTTGCTATGCATTGAATTAGGTCTTGCCCCAAAAATGAAAGTTGTTACTCTAGTCAAGTACTACAACTTTGCTTAAGGGTGCACTGCCATGCAAGCACTCTAAAGTATAGTTCAACTTTGGTCAAACTAGTAATTTGAAAATTGGAGTTTCTAGAATAACTATGACTTGGGGGCTGTTTTGGTCCATCTGATGAATACCAAACTTGTTCCATGTACCATTCTAAACATGTTAAGGTGTTTCTATGGCCCCACAAGCATTTCATACATTGGTCACTCACAATGGCAAGCATATACATGCATATAGCTATCATCACATGTAACAAAAGTAAGGTGATTGAGATAACACTTCATATGCTTATGCTCATGGATGCTCAAATGATGCTCATGCTCATGAATGCAAGTGCCCAATGCATGCTTAACACTAGGGTGTTATAGGTACCACCTCTGCTCCACGCCGCCGCCCACTCGTCCTAGGTGGACTTGGGTGCGCGACTCGTCGAGATGGATGGCTTGTGGTGCCGTCTCCTGCTCCGCAGCTGCCTCCGCCTCCTCTGCCTCCAACTCTGGCTCGATGTCGTGCAGCGCACAGAACGTCGCCATTAGGAGAGTTGGCTCGTCATCGTCCACCTACGCTAGGTGAACCACGGACTTCTTCTCCTTCTGGTCCGGACACTCCTTGGCCCAGTGGCCAGTTTTCTCACAGCACCATCAGGCGTTGGGGTCGACTTCTTTTTTTTCTTCTATGGGGCCTTGCCATGGCGTTTGCCGTCGCCACCACGGCTGGAGGAGCCTTCCGCGTACCGCCTCCTTCATCCGGGCAGCCCACTTCTCCTCGGGCAACTTGTCGTTGTCCGTTGTCACCGTCATCTCCGTGCACTCGTCCACCGCCCGCAAGCGCCCAGGCAAGTCCTCAATGGTGAGGGTTGATAGGTCTAGCAAATGGAAAGAGCGATATGGGTGTACTTGGACAGCACAACGCGCAGGTACTTGGAGACCGCCTCCTCGTTGTTGATGGTGATGTTGTGCGCCGCCAGCTGGTTGACGAGCGACTGCAATCGGAGTTAGAAATCCTCCACTGCCTCACCATCGCGGAACTTGAGGTTGTCGTACTCCTGCCGCAGCTGCTGTGTCTTCCCTTTCTTTGTGCGATCAGAACCGATGCGTCCCAAGCCTCCTTGGCGGTCTTCTTCGTCCCTAGTGACTCCCGATACTCCTGCGGCATGGAAGCTAGTATTGCCTCCATCGCCAAGCAATCCTCCTCTTCAATCCTCGGTGCCCTGGTCAATCGCCTTCTAGAGCCGTCGGCAAAGTTCAAGAAGGCGCTAGGCGGTTTCTAGGCGACGACCCATGCTTAGAGCCTAGGCGAGCCTAGGCTAGCCTAGTCGTTTCAAGGCATTTTAATTTATATTCATATATATACGTATATTACCTTAAATTAGCTTAAGTAAAAGAAATAAGAGATTATTAAGTAAAAGAAATAAGAGACATGTGGACCTAAAGTTTGAAGAAAGGCCCATTAGAAAGGCCCAGCCCACCTTATCCACCCCTTCCACCTTATCCATCCACGGTCTCCTCTCCCAGCCGCACAAACTGCCACACTCTGCTTTCTCTGCCTCCCTTCCCTGCTGGTGACGCGTGCCTTCTCCCTCTTCTGACGTGCGCCGTCCGTCTCTACTTCCCTCCTCCGGTGATGCGCGGCTCCTCCCTCCTTCTCCGACGCCGCCCGCACCACTTGGTTGCGCCTGCCATCTCCGCGACCGTTCGTCCTCACAACTGCGCCCGCCCGCCTTCCAGCTAGTCGTGCCCCAACCTCCGCTCGTCGCCTGCCGCCTCCTAGCCGCGCCGGCGGCTGCCCTCCTCCCGGTCGCGCCTATCCTCCGCCTACCCCCTTAGGCAAGGCGGCACCCCTCCGCCTAGCGCGTAAGCGCGCCTAGTAGCGCCTTTTTGAACATTGGCCATCGGGCTCTGAGCTTGACCTTCATGGTCACCGCCCACTCGCCGTAGTTCGTGCGGGTTAGGACCGGCCAGTTAGCCCCGCTAACCACCCGCACGGTCCGCGTGATGACCTCCTGGCATGGCTGGGCAGCCACGGCATCTCCATCGCCGGTGCCCACCTCTGAGCCATCCTCGCTTGCCATTGCCAGTGATCAGCCGCGCAAATGGACAGCCTAGTTCTAATACAACTTGTTGGCCCTTGATCTCCCTGCACAGGTGAGCAGTAAGCTCACCTACACTCACACAAACTCACACGGCTGCAGGGTGAAGAAAGGGTGAGCACAGAACACACACACACACAAGGTAAGTGCTGCTGCACTTTCCTGAATGCTGCTGCAGCTGCATCCTGGTGCTGCTGCTGTGCTCTTGAGAACAGAATACTCACTCACAGGACACTCTGCAGGTGTAGCAAAACTGAACTAAATATTACATTACCATGGCTGCAATTATATACACAGGTAGCTAGTGGAGGTTGACTGCTGTAGCAGTCAAGTCAAGTCTAGTCTACAGTCCTACCTGGCTGCTAGGAACTTGCTAGGAAGTTGCTCTGCAGTAGCAAGGAAATTACACTGCCTGTGCTTGCAGCCAGCAGTGGACAGCAAGGTATTGACCTATTGTCAACCTTCTATCCAGGAAAACAATCAAGGACAGCAGCGGATTATCTTAACACTAATGTGTATCCATTACCTCTGCTCCTCATCATGGCAGCCCAGAATTGGGTTCTCTCCTATCATTGCCTTTCTGTGCAATTAAGATTGCAGTCGTCCTCTTGAATATATAATTAATCGTCTGTTACATTTGTTCAGGTGTGCACTGCTGATATTCATGAACACTATTAGAATAGTATCTGCACAGATGTTTTCCTTCATAATCAGTAGGCAAGACTGTTGGAGAAACCATGTTGCGAAAAGCACTTGCAAACATATTTTCTTCCCAATAAGTGGCACCATGTAAATATATACTGGTTCCATGCACTGGTGAATTGTGATAGGCTGATAGCTGTGGGTTGACTATTGGCACAACTGATTTTTTATGCGACATTCCCTACTGTAAAGAAGCTCGCTTTATTAAATCTATAGACCTCTACATATTGTTGAGGTATAATAGTCACGGGTACCAAAGATCTAGGTTTAGATCCATCCACTACCCTTCCCTCTTGTGCGCTGCCCCACGGGAGGATCCACCTCTGCTGCTCTTGGGGGTGGCCTTGTTGGTCTTTTTTTTTCTCCCGGTCGTGCACGGATCCTTCCATTGTTGTGGATGGGTCCATGCGGTCCGTCACTGGTGGGGATCTCCGCCCATCGTGTCACCTTCATTGTGCGTGGAGGACTTCTTCGTTGGACCCGCCCTGTCGCCATCTGCTTCCGCTCACGTGGCCCATCGCCCGTGACGTGAAATCCGTCCTTGTCGTTCGCCTGCGCACCCGTGCAGCCTTCATTGAGCCGTCCCCATCCGCGCCTGCGCGGCCTGTCACCGTGTGGACCGTCCGTCTGCGATCCGCGAGTGCTGCGTCGTCCACCCGTCCGCGGTCTCTGTCGCCAGGCTCATCCACAGGTCGGCTCCCTTCTGCCACCGTTGGCCCGCGCCTGTCCTACTCTGCCCGTCGTGGAGTACAGACACCCGCACCACCAGACCATCCGTGCCTTTGCCTGTGCGCATTGTCCGCGCGGCATCTATGACGTCTGCACGGGCGCTCTCCATCTGTCCTTGTGGGCTCTTTCCACCGGGCGGGACTTGTCGGTCCTTAATGGCCCACTGCCCATCGTGGGTTGGTCTGTTGCCCAGCGAGGAGGATATGTCCGTGTTATCAGATTGATTCCGTCCATCATGGACCTTCCTTCATGCTTGTTGATGATTCTGCCCCACCTTTTGATTCTTCTTTATCTATTGCTGTCCGTCGAAGTCATTTTCCTAAATTCATGTTGCTTGCTGCTCCTATAGTATTTTGAGGCCTATTTTCTAAGTTCCTTTTTTTTTCTCAATTGCATGTGTGTCCATCCAAGTCTAGTTGCACATCTCCAGTTCGTTCAAGCTGTGCGTGTCCACAAATTTTGTTAGATCAGCCAATCTTTTTTTTTTGAAGGGCAGGCCTGGTGCAGTGGTGAGAGCTGTCTCACTGAGTCACCAGGTCGCGGGTTCGAAGCAGCCTCTCCGCAGATTTTGCGGGGGGAAGGCTTGCCTCGGTTTTTCCCTTCCCTAGACTCACTCATGTGGGAGCCTCCGGCACTGGGCCTGCCCTTTTTTTAGCCAATCTTTTTTTTTCTTTGGTTAGCTGAGTCCCGTCGATTTAGCTAATCATCATCATTATTGATGCAAATATGCCCTCTTGGTCTCTTTCGTAGCCCATTTTGCTACACTTCATGATCAATGGACGTTTATTTGTCACCATCACCATTCTATCCAACTATGTGCCGTCTTGCAGCAGTGTTCTCTCTATGCTTCCTTTGGCTTGATTTGACACATCTCTATATTATCGTCGAGTTCAAAGTCTCCAAAGCAAGGTTCATATTTGAAGAGTCGAAGTAGGCCTGTACATGGTCCGGTTTAAGCAGTTTTTTTCGCAAAATCCAGCCCAAACCGCAAGCCATCACTGTCCTACGGTTTGGAACCCGCGGGTTATACGGGTAACACAGTCTGGGCGTCTGCCGTATGACGTCACATCAGAACCAGAGGTCGAGGGTTCTTGTGCTCCTCCAAGTCTGCCGCATTCCTGCCGGTGGCGGCGCCGTTGGGCATATTGTCGACGAGGTCCAAAGAACAGACATGTGAGAATCCCGTCCGCTGCAAGCAAAAGAAGTGCCGCCGAGCAGAACACAACAGGGTTTCAGTCATCCGAACAAGCAGATTAGGCACAAATTGCAACTTCCCGACCTACCCAAGAGGAGATCCCACAAATTAAAGAAGCACCTTGAAAGGGAGCTTTAATTTCTCGTCTATTGCTACATGAAAAGTAGAGCTTATTGGTTGGATCGAGCTGGAGGCGGCGGGACGCTGGCAGCAGCAACTTGGCCACCGATGAGAATCACCTCCGGCGGGCGCGTCTCCTCGCCTGGTTCGTACCCTCTTTGAAGTTCTCGATGCGGCGCTTGCAATCCTCACAAATCTTGTACATGGAGAAGGAAAGCAGCAGTTCCCTGTACCCGTAATGGCAGGCGATGGCTGATGTGGACTGTCATGACACGGCGGCCCCGACCAAGGCGTCTAGGGGAGAAGCCGTGGCGGGCCCATGCCACTCGGTTGAGAAGCCGGTGCCGATGCTGTTCGGGTCCGACGGTTTAGCGGTCTGAGACCGTACTCAAACCAACCCAGGCGTAGCTTCCAAATCGATTTTGAATGGGCTGGTTTTACGGGTTGAACAGGTTTTAACCAGCCCATGTACTGGGCTAGAGGAGATCATTGCATTTGAGAGGGGATGTTAAGGTATAACAGTCAGGGGTATTAGTGTAATCTCCTAGTCTGGAGTTTCCCTCTTGTGTCTTCAATGTATTCTATCCCATTGGGCCTCAATACTATCACCTAGTTGAATCTCTCTTTATTCGTCGTAACACATACAGTCAGTGAAAGTGCATTTAGAGTAGAGCCCTGAAGTTCTCGGATCAAAGTTGAAAGTTAGTTTTAGTTTTATTGATTCACTTTGTTTAATATTATCCCCCTTTTATGTGATCACAGTAATATTACTGTTTCTTGTAGAGTATCTAAGATCACAGAAGATATTCTGTTTGAACAACAAGAAAACTGTGACAGTACTGATGATAACGAGGAAGGGGCTAAAATTTTCAACATGCTAGAGCATGCTGCTGAACCTGAATTTATACTTGCGGGCATGGCTCCGGAGCAGTTGAAGCTTTTCTCATCTTATATAGAAAAGCGAAAGGTAAGTAGCTCTGGCATCTGTTGGTTCATATTTACATGAAAAGTTGCACATGCTAAATCAATATACTGCAGATTGTTAAGCAAAACGAAGTATCTAAGAAGGTTGAGAAGGCCCTTGAAGTTGCTGGCCTTAGTAAAAGGGATGTTACACCATTTTTGAAAGTGAGAGTGATTGGCCTTGTCAATAAACATTCAGCTTCCACATCCAGTAACAAGGAAGGGCTAATAACAATTTGGAATCCTACTGAGATGCAGGTATGTCACAATCATCCTGCAGTCCAGATGTGGTGCATACATCTTTAGGGTTTAGGGTTTAGTGGTTCAGGGTTAGGTTCTGGATGAAAGGATTTTTGGTGTAAACCATTAAAGCTTCATCATTGCTATTGACAGAAACATAATCTTGTGGAGGGACAAGCTTATTCTGTTATGGGATTGGTGCCTTCGAACTATTGCACTGAAATCCTGTACTTGCATGCTAGAGGATCATCTACAACATGGAAGCCCTTAGCATCAGCTCAGACTACAGATTTTAAGTAAGCAGCATGTCTGCACTCCACAGTTACATTTCATCATTCAACCTTGATCATGTTTCTTTTTCCAGACCATTCTTTACCCCTCGTAAAGCAATTGAACTCTTGAAATTTGGTGAGGTGCCAATTTCAAGGTCAGTCTGATCTCAGATTTAACCTTCCCAATTTTCTCTCATTGTATGAATGAACCTATTGAATAATTCGTATTGGTTGCAGTGAATTTGATATTGCAGGTCTTATTTTATATGTTGGCAATACTTATTTATGTAGCAACAAGAAAAAGCAGTGGCTCTTTTTAACAGATGGATCTAAATTTATCTCTGGACAAGGGTGTGAAGAGCAAGATTGTCTTCTAGCTGTTAGCATTTCGTCCGCACCCACTGATGAAGACTCTGCATTATTTAGTTATACTCTCTCTGGAAACACAGTATGTGATATTTTGATTTTGTATATATGTTGAGTTTCTGTTTCTTATTTTGAATCCTCTAGATTGAACACCAGTCTAGGAAATCTGTTGCTAGACATTTGAGGACCATTTGAAGTTCTTACATTTGTTCAGCTTTAACCCTTTCAAAGCAAGTGCAGCTTTAGCTTATTGCTAAATTTCTTGCTCAGGTTGGTTTTAGTAATCTGGTCAAACGACAGAAAGACGAGACGAGGCAAATATGGGTAGCTGAGGCAACAGAGATCTCAAGCTACACTCTTTCCAATGAGATTCCTAGAAAATCTCACCTAAAAGAAGCTGCAGCTGCGGCTGAGAGATGGGCTTCAAGATCTTATCATGTAAGTTTTCCACTCCTTAAGACACCACAGTTAGGTGTGAGTGCTATATTTTTATGATGATTGTAGTGTCACTCATTGTTTTACTGCAATATGAATGATCCTTGCAGAAAATTCAAGAGCTAAAAGAAAGGATTTTATGTATAGTTGGCAATGCTGGTGTCTAAATTATAATAAACGATGCTGCCTGCTGTTTTTGGAAATGGTGCAAGATTTTGCTTGGGTTTTTGCCGTAACTACATCAATATTTCTCATTGATGTTGGTTGGTTCAGGTTGGAGTCTTTTACCGCAATACGAATGGCCCTTGCAAAAACTTCAAGAGCTAAAAGAAAGGCTTTTTTATGTATAGTTGGCAACCCTGTTGTCTGAATTATTATAAACGGTGCTGCCTGCTGTTTTTGGAGATGATGCAAGATTTTGCTTGGGGGTTCTTGCTGTAACTGCACCAATATTTTTCAGTGATGTCGGTTCTGGTTGGAGGCAATGTGTTCTAGTACAGTAGTACTGAAGCATTATGCTAGTGGGATGTTCATGATCATGAACTGATGGGCAGAGAATAAACAACTATGATGCATACTTCACAGTATGCAAAGGACAAGGAGATAAATATTCTTCAGAAGGTATTGCAATTTAACAATAATGCCTAGACATCTAGAAGCCATGTTATGTGTTGTGATGTACAATTACAAGACCAGCAACCCCATTGCATGCACAAATTTCAGAACTTACCTAGCTGTAACCACTACCATTGCTATATTTTTGCACTTGCAGGGCTTGCTATTTTGGGCTGGACAGACCAGAGTTCAACTCCACTCACATGGGAACTCTCAAGCCTCAACGTGTACCCCTTCTGGTTTATAACAGGGAGCCTTATGCTGCCCTGCTCAGTTCAATGCTGGGATTTGGAGCCTGCCAAGTCTTTGTACTGTCCAGGCTTACATGAGCAAGTGGCCTATCCACTCGCTTATATAATTATAAAATGGTCTACGGACTACTATTTATTATTCTGATAAAGTTATATAGCTGCATTACCTATGTGATACTGTTGGACTGTTATTGTTTCAAATATTACTATTGGACTGTTGGTCGCTTTCCTTTGTATGCCTTATGCAGCTGGTATTGTTGTCTGGGTCGAAAGTACTTCATCCGTTTTAAATTATAAGATGTTTTGTTTTTTGATACATTGCTTTTATTATGTGTGACAGAACTGTCTAATTTATACAAGCTTAAGCACAGCTGCCCTCGCTTAATACCTTGGCATGCATATATTTGCACTAATATAAACCCGGTAGTTCGTTGAGTGTCATAAAGGACCTTGATAAATCTAAATTGCAACTAAGATTGCACGATTAAGTAAATACACATCATATACACGGAGTTTGCAGCGGAATAATATTACAATTGAGTTCACAATAACTAATACCGGATCAAGTTCAAATCTGATTTGGAGAAAACAACATAGCTTGAAATGATTATAATAACTTAACTCATAAATACATTGTTAGCATAAGTGATATTCTCCAACAATAGCGATGAGAAATAAGTATAGAGTTGTCGTGCCCATTGGCGGTTAGCCACCATCTTCAGTAGATTGAGAACTTCACTTGTAACATGGTGGGATAAACCCTGAGTACTCTGTATTCAGTTAGGTTTACCCGATAGGAGAGAAATAAAAAGACTCTTAGGGATATGCAAGGCTTATTTAGTGGAGTTGATTGGATAGCATAACTTTGCAAAAAGAGCATTACTACCATTAGTCCTTACTTTCAATATTTTAGTCAATATTTTAGCATCAGCACCAAGTCTAGTGAAGCTTATTATGACTAACTTTGCACCTATTCTAGAGCAATCATTTGATTAAAGCAAACATTAGTAACCATATCCAGGTTATCATATAATCATCATAACCATCATGTTTCATTCCATGTTACTATGATGAGGGGGCTCAGTCAAGTTTCTCATTATCCGGAAGAGAGGACGATTCGAATCGATTACAATCAACTGGGCAGAAATTCTAACACAAACCCACACTTTCCCCGTTAGGGTTACGTTGGGTAACCTTTGGTACAACTCAGGACTCAACTTTGCAGGTTCGATCAGCGTCGCACACTTAGGGACCAACCAGCTGCCAGGACGCTTAGGGCTTGCCTGCCCTTGGTCTTATATCCGTGTCCCCACACATCCTTTCTACCTCCAGTGTGCACCCTTGGACAGAATGACCCCCAGCCTGAGTTAAGCTACTCGGCTTCGCGATCGAAACGAGTTATCCGACCAGCTAAGTGAGAGTCTGTGTTCAAAATATCATGAGGGCCCACAACGATGCGGTCCTTAACCAACACAGACGGGATAAATATGCACACAAGACCTCCATGTCCTGCTGCCTCTCAATCACCAGATCTCATCCGGTCTTTATTTATTCATTACCGCATGGTCATTTTTCACGATAGCAAATATAGCCAACCATGACCAGGTATCCACCTATATTGCAGGTGACAGGGAATCACCCACTTCTACCGGTCTAAGCATGGCTAAGCATAGAACGTCCTACTCATACTAGTAAGGGTTCAAGTATTTATATATAGTGGACAAGGTAGGAATTATGCACCAACAGTTCATTCAACTCCTATCACCTAATGCAGCATACAAAAATTATACTTATATGCATTTGTAAAAAGAGAGGGAAGGAGAATTAGAATGCTCTGGGGCTTGCCTGGAGTCCAACACAAAGTCAGTTCAATTAGCTTGCACCGTCTTGGGGAACATCTCCACTCTAGGCATGCACTCCATGGGTCCTTCCATCTTGGGGATAGGTCTACCAAAACACCATCTTCGGATTCGGCTCCAACCTCACGTCCTTTGGTTCCCCGCGTGATTCATCTAGCATACCTAAATGAGATTCAAGATGCAAGTGCATGAATGCGAAGAATGGTAGCATGAGATGCATCACATACAAGCATTTAAGATAAGCACAAGGTTATACCAAAAGACATAAGCACCTAGAGTTGTTTAACTAAACATCACACAATATATTATAGAAAGATAGCAAGCACATCAAGCATGGCACACAAGTTAACTTAAGTTTAGATATTACAAGAATTCATCAATCAAGAATTAACTAAATATGTTTAGGCAAAACAAGAGCAAGCTAAGGCAATTAGCTTAGCTCATGCCCAGAATCTGGACAGCAACACAAAAGGCATTCGTTTCAACCATAACTGGAGTTATAGGCATCAAACAAAGATGATCCTAGACTTTATAGAAAGCTTAGCAAATTATCTACAACTTTATTATTTACACCTAGAGTTGATTCAAAGGTTAACAAGGTTAAAAAACACTAACAAGCAGATCTGCACAAAATAGGACAGAAAACTGACATGAACTTCATAAATGCATAACTGGAGTTCTAATCATCCAACAAACATGATTCTTAACTTTATGGAAATATTATTAAGTCATTTATAACTTTATTATTATCATATTAAGATGATTCTACAGCTAACAAGATTAAACAACCCAATGAAGGCCTCTCTGTCCAAATTTGGACAGAACCAGCCATTCCACTTTGAACAGCTATAACCGGAGTTCTAGGCTAGCAAAAGTGATGCTCTTAGACATTTTGGAAATATTAGCAAAAGCACTAGAACTCTTCTATTATCACCAATACATGATTCCATGTTTAAATAAGCCAAACAATATAATCATTCAGATCTGTTCAGAGCACATATAAAAGCTGACAACAAACTTGTAAAATATATAATTCCTAAACCATCAGGACTAAAATCATGAAATTTTAGTACAAGAAATATAAGAAAATTATCTACAACTTTGGTATTCAACATGTCTACAGAAAACATCATTAAGGCCACGAAATCATCACCACACTGCTAACTGCTCTAGCAGCCACAACAGCAGAGATACAACTATATGCATTTATCATTTAGGTTGTTAACAACTAACATTTTGTTGCTATATATGCAGCTCCTAATCATAACCAAGCAATCACATTACTTATCACCAATTATTAGAAGTATTAGATGGCATAAACACATGCATCTATTAACAAACTTTCATCCTCTAATTATATAATGCAACATATATATTATTTTTAGTGCTATACAAGAACAACTAGTTTGGGGATGAGACTTTTTATGAGTGGTAGATGTTATCCAAACATGGCTACTGCATAGATTTCATATGCTCATGTTTTATAATTTAATTACTATGAAAAAGACAAATCTTAATTATCAATAAACATGTATGAACAAGATAAATATGAGATTCAATATTTTCTACAAACGCATGGCTATATTATATGTTATTATGGTAGCACAACATCATACAAAGGTAGAGGAACAATATTTTCCATTTTTACACCTTCATAAAAATTATAACTTATTTAAAACCATTTATCAAGCACTAAACAAGTTAATCAATAAATCAATCATACTGCATCCAATGAACCTGAAAGTTTTACCACAACACACATATATCATCAGTAGCCTATCATAAAAATTTCACAGCAATTGAAGCAACATAACTCCAGATATGAATTTACTCCTAGAAAACCCTAATTTACAAAAATAAATAAAAACAATAGAAACTTTCTACTAACACATATCATATTATGACTCTACTGCGTAGATCTACTCGCAAGGATTTCAAAACATCTTCATTTGCTATTTTACAATTTTTTCTATGAATTACCATGATTTTCCAAAGTTTTAGCCGATTAAAAGCAATAAAGGAAAAGGTAAAGAAAAACACTTTTGCATCGGGAACCCTGAACTTTCTAGGAATCAAATAAGTCCAAATCTAAAAAATCCTTCTCTCTGGCGCTTTTGCATCAGGACCTAGAGAAGAGTTTCTATTTCCATTTTACTCCCTCTCTTCTTCTCGACGGGAAACAGAGCAGGGCGGTGGGAGGAGAATGTCGGGGAGGTTGGGACCCGGTGGGAAAACGTCCGGCGGTGGCAAAGAAGGGCCGGCCAGGCTTGGACGTTGCCATGCCTGGCCTTGACTGTGTCGACGCACAGCCTGACCTTGCACACTGGCCATGACAATGAGCGCACTGCAAGCACCAAAACGACGATGGCCGATGGTTGAACTCAGGCTAGGGTTTAGGGAGGCGGACATGGAGTCGGAGGTAGGCTCGGTGGCGGTGCTAGAGTGGCCCGCTGGGGTGGAGGAGAGCAGGGAGTGGTGGTGGCAGCTCGGAGCTCTGCTTGGCCGACAGCCATGGCGGTCGCGTCCGCGCTCTGGCGCAGATCGAGGAAGGGAGCGGGGAGAGCGAGCGCAGCAGGGCCATAACGATTGAGAGGGCGAGCGCAGGGCCTTGGCATGCTCCGCATCGATGCGAGGGAAGGCAGGGGCACGTGGCAAAGAGGGGGGCGCTTCCCTGCATGGTCGCCACGGAGGCATTTCATCGAGCACATGGCGGGCGACGGTGTGGCCTCCTTAGGATCCGATTTTGGGCTGTTTCCAGTCCAATCTGGGCCTTGGGCTTTAAACAAAGTTTGTTGTACTCCTGATGATCTCCAACTTTCATTAGGAGAATCTGGCCATTAGGGTCCTCTATTAATGGCTAATTAAGCCCGAAGTTGACATGGTCAGCGACTTAACAAGGGTTAAGCCTTGCTCTGCTTGAGCTCAAATTACTTGGTCCAAACAATGATCAAACTTGATTGAACTTCTTTCAAGACCTTATTCATGTAATTAACTCAAACTCTTATTTTGGGATCAAGTCAAGTTGCTTAACAAAAACACGAGAATGCGACATGCCAACTATCATTGCCACTAATCTCAGACTTAGAATATTTTCTAGGGCTAAAAACAGCAGCAAATTCAAATTGTAACCTCTGCTTGACAAGCTTAGACATAGATTCAACCTTTGGTCTAAAAACAAAGTTTGTAGCACACAAACTAAACTACAACTTTCATTTAAGGTCAAACACCAAAACAAGTACAGAACTTATAGTTCTACTTTGGTCCAAACAGCATCAGGATAAAGCTTAAATTATCCTTTTTGATCCATTGAAGCATTTTCTTGACACTTGCTCAATGTGACACTTGCCACTAATCTCAGAGGATGCTTTCCTTCGCAACTATTGTAACAGAACCGACCAAATCATAAGAACGTAAGTACAAAAACAATCACCGAAGCGATTAAATTCCTGTACTTAAGCTCCCATAATCCCGGTAGTCCGGAAATCCCGAAGGATTTCAACCAACTCTCGACATACAAACCAAGACTATAGTGATTCAACACAACACATCATCCGTTATAACATTTCATAAGTAGCATTCGGATTACATCCATCAGAGTGCGAATAAAATATTACAAACCAGGTTCAAACGTGCGGAAGCAACATAGTTTAGTACATAACTTCATAGTTTCAAATACATTGCCAAGTCTGAGTCATGTCCCACAAAAGCATTATCAGGTACGAGAACTAGTAGAGACCGCGCCTAACGGTCTAGTCTTCATCCCAATTTGGGAGAAGGCGAGATTTGCAAACAACCAAAGTAGAACTGGTCATCCGCAATGGTGGAGATAAACCACGAGTACGAGAAGGTACTCAGCTAGACTTACCCGACAAAAACCGAAATAAAAGACACCAAGGATCATGCAAGGCTTATGAGGTGGGCTAGCATGACATAGTTGCATAAAAGAGCTTATGAATATAGTGACCAATTTAAAGCTGAGCATCAAGCTTATCATCATTTACACGTCCACTAGATTAGCTTTTTGTACTAGAGCACTCACTTATTAGGAGCAAACAATATGAACCATAGCAGGTATAATAAGGTGTCATCATCATATCATCATTTTGAACCCTTATGTTATTAAGTGTATCTACATTGGAGATAAGCCCGTCAAGTTCTCACTAACGGAGAGGCGGCGACTCGAATCGAATTACAACTCGGTGAGGGGTATTCCTAACTCTCACCTGGCATACTTTGCAAGGGTAGCCGTGGGTCACCTTTGGAACAACTCGGGAACCAAATTCACGGGTTCAATCAGCGCCAGCACTCTCAGGGATTACCCTTCTGCCAGGACGATCAGGACTTTTAAATCACCTGCCCTTGGACTCATGCCTACGGCTCCCTTCCGAGGCGCACTTTATACTTATCGACTCCCGGCCTAAGGTGAGCTACTCGGCTTCGTGGTCGGTCATCGGACATGGCCAACTAAGAGAGAGGCATGCGTTCAACATGAACAGGAAAGGCTCCAAGATTGGTCCTTAATCGACACTGAGACGGAGTCATCGCAAACAAGCAAGCCTCCATCCGGTCTTCATTTCAAATTAAGACTGATTCTTTTCCACGATAGCAAATATAGCCAACCGTGTCATATGTATCTTCCTATATCTCACGGTGATAGGAAATCACGACTTCTACCGTGTTTAAGCAGGGCTAAGCACTACACAAGCCCGAGCTACATAGGATTCAGGTATCAATATCTGACAAGGATTGGATAACCAATGCGACAAGTGTTTGCATCCAACACCTAAACTTAATGCAACAATATATATATGTAACAATAATATCAGAATCGCATTTGAAAATTAGGAGGCTTAATATGCTCCGGGCTTGCCTTTCACAAAGTTGCACGGACGGTGATCCGGGCACTCAACGGCGACCTCGTCTGGCACTTCTTCTGAAGGCTGCACCTCCTGAACCTCCGGTGTCGGCTGCTGCTGCTCGCTCGGTTCCTCGAATTCCAGCAGGGTCACTCCTTCCGGTACACCTATTGCATGCCGATGCACAAGATAAATATCATGGATGCATAAGGAATGACATGATGCTCATGATGAATGAATCACAGTAAGTGTTTACGAAAACATTACTGGACACTCGTTTACCGATTAAGAATAGCTCTATTCAAATCACTTTAAAACATGTATCTAACTTAACTTGAAGAACAAGATCAACTTACCTAACTTGCATAACCTAAGATAAAGATGCTCATCTTCAGTTAAAGGCCTAACACCTAGGAACATTACCACAAACTTAGAAATAGTAAAGGCATACTTAAAACAACAGTTAAAGCTTCATATGCAAACGGGTAGTTCCTTAATTCAATCACAACAAGAGTTCTACAAATCCAAATGACTTGCAAGAGGACATTCTGGAAAGCTTATGAAATTATCTACAAATAATTTGTAAACATCAAAGCATGATTCAACCCTTTACCAGGTCGAATTCTTTTATCAACAGAACTCTGTCCTCACAAGACAGAGAGTAAGCAAAACTGGAATCCTGACTTTAAACAGTTGTAGTTTCTAAACTACCGGGCCAAATGCCCTCAAATTTTGATAGGAGCTAGATACATAAATTATCCACAACTTTGGTATTCATCACATTCACAGAAAACCAAATTATCATGGGAAACTTTATAAAGTCCCCAGATCTGTCTAGAAGGACATAATGCAAAAAGAAATAATTATTAACTTATGTGGGAAACACATAAACAGACAAAACCAACTTTACGAATTTATCACACATATCACAAGAACACCATAAAGTATAGTGCAAACTTCTAAATAAATTATTTAATATCCTTTTCTAATTTATTTAGTTAATTAGGTGATTAAAGCAATATATAGTAAATCTGTTCAGAAAAATCTACAAAAATTATAGTAGCTATCTCATGCTTCACATAGACTACCATAAAAATTTCAAAGCTATTGGGCAAGCAGAACTTGCTGTATCCAAAATAACAGGTGGCATGTCTATTTCTAGCATAATTTGGAAACCCTAATGAAAAGTGTCAAGCAATAGATTTCACATTTTTCCTAGTATCATTCAAGCATAAGAATAGCACTCACCGAATTTTACCTTTACTGGATCTATAGAAAAATTATGAAAATTCACACAAGATCCATCCATTGATAAAAGGAAATTCTATAACTCAAAAACTACAGATGCACTAGCTCTGAAATTTTAACCAGAGCTTATACTAAGTAAAAATAGATTACCCACAAAATTTCATAATTTTTGGACCATAGAAACTCAAGATAAAATTCAAACAAGTTTGCATGCATCTAAAAACACATCTCAAAGTCCTATTTAATTCATCCAAAATTTCTAAAACATGTGCTCATATAATATTTTTATTAAATACTAGACATTATCATGAACTCAGAAAAATTAGAACCACATCATTTGAATCTACCATCTAAGAGCTACATATTTTTGAATATGTATACAAATCTGTGAAATAAATAAAACAAAACAAAACAAGAAATCCTACTCTAGTGCTGGGCCGGCCCGAACAGATCCGGCGGCCCACGAAGCCCACGCCCTCATACGCCAGCGCGGCCTAGAAGCAGCGCAGCCCAGGTCAGGCTCCCGCCTCAGCAGCGGCGACTGACAAGGGGGACCCGTGCGTCAGTGAGAGAAACAGGGGAAGGGAGGGAGACGACGGCGCAACACGTCGATGGTGGCATCTCCGGTGAGACCATCGGCGCTACTGTGTTCATCTCAGTCGTGCGCATCTAGTGGTACCCTAAATTGAAGCTATTAGCGTGGCTACCGGGGTTGGCGACGAGCACGGCAGCGCACGGCCGCGGCATGGCCGGCTCTGGCGAGACGACGGCGCTATGTCTCGAACATGAGACCCTACGAGCTTCAGCAGTGCTCCTATGGCCTAGCGCGAGACAGAGGAGGGATGGCAAGGGTGCGAGGGCAGCTGGCCATGTGGAGCGCCATCTCCGGCGAGAACAGCCATGGCGGCGGTGGAAGAAAACAACACGTACGTCCTTACCAAGACTCGATTGGACCGACGGTGAGGTGGAGAAAGTAGAGAAGACCACTGCGAGGCTACGAACGAGCTGGCCGACGCGTTTTTGCGGTGGTGAGCACGCACGACGACGGCGATGCGCGATCGGTAATGGCGGAGCTGCTGCTCTGTTGTTGCGGAGCTACAGGCGAGCGGAGGAAAAGAAAATGGAGCAGGCGAGTCGGTCGGCAGGCGCGCGGGGTTCTCATGTCGCGGCCAGCAGCGCCAGGATGCGCACGACG
This sequence comes from Miscanthus lutarioriparius, assembly GCA_904845875.1. Taxonomy (NCBI): domain Eukaryota; kingdom Viridiplantae; phylum Streptophyta; class Magnoliopsida; order Poales; family Poaceae; genus Miscanthus; species Miscanthus lutarioriparius. Next base: position 86,723,935 of record CAJGYO010000001.1, on the reverse strand, counting down.
CGTGGCCTGCGCGAGCAGAAGGCCGGCGACGGGTGGCAACACGCGGCGCTTGCTTTCTGAACCGGTCAGCCACGACGTTCACTGAACGTTTTCTGAAAAATCGCGATTCAGTGTTAATGACAAGCCTGACAGCACGTATTCGACGCGTCAACACGGCTAATCCATCGATCTATGGCAAAAACAGTATACATGAAAAATGTAGGCCTACCATCCATCTACAACTTCTTTTCAAAGACCAACACCTAAATCGTCGTGGATCCGAAGTTACATGAAGCCAAAGTTGGCTTGATCCAACTGAAATTACAGTTATGACTTAGAAATATTTTTTAGTAAGACTCAGCAGGGAAAAATCGACTTGTGGGCCTTGTTTGAACATGTTCTAGCCATTTTCATGAGATGGTCATATTGAGACTTTTGTTCCTTGATAAATTGGCTACAATTTTGGTAAAGAGTGCACAGCCATGCAAAGCCTCTAAGCTGGTCTTTTGAACCAGTCAAACAGTAACACTCCGAGGGTCAATTCAAGTCAAACCTCCACTTGAGGGCATTTTGGTCAATTTGATCTACATGAAAAATGTCCCAACAAGTAACCTAAGTGTAGTTAAGGTGTAATAGACCATAATCAACCACTTTACAAAATTGTTATACCAACCTCTAATGATCACATGTGATAAAGCAACTAAAACAAGCAATTCACTCATATGTTGCAATGCAATGTTTCACATGTTTCAAGACTTTGTTGTCATTTTATAATTGCCACATTACTACCATATTGCCATGTTTCAAAGTATGAGAATTTCATGTTACATTCACATGTTGCACTACTACCACTCTAAGCAATCAAGCATGAAACACATACAATTTAAAATGTTGCATATGCATGTTTCAGTAACAATGACATGCTGAGATAGATGATGCACATGTTTATGAAATGAAATGCAATTAGTGGAAGCCAAACACCTAGGGTGTTACAACTATGTCCTACGTGCGCCTACAGACGGGAGGTGGACTACAAAGGATCAACGAAGCTATATAGTACATGTTATATAGAACTTATGTCACTCACGTGATCTACCACCTTCCAGAATGCAGGGTGCATCTACGATTAACCTAAGTCTAAGCATCGTGCTTACACTTACGATTAATACTCTACTCCCCCTAGGAAGAGAATAAAGCACTCAATAGAGAGTCGTGAACCTGAAGAACAATATAAACAAGATGCTTACTTGAATCAGAAGTTGATTACCAGAGATATCTCGAAGGCAAGCTCAAATAGAACTTGGATCTGCCAAGGTACAAGCCGTAGTGTCGGTGCAGAAAGTGACCAACACGTAAATATTTGTAGTTTTGCCGTACGTTGTGATCGGAGGTGGCCTAGCACTCAATGACACAGGATTTATACTGGTTCAGACAACGTGCCCTATGTCTAGTTTGAGTCGGTCGGTGACTTTATTCCAGAGCCCAGGTGCTCGAAGTCTGCAGTGGGGTTACAAACGAGAAGGAGAAAGATGGGGCGTACGAGTGGTCTGGTCGGAAGGGCCGAGAGTGACAGGAGCTCCGCTACGAGCTAAGTGTTCAAGCGTGTGCTTGAGGTCCGAACCCGACGGTTCTGTGGTTGTGAGCTAGTGAACTTGGTTGATCTAATGAATCTGGGATGGCTTGGAGAGTCTGGATTAACCTTTTTTGGAACTTGAATCTACTTAGTTTTCTAGGAGAGAGCGCATCCCCTTTTATAAATGAAGGGGATGGCTTTACAAGTGAGAGGGAGAGGGTACATATGCTACTGAGCCTTGTTACCCACGCCGACAGGTACAAGATAATGGTAGGCGCCTACAACACTGTTGATGCTACTGTTGAGTGTCAGATGCATGTGGGAGGTGGTGTTGCCTTCTTTGGGTATGACAGATGTCGGTACCTGCATATACTGTTGATGCCCAGAGGCATGTGAGGAGTTTCACCAGGTTCACCCGGTACGGTAAATTCCGGCGCCCACAACACTATCGATGCCCAAAGGCATGTGGGGGGCCTTACCGTATGGGAGTTAATGGGGCCCACAATACTGTAGAGGGAAATATCGGCGCCTACAATACTGTTTGTGTCAGGGTGGTTGCAGAGTACTGTTCCTACAGGTGTGTAGGGTACGGTCCCTGGTATTGTGGTTTGACTTGTGCGCCTTGCCTTGCTTTTCTCCGCATGTCTCCTGGTCCCTACCGAGCGGGCGCCCCCGGTCGGTTGGTCCCAGTCGGCTCTGATCATGTCAGTCGGAGAAGAGCGGTGAGCAGGGGCTGGGCGTATCCCTAGTCGGAGAGTGCAGGGTCGGAGTCGGAGGCGGTGCTCTTGGCCAGGCCTTTTGGTCGAAGAGGCCGGCCGGAGGTGGGCTGCAGACCAAAGCGAGTGCTCCGGTCGGAGAGGTGGGCCGGAGTCAGAAAACGGGTGCTGTTCCTCCTCGGCCTGGCCTTCCGGTCAGAGATTGGATCACTCCCCCGGCCTGTCGCTCAGGTATTTGGGCCGGCCCACGAGTTGCGTGCTGTTTGCTTAGGCCGAGCCTATGCGGGGAAGCCGGTCCATGAGGGACCCCGGGTTTATGAACCCGACACGTAGAGAGAGCACCGACAGGCCGGCACCTCCTCCAAACTCTTCCCTCAGTCTCTATCTCACTATCATTTATAAGACTAGATCCTTTGGAGGACTAATCTTCTCTTGATAGCTGGATCTGATCCTCTGATATGAATTAGGGTTTCAGGATGGGCTAGGGAGGGGGGGGTATAGGGCTATTTATATAGGCCGTAGCGTCCAACATGAGCCCTTGGATCAAACCGACTTAAAGGATGATGTAGATGCAACCTAGGAGGCGGTGGAGAACCGGCATTGCGACGTGGAGGCTGACAGGTGGGCCCAGGGGCCGGACGGCCTGGTGGGGCCGACCGGCCCCACATGGCAGCCCCTCGGGGTCTGCTTAGGTGGAGAGCCTCCTGAAGTCTTCTAGAATCTTCCCACGCTATTTATGTTGCGAAATTCCATAATTTCCTTTGACGAATAGGTCCCCCTTGACGGTTTTCTGGATAAACCCTGCTAAAAACACAGATTGATCAAAACTCGTGGAATTTATTATTTGAAGCCTTTATACCTATGTTTGGTGATGGAATTAAGTATAAATACAGGTTATGTTGACGGTTTATAATTGGTGTTAGGGACCATCAACAGTGGCAGTGAACCAAACAGCTGCTGAAGAAACTATGGCACGATGAACTTTTGGCGTGGCAGGTTTTGGTCGCCAACCAAATAGGCCAGAATCCATTACTAAGTTGCTCAATTTCTTCCAAAATACATGTCATTCTGGAACTTTGTTCACATCCCCAGTCCCCCACCATTTAATCTTGTAGATGCTGTCAAGAACCATCCGAAAGGGATGTCAAGGCCATTGTTCAGCATATATATCATGTTTTGAGTTCTAGTGAATTTGTATTTGCGTTCGGATCAAACACAAGTACTTCCTCTGTTGTAAAATAAGTGTAGGATTCTTGGAGAAGATCAATGTTAAATAGAAATTACATATTCATCCCTATCTATATTTATATCAAAAGCTGTAATGTTGTGAATTCTTGATGATGATTCTATGAGTTGAAAAAAGTGAATGTTTTGTATGGCTTGTAAAAGATGGATGATTCGGGATCCTATGAGGACACCTGAAAAACTGTGAGTTGGTATAATTTAGGCGGTTTTGCCATAGATACATGTTTAGGCGAGACCAATGTCGGAAGTATCAGTGGCATCGATCGCACTTGTCCATGACTGGTATAGGACAATGTATGTAGTGTCGTCCTACAAATGACCACCAAGAAGCACTCGCACCTGTATTGAAACGTCTCGTTGCGAAGTAGTCAAACAGTGAGCAGTTGTGTCGAAGATGTGCACTCCCAAAAACCTGATTGCCCACCACACTAGAGCAAATGTCATAGATGGACGGCGGTTCTGGAGGCTTTGCTCTTCCAACAGCGGCTGGAGTGAGTAGCCAGGGCACGGCAAGCTTTTGGAGTGCTCTAGAGGCGTCAGTGCGTGGCTCCAAGCATGTGAGTGTGCCATGGGGTTCTTCAGGACTAAGCAGTGAAATACACTGTGGCTATTAGGACGGACACCTTTACATAAACTTCGCAGCACGAGGGTTTACTATTGTGTATAGTTGTACTTAAATAAACTTGTTCACCAAGTTCACAAAAAAAAACTTGTTGAAGGTGTATATGCCCAAATGCGTTAAGTCAAAATGGTATCAACAGGAAATCAATCATTGATCTTGTGAGGTGAAATCATTTACCACTTGCTACTCATGATCCTAAAGTACGCACAATTTCAGGTCGGGTTAGTGCAGTTTGTTGGGCGATTTGGAAAACTGAGAATAAAGCTTGTATACCAAGAATCTATCTGAGATTATCTATTATGATCTATATGCTTGTGCTCTTATGCTGTTATGCAACACTGAACAGATCTTCACTCTGGGCCTCTGGGGAGGTGCAGGACATGTTGCTGGAAGATGTCTGTATCATGTGCAGGCGGCGAGGAACATCTCGGTGGTGACTGAAGACGTCTCAATGACTGTTGTCCAGAAGTCAGTGAGTCGGTGACTGCATGAAACGAACCTGGAGGATGAAGATTGAGCTGCAGTCTGTGCTGGCTGTAATCGTCTAATTGGAGTCGGCGTGTTTTGATTGATCTTTAGCCTCGTGTATGTAATAATGACATTTGTTAGCTTGCTTTCTGCTTTCTTCTAGTGATGGTTATCTCTGAGTCAGGGGGCAGTTGTCATGGAGATAGCTAGGCCTTTCGTCTTTCTTTGTTATGTTCTTTGTCTTCTGTACTAACACTCATGTATTTCAGATTTTCAGTTGCTTGTTAATGGAAATGGGGAACAGCCATTGAAAAACTGCATGAACTGTCAACATTCTCTGTATAGGTAGTGCATTGTAATGTTGAGAAGAACTTATTAAATCCAATCCTAAGTCGTAATTAGGTGCTGTTGCAACTTATGATTTTGGTTAACATCAAATTACTGAGAACATGACTTGCCGCAAATCGAAACCATGCTACTGATAGTTCTTCAGAGCATCACTCAGACATGGTGATGGCATCTGGAGGTAAAGCCTGCTTCAGAATACAAGTGAAAAACCATCAGTACCAGCCCAGCCCTCAAATATGGACTGATCTCGATCATCACAGAATAAAGGAAAAAATCATCAACTTCACTTAATCTGCTCTGACTCATTCATGCGTCTCTTAGACAGCAGAATCAACATGCATTTAAACTTCCCATCACTTCAATGCTACATGAACGCCATCAGTTTGGTGTTTCATGAACAAGAGAAAGCCCTTTTGCAGGCAATCTTGCAAAATATAAACTAGAGATTACTATATATATATATATATATATGGGCTACATGGAGGCCTAGCTAGTCTCACGACAGCCACAATTACCAGAGCTATTCAGCCTGATTCGGATTCGGCTGAGATTGCTGCGGCTGAAGCTGCACGACTTAGCTATAGTAGAGTCTTGTTGTTGAGCTGCAGCAGCAGCCCAAATAAGCTGCAGTGAGCACAGCAAACATTGACTGCCTGTCCAGCATGGACCAAAATGAGGCACAACATCAAGGCATTATTGGCACTTGGCAGCATAGGATTCACATTCTAAGCAAAATCTACAGGACAAAAGAGCCAGGTGCAATTATTTTGACATCTGACACCAAAACATCACACAACCTTTGCAGCTTGCTTCATTGTTGTAACAATTATTGTTGTAAAAATTACTGAATTGAAAACCGAAATACTAGCTGTCAATTCACGCTGAGAAGGAGAGCGAATCAACCTGTGAGATCACTTGATCAAGTCGGACAGAGTCTTGATGACCTCTCTCTTGATGTCACATCTCTTGAGAAACAATTTGGCATCAGCCATCCTTTGCTTCTTGATCTTGGCGTTGAGCAACGCGGCCTTGCCATCAGCAATATTGAGGAATGCGGCATTGTACATGCCTGGAGTTTTGTGTTCTCTCTCCAGAGCGTTCACAGCCTGCGCGAGGTACCAATAGGTCTCACTCTTCTCCTGCAAATGCTTCTCTGCATTGGAAGCAACCTCCTTCCTAGCTCCTTGCCTGGCCACAGCCTTAGAAGCCGGGGGCTGCTTGGCGACCTTCTTCCCGGCCGCTTGCCTGGCCGCAGAAGCCGCAGCCTTCTTCAGTGGACGCGGCTTGGCGACCTTTTTGGCCGCCACTGCCTTCCCCGGCAACTTAGCGGCCTTCTTAGCTGCCACTGCCTTCTCCGGCAACTCGGCGACCTCCTTCGCTGGCGTTGCCATATGCGGCGACTCGGTGTGGTGGTCCTCCCCGGCGGCTGCAGGCTTCGCTGGAGGTGGCGACTTGGAGGGGACATCCGCTGGAGCCTTCTTCTTCGACGGGGACGGCTTGGTGAGCTTAGGTGAAGGCACATTCCCCTCGGGTGGGGTCTGTGGCTCCGGCACACCTTGGAGTTGCGGCGGCGGGGGTGGGCCCCTCTTGGCGGCCACATTGGACGATCCGACTGGCTCGCCTTCGTCTTCGTCGTCCTCCTCCTCCTCGTCATCACTCTCGTAGCTGTCGCCTTCTTGGCCTGCCGGCGCCAGGATTGAAGGGTTTGTGGTGGGGCGCTGCTCCGCCTCGTGTTCGTCGCCGGAGGAGGAGGAGGAGTCCACCTCGGATGAGGACTTGGTGTGGTGCTCCTCCCCGGAGGCTGCAGGCTTCTCCGGCGGTGGCGACTTGTAGGGGGCATCCGCTGGAGCCTTCTTCTTCGACGGGGACGGCTCGGCAAGCTCGGCCTCGGCCGCCGTCCGTTTCATTGGGGACGCCTTGGTGAGCTTGGGAGAATGCACATTCCCCTCGGGCGGCGTGTGTGGCTCCGGCAGACCTTGGAGACGCGGCGGCGGGGGTGGGCCCCGCTTGGCGGTCACATTGGACAATCCGGCCGGCTCGTCTTCGTCTTCGCCGTCGTCCTCCTCCTCATCACCCTCGGAACTGTCGCCTTCTTGGCGCACCGGCGCCAGGATTGAACAGTTTGTGGTGAGGCGCTGCTCTGCCTCGTGTTCGTCGCCAGAGGAGGGGGAGGTGTCTTCCTCGTATGTGGAGGAGGAGGCCGAGACGATGCCCGCGTAGGGCGTTCGAGTAGGCGGCTTGGGGGCCATGGGGCCGCCGGCGGGTTGACAAGGAGGGTTCACTGTTCAGGTGGGGGGATTTTGGGGACGGAGACGGAGTGGGAAGATGAGGATGCACACACGGGTGAGGGTGACTGTCGCTCTCTCTCCAAAACAACATGTGACCATGTAGGAAAAAAAAAGGAATACAAGCCATTATATATAAATTTCAAAGGAGATGAGAAAGCAATTTCTCAATCAAACATGGTCGATTAGTCCAATCTCTTTTTAATGAAATATATGTAACGATGCTCTATCCAATTGTTGGTCATTTTGTGTATATATATATATATATATATATATATATATATATATATATATATATATATATATATATATATATATATATATATATATATATATATATATATATATAGAAGCGCCGAAGATTTGGCACCAATGTTTAGAAGAGAAGAGCACGTGAATTGAAGGTTATATATAAGATTTGACCATATATGTGTCCTAACAAATTTGTCAAATTCATTTCTAAAATATCGCATGTTTGAGCAGAGGTGCAGGCAGTTAGGACCAAGGTTTTATAATTTTGTAAAAAACAAAAAAGGCAACTCCGAGCATTATTTCTTTGATGATAGTAGTCTAAAGCGGAGTGTTTGGTGACCTACCGCTTATTTTGGTAATTTGATTCCCTTCTAAGTTTAAAATCTCCAATTCTACTCAATAGTGACTTATGAGCAAGAATTATGCCAAAGATCCTTAATAAAGTACCTAAAGGCAAGTCTCTATTCATCGACATCAGGTGATAAATCTCTATGACAAATTATATGTAAAATCTTTATAATACACCACATTACCGCAAGTTACCAGGTTTGTCCTATGCTTCTTTCGGTTGTCACTACTTTTAAAATCACAGATTTTGTCTTTGCAAGACTAAGGTGATCATCGGTGCGAGGTTGGTATGTGCCCCTGTGGTTCGGATTTGTGATAAGTGATTGTCAATGTGATTCGCATCTTGCATTGATTTTGTGAACTAACTATGGTGTAGTTGGGTTGTATAACATGTCTCTTGGCTTGTGGTGCGCATCTGTGAAGGTCGGAGGCGATGGTCGACGGAGAGGTGAAGGTCAAGTAGGGACGTGCCGCGCCGATGAACTGGGAGTGGTGAAGGGTGGACATGAGGCTTGGACCGAGGGACCAGAAGGCCGGGCATCCATGGTGGTTGACATCTGGGGACATCGACAAGCGCAAGTTTGCATGGAGGAGTGCCCGTGTTGATCGAGTCAAGACGACAGACGTTCAAGTCGAGCAGAGGCTCTGGAAGACTTGGCGTCCGGGCGGTCAAAGATTAAGTCGAGTTGTAGGGGAGGCGTATGGAGTACGCTACTCAAGGACGGTTTGGTGGTTTGGGCCTCAAAACCATCGGGTGGACGGGTTTTGGGTTTGTGCCTCAAAACCCGAGCAGAGGTTCCGAGGAGGAACGGGGCGGCACGTGGTGAAATCACAAAGGTTGCGTCGAGACGAAGCAAATCTGTGCAGGAAGCATGGCCGTTCGATCGACAGAAATCGGGTTGGACCATAATGCCCTTAGGCTAGGTGGTTCGCCCTAAAATATCTAGGGGCACTAGTGGAATTATGTAATAGGCCTATAAATAAGATGGGCCTGCCTCCACTCAGTCTCACCTCTTGAGCATTTTCATTTCCACTCTCTAGTTTCCCCCCTCTAGGGTTTGCTCTTTAGGTCCACAGATGAATTGACTCCACCGTCTATGTAATTGAATCTTTCTAAGTGGGAAGAGAGGCCTTAACCTCTCGGTGTCCTCTGGGCCTCAAGAATCGAGTTCATGTTCTTGTGATTTTGGTTTTGGTGTTCTTCCTCTCCCGGTATCCCCTTTTCTTGTTTGGTGATTTTCCTTGAATCCGAGCTTTTGGGGTGTTTTGGGTTGGATCAAAATGTGCAAGGACATCTAAGAATCTTTCCCACCAACTAGTTTGGGCAGATTCGACTCGAGTACGAAAATCCACTCTTTTGAGGAAAGTTGAGGAAATCCCATTCTTCTTGATGGATTTTGTGATTGCTTGAGATTTGTTGGTTTTTGGGTGTTGATGTCTTGAAGATATCTTGTCAACACTCCTAGGAACCTCTTTACAAATTTCAAGTCGATTCGAGTTTATTTGGTCGAGTTTTGGACTTGAAATCGATTTTTCCCAAAATCTGCTCGTACATACCAAACATATCCGGGGTGAATTCTGGACATGTCCGGTAGGTCAAACTTTCGAGTTTGGAGGTGAAATTTGGTGGAGATCTTCCCTGAGTTGTCTAGATGCTCTGGTTAAAATTTCATAATTTTTTGACACCATTTGATTTTTCTCCCAAAGTCACTCTATGATGTTCAACATACCAGACATTTTCGGTATTCATATAGGACGTGTCTGGTATGTGCTGACTGCGCTCAGTTTAGCAGCTTTTCTGAGGTCATGTTTATGACATGTCCGGTGCATTTCGTGGATAGGTCCAGTGTGAGTTGCTGACGTGCTGGTTCTTCCGCGGTTTGTGTGTTTGAGGTCTGCTTTGCGATCCGATTTTTGCATTGGTTTTCCATCGAGCCAAGGAACCTATCTAGGTACTGTCATCACCAGTTGGCTTGGGTATTTTAGATTCAGGAACTCACTTCTCTATAGGAGTTGGGTATCTCATTTTCCGTCATTTGGTTTGGGAAGTGTTTCTTGCCGTGTGTGGTGTCCCGTTGTGTTCATAGGGACCATCCACCCACTCATTTGGGTCGTAGACATCACGGTGTTTATTTCACGTGTTTGGCGGTGATTTTGGGATAGTAGCTAAATATTTGGAAAGAAATTTGAGGCTCCCATTTACCCCCCTTTGGTCACCATTTTCGGTCCTTCAATTGGAATTAGAGCCGGTTAAGAATCATTCCACCTTAATTGGTCTGTGATCCACAAAGGCGACATGGAGCACAGTTCCGGCAAGCCATCATTCTTCGATGGAACAAACTATCCCTACTAGAAGATCCGCATGTCTACACATCTTCAAGGCATAGACTGGCGGGTCTAGGAGATTTGTGAGAAAGCTAATTACATTGTGCCTGGTGCTCGTATCACTCAGGAGCAGATTGACTAGCACAATGCTAATAGCAAGGCTCATAGTGTTCTCTTTTGAGTCTTTCGCTTTCTAAGTTTGAGCGGGTTTCTGATCTCACTACTGCTCGAGAGATCTAGGTGAGGCTTTAGAGCTATCATGAGGGAACCGCACAGGTCAAAACCGGACTCTTTGAGACATACAAAAGTGAGTATGAGAACTTTGCTCAGTTGGATGGAGAGCCCATCGATGCTATGTTTTCTCGCTTCTAGACAATTGTGAACAAGATGCAGGCAAACAAGCTGCAGCTACCCTATGATGATCATGAGAGGGCTCTCAAGTTACTATACGCCCTAGATCATAGGGTTTGGGATGTGAAGGTGTTTGCAATTATTGAGTCCGCTAACTACGATGACCCTCACTGTGGATGAGCTTTTCAGTAAGCTCAAGTCCATCGAGATCGATTACTAGACCCAATCCAAAATCAAGAACTCATCTACACCGACCATGGATTCAGTCTCAGGTAATGGTTCAAGTTCTTCAGCTAACCCTTCACAGATTTCCTTTGCCTTGTCTTCTTTGGTGTATTGTATAGAGGAGCAGATGGAGGCACTTGGGGACGATGAGCTGGCACTGGTCATCAACCGATTCTCGCGGTTTCACAACAACTGCATGAACCACCAGCACGATGGTGGTCCGAAGGATGGTTGCTATGGCTATGGAGACCCCGACAACTTCGTCACCCACTGCCCCAAGAAAAACAAGCACTCCTCTAGCAAGCACGACGCCAGCATGCGGAAGGACAAGTGCGAGTACACCTTCGACAAGCACAAGTCGAAGGAAGAATTTGACAAGGAGGCGCTCAAGAAGATGTACCTTATGAAGGCCAAGGCCTAAGAGCGCGCCTTCCTCATCTCCCTTAGCGACCTCGACAACAACTATGACAATGGCCAAACTTCTTCCCCTTTGAGCGACGATGAGTCCGAGAGGAAGTGTGAGGACAAGTGACTGGGCTCTGCTTTGTTGCCAACTCCACCCACGGAGGATTCTGCACCATGGCAGTCAATGACGAGGAGACGGCCAGCAAGGATGAGGTTCCTATTGATGATGACACTTCTGAGGTAACCCCTTCCATCGATGATCTTGTTGCTAAGCTTGAAACCATGTGTCGGGTTCATAAACCCAGGGTCCCTCACAGACCGGCTTCCCAACAAAGGCTTGGCCCAGCAGGCAACGTGGCAAACGAACACGCAACTCATGGGCCGGACCAATTACCTAAACGATAGGCCAGAAAGGTGATCCAATCACCGACCAAAAGGTCCGACCGAGGAGGAACGACGTCTGTTTCTGACTCTGGCCCACCTCTCCGACCGGAGCACTCCCTTCGGTCTCCAGCCCGCCTCCGGATGGCCTCTCGAACCAGAAGGCCTGGCCAAAGCACTATTTCTAACTCCGACCCGTGTCTCTGACTGGGATGCTCCAAAACCCCTACTCACTGCTCTTCTCCAACTGGCACATTCAGAGCCGATTGGGACTAACCGACTGGGGACGCCCGTTTGGTAAGGACCAGGGAACGGATGGAGAAAGTAAAGTAGGGCGCACAAGTCAAACCGCAATACCAGGGATCATACCCTCTGCACCTACCAGGCAGTACTCTATGACCTCCCTGGCACGACAGAACCCAAGCAGTATTGTAGGCGCCGACATTTTCCCCTATAGTATTGTGGGCGCCATTAACTCCCATACGGTAAGGCTCCCCCCACATGCCTCTAGGCATCGACAGTGTTGTGGGCGCCGACATTTACCATGCTAGATGAACATGGTAAAACCCCTTGCATGCCTCCAGGTATCAATAGTGTGACAGGCGCCGACATCTGCCATACCCGAAGAAGACAACACAACCTCCCACATGCATCTGACATCCAACAGTGTTGTGGGCGCCTACCATCATCTGTACCCGCCGGCATGGGTAACAAGGCTTAGAAGCATACGTACTCTCTCCCTCTCACTTGTAAGGCCATCCCCTTCATCTACAAAAGGGGATGTGCTCTCTCCCAACATTCAAGTGGATTCAGATTCATTTAGATCGACCAAGTTCACTAGTACACAACAGCAGAACCACTAGGTTCAAACCACGAGCACACGCTCGAACACTTAGCACATAGCGGAGCTCCTGTCGCTTTCGGTCCCTATGACCAGAGTCCGACCGGACCTCTTGTACCCACCATCTTTCTCCTTCTCGTTTGTAACCCCACTGCAAACTTCGAGCACCTAGGCTCAGGAATAAATTCACCGACCGACTCAAACTGGACATAGGGCACATTGCCTGAACTAGTATAAACCCTATGTCATTGAGTGCTAGGCCACCTCCGATCACAATGTATGACAAAACTACAAATATTTACTTGTTGGTCACTTTCTGCACCAACAGTTGGCGCCGTCCGTGGGGAAGACACTGTACGTTCAACACTTTTTGGTCATTGGACAGCCCACTTTTCCGCCACCTTCGCCATGGTGGGCTCAAGCTATACTATTCGCTTCAGCTCACTAGAGTTCCCCGCACTCCTACTTGTTGGGATGTGGGTTCCACCCATCTTTGAGCCGTCCAGCCTTCCTCTTCGAAATCCTGGACTTCATCGGCGACCGGCTCGGCGTACTACACCTCCGCGAGGAGGCACTCGTTCCAGTGCACGTCGGAGGGGCACCCTCCATTGGCTCTAGGACGCACGACGACTTCAATGACGAGGCATCTGCGCTTTATTCTGAGCAAACTCTCTACTCAAACCCTACTGTGAGTAATATGCATACTATTATTTACTCTCTATTTACTATCTTCGCCGATTATCCAGAGGGACCATATTGACCACACCATAAACACCGTACGATCGGTTCCCCTATGACCTCGCATCCCCCATAGACACGTGCGCTCGGGGCTCTCGAAGGATGCTAGCACCATTCCCCCCACATCTGAGTTCGTGGGAATGGCGAGCTATGCTCCTACCACTTTCCATGAACTCCTGGATGATGAGGGTGAGAGCGACGGCTCCAGCATCGGTGACGTGGCACCTAGCCACTGTGCATCCCGAGAGTGCACTATGGTGGACGCTCCGGGACAGCCACCGATGGTTGTGGAGTCTGTGCAGACTCACACCCCTCTAGACATGCATGTGGGGGCCCTCGCGTTTGTGCAAGCGCATGACAAGGAATTACGACAACGGTGGCAGAACCAGCCGCCACCTGTGCCGATGCGCTCGGTACAGCACGGTGCGCCCCATGCGCATGACCCGGTGGGCGACGCCCGGGGTCGCGCTCGCTAGGTCCAACACGACATCATGAATGAGGGGAATGATCCCCCACAGTTCGCCCGGGCTAGCTAGAACATCGTTGCTGCGGCAATGCTTCTGCGCGGCGTTCCCGAGCCCCTCGACCCCTAGGAGCGGGCGGTTTACCAGAACCTCTGGGTGCTAGTAGAAGCCACTGCCGTGCAATAAGCAGAAAGCTCCACATCATGACTCCGACACGCACCCTCTCTCGCCATCGGGGGAGTGGGGATGCGCCAGATGGATCGCTCCATCCGCTCGTCCCTACAGCCACCAAGTGCGGCTAGGGAGGCAGCGGCCGTGCCACGGTCCGACATGGCGCTTGCCCTACACCAATAGCCGGTACGTGAACTGCTCGGTCCACACCAAGATGCTCACAGCGTCATCAGCAAGTGGCACCAGGCTTGGCATGATGATGACGTCCACCGAGTGGCAATGAGGGCAGGCGACATGGGTCCCGGCCGAACCATCGAGGCGAGAGGTGAAACGTGCCCCAAGCATGGTCGCCGCCCAGGCGACTGAAGTCCCAGCCCTGAGGGCCTGGGACCACGGGCCTTTGACCGACAAATCTAGAGAGCACCGTTCCCACAACGCTTCTGACCGCCCACCAACATCACCAAGTACACTGGGGAGACAAACCTCGGTATTTGGCTCGAACATTTCTGGCTCGCCTGCCGAGCCGGAGGGGTGGATGATGACTATTTCATCATTCAGTATCTCCCCATCTGCATGGGGGAACTTGTTTGGGCATGGCTCGAATTCCTCCCGCACGACAGCATCCATGACTGGGCGGACCTCAAGAGGGTCTTTGTCGGAAATTTCTAGGGGACGTATGTCCGCCCTGGAGACTCCTGGCACCTCAAGAGCTGCCAGCCGGAGCCCAGCGAGTCCCTATGGGATTACATCCGTAGGTTCTCCCAATGATGCAACTCCCTCCCTAATGTCATCGACACGGACGTCATTAGTGCATTCCTCTCCAGGACGACCTACGAGTCCTGATCCACAAGCTTGACTGCCTGAAGCCCCGTAGCACCCGCGACCTGCTCGACGTCGCCACTAACCATGCCTTCGGTGAGGAGGTGGTCAGAGCGGTCTTCAACGGAGGCAAATACAAAGGCAAGGCCAAGCACACGGACCACGACGAGGGCCGCTTCGCTCAGAGGGGCAAGAAGAACAAAAAGGATCGGCGCCGATCGGACAACACCGCGTTGGTTGCCGTGGCTGATCGCACGGGCAAGCAGCCCCAACAGGGCCTACCTGACCACTTCAACAAGCTCATGGATAGCCTATGCACCAACCATGCCTACCCCATCAAACACCTTTACAAAGACTGTGACCTCCTCAAATGTTTCCTCCGACAGGCCGGCGCACCGAAAGAAGGAGATGGCAAAGAGGCAGCAGCCAAGAAAGGAGGCGCGGCGGGCAAGGACAGAGATGGCTTCCCCGACCCTGAGGAATGCATCATGATCTTTGGTGGATCCGACGTCATCTGGACCAAACACCAGCACAAGGTGCGCTATAGGGAGGCATGGGCCGCTGAGATGGTCGTCCCCTCCTTCCTTAGCTGGTTGGAATCTCCGATCACCTTCGATCAGAGGGACCATCCCTCCCACATCGCGAGACCGAGATGCTAACCACTCGTCATTGACCCCATCGTCCGTAAGAAGCGCCTCACCAAGGTGCTGATGGACGGAGGCAGCGACCTCAACATCCTCTACGTCGACACCCTCGACGCCATGTGCATCCCCCGGTCAGAACTCCGCCTTGTGGGTTCTCCCTTCCACGGGGTGATCCTAGGAGCGCAGGCATACCCACTCGGGCAGATTGATCTTCCCGTCATGTTTGGCAACTGAGCCAACTTCCGCTCAGAGGTCCTCACCTTCAAAGTGGTGGACTTCCCAGGGTCCTACCACGCCATCTTGGGGTGGCCATGCTACGCCAAATTCATGGTGATCCCCAACTACACCTACCTCAAGCTAAAGATGCTAGGACCGAACAACGTCATCACCATGAGAAGCGCCTTCTCGCACGCCTTCATGTGCGACCATAAGCATTTTGAGCTCGCCACCGCGGTCGTCAACTCGTCTGAGCTCCCACGGCTCGGGGAGTCATCGAACCCGATAGTCCCAGACTGCAACAAACCAACCTCCTCGACAGCCTTCCGCCCACTCGAGGAAACTAAGGCGGTGGGAATCGACCCCACCGACCCAACCAAGACGGTGCGGATCGGGACCCAGCTCCTGACCAAATAGGAATGCGAGCTCATCGACTTCCTTCATGCCAATCGTGATGTCTTCGCATGACAACCTTCTGACATGCTGGGCATACTGCATGAGGTCATCGAGCACACACTGTGCCTCATCCCGGGCTCGAAGCCCACCAAGCAATGCCTACGTTGCTTCGACAACGAGAGGAGCAGGGCCATAGGCGAAGAGATCGCCAAACTCCTTGTAGCTGGATTCATCAGAGAGGTATTCCACTTCGACTTACTAATCCCATTCTTGTTAAAAAGAACACTAGGAAGTGGAGAATGTGCGTTGATTATACTGGCCTCAACAAAGCGTGTCCAAAGGATCACTTCCCTTTGCCACGCATAGACCAGATAGTCGACTCCACCTCGGGTTACGAGATCCTCTCCTTTCTGGATGCCTACTCGGGCTATCACCAGATCATGATGAAAGAGTCCGATTAGCTCGCGACCTCATTCATCACCCCATATGGTTCGTACTGCTACGTAACCATGCCTTTCGGCTTGAAGAATGCCGGCGCCACCTATCAAAGGTGCATGCAACAATGTTTCGCCAACCAAATCGACCCGCTCGATCAGCCTGATCAAGCTGAGCGGCCGAGACCAACGATCGCCATCTATGTTGATGACATAGTGGTCAAAACGGCTCAAGCTTGCGACCTAATCGCAAACTTGGCCACAATGTTCGTGAACCACCGAAGGTTCAACATCAGGCTGAATCCCGAAAAATGTTTTTTTGGGGTTCCAAAGGGGAAGCTGCTAGGATACATTGTGTCGAAGCGTGGCATCGAGGCCAACCCTAAAAAAATCACAGCCATCTCCAACATGGGCCTCATACGTAATGTCAAGGGCGTGCAAAGGCTCACCGGCTATCTGGCTGCCCTAAGCCGATTCATCTCCCAGCTCAGCGAATGGGGGATGCCACTCTACAAGCTCCTCAAAAAGACGGACACTTTTGTCTGGACTGAGGAAGCTCTGCAGGCTCTAGAGAGTCTCAAAGCGTCCCTGATGTCGGCCCCGATCATCGTCGCTCCCAAATGTGGAGAACCCCTTCTCCTCTACATCGCGACCAGCAACCATGTGGTAAGCACCACGCTGGTCATCAAAAGGGAGGAGCCGGGACACCACCTTAAGGTCCAGCGGCCCATATACTTCATCGGGGAAGTACTCACCGACCCCAAGGTTCGGTACCCCCTGGTGCAGAAACTCCTCTACGCCATGCTGATGGCGACCCGGAAGCTCCTGCACTACTTCACTGACCACGAAGTCACGGTCGTCACTTCATACCCGCTCGGGGACATCATCCGCAACCGCGACGCCGTGGGACGGATCTCTAAGTGGGCACTCGAAGTCATGGGCCACGACATGAGGTACATCCCCCATACTGCCATTAAATCTCAGGCTCTCATGGATTTTGTTGCCGAATGGACAGAGGTGCAGCTACAGACCTCGGACGTCACCCACGAGTACTGGACAATATACTTCGATGGGTTTGTAATGGCGCCCGGCTCGGGGGCTGGAGTGGTTCTGATCTCCCTGAATGGGAGTAGGCTCTGCTATGCCATCTACCTCCACTTTTTAGCCTCAAACAACACCATGGAGTATGAGGCCCTCATCAATGGACTACGCATCGCCATCGAGCTTGGTGCTACGCGACTCTACATTCGTGGTGACTCGGAGCTGGTCGTTGATCAGGTCATGAAGGAGTCCTCCTGCAAAAGCCCCCTCATGGCAGCATACTACCAAGAGGTGCGCAAGCTCGAGGACAAATTCCAGGGGATCGAGCTGCATCATGTCCCTCGAAAGGGCAACGATGCCACCGATTTTCTTGCAAAATTCGCCACCAGGCGGGATCCATCCCCAAGCGGGGTCTTCATCAACGATGTCCACGAGCTATCCACCCGCATCCTAGAAGGTCTGGTCTAGACACACCCCGATGCCCAGTCGGCGCCCGAGGGCTTCGACCACGACGCCAAGCCAGCATCTGGGGGCTCTGACCCCAACGCCAAGCCAGCGCTCGGGGGCTACAATCCTAGTACCTCCATGGCAACGTCACCCGTCAATGTCATCATATTAGCACTCGATCAAACTGACTGGGCCGCTACTCACCTACCTCCTCGAGGAAGTTCTCCCACCCGAAAGGACTGAAGCCCGACGGATTCCTCAACGCGCCAAGACCTTCATCGCGCTCGGTGACGAACTCTACAAACGGAGTCCATCGGGGGTGCTCATGAAGTGCATCCCCACCAACCAGGGGAAGCAGCTCCTCCTTGAGGTCCACGCTAGAATTTGTGAACATCATGTGGCCCCAAGGTCGCTAGTCGGAAAAGCCTTTCGCCAAGGTTTTTACTGGCCCACCGTGCTACGAGATGCAGAGGAGGTCGTCCGCAGGTGTGAAGGATGCTAGTTCTACGCTCGACAAACCCATTTGTTGGCATAGGAGCTCCAAACCATCCCCATCACCTGGCCATTTGCGATCTGGGGCCTCGACATGGTGGGACCTCAAAAAGGGCCTAGGCGGTTTCACTCACCTACTCGTAGCAGTCGACAAATTCACCAAGTGGATAGAGGCCAAACCCATCACCAACATCCGCTCGGAAGAGGTGGTCAAATTCTTCCTTGACATCATCTACTGGTTCGGCATTCCTAACTGCATCATCACTGACCACGGAACTAACTTCACCAGGAAGAAGTTCCTAGATTTTAGTGATGGATACAGCATCAAAATCGACTGGGCCTCGGTCGGACACCCATGTACTAATGGTCAGGTCGAGCGTGCTAATGGCATGGTCCTCCAAGGACTCAAGTCACGCATCTTCGACCGACTCAACAAGTATGCCGGGCGATGGGCTGCAGAGGTCCTAGCGATCCTCTGGAGCCTGAGAATGACCCCGAACCGATCCATAGGGTTCACACCCTTCTTCCTAGCCTACGGAGCTGAAGCTATACTGCCCTCCGACCTCAACCACGGTGCCCCAAGAGTGAAGGCTTTTGACCACGACCGAGCCGTGGAGGCTCAGCAAGACGCAGTCGTCCTACTCGAGGAGGCCCACGAGACGACCGTCATTCGCTTCGCTTGCTATCAGCAAACTCTCCACAGGTACCATGAAAGGAAGATCAGGGGGAGGATACTCGAAGTCGGCGATCTCATACTCCGGAGGACCCAATCAACGAAGGAAAAACACAAACTCTCTCCACCATGGGAAGGACCCTATACGGTGACCGAAGTGATCCAACCGGGCACCTACCGACTAGAGGACGACAACGGCAATGTTCTCACCAACACTTGGAACATTGAACAGCTACATCGTTTTCCCCTAAATTTGGTCTTACCGCTTTTTAGTCAACACTTGCTCCTATAAAGCACCCCAACCTGAACACTTTTAGCCTGGGTTGCTTGGCGGCCCCATGAGGGTACAATACTAAATACTACCTCTCTTTTTTACTATCACATGGTAACAACTTTGTCCCCGAACGGAAGCGCATTCCATTCCTTTGATTGTCGTACGTGACTTTGTTCTTACTCCTAACTGAACGCGCCTCGCCACGACCTATGGTTACGAGCAGCCGAGCCCCACGGGCCATGCCCAGGTTCTTAAAAGTTGCAGCCTATGGAACTAATGGGCAGGTGCGAAAGAGAAAGGATAAAAAACAAAAGTTATGCTAGGATAAAAAAACAAGGAACGGATAGTGGTTTTATCACAAAAACAGAACTGATGTATTCATTGGTATAAAAACTGTTCACATGGGGCCTCACCCACGAACACAACTATTATATTTTCTAACTACTTCTACTCCAAATACTACCATGACCGCTTGACGACATCGCCTGATGCCAAAGGAGAGGCCATGGCACGCGCCGCCGGAGATAACCACCGCCACAGGGGCCTCGCCCGGTTCTGCTCCCTCAACTTTGGCAAGCACAACGGGTACCTCAAGGGACCCACCTAGTTCCGTTCCCTCGACTTCGGCGAGCGCAACGGGTACCTCAAGGGTGTCGCACCCATAGATGCTCAGTAGAAGAGCATGGAGCTCCTGACCTTCTCATGCAATTGAGGCAGCTCCTGGGCAGGGACGCTGCTACCGAGGTATGTCCACCATGGCTAGAAGAGATCTCATCAAACTTTAGGAACTAGACAACCGGAGTAGCTACAGGCATGGAACCCTCCACCAGCATGATCCTAGGCAACTTCCCCTCTGACAAGGCTCGCCCGATGAAGATCCGTCGAAAAAAATCCACACACGGCTCCATCCCGAAAAAGGCCTCGTCAGATGAATCCAGTGCGCCACCTCCTTCAGCAGAAGCCACCCCTTCTCAGGCAAAGACGGCCAGCACCGCCCTAGGCAGCCTCCAGCTCGACATCGCACTTCGGATTCATGAAAGGATCTGTAAGTCGCCCCCCTCGCTTACCCTCTCTCTCACTTAGGAACTGCCACGGCATACAGGCACTCTCGGTGAGGAAGAAGAAGGATGAGAGACAATAGTTGGAGAACAGGCAAAGGACTACGACAAAAAGCCCTCTCCCTCCCGCTATTTAAGGAGGAAACGTGATAGCTGAAGAGGGGCAAAAGATCAGAGCAAAAAACTCTCTTCCTTCCCCCATTCAATGCGGATGGGAAACGATGGGACACACCTTGACTGATGGGACGCACACTGACCGATGGAACGATGCCTGGTCAGATGGAACGTTGCTTGGTAAGACAAGACGTGGCCTGGGTATGGTCCACCACTACCACATGTTGGGCACAAAAACCAAAGGGTCACCATGCGCAGGCAACTCTCCGCCTCCCCAGGCGGGACTTGGAAAAACCCAAACGACGGGATCTATGCTAGGAGAAACCATCGGGCTTCCTAAGTCGATCGAATTGCTCAGGAAAACACCGAGAGATAGGTAAGGAGCAAAGGGATGCCCCTATAGGCCACGCCAACTCCATCATGAATGACGAGCATGGGTCCCGGTCGGACACTTCCGACTGGAGCTCTTCAAACCCTGTCACTCGAGTCATCAAGGTAACACTACCGACCCCCACTATTTCTTTATAATCATTTCATACATCCATACATGCATTCATTCCATACGCCCGTGCCCCCCGGATGATTCGGGCCCTGAACCGCCCGAGGGCTTGGGAACTAAGCCATCGCACGTGCAGCAAAATGCATCACAACGCTCCGTGTTGCGTCACGAAGCGGTAGTTGCCTCATTCGACATGAGCAATGACCGACTGGGGTTCGAAGGCCGGCCCATGAAGGGCTCAAGGCCGCCCCACGTCAAACAGAGCCAGGGGAGAAAAATGTAGATGAGCCCCGTGTGGCCCTCTCCAGTCTACCCCAAAGCAGACAGGGTCATCTCAACCTTCTCGTTCGATCCTAAACCTCTTGCCAAGCCAATAGAATCTCCATGGAGAGGAGGCCAGCAGGCCACCCGGGTCGGTCTCTGGAACGACCCAGGCATATGCCGAGTTGTAGGTAAAGGAGCAGTGGAATGTCACAAGAGGGCTAAGCTGACCCCGTCACGAACGATGGACCCGGATTCCACTCGATCATACTTGTTAGCGAGCTCACCAAGTGCGTCACTCGAGCCCGAGTGATCGAGGCAAGTGACAAAACTTAGCCCCTCCGATTATGCGAAACCAAGGATGGGGTAATGCACACAACTCAAACCGACCCCTACCAAAGCCCAATGGGGCTCAAGGGCTCAAGACATCCAAACGCCTGGGTCTACGACCCCGAACTCGCCCCATCCCTCGGCTACGCTTCGACTGCACACCAAACGCCTAGGTCTACGACCCGAACTCGCCCCATCCCTCGGCTACGCTTCGACTGCACACCAAACGCCTAGGTCTACGACCCCAAACTTGCCCCATCCCTTGGCTACGCTTTGACTGCACACCAAAAAACGCCTAGGTCTACAACCCCGAACTCGCCCCATCAGGATCCGCGAGCTCGGCTCGCCCGATCCCTAAACTAACTAACTAACTACCTCGGCTGTGCGGGCTGCACGGAGGCTAGGATCCATGACTCTAACTCACCCGATCCCACGGCGCGTACCGATGCCAGGACCCATGAGCTCTGTCTCGTCCGATCCCTAAACTAACTACCTCACTCGATCCCACGGCGCGCACCGACGCTAGGATCCACGAGCTCTACCTCACCTGATCCCAAAACTAAATGCCTCGGATGTGCAACGACGCCATGGTTGATGACTCCGCCTTGACTAAAACACACACACACCCATTGACAACACCCCAGACAATTCTGTCCGAATCGCCTGGGGGCTCGGGGGCTACACCCGCGGGTACGCTCGCGCGCACCCACTGACGAAACGAAACTTCCCCCGTCATCAAGATGAAAAACCCCCTAGATGATTCTACCCAAATCGCTCGGGGGCTTAGGGCTACACCCGCGGGTGCGATCGCGCGCACCCGCTGTCAAGACAAAAATCCCCCAGATGATTCTACTCGAATCACCTGGGGGCTCGGGGGCTCCTATCGGGTTCATAAACCCGGGGTCCCTCATGGATCAGCTTCCCAACAAAGGCTCAGCCCAGTAGGCAATGTGGCAAACAAACACGCAATTCATGGGCCGGACCAATTACCTAAACGATAGGCTAGAAGGGTGATCCAATCACTGACCAGAAGGTCTCGCCGAGGAGGAACGGCACCCATTTCTGACTTTGGCCCACCTCTCCAACCGGAGCACTTGCTTCGGTCTCTAGCTCACCTCCGGACGGCCTCTCCGACTGGAAGCCTGGCCAAAGTACTATTTCTGACTCTGACCCACGTCTCCGACTGGGATGCACCAAAACCCCTACTCACTGCTCTTCTCCAACTGGCACATTTAGAGCCGACTGGGACTAATCGACCGGGGACGCCCGCTCGGTAAGGACCAGGGAACAGATGGAGAAAGTAAAGTAGGGCGCACAAGTCAAACCACAATACCAGGGACCATACCCTGCACACCTGCCAGGCAGTACTCTATGACCTCCCTGGCACGACAGAACCCAAGCAATATTGTAGGCGCCGACATTTTCCCCTACAGTATTGTGGGCGCCATTAACTCCCATACGGTAAGGCTCCCCCACATGCCTCTGGGCATTGACAGTGTTGACCCCTTGCGTGCCTCCAGGTATCAATAGTGTGACAGGCGCCGACGTCTGCCGTACCCAAAGAAGACAACACAACCTCCCACGTGCATCTGACATCCAACAGTGTTGTGGGCTCCTACCATCATCCTGTACCCGCTGGCGTGGGCAATAAGGCTTAGAAGCATACGTACTCTCTCCCTCTCACTTGTAAGGTCATCCCCTTCATCTATAAAAGGGGATGTGCTCTCTCCCAACATTCAAGTGGATTCAGATTCATTCAGATCGACCAAGTTCACTAGTACACAACAGCGAAACCACTAGGTTCAAACCAAGAGCACATGCTCGAACACTTAGCACATAGCGGAGCTCCCATCGCTTTCGGTCCCTCTGACCAAAGTCCGACCAAACCTCTTGTACCCCCCATCTTTCTCCTTCTCATTTGTAACCCCACTACAAACTTCGAGCACCTGGGCTCAGGAATAAAGTCATCGACCGACTCAAACTGGACGTAGGGCACGTTGCTTGAACCAGTATAAACCCTATGTCATTGAGTGCTAGGCCACCTCTGATCACAACGTACGACAAAACTACAAATATTTACTTGTTGGTCACTTTCTGCATCGACACCATGAATGACACCTTGCTTAGTCAAGATAAGCTACTAAAGCGTGCTGCCCGTGAGAGGAAGGAATTTAAGGACAAGCTAGATATTGTTCTGAAGGAGCTTGATGCTGCTAAGAAGTTTGTTGTGGTAGTATCTGACGAGATTGAGTGTGATGCGTGTGCTATTCACATGTCTAGCCTTACGGACTTGCAATCCAAGTATGTTGCTTTGCTTGATGAGAATGATGAGTTGAAGTCTAGGTCTGGCTTGTTGGGTGCGTGCAAGTCCTGCTCAAGCTTCTAATCTAAGCTGGCAGAGAAGGTTGCTGTTGACACCTAAAGTGACAAACGGGTAAACCACAAGCGTACAGTAATTAATGTAGCCTTCACTAGGAGTATTCCAGGTATCATATTTCCACAGAGAACATGAAGTGAACTAACTAAGGATCAAGACCGTCCTGTGATGATACAAAAGAGCATATGTAACTTGGGTAGAGAGGATCTAGATAGCAATAATATCTGGTAAAGATAGTAGTTATGAAGGGTTTGTCACCCACCTACTTACAAGAGGCGATAGGTGAGACAATAGGGGATGAAACCCTATCTAAAGCGGCTACCTTGTTACTGGGGCCCTACCTTTTAAGGACTTGCCTACAACATGTGGTGGACTACAAAGGCTAGATAGAGCTATCACAAACAATCCGTGCGACAAGTGGTCTACACAAGCAAGATATAGTCTAGACACCACATCTACACTATACTTACTACTCTAACCTTGAGCCACTAAGTTCTCTTAGAAAGGCTAGAGCACTCTACTGAAGTAAAGTGGTGTACAAGTAAGAAGGCTATATAACTACTAGCAGAGATAGAATATCAAATACTATGAAGAACTCAGATGTATTACTTACAAGAAGATCAGATCCGTCGAGGTACAGCTTGGAGAAGACACTAGACATGCTTGACTCTTCTCCACACTCCCCTCACTCTTTCCCTAATCTCATAGCACTATAGCAGAGCTTCGCTAAAAGCTACTAGAGTGTGGTTTACTCTAATGTGTCATGAATGAGAGTGAAGTCCTAGGGGGTATTTATAGCTAGAGTGAGGGGTGGTCCACATCATTGATCCAGGTGACATCTCCTCCTTGCCCATGGATCGAACCAACCTTTGATCAATGGTTCAGATCAAGGAGGATGCATGGTGGCATGCATAGAGGCTATGGGTGCAATTTCAAGTTGGTTGGCTCCCTAGTGAGGTCACCCAACCTCTCAATGATAGGTAGGCACTCCTCCTTTTTCTAAAAGCATGTCCCACATGTGATAAGGTGTGTATAATGCTTGTTCTGCACTTGTCACGTCGAATTGCTTCTCATGTGGGCCCATGGATCCATCACTACTAGAAATATCCACTTCTATGACGATCAACTTTCATCACTGAAGGAACCAAATTCGTCATAATTTTAGTTTTATGACAAATTTATGATGAAAATTGGTTTGTCATAGAAGTCATGCCATTCTTGCAATTCTATGATGATTCTAGAAAATCGTCATAGAATTGGATAGATCTATGACAAAAATTGATCGTCATAGAACTGCTTTGGCATGCGTGGCAGGGGGCAGCCACGCTGGCGAGTGCTTCCATTGGAGATGCTTTCCATGTGTACATGCTATAGCCGGTTGCATTGAAGATGGTTCGAGTATGTGTCACCTTCTTATTGCATAACGTGGTCATCTCTAGTTCTTGCATGTTTCAGGTTCTTACTGGACCACATGTCGGGACCCTGTTATTCCACATATCAGTTTTGTATTGGCACACATGTCGTGTTGTGGTTGGGTCACGTGTCACTTCTTCATTGGACCAAGTGTCGTATTTTTATTAGTCCACATTGTAGTAGAACCGTCTAATTTATAAGAGCACAAGTACAATAGCAGCCCGCAAGCGGTCACACTGTCATACTTGAGCCCATATAAACCCGATAGTCCGTCGAGTACCACGAAGTGTTTCAATTCAACCAACATACAACCAAGTTCATACATGATTCAACATACATGTCACACGTTACATAAAGTTCACAAATACAGTTCCATACATCAGAGTACGATTAAAAGTTATTACAAACCAAGTTCAGGTAAAATAGTAGCGGAAGCAAATTAAAAGTTTAAAACCAACATCTGCAACATTATTTAAATATAGTGCCAGCTCACAATCACACTTCCACAAAAAGCATAAGAGAGGGATTAATAAGAGATGCCTGCCCAGGGCTTACTCCTCGTCCACGATGGGACAGAAGCAGTTCTTGCAATAACCATGATAAACTGTACCATCTGCAACAATGGGAATAAAACCCTGAGTACGAGAAGGTACTCAGCTAGACTTACCCGTCATAAACCAAAAATAAAGTGACTCCAAAGATCATACAAGGCTTTATAAGTGGAGCTAGCTTGACAACATTTTGCATAAAATTCTTACCAATTCAAGTATACAGTTATAATTCGGTCATCAGGTTAATTATAGCTATTCATCTCTATATTAGCAACTAACCTATGCCAAACATGTGGTATATCATTTAGTAACATACAATAGTAACCATAGCCGGTATAATAATTCCATGTTCATCCGAACCATCATATTCCATAACACAGTTACTACGATGTTGGGAGTAGCCAAGTTTCTTACTGTCCGGGAGAGACGGCGATTCGAATCGATTTCAACCAGCTGGGAATTTATTCATAACACAAACCTAGGCAGAACAGATCAACGGTCACCTTAGGTCACCTTTGGTACAACTCAGGTCCACATTTTGTGGGTTCGCCCAGCGCTGCGCAATCAGGGACAACCAGTTGCCAGGACGTTCAGGCCTAGCCTACCCTTGGGCTCACGTCTGGCTCCTCGCACATCCTTACTACCATCCAGAGTGCGCACTTTTATAGAACGGGCCGGCCTGAGTTATCCGACCAGCTAATTGAGAGGCATGCATTCAATCTCGACAGAAGCGCCAACAATGGTACGGTCCTTAATCGGCACAGATGAAATCACATGAGTCAACCTACACATAGACTCTGCCCAGCCTCTAGTTATATTATCACATGGTTCTTTTGCACGATAGCAAATATAGCCAACCGTGCTTCGGTATCCACCTATATCTTGCAGGTGATAGGAAATCACCCGACTTCTACCGGTCTAAGCATGGCTAAACATATATTCAATCCTGGACCTACATAGGGTTAAAGGTATATGTATCTGGACAAGGTAGTTCTATGCATCAAGTGTTTCTGATCAACTCTTATTACCTAATGTATCAAACATAAAGGACTCAAGTGATATTTTGTAAAGCATGGGAGGGTTAAAATGCTCTGGGGCTTGGCTTTTAGCAAAGAGGTTGGCCTGTGATCCAGGCACTCAGGGAGGTCCTCAAGAGTTTGCTCCTCTCCCCCTAGAGCTATGGCCTAAGGTGTCTTCTACTATTCCTCCTCTTCTTCTTTGTTGAACTCCAAAAGAGTTATCCCCTCGGACGATCCTATATGCATGAGCATGAAATAAGATATCACGAATACATATATAGTGACATGTATAATATGATGAATGCATCCTCATAAGTGTTCTCAGTAGCATTTGCATTACGGTGACAACAAGTTACATTTTCTTTTACTGAGTAGGTGCATATCTCTTCTCTAGTAACTTAAACAAACACTTATGTAAAATATTTTCTGGACTACAAGACAACAACCACTTGTTTTGACCATAACTAGAGTTATACACATCAAAATAATATGGTTGTGGACATTCTGGAAAGCTTATAAAATTTCCTACAACTTTATTTTAATCATCGTAATGTGATTCAGTAGTTATCTAGGTCAAACAATTCAATCTTTCAGATCTATCCAGAGAGTAAGCATTTCTGATAACATACTTCTAACAGCCATAATTCTTAAACCATAAGACCTATGTCTATGAAAATTTAATACCAGGTAAATAAGTGAGTTATCTACAACTTTGTTATTAACCATATTTACAGAAAAGATCATTATCATTATGAAATCATCACCACAATAGAAACTATACATGAAGCCATCTAGTTTAATTACAAGGCAATAATTAACTAGCTGCCTATAAACAAATACTTCTAAGCCTAACTAATAGTATCAACAGATTATATGCATCACACACACCACAAAAAACATCATGGTTAAGCCTAACCAATTTATTTATATTCATTTATTAATTTTCTTAGACAATAAGGTGATTTAAAGGATAAATATTTTCAGTGCTCAATAAATATTGAGAAAATTACAGTAGCCTACAAATCACCCTAGTAGTCTACTGTACAAATTTCATGCCATTTGAATAAGTATAGCTACCTTTACAAAAATGACAAGTTACATATGCTTATTTTAGCAAAAATAGTTTAGCATAGTGAAAAGTGTCAAGCAATAGATTTAATATTTTTCTTACTTTCCTCCTAGCATGAGAATACTGTGTAAAAATTTGTATGATAATATGTTATGTATTTTTACTCTAATTAATTTCACTAGAAACTAGCAATTAATTAGGATTAAATATGAAGACCATATTTCAAGTATGCTTACTATAGGTTTCATAATTTTTCCTAGCTAGATCATGTCAACACTAGACCAGCAAAATTGGAATCATATTTTTATCACTTTCCTAGCTCAAGTTATGCATTTTACAAGATATAAACTACTTTAAAAGCACTTATCTTGCTCAATTTAATTCTCCTAGAAAAATACCCTAAATAGTAGATTTCATATTTTTATCAAATAGTACACTTCAAGGTGAATCCAACAAAATTTGGTTCACCCCATTTGGATACTATTAGCTCTAGATATAATTTTTTTGCAAGTTTGCATTCAAATCTATGAAAATAAATCAGGAAAAACATTTCAAATACCGACTGACAGCTGGGACCCACGGGTCAACGGGACCCACACGTCAGCGACACACAGAGCAGGGGCATGGCTTGATCAGTGAAAAGCTCACCGACGGCGAGGTCACCGGCGGTAGCGTCACCACTGACGTGTTCCCCAACTCAACCCGCACCTACAGGTACCTTTGGTTTGCTCGGAGGTTCACCGGAGCTAGCTCATCGGCGAGCATGGTGGCTCGGCGGTGGGGCGCTGCGGCGAGCCCATCGTCTCTGGTGATGGTGAGCCTAGGCAAGCACTGCTACAACATCTACAAACCCTAGCGAAGCTCTACGGCGTGGATTAGGTCAGGGTGGAGCGGTGGTGAAGCTTGGTCACGTGCATGGTGGCACGACGACGCGAGCACGACGGCGGCACAGTGATGTTCCGGTGGGAAAGGTGACGCAAGCGTGCATTCGTCTTCCCCACGAGCTCCGTCGTCCTAAGGCTAAACCCTAACGCCTAACTGCGAGAGAGAATGGCGATCGAACAGGCATGGCCACAGTGACGTGCATGGCGGCGGCGCTCTTGGCTCACGGCGGTGCGGCTCGCATTCCGACACCGGCGACGTGGTAGCGGCTCAATGAGCAATAGCTATAGCTTCTAGGACCTACGATGAAGATGAATCAAGAGAGAGAGAGATGGGAGGAGCGTTGGATAGGGTTGGCCACGGTAGCTCGGAGCTTGGCGGCGCTCCGTGGCCATGGCGACAACGGCAACGGCCCATAGGCCTTTACCTTGGCTTGAACTAAGGCAATGGCGGGTCGGCGAGGTAGAGGAGGTGATGGCTGAGCGGTGTGCGCGAGCAATCACACAATGGCACGGTGGTGGTGGTGTGCAAGCTCGACGGAGGTGAGGCAGCGATGGCGCGGTGCTCATCTTGCTCTAGCGGGTGAAGGAGAGGCAGAGAGAGCGAGAGTGAGTGAGCGCGGTGGCTTCGCCTCCCTTTTCCCCCCTACTGGCCCAACCTATCGGTCCGATGCTGGCATGCTACCGTGACGTCGACGCACGTGGCCTGGGCGCGGTCGGCCACAACGCCACCCGATTCAAATCGGCTAAGTGCTGATTTAGTTGACTGACAGCGCTACTTCGTGCCTCTATATCTCCTAATTTTGTTTGAGTTAGCAAAAACTTCTTTAAAAGAAATTGTAGAGTTATGTGAGTACTACAACTTTTCTTTAATGATCATGGTCTAATTAAAACTAGTTTTCAAACTATATTGCTCCAAAGTAAGGTACTTTGAAACTAAAAACAACTTCAACACTTAGAAAAATTCTTAAGTCACCAAACAACATTTTATTGAAACTTGTGAGCTCTATTTGAACATGTTAGACACTGAATTAGCTCATGGCCCTTAAATAAAGTTTGTTACCCATGATGTGAACTACAACTTTTATTTAGGTCACATAGCCATACAAACACGCTAAGCCACTGTTCAACTTTGGTCAAACTAGTATCATGAAAATGGCATTTCAAATGAAACCAACACCTAGAAGCAAATTTGGTCTATGTCATGAATATAAACATTGTTCCAATTACCATCTTAGATGTGTCTAAGGTGTTTTCATGACCTTACAACCATTTCATACATTGGTCATACATGATTACAAGCATAAGCATATACATAAAATCAACATTTCATGTGATAAGGTATAAGAATCAAATGAAATTTTATATGCTCATGCTCATGAATGCTTGGATGATGATTGTGCTCATGAAATGCAAATGCCAAATGCAATGCTTAACACTGGGGTGTTACACACATGGCGTGACCATAATACCCCGCGTGTCTTTCTTTTACTCGACCACGTGTCTTGATGCTGTATATCCACGTGTCAGTATTTTGTTGGGCCACGTGTCGCGCCCTAAGCTACCCATGTTTCTTTTTCTGATTCGACCACATGGTAGGATGGATTTGTACCACATATTTTGTTTGTATTGGCCCACATGCCCTGTTGTGGCTATTACACATGTCATTCACTGGTTCGTCCATGTGTTAGATTCTTATTTAACAACGTGCCTGTGCCAAATCTACCATGTACACACCAATCATTACATTAGAGAAAATGATTTTAGATCTACACTGCTGCACAAAATGATTACATGCATAATTATATTGAACTTGAATCAAATAACAACAGTTCACCTCAGTAGCAAACCACTGACAGAGTTCACATATCAAGCCGCTAAAAATTCACATCAAAACAACAAACAAACCACATGTTCACTGCATCAACAAGACTGAGAGTTACCAGCGCTTATGAGCATGATATGCTCACAGAGCTTATTGTACTCCTCCTATATCTGTTTCTTGAACTCATCAAACTCCCTATCAGTGTTTTCTGCCTTCCTCTTCAGTTGATCTAGTTGTTTGGCGAGGACAATGAACTTTCTTGATGAGCAGGAAGCCATTCCCGAAGTCTGGAACAACTTGTCCTAATACCAGTATTCTTCAAAGAAAAGGTGTGTGTAAGCATGGTGCTTATACGATGCTCTGCCTATGAATACACCCCGTTCCCTGGTTGTGTGGTAGTAGCGGGAGGTGACATCCCCATCTATCCTTTGTAGTCCATACCGATTTGAGTAGGTTCTTAAATTATAGGATCATAGTCGCATTGGTAGAGTTCTCCTTCGTGGTGCTCTACTGTCTAAGTGGTGTCCCAAAGTGCACAAGAGTAGAGTTAGTCTTAGCTATAGTCAGATATATATATACTTTGATCCTGTAATAAGAATACCTAGGGCATGGCACATTCTGGTCACGAACCAAACATGCCATTGGTCTCCAACCAAACACGCCCTCGAAGCCACACTTGTGGCAAGGTTTGGCATGAAAATGAGTCTATGAGATGTGGGGTAGGGTGCTAAGAAAGTTTGGCGTGCCATAGGTGTGGCTGTTGGTATATTTTAACGCACACAGATAAATCCACAAGCGCACGGATACCGCTGTAGCTTTTACCCGGAGGTATTCCAAGTATCGTATCCATAGGGAAATGTGTGAGACTAACTACGGTCTAACTTAACTAAGGGTAGCAACAAGGTTAGGATAAATAGGAGCATAGAGAGGATAACTAAAGTTCTCTAGTTTCGACTTGGGTAAGCTTACGTCTTCTACTATTCAACTAGGGACATTACTGGGGAAAGACACCAGCAGAGGATGCTTTCCTTCGCAACTGCGTCCTACGTGCGCCTACAGATGGGAGGTGGACTACAAAGGATCAACGAAGCTATATAGTACATGTTATATAGAACTTATGTCACTCACGCGATCTACCATCTTTCAGAATGCAGGGTGCATCCACGATTAACCTAAGTCTAAGCACCACGCTTACACTTACGATTAATACTCTACCCCCCTAGGAAGAGAATAAAGCACTCAAAAGAGAGTCGTAAACCTGAAGAACAATATAAACAAGATGCTTACTTGAATCAGAAGTTGATTACCAGAGATATCTCGAAGGCAAGCTCAAATAGAAATTGGATCCGCCAAGGTACAAGCCGTAGAGAGAGCACCGACAGGCCGGCACCTCCTCCAAACTCTTCCCTCAGTCTCTATCTCACTATCATTTATAAGACTAGATCCTTTGGAGGAATAATCTTCTCTTGATAGCTAGCTCTAATCCTCTGATATGAATTAAGATTTCAGGATGGCCCAGGGAGGGGGTATAGGGCTGTTTATATAGGCCGAAGAGTCCAACATGAGCCCTTAGATCAAACCGACTTAAAGGACGATGTAGATGCAACCTAGGAGGCGGTGGAGAACTGGCATTGCGACGCGGAGGCTAACAGGTGGGCCTAGGGGCCGGACGGCCTGTAGGTGGGGCCGACCGGCCCCACATGGCAGCCCCTCGGGATCTGCTTAGGTGGAGAGCCTTCTGGAGTCTTCTAGAATCTTCCAACGTTATTTATGGGCGGAATTCCATAATTTCCTTTGACGAATAGGTCCCTCTTGACGGTTTTCTAGATAAACCCTGCTAAAAACACAGATTCACCAAAACTCGTGGAATTTATTATTTTAAACCTCTATACCTATTTTTGGTGATGGAATTAAGTATAAATACAAGTTATGTTGACGGTTTATAATTGGTGTTATGGACCGTCAACAGTGGCAGTGAACCAAACAACTGCCGAAGAAACTATGGCGCGACGAACTTTTGGCGTGGCAGGTTTTGGTCACCAACCAAATAGACCAGAATCCATTACTAAGTTGCTCAATTTCTTCCAAAATACATGTCATTCTGGAACTTTGTTCACATCCCCCAGTCCCCCACCTTTTAATCTTGTAGATGCTGTCAAGAACCATCCGAAACGGATGTCAAGGCCATTGTTCAGCATATATATCATGTTTTGAGTTCCAGTGAATTTGTATTTGCGTTCAGATCAAACACAAGTACTTCCTCCGTCGTAAAATAAGTGTAGGATTCTTGGAGAAGATCAATGTTAAATAGAAATTACATATTTATCCCTATCTATATTTATAACAAAAGCTATAATGTTGTGAATTCTTGATGATGATTCTATGAGTTGAAAAAAGTGAATGTTTTGTATGACTTGTAAAAGATGGATGATTCGGGATCCTATGAGGGCACCAGAAAAACTTTGAGTTGGTATAATTTAGGCGGTTTTGCCATAGATACATGTTTAGGCGAGACCAATGTTGGAAGTATCAGTAGCATCGATCGCACTTGTCCATGACTGGTATAGGACAATATAAGCAGTGTCGTCCTACGAATGACCACCGGGAAGTACTCGCACCTGTATTGAAACGTCTCATTGCGAAGTAGTCAAACAGTGAGCAGTTGTGTCGAAGATGTGCACTCCCAAAAACCTGATTGCCCACCACACTAGAGCAAATGTCATAGATGGACGGCGGTTCTGGAGGCTTTGCTCTTCCAACAGCGGCTGGAGTGGGTAGCCAGGGCACGGCAAGCTTTTGGAGTGCTCTAGAGGCGTCAGTGCATGGCTCCAAGCATGTGAGTGTGCCATGGGGTTCTTCAGGACTAAGCAGTGAAATACACTGTGGCTATTAGGACGGACACCTTTACATAAACTTCGCAGCACGAGGGTTTACTATTGTGTATAGTTGTACTTAAATAAACTTGTTCACCAAGTTCACCAAAAAAAAAAAAACTTGTTGAAGGTGTATATGCCCAAATGACGTGAAGTCAAAATGGTATCAACAGGAAATCAATCATTGATCTTGTGAGGTGAAATCATTTACCACTTCCTACTCATGATCCTAAAGTACGCACAATTTCAGGTCGGGTTAGTGCAGTTTGTTGGGCGATTTGGAAAACTGAGAATAAAGCTTGTATACCAAGAATCTATCTGAGATTATCTATTATGATCTATATGCTTGTGCTCTTATGCTGTTATGCAACACTGAACAGATCTTCACTCTGGGCCTCTGGGGAGGTGCAGGACATGTTGCTGGAAGATGTCTGTATCATGTGCAGGCGGCGAGGAACATCTCGGTGGTGACTGAAGACGTCTCAATGACTGTTGTCCAGAAGTCAGTGAGTCGGTGACTGCATGAAACGAACCTGGAGGATGAAGATGTCTGTGCTGGCTGTAATCGTCTAATTGGAGTCGGCGTGTTTTGATTGATCTTTAGCCTCGTGTATGTAATAATGACATTTGGTAGCTTGCCTTCTGCTTTCTTCTAGTGATGGTTATCTCTGAGTCAGGGGGCAGTTGTCATGGAGATAGCTAGGCCTTTCGTCTTTCTTTGTTATGTTCTTTGTCTTCTGTACTAACACTCATGTATTTCAGATTTTCAGTTGCTTGTTAATGGAAATGAGGAACAGCCATTGAAAAACTGCATGAACTGTCAACATTCTCTGTATAGGTAGTGCATTGTAATGTTGAGAAGAACTTATTAAATCCAATCCCAAGTCGTAATTAGGTGCTGTTGCAACTTATGATTTTGGTTAACATCAAATTACTGAGAACATGACTTGCCGCAAATCGAAACCATGCTACTGATAGTTCTTCAGAGCATCACTCAGACATGGTGATGGCATCTGGAGGTAAAGCCTGCTTCAGAATACAAGTGAAAAACCATCAGTACCAGCCCAGCCCTCAAATATGGACTGATCTCGATCATCACAGAATAAAGGAAAAAATCATCAACTTCACTTAATCTGCTCTGACTCATTCATGCGTCTCTTAGACAGCAGAATCAACATGCATTTAAACTTCCCATCACTTCAATGCTACATGAACGCCATCAGTTTGGTGTTTCATGAACAAGAGAAAGCCCTTTTGCAGGCAATCTTGCAAAATATAAACTAGAGATTACTATATATCCATCTATATATATATATATATATGGGCTACGTGGAGGCCGTCTCACGACAGCCACAATTACCAGAGCTATTCAGCCTGATTCGGCTGAGATTGCTGTGGCTGAAGCTGCACGACTTAGCTATAGTAGAGTCTTGTTGTTGAGCTGCAGCGGCAGCCCAAATAAGCTGCAGTGAGCACAGCAAACATTGACTGCCCGTCCAGCATGGACCAAAATGAGGCACAACATCAAGGCATTATTGGCACTTGGCAGCATAGGATTCACATTCTAAGCAAAATCTACAGAACAAAAGAGCCAGGTGCAATTATTTTGACATCTGACACCAAAACATCACACAACCTTTGCAGCTTGCTTCATTCCTGTAACAAGAGGCAAGTCAATTCAGAACATTTCTTAGCTCTATACTTGCAACAAATAAGAATGTTCATGCATAAAAATTAAATTGGTGGTTCAAGCCTTATCTTAATGAAAAAAACTACCTAACATTCTGGGACCAAGGGAGTACCGGAGCAGTAAGCTTCTGAATATTTGATTGCAAGTTCCAATTAAATTTATAACATATAACACACAAGATGACCATGCACATTCACTGGCATGTAATCAGATTTGTTATTTTTTGCCTGGTGCTCTCCCAACATATGAACGCTCATTAATTTAAAACATTTGAGTTTAACCTACTAGCCATCAAATAGTCAACAAATCTTAAATTGTGTATCAAAACTCAACCTAGTGCATCTCCGTGTTGTAGCCCTACCAACATATGAAAGTTCATTAATCTGAAACACTTGAGTTTAACCTCTAGCCATGAAATGGTCAACCAATCTTTTTTTTTTGAGAAAAATGGCCAACCAATCTTAAAATCACGCGTTAAAACTCTATGAAGTATCTCCATCTCATACAGGAATGAAAAGATTGATGATAAAATAACAAAACGAGGATATTATTACATCACATATAAGCATCTGAAGTGTAAATCAGAATGGAACAAAAAGAAATAGGTATGACTACATTATGTAATTAAGGTCGTTCACTTTAAGGGACACGATCATTTATAATGATGAGCCACTGTCGAAACTATTTTCTTTACATTTCTATTAGCATGTACTACCAAGAAACTAACTACTTAGGCAGATCAGCAAACAATTATTGTTGTAAAAATTACTGAATTGAAAACCAAAATACTAGCTGTCAATTCACGCTGAGAAGGAGAGCGAATCAACCTGTGAGATCACTTGATCAAGTCGGACAGAGTCTTGATGACCTCTCTCTTGATGTCACATCTCTTGAGAAACAATTTGGCATCAGCCATCCTTTGCTTCTTGATCTTGGCGTTGAGCAAGGCGGCCTTGCCATCAGCAATATTGAGGAATGCGGCATTGTACATGCCTGGAGTTTTGTGTTCTCTCTCCAGAGCCTTCACAGCCTGCGCGAGGTACCAATAGGTCTCACTCTTCTCCTGCAAATGCTTCTCTGCATTGGAAGCAACCTCCTTCCTAGCTCCTTGCCTGGCCACAGCCTTAGAAGCCGGGGGCTGCTTGGCGACCTTCTTCCCGGCCGCAGAAGCCGCAGCCTTCTTCAGTGGACGCGGCTTGGCGACCTTCTTGGCCGCCACTGCCTTCCCCGGCAACTTAGCGGCCTTCTTAGCTGCCACTGCCTTCTCCGGCAACTCGGCGACCTCCTTCGCTGGCGTTGCCATATGCGGCGACTCGGTGTGGTGGTCCTCCCCGGCGGCTGCAGGCTTCTCTGGCGGTGGCGACTTGGAGGGGACATCCGCTGGAGCCTTCTTCTTCGACGGGGACGGCTCAGCGAGTTCGGCCGCGGCCACCGTCCGCTTCATTGGGGACGGTTTGGTGAGCTTAGGTGAAGGCACATTCCCCTCGGGTGGGGTCTGTGGCTCCGGCACACCTTGGAGTTGCGGCGGCGGGGGTGGGCCCCTCTTGGCGGCCACATTGGACGATCCGACTGGCTCGCCTTCGTCTTCGTCGTCCTCCTCCTCCTCGTCATCACTCTCATAGCTGTCGCCTTCTTGGCCTGCCGGCGCCAGGATTGAACGGTTTGTGGTGGGGCGCTGCTCCGCCTCGTGTTCGTCGCCGGAGGAGGAGGAGGAGTCCTCCTCGGATGAGGACTTGGTGTGGTGGTCCTCCCCGGAGGCTGCAGGCTTCTCCGGCGGTGGCGACTTGGAGGGGGCATCCGCTGGAGCCTTCTTCTTCGACGGGGACGGCTCGGCAAGCTCGGCCTCGGCCGCCGTCCGTTTCATTGGGGACGGCTTGGTGAGCTTGGGAGAAGGCACATTCCCCTCGGGCGGCGTGTGTGGCTCCGGCAGACCTTGGAGACGCGGCGGCGGGGGTGGGCCCCGCTTGGCGGTCACATTGGACAATCCGGCCGGCTCGTCTTCGTCTTCGCTGTCGTCCTCCTCATCATCACCCTCGGAACTGTCGCCTTCTTGGCGCACCGGCGCCAGGATTGAACGGTTTGTGGTGAGGCGCTGCTCTGCCTCGTGTTCGTCGCCAGAGGAGGGGGAGGTGTCTTCCTCGTATGAGGAGGAGGAGGCCGAGACGATGGCCGCGTAGGGCGTTCGAGTAGGCGGCTTGGGGGCCATGGGGCCGCCGGCGGGTTGACAAGGAGGGTTCACTGTTCAGGTGGGGGGATTTTGGGGACGAGACGGAGTGGGAAGATGAGGAGGCACACCGCACACACGGGTGAGGGTGACTGCCGCTCTCTCTCCAAACTGCCGCTCTCTCTCCAAAACAACATGTGACTATGTAGGAAAAAAAGAATACAAGCCATTATATATAAATTTCAAAGGAGAAGAGAAAGCAATTTCTCGATCAAACATGGTCGATTAGTCCAATCTCTTTTTAATGAAATATATGTAATGATGCTCTATCCAATTGTTGGTCATTTTGTATATATATGTATGTTTAGAAGCGCGAAGATTTGGCACCAAAGTTTAGAAGAGAAGAGCACGTGAATTGAAGTTTATATATAAGATTTGACCATATGTGTGTCCAAGCAGTAACAAATTTGTCCAATTCATTTCTAAAATATCGCATGTTTGAGGAGAGGAGCAGGCAGTTAGGACCAAGGTTTTATTATTTTGTAAAAAACAAAAAAGGCAACTCCGAGCATTATTTCTTTGATGATAGTAGTCTAAAGCGGAGTGTTTGGTGACCTTATGACCGCTTATTTTGGTAATTTGATTCCCTTCTAAGTTTGAAATCTCCAATTCTACTCAATAGTGACATATGAGCAAGAATTATGCCAAAGATCCTTAATAAAGTACCTAAAGGCAAGTCTCTAATCATCGACATTAGGTGATAAATCTCTATGATAAATTATATGTAAAATCTTTATAATACACCACATTACCGCAAGTTACCAGGTTTGTCCTATGCTTCTTTCGGTTGTCACTACTTTTAAAATCACAGATTTTGTCTTTGCAAGACTAAGGTGATCATCGGTGCGAGGTTCATATGTGCCCCTGTGGTTCGGATTTGTGATGAGTGATTGTCAACGTGATTCGCGTCTTGGATTGATTTTGTGAACTAACTATGGCGTAGTTGGGTTGTACAACATGTCTCTTGACTTGTGGTGCGCATGTGTGAAGGTCGGAGGCGATGGTCGATGGAGAGGTGAAGGTCAAGTAGGGACGTGCGGCTGCGCCGATGAACTGGGAGTGGTGAAGGGTGGACATGAGGCTTGGACCGAGGGACCAGGAGGCGGGGCATCCATGGTGGCTGACATCTGGGGACATCGACAAGCGCAAGTGTGCATGGAGTGACCGTGTTGATCGAGTCAAGACAGCGGACGTTCAAGTCGAGCGGAGGCTCTAGAAGACTTGGCGTCCGGGCGGTCAAGGATTAAGTGACACGCGTCGAGTTGCGGGGGAGGCGTATGGAGTACGCTACTCGAGGACGGTTTGGTGGTTTGGGCCTCGAAACCATCAGGTGGACGGGTTTTGGGTTTGGGCCTCATAACCCGAGCAGAGGTTCCGAGGAGGAATGGGGCGGCACGTGGCGAAATCACAAAGGTTGCGTCGAGACGAAGCAAATATGTGCAGGAAGCATGGCTGTTCGATCGACAGAAATCGGGTTGGACCATAATGCCCTTAGGCTAGGTGGTTCGCCCTAAAATATCTAGGGGCACTAGTGGAATTATGTAATAGGCCTATAAATAAGATGGGCCTGCCTCCACTCAGTCTCACCTCTTGAGCATTTTCATTTCCACTCTCTAGTTTCCCCCCTCTAGGGTTTGCTCTTTAGGTCCACAGATGAATTGACTCCACTGTCTGTGTAATCGAATCTTTCTAAGTGGGAAGAGAGGCCTTAACCTCTTGGTGTCCTCTGGGCTTCAAGAATCGAGTTCATGTTCTTGTGATTTTGGTTTTGGTGTTCTTCCTCTCCCGGTATCCCATTTTCTTATTTGGTGATTTCCTTGAATCCGAGCTTTTGGGGTGTTTTGGGTTGGATCAAAACATGCAAGGACATCTAAGAATCTTTCCCACCAACTAGTTTGGGTAGATTCGACTCGAGTACGATTTGAGGAAATCCCATTCTTCTTGATGGATTTTGTGATTGCTTGAGATTTGTTGGTTTTTGGGTGTTGATGTCTTGAAGATATCTTCTCAACACTCCTAGGAACCTCTTTACAAATTTCAAGTCGATCCGAGTTTATTTGGTCGAGTTTTGGACTTGAAATCGATTTTTTCCCAAAATCTGCTCATACATTCCAAACATATCCGGGGTGAATTCCGGACGTGTCTGGTAGGTCAAACTTTCGAGTTTGGAGGTGAAATTTGGTGGAGATCTTCCCTGAGTTGTTTAGAAGCTCTGGTTAAAATTTCATAATTTTTTGACACCATTTGATTTTTCTCCCAAAGTCGCTCTATGCTGTTTAGCATACCAGACATTTTTGGTATTCATATCGGACGTGTCTGGTATGTGCTGGCTGCGCTCAGTTTAGCAGCTTTTCTGAGGTCATGTTTATCGGACAAGTCCGGTGCATTTCGTGGATAGGTCCGGTGTGAGTTGCTGACGTGCTGGTTCTTCCGCGGTTTGTGTGTTTGAGCTCTGCTTTGCGATCCGCTTTTTGCATTGGTTTTCCATCGAGCCAAGGAACCTATCTAGGTACTCTCATCACCAGTTGGCTTGGATATTTTAGATTCAGGAACTCACTTCTCTATAGGAGTTGGGCATCTCATTTTCTGTCATTTGGTTTGGGAAGCGTTTCTTGCCATGTGTGGTGTCCCGTTGTGTTCCTAGGGACCATCCACCCACTCATTTGGGTCGTAGACATCACGATGTTTATTTCGCGTGTTTGGCGGTGATTTTGGGATAGCAGCTAAATATTTGGAAAGAAATTTGAGGCTCCCATATACCCCCCTCTGGTCACCATTTTCGGTCCTTCAATTGGAATCAGAACCGGTTAAGAATCATTCCACCTTAATCGGTCTGTGATCCACGAACGCGACATGGAGCATAGTTCTGGCAAGCCATCGTTCTTCGATGGAACAAACTACCCCTACTGGAAGATCTGCATGTCTACACATCTTCAAGGCATAGACTGGCGGGTC
This sequence comes from Miscanthus lutarioriparius, assembly GCA_904845875.1. Taxonomy (NCBI): domain Eukaryota; kingdom Viridiplantae; phylum Streptophyta; class Magnoliopsida; order Poales; family Poaceae; genus Miscanthus; species Miscanthus lutarioriparius. The sequence continues at coordinate 86,683,623 of CAJGYO010000001.1, read as the reverse complement.
TAGGAGATTTGTGAGAAAGCTAATTACATTGTGCTTGGTGCTCGTATCACTCAGGAGCAGATTGACTAGCACAATGCTAATAGCAAGGCTCGTAGTGTTCTCTTTTTTAGTCTTTCGCTTTCTTAGTTTGAGCGGGTTTCTGATCTCACTACTGCTCGAGAGATCTGGGTGAGGCTTCAGAGCTATCATGAGGGAACTGCATAGGTCAAAACCGGACTCTTTGAGACATACAAAAGTGAGTATGAGAACTTTGCTCAGTTGGATGGAGAGTCCATCGATGCTATGTTTTCTCGCTTCTAGACGATTATGAACAAGATGCAGGCAAACAAGCCGCAGCTACCCTATGACGATCATGAGAGGGCTCTCAAGTTACTATATGCCCTAGATCATTGGGTTTGGGATGTGAAGGTGTTCGCAATTGTTGAGTCTGCTAACTACGACACCCTCACTGTGGATGAGCTTTTCAGCAAGCTCAAGTCCATCGAAATCGATTACCAGACCCAATCCAAAATCAAGAACCCATCTGCACAGACCATGGATTCGGTCTCAAGTAATGGTTCAAGTTCTTCAGCTAACCCTTTAGAGATTTCCTTTGCCTTGTCTTCTTTGGTGTATGTTATAGAGGAGCAGATGGAGGCACCTGGGGACGATGAGCTGGCACTGGTCATCAACCGGTTCACGTGGTTTCACAACAACTGCATGAACCACCGGCACGGTGGTGGTCCAAAGGATGGTTGCTATGGCTATAGAGACCCCGACTACTTCATCACCCACTGCCCCAAGAAAAACAAGCACTCCTCTAGCAAGCACGACGCCAGCATGTGGAAGGACAAGTGTGAGTACACCTCCGGCAAGCACAAGTCGAAGGAAGAATTTGATAGGGAGGCACTCAAGAAGATGTACCTTAAGAAGGCCAAGGCCTAAGAGCGCGCCTTCCTCTTCTCCCTTAGCGACCTCGATAATAACTCCGACGATAACCACACTTCTTCCCCTTTTGAGCGATGATGAGTCCGAGAGGAAGTGTGAGGACAAGCTGAGTGGGCTCTGCTTCGTTACCAACTCCACCCATGGAGGATTCTGCGCCATGGTAGCCAATGATGAGGAGAAGGCCAGCAAGGACGAGGTTCCTATTGATGATGACACTTCTGAGGTAACCCCTTCCATCGACGATCTTGTTGCTAAGCTTGAAACCATGAATGACACCTAGCTTAGTCAAGATAAGCTGCTAAAACATGCTGCCCGTGAGAGGAAAGAATTTAAGGACAAGCTAGAAATTGTGCTGAAGGAGCTTGATGTTGCTAAGAAGTGTGTTGTGGTAGTATCTGACGAGGTTGAATGCGAAGCATGTGCTATTCACATGTCTACCCTTGTTGACTTGCAATCTAAGTATGTTGCTTTGCCTGATGAGAATGGTGAGTTAAAGTCCAGATCTGGCTTGTTGGGTGTGTGTAAGTCCTGCTCAGGCTTGCAATCTGAGCTGGCAGAGAAGGCTGCTGTTGACACCTAAAGTGACAAACGGGTAAACCACAAGCGTACGGTTATCAATGTAGCCTTCACCAGGAGTATTCTAGGTATCATATTTCCACAGAGAACATGAAGTGAACTAACTAAGGATCAAGACTGTCCTATGATGATACAAAAGAGCATATGTAACTTGGGTAGAGAGGATCTAGATAGCAATGATATCTGGTAAAGATAGTAGTTATGAAGGGTTTGTCACCCACCTGCTTACAAGAGGCGATAGGTGAGACAATAGGGGATGAAACCCTATCCCTAAGCGGCTACCTTGTTATTGGGGCCCTACCTTTTAAGGACTTGCCTACAACATGTGGTGGACTGCAAGGGCTAGATAGAGCTATCACAAACAATCCGTGCGACAAGCGGTCTACACAAGCAAGATATAGTCTAGACACCACATCTACACTATACTTACTACTCTAACCTTGCGCCACTAAGTTCTCTTAGAAAGGCTAGAGCACTCTACTAATGTAGAGCGGTGTACAGGTAAGAAGGCTATATAACTACTGGCAGAGATAGAATATCAAATTGTCGGTGCAGAAAGTGACCAACACGTAAATATTTGTAGTTTTGCCGTACGTTGTGATCGGAGGTGGCCTAGCACTCAATGACATAGGGTTTATACTGGTTCAGGCAACGTGCCCTACGTCTAGTTTGAGTCGGTCGGTGACTTTATTCCTGAGCCCAGGTGCTTGAAGTTTGCAATGGGGTTACAAACGAGAAGGAGAAAGATGGGGGGTACAAGAGGTCTAGTCGGACTCTGGTCAGAGGGACCGAGAGCAACGGGAGCCTCGCTATGTGCTAAATGTTCAAGCGTGTGCTCATGGTTTGAACCTGGTGGTTCTGCTATTGTGTACTAGTGAACTTGATCGATCTAATGAATCTATCTGTTGGGACAGAGCGCATCCCCTTTGATAGATGAAGTGGATGGCCTTACAAGTGAGAGGGAGAGAGTACATATGCTACTAAGCCTTGTTGCCCATGCCGGTGGGGACATGATGATGGTAGGCGCCCACAATACTATTGTATGTCAGAGCACATGGGAGGTCATGTTGTCTTCTTCGGGTATGGCAGACGTCGGCGCCTGCCACACTGTTGATACCCGGTAAATGCCGGCGCCCACAACACTGTCGATGCCTAGAGGCATGTGGGGGGAGCCTTATCGTATGGGAGTTAATGGCGCCCACAATACTATAGGGAAAAATGTTAGCGCCTACAACACTGCTTGGGTTTTGTCGTGCCAGAGAGGTCGTAGAGTACTATTTCTATAGGTGTACAGGGTACGGTCCCCGATATTGTGGTTTGACTTGTGCGCCCTGCCTTACTTTCTCCGTCTGTTTCCTGGTCCTTACCGAGCGAGCGTCCTCGGTCGGTTGGTCCCAGTTGGCTCTGATCGCACTAGTCGGAGAAAAGCAGTGAGCAGGGTTTTGGCGCATCCCCGGTCGGAGATGCGAGGTCGGAGTCAGAAGCGGTGTTTAGCCAGGCCTTCTAGTTGGAGAGGCCATCCAGAGGTGGGCTGGAGATCGAAGCGAGCGCTCCGGTTAGAGAGGCGGGCTGGTGTCGGAAGCGGGTGCCATTCCTCCTCGGCCAGGCCTTCTGGTCGGAGATTGGATCGACCCTCTGGCCTGTCGTTTAGGTACTTGGGCCAGCCCATGAGTTGCACGTTTGTTTGCAACATTGCCTACTGGGCTGAGCCTTTGTTGGGAAGCCGGTCCGTGAGGGACCCCGGGTTTATGAACCCGACAGGAGCCCCCGAGCCCTTGGGCTATTCGGGCAGAATCGTCTGGGGGGTTTTTCGTGTTGCCAGCGGGGGAGGTTTCGTTTTGTCAGCGGGTGCGCGCTAGCGCACCTGTGGGTGTAGCCCCCGAGCCCCCGGGTGATTCGAGTAGGATTGCCTAGGGGTTTTGTCAGTGGGCGTGTGTGCGTGTTTTTTTGTCGAGACGGAGTCGTCAACCAAGGCGTCGTTGCGTAGCCGAGGCGGTTTAGTTTTAGGGATCGGGCAAGCCAAAGCTCGTGGATCCTGGCGTTGATGCGCGCCGTGGGATTCAAGGCAGTTAGTTTAGGGATCGAATGAGACAGAGCTTGTAGATTCTGGCATCGGTGCACGCCGTGGGATCGGGTGAGTCGGAGTCATGGATCCTGATGGGGCAAGTTCGGGGTCATAGACCTAGGCGTTTGGTGTGCAGTCGAGGCATAGCCGAGGGATGGGGCGAGTTCGGGGTCACAGACCCAGGTGTTGGTGTGCAGTCAAAGCGTAGCCGAGGGATGGGATGAGGTCGGGGTCACAGACCTAGGTGTTGGTGTCTTGTGCCCCCGGGCCCCGTTTGGGCTTTGGTAGGGATCGGTTTGAGTTGTGTATGTTACCCCATCCTCGGTTTCTCACAACCGGAGGGGCTGAGCTTTGTCGCTTGCCTCGATCGCTCGGGCTTGAGTGACGCGCTCATTGAGCTCGCTAATGGGTATGATCGAGTGGAATCCGGGTCCATCATTCATGACGTGGTCGGCATATCCCTATTGTGACATTCCACTACTCCTTTACCTGCAACCCGGCAGATGCCTGGGTCATTCTGGAGACCGACCCGGGTGGGCCGCTAGCTTCCCCTTCGATGGAGATTCTATGGGTTTGACAGAGGCTTAGGATCGAACGAGAAGGTTGAGATGACCTTGTCCGCTTCGGGGCAGACTGGGCTAGGGCCACACGGGGCTCATCTACATTTTCTCCCCTAGCTCTGTTTGACGTGAGGTGGCCTCAAGCCCTTTGTGGGTCGGCCTTCGAACCCCGGTCGGTCGTTGCTCATGTTTGAATGAGGCAACTACCGCTTCATGATGCAACACAGAGCATTGTGATGCATTTCGTCGCACGTGCGATGCCTTAGTTCCTGAGCCCTCGGGCGATTTAGGGCCTGAATCATCCGGGGGAGCATGGGCGTATGGAATGAATGTGTGTATGAATGTATGAACGATTATAAAGAAATAGTGGGGGTTGGTAAGGTTACCTTGATGACTCGAGTGGCGGGGTTTTGAAGAGCTCCAATCGGAGATGTCCGATCGAGACCCGTGCTTATCATTCGTGACGGAGCCGGCATGACCTTCATGGGGTGTCCCTTTGCTCCTTACCTATCTCTTGGCATTTTCCTGAGCCATTCGATCGACTTTAGGAAGTCCGATGGTCTCTCCTGGCGGAGATCCCGTTGTTTGGGTTTTTTCAAGTACAACCTGGGAAGGCGGAGGGCCGCCTGTGAGTGGTGGTGCTTTGGTGCCTACGCCCGACATGCGGTAGTGGTGGGCCATACCTAGGCCACGTCCCGTCTGACCAGGCACCGTTCCGTTGATCAGTATGCGTCCCATCGGTCAGGGCATGTCCCACCATTTCCCATCCACATTGAATGGGGGAAGGGAGAGTTTTTTCTCTGATCTTTTGCCCTTCTTCAGTTGCCGTGCTTCCTCCTTAAATAGGGGAAGGGAGAGGACTTCTCATTGTAGTCCTTTGCCTGTTCTCCAACCATTGCCTTTCCTCCTTCTTCCTTCTCACCAAGAGTGCTTGTATGTCATGGCGGTTCCTAAGTGAGAGAGAGGGTAAGCGAGGGGGAGAACTCACAGATCCCTTCAAGAATTCGGAGTGCAATGTCGAGCTGGAGGCTGTCCAAGGTGGTGTTGGTCGTCTTTGCCTGAGGAGGGGCGGCTTCCACCAAAGGAGGTGGCATGCTGGATTCATTTGCGAGGCATTTTTCGGGATGGAGCCGTGAGTGGATTCTTTCTGGTGGATCTTCACCGGGCGAGCCTTGTCGAAGGGGAAGTTGCCTAGGACCATGCTAGTGGAGGGTTTCATGCCTGCAGCTGCTCAGGTTGGCCAGTTCATAAAGTTTGATGAGATGTCTTCTAGCCACAGTGGCCATACCTTGGCAGGCAGCGTCCCTGCACAGGAGCTGTCTCGACTGCATGAGAAGGTCAGGAGCTCCATGCTCTTCTACTGAGCATCTATGGGTGTGACGCCCTTGAGGTACCCATTGCGTTCACCGAAGTCGAGGGAGCAGAACCGGGGCGGGGTGTAACATCCCTATTGTTATAAAGTACTTAATAAGGTGATCATGTCATCATTATGCATAATCATCATGCATCAACTCATGAATGCATTTCGTGTTTATAATATAGCATGCCAATGTTATTTATGGAGTGTTTTATATATTACCTGAAATAATGTTAATATCAATAATTATGAAAACTTTGTTATGCATTCACTAAAAAAAGTTTACATTTATGTTATGAGTGTTGCCTTGTATGGTTTGAATTGAGTTCTAAGTTGTGTTGATTTGGATTTCCGAAAACCCTGATTTCTAGTGATTTGTTTTACCCCGAAAACCCATTTCAAAATCGAAGTACATTTTGGGGTTGAGCCTTAAAGCAAAAATGTAGAGCTTGTCGAGTTGTACAAAGTTGGTTTTTGGAGTTTTCAAAGTTGTTTAGAAAAATTTGAAGTAATTTAAAAAGGCGTAATTCTTTAAATGTCCCCTTTTTGAATTCAAATTTTCATTTCAAAATGTATACCGAATTTGGGTATGGTTATAAAAACAAAGTTGTAGAACTTTGAATTTTGAACAACTTTTGTTTTTGGAGATTTTTGAGTTGTTACATAAATTTGGGAGTAATTTGTGAAATTTGGCAAATGGCAATTATGTAATTAAGATGAACAGTACCGTCGGGCAGCTGTCACCGCCGGCGTGCTTCTCCGGGCTTCCAGTCGCGGCAGTGGCCATCTTTGGCATCGCGCTGGCGCAGAAAAGGCGCCGTCATGGCTTCCTCTTGCTTCTGAGCCACGCTTTAAGGCTTGCATCGCCGCCGTGCTCGTCCGTTTCTCCTCCTCTGTTTTCCAGTGCCGCCGTCGCTGCTCCGTTGAAGCTCACGCCGGAGCCACAGCACCCTTTAAGTCTCTGCAAATCATGTCACCTTGATCACCATCATCTTGTGATTCCATAGCACCCACTTGCCCTGGTCCTAGCCTGTTGCTTTGGCCGGCGTAAACCCGTCTTCTTCAACACCGGCAAGGCTTCGCCGTGATCTGCTCCATCGTGAACAGGGAGTTCGGGTGGGATTCTTATTTTGTCTTTTGCTATTTCTTGAGCATCATTCTCTCATGATGCTCATGCGCTTGATCATTTATCATTTAGCCAACTGCTTTCCTCAGAACGGAGCTTCACAGTGTGTTCACGCCGCCATCGTCTCCGCTGTCGATGACCTAGCTCCGCCTCACCTTAGCCGTAGTTGTCACGCGCATCATTTTTGAGGTGAGTCACTGATTGTGTTTAAGTGCTCAATTTTACCTCTACCATGCCTTAGTCACTGGACCATGGGTCGCCGGCGTGTTTTGCTCCGCCATGCCGCCGCACTCGCCACTGCTTGAGTTGTAGATCGTTGAGGGTTCGATTAAGGGTTCGGGTAGGTCCGTTAGAAGTTGCTGAGTACGTCGAAGACCTTTGTATCGCCGGGGAGGTCATAGAACATCGGCGCCATCTCAGTAGGACTCCACCGTGCCGCCATCATCGATGACGAGGACGCTGTCGTAGCTTGGATGTGCAACCAGTACCGTGAATCGATGCGCATCGTTGGGGAGGTCGTGTTGGTGCACTCCTTACCACCGACGACCACATCACCGACGAGAATGCGCCGGTCAGAGCCGTCGCCGCCGTGGTCAGCGCAGCTGACGGGTGGGGTCACCCTGTCAGTGCCGGTTTGATTTGAAAATGAATTTTCTATTTTTCAGAAATGATGGAATAGTGCTATAATTTGTTATTTTTGTGTAGATTTATTTAGAGCTCCAAAAATTATGCAAATTTTTGTGTGACTTCTCTGTGATATATATTATTTAGGAAAAATATGAAATGATGATTTTCAGTATGTTTTGAATGTGATAAAAATTGCTCAATTAATTAATAAATGAGTTTCCATGATTTTTCTAGGCTTATTAATTTATCCAAAAATTATGAAAATTGTTTTTCCACTTAGTTATCATGTGATGAACATTTACAAAAATTTTGAGGTCAATTGGAACAAGGTGATTTATTTCATAATTCTTAATTAAATAATTAATTCAAAAAGCAAATAGTAACCTTTAATGATTTAGATTTTGATTGAATTTTTGATTGAGTGCTGTCCTTGGGTCATTAGTTGGTAATGATGCTTGGCAATTGATGTAAGTGTTATGAAAAAGGTTTAGTTAGTTTGACTTGTAACTGTACCGTGAAGGAAAGTTGTATTCAAGTTATTACTTTTGCATCCATCGTCGAGCATCATATTTTGTATCTCGCATCATGTTAAACATGGCATTGTTACTACGTGTAGTGAACGAAGGTGAGCACGTGGTAGTTAATCAAATGGTTGAGGTGGTTAATCCGTCTGTTGAGGTCGGGTTGGATAATTGTGGTGTGACTCCGGAACCGGACTTTTCCGTCAACGAAGGCAAGCCCTGGATGCATTTAAACCGACCTTGTGTTTTACAAAATTATTTTGCTTTTGCTCTTATATATTGCATTAAGTGATTAGAAGTCTAGTGGAAACCTAATTGGTGCATTACCAACCTTGTTTTTCCATATCTACCTTGTTAACCGTTTTAATTTGTATATGGCTAGTTATGCTTAGTCATGCTTAGACAAATAAAGGTCGGGTGATTACCTGTCATCTGCGAATTTTAAATGGATCTTTGATTACGCTTGGTTATTTATGTTATCATGAAATATGAGCATATGGAGTAATAAATCTAGACCGGGCGAACTCGGTGTATGGGAGCCGCAAGACATGGAGTTCTTGTGAGCGGGTTCTTTTCGCCTGTGTCGATTAAGGCCCGTACCTTTGTTGAACCGCATGAGGTGAGACTTTGTAGTACTAACCACATACTCCGGTAAGCCTTAACTTGGCTATTCTATCACGAGAATGGCTACTCGCACACTGGGAGTGGAGAGATGGCTGGAATAGCGTGTACCCATGTGGCAATGGGCTGGATTGGTGGAGTACTATATTCTCGGGTGGCGTGGACCCGTTCTTGTTTTAGAGGATCTGAGGGTAGGTTGATATATGTAAGTCGGGGACCTACATATGTCGTGTGGTCTGGAATTCCTAGCTGGGTTTTAATCGGTTCGAATCATCGTTGCTCCTCGGTTATGGAGACTCACTTCTCTGTTCATCATCGTAGTTAATAAATGAAACTTGAGCTGGATTTGAGAAAGAGTTTGATATGAAGTTCATGATCTCATTACGGATCATGGCAGATTCATATGTGGTTCTTATGAAGTTTTATATGTTGAAGTAAAGAATTTTGTTAAAAATCTTTTACGCAAAAGAACTTTGATTATTGCTAAAGCCATACCTTGAATCCCTGAGCCTGCATTCCTGAGTTCTATCAGTTTTTATTTTTGGTTAAGTCTTGTTGAGTACTTTTGTACTCAGGGTTCGTTGACCCTTGTTGCATGTGAGGCTCATGAGCAGATCTGTTTTGGATCGTGCTGCATGACTGTTGTTCAGTGCGATGACGATAAGTAAATGTGTGGCCCTTGGGCAGGGCAACTTATTTGTGTGTTCGGTAATATGTTATAATGCCACTCCACTACTATGTTTTGAAATTTTAACCAAACTTAGTTGTATGGTTTGAAACAAATGGTTTGTAAACTATGTTATTGTAAGTCTTCCGCTAATCTTTACTCTGATGTATATATTTGAATAAACTGTTGTATACTATAATGACTCTGTAATGGGATCCTGCTCAGAAATCGTGGATGATTCAGGGTTCTCCGAGGATACCCGATAGTCTTCTTAAGTTATCGGGAACACATGCATAGATGTCAAAGGTCGTTGGACAGTGACAGGTGCATGTGGGCCCTATAATTTAGGAGGTTCTGCCACACGGGGACCTTGAGGTACTCGTTGCGTTCGCCGAAGTCGAGGGAGCAGAACCGGGTGGTGTCCTTGCGGCGGTGGTTATGTTCGGTGACATGTGCCGTGGCCTTCCCTTTGGCGTCAGCTGATGCCGTGGAGCAGCCATAGTAGTATTTGGAGTAGAAGTAGTCAACAAATGTAATCGTTAAGTTTTGGGGAGCCCCCGTGTGAACAGTTTTGTATCAATGAATGCATCAATTCTGTTTTTTGTGATTGGATCACTATTCGTTCCTTGTTTTTTATCCTAGCATAGCTTTGTTTTTATCCTTTCTTTTTCACACCTGCCCATTCGTTCCGTAGGCTACATCTTTTAAGAACCTAGGCATGGCCCGCGGGGCTCGACTGCTCGTCACCATAGGTCGTGGCGGGGTAAGAACAAAGTCACGTAGAGTAATTTAAAGGGATGGAATGCCCTTTTGTTTGGGCAAAAAGTTTTTACCATGTGATAGTAAAAAAGAGAGGTAGTATTTAGTATTGTACCCTCATGGAGCCCCTGAGTGACCCAGGCTAAAAATGTTTAGGTTGGGGTGCTTTATAGGAGCAAGTGTTGACTAAAAAAGTGGTAAGACCAAATATAGGTGAAAAAACGACATAGCTATTCAATGTTCCAAGTGTTGGTGAGAACGTTGCTGTTGTCGTCCTCCAGTCGATAGGCTCCTAGTCGGATCACTTCAGTTACGGTATAGGGTCCTTCCCATGGTGGAGAGAGTTTGTGTTTTTCCTTCGTTGATTGGGTCCTTCGAAGCACGAGATCATTGACTTCGAGGGTCCTCCCCCTAATCTTGCTTTTGTGGTACCTGCGGAGAGTTTGTTGGTAGCGAGCGGAGCAGATGATGGTTGTCTCGTGGGCTTCCTCGAGCAGGTCGATTGTGTCTTACTGAGCCTCCACGGCTCGGTTACGTTCGAAAGCCTTCACTCTTGGGTCGAGGTCGGAGGGAAGCACTGCTTCAGCTTCGTAGGTCAGGAAGAAGGGTGTGAACCTATGGATTGGTTTGGGGTCATTCTCTAGCTCTAGAGGATCGCTGGGACCTCTGCAACCCATCGTCCGACGTACTTGTTGAGTTAGTCGAAGATGTGTGACTTGAGTCCTTAGAGGACTATGCCATTGGCACGCTCGACCTAACCATTAGTATGTGGGTGTCCGACCGAGGCCTAGTTAATTCTGATGCCGTATCCATCACTGAAGTCCAAGAACTTCTTCCCGGTGAAGTTAGTCCTGTGGTCAGTGATGCTGTAGTTAGGAATGCCAAACCGGTAGATGATGTCGAGGAAGAATTTGATCACCTCTTCCGAGCGGATGTTGGTGATGGGCTTGGCCTCTATCCACTTGGTGAACTTGTCGACTACTACGAGTAGGTGAGTGAAACCACTTGGGCCCTTTTTGAGGGGTCCCACCATGTCAAGGCCCCAGACCACGAATGGCTAGGTGATGGAGATGGTTTGGAGCTCCTGTGCCGGCAAATGGGTTTGCTGAGCGTAGAACTGGCATCCTTCACACCTACGGACGACCTCATCTGCATCTTGTAGCACGGTGGGCTAGTAAAAACCTTGGCAAAAGGATTTTCTGACTAGTGAGGGCCGCGTGATGTCCGCAAATCCTGGCATGGACCTCGAGGAGGAGCTGCTTCCCCTGGTTGGTGGGGATGCACTTCATGAGCACCCCCGATGGACTCCATTTGTAGAGTTCATCATCGAGCGCGACGAAGGTCTTGGTGCGTCGAGCGAAATGTCGGGCTTCAGTCCTTTCGGGTGGGAGAACCTCCTCGAGGAGGTAGGCGAGTAGCAGCGCTCGCTAGTCAGTTTGATCGAGTGCCAATACGACGACGTTTGCGGGTGACATCATCATGGAGGTACTGGGGTCGGAGCCCCCGAGCGCTGGCTTAGCGTTGGGGTCGGAGCCCCCGGGCGCTGGCTTGGCGTCGAGGTCGGAGCCCCTAGGTGTCGGCTGGGCGTCGGGGTGTGTCTGGATCAGACCTTCTAGGATGTGGGCATATGGCTCATGGACGTCATTGATGAAGACCCTGTTTCGGGATGGATCCCACCTGGTGGCCAATTTTGCAAGAAAATCGGCGGTATCATTGTCCTTTCGGGGGACATGATGTAACTCGATCCCCTAGAATTTGTCCTCGAGCTTACGCACCTATTGGCAGTATGTTGCCATGAGTGGGCTTTTGCAGGAGGACTCCTTCATGACCTGATCAACAACCAGCTCCGAGTCGCCACGAACGTAGAGTCGCGTAGCACCAAGCTTGATGGCGATGCGTAGTCCATTGATGAGGGCCTCATACTCCGTGGCGTTGTTTGAGGCTAAAAAGTGGAGGCGGATGGCGTAGCAGAGCCTACTCCCGTCCGGGGAGATCAGAACCACGCTCAGACACAATGTATCCTAACAGCTTCCCCTTCAGAACCCCGAAAACACATTTTTTAGGATTCAGCTTGATGTTGAACCTTCAGAGGTTCGCGAATGTCGCGGCCAAGTTTGGGATTAGGTCGCAAGCTTGAGCTATTTTGACCACTATGTCATCAACATAGATGGCGATTATTGGTTTCGGTCGCTCGGCTTGATCGGGCGGGTCGATTTGGTCAGCGAAGCATTGCTGCATGCACCTTTGGTAGGTGGCACTAGCGTTCTTTAGGCCGAAAGGCATGGTTACATAGCAGTACGAACCATATGGGGTAATGAACAAGGCCACGAGCTGATCGGACTCTTTCATCATGATCTGGTGATAGCCCGAGTAGGCATCCAGAAAGGAGAGGGTCTCACAACCCGAGGTGGAGTTGACTATTTGGTCTATGCATGGTAAAGGAAAGTGATCCTTTGGACATGCTTTGTTGAGGCCAGTATAATCAATGCACATTCTTCATTTCCCGGTCTTCTTTTTAACAAGAATAGGATTGGTGAGCTAGTCGGAGTGGAATAGCTCTCTGATGAATCTGGCTGCCAGGAGTTTGGCAATCTCTTCGCCTATGGCCCTGCACCTCTCGTCGTCGAAGCGACGCAGGTGCTGCTTGGTGGGCTTCAACCCCGGGATGAGGCGCAGTGCGTGCTCGATGACCTCCCATGGTATGCCCAGCATGTCAAAAGGCTGCCATGCGAAGACACCGTGATTGGCGTGCATGAAGTCGACGAGCTCGCATTCCTATTTGGCCGGGAGCTAGTTCCCGATCCGCACCATCTTGGTTGGGTCGGTGGGGTCAATTCCCATCACGTTGGTTTCCTCGAGTGGGCGGAAGGCCGTCGAAGAGGTTGGTTTGTTGCAGTCTAGGACTACCGGGGTCGATGACTCCCGAGCCACAGGAGCTCGGACAAGTTGATGACCGTGGTGGCAAGCTCAAAATACTCGTGGTCGCACGTGAAGGCTTGCGAGAAGGCGCTGCTCACGGTGATGATGCCGTTCGGTCCCGGCATCTTCAGCTTGAGGTAGGTGTAGTTGGGGATCGCCATGAATTTGGCATAGCATGGCGGCCCCAAGATGGCGTGGTAGGATCCTAGCAAGTCCACCACTTCGAAGGTGAGGACCTCCGAGCGGAAGTTGGCTCAGTTGCCAAACATGACGGGCAGATGGATGCGCCGAGTGGATATGCCTGCACTCCTGGGATCACCCCGTGGAAGGGAGAACCCGCTAGGTGGAGTTCCGATCGGGGGATGCGCATGGCGTCGAGGGTGTCGATGTAGAGGATGTTGAGGCCACTACCTCCGTCCATCAGCACCTTGGTGAGGCGCTTCTTGCGGATGATGGGGTCGACGATGAGTGAGTAGCGTCCTGGTCTCACGACGTGGGAGGGATGGTCCCTCTAATCGAAGGTGATCAGAGATTCCGACCAGCTAAGGAAGGAGGGGACGGCCATCTCGGTGGCGCATGCCTCCCTATAGCGCACCTTGTGCTGGCATTTGGTCCAGATGGCATTGGATATGCCAAAGATCATGATGCATTCCTTAGGGTAGGGGAAGCCATCTCCGTCCTTGCTTGCCACGCCTCCTTTCTCGGCTGCTGCTTCTTTGCCGTCTCCTTCTTTTGGCCCACCGGCCTGTCGAAGGAAACATTAGAGGAGCTCGTAGTCCTTGTAGAGGTATTTGATGGGGTAGGCATGGTTGATGCATGTGCTATCCATGAGTTTGTTGAAGTGGTTAGGCAGGCCCTGTTGGGGCTGCTTGCTTGTGCAGTCAGTTGCGGCGACCAACGCGGTGTTGTCCGATCGGCGATGGTCCTTTTTGTTCTTCTTGCCCCTCTGCGTGGAGGGGCCCTCATCTTGGTCCACTCACTTGGCCTTGCCTTTGTCCTGGCCTCTGTTGAAGATTGCTCTGACTGCCTCCTCATCGGAGGTGTGGTTAGTGGCGACGTCGAGCAGGTCATGGCTGGTACGGGGCTTCAGGCAGCCAAGCTTGTGGATCAGGGACTCGTAGGTCATCCCTTAGAGGAATGTGCTGATGACGTCTGCGTCAACGACATTTGGGAGGGAGTTGCATCATTGGGAGAACCTGCAGATGTAATCCCGCAGGGACTGGCTGGGCTCCTGCTGGTAGCTCTTGAGGTCCTAGGAGTTACCAGGGTGGACATACATCCCCTGGAAATTTCTGACGAAGACCTCTTGAGGTTCGCCCAGTCACGGATGCTGTTGTGTGGGATAAATTCGAGCCACACCCGAACATGTTCCCCCACGCAGATGGGGAGATATTAAATGATGAAAAGGTCATCATCCACCCCTCCAGCTCAGCAGGTGAGCCGGAAATCTTCGAGCCAAATACCGGGGTTTGTCTCCCTAGTGTACTTGGCGATGTTGGTGGGCGATCGGAAGTGCGGTGGGAATGGCGCTCTCTGGATACGTCGGCCAAAGGCCCAGCATTGAGGCGAGATAGGGTCATCTCAACCTTCTAAGATCAATCCAGCCTCTAGCCGAGCCCATAGAATCCCCATTGAGGGGGAATATGTTTGAAGGCAGGTCAAGGAGCAACAGAACGCCACCCGAGGGCTTTGCCGACCCTGTAGCAAAGTGACGGGACTGAATTCCGTCCAAACATCCCCGTTAGCGAGCTCATCAGGCACGTCACCCGAGCCGTCGAGGCAAGCAACGCTGCCTCCACCCCTCTAGTTGTGAAAAACTACGGATGGGGCCACAGTCACAAAACAAGCCGACCCTTGACCAAATCCCCACCATGCGTGGGGGCTCGGGGAAGGCCGGGCGAGCAATGGGACCAAACGCACGGTCACGGAATGATCGTTAAAATCGTAAGTAAGGGGTATGTATGAATACAAGAGTAAGTTCACTGCCCTCACTTCGGTCTCCAGTAACATCCGGCCCAGCAACTGCAAGGGGCCGGATCTCACTCAGGGGCTAATAAAGGTATGAATACCTCCTTTTTTTGAAACAATCGATGCGTAAGACCTCTTCTTCACGTTAAAATTGGTGGCAAGGATTGTGGGAACAGATGAACGAGCGTGCCCGGTAAGATTGCAAAAAGCCCATGCCCTGACGGCCATGGTCACTTTGCTCACTAGCACGATCGAAATTTCCCCCTTGAAACACCTCGGACCCTATGGTCTTAACAAACAGAAGGATCGGATCGCATAAACTTTTTTTTCAAATGCAAAAGGGAAGAAATCAAGTTCAAACGAACAAAGTTAAATTACGAAACTGTTTTTGGGCACAAAAGTACCGACACTTGTCCATAGATTACAGATAAATGTTTATCAGACTTGACTGACTAACGACCCCTTCGGGGGAGAACCATGTCTTCAATTTTGCTTACCAGGCTTTCCGCGAGAGGAGTCACCGCTGCTTCTATTTCATCTAGCTCAGAGAGCTCATAGCCAGGCATGAAATCTAGGCTCATTGGCCCCAGGTTGATGTTAACATCATAATGTGAGTGGGCGATGGTGAAGGCCTAGATAATCCCCAAGCAAAAAGATTCCTTCTCCATCTGGCGCACCCGCGCTGTGATGTCCACGGCGTGGGCCGCAAGCGAGCTGGTCCCCTCCACCAGCACCACCTGCAGGTCATCGCAGACGATGCTAAGGCCAACCTTCAGGAGTTTGAGCTCATCGCTCTCCGCCTGAAGAACACTCCTCGCCTCGGTGAGATCCTTGGCAAGTCCGGCAGCTATGCCCTCGGCCTCTAGCTTCCGAGCCTTAGCGGTGTCAAGCTCGGCCTAGAGGGAGCTGATCCTCTGTTGCGCCTCATCACTCTCCCGGACGGCCTGGTCGTGCTCCCCGTGGACCGTACCTTGCTCCAAGTGAAGCCTCTCCGAGGTCTGGCATTGCTCGTCACACTCCCCATGTAGCTGGGTGACTGTCTCAGCGTCCAGCTTCGCCCTCTGCTCTAGGGCCATGGACCTCTACTCGGCTCATAGTTTGAGCTCCCACTCCTTCTCCACCTCATCCAGGAGGTCGATGATCCGCTGGCGGGTCTCAGCATCTCGCTGGAGTAGCTTGTCCCACTGCTTCTACACCCTAGCAGTCTCCTCCGCGTCCTGCCGCGCCCTCACCACCAGATCCTAGAGCATCCCCGCGGCATCCTCCGCGTGCCAGCGGGATTCGGCTTCCCACCATCGAAGATCATCTGCCTCCGCCGCAAGGGGAGTCAGCTCCACCACCCTCTGGCGGAGCTGGGTGGTCAAGTCCCTGTGCAGCCGTGCCTCATGGATGAGGTGGTCCCACTCTTCCTTGTCTTCATGAAGGAACCGGGATTTCTCCCGGCTACGAGTGGCAAGAGACTACAAAATAAAGGTGGTCAGAAAATGAAAGTAGATGAAGAAAGAAGAAATCAAGAGGCAAGACCAAGTAAATACCTAGCTGGTAGGAATGATGACGTCTCGAAGGGCGCCCTGGGCATGGTTCAGAGCATCCAACATGGCCATGATCCCATTGTCAAGGCTCTCCTGGTCCATGCCCATGGCGCCATCATCGAGGGTGAAGATCACCACCGACGGATCCTGTGGACTCCCCCACCGGAGCAGGGGCTCATCCCGCGTAGGCAGGTGGCTACCCCCCCGATGTTAGAGATAGGGACAACTCCTTGCCAGTCTCCTCGGCGACCACTGCGGCATTCGAGGGTCCCTCGGTAGCGACCCCTCCATCCTACCCAGGACTGGTGTCGCCTCGGGGGCCGCCGGTGGCACGGAATGCACTGCTGCCTCGAGCACCGCCACCATAGCTTCTGGCTATGACCCATCCGTCGCAGCCACCAACACCACCGCCTCCATCGGTGGGACCTCGTCTAGCGATGCCACGACCACCGTGGTCGACGCAACGGCTGTGGCCAATGGCTCTGCCTACTCCGACGCCGAAGGTGGAATCACTTCCGCCGCCGGTTGTGTGGCAACCTCCGAGGGCGATCCCTCAGCTGCGCCGATTGCTTGACCCACCAAGGGCGCGGACACCACCACGGGTGGCGCCAGACCGACCGACGAGGCTATGGCGCTGGCTCCGCTCTCGCCCGGAATGGGAGCAACGTCAAACGGCAGCCACCGCCTTGCCTGAAGGGCAAGAGTTTTCTTGGGCGCCAGCGCTATAGGAGTGCCCCATCTGACCAGCCCCCGGTGCTACAAAAAAACAAAGGGCATGAGTCACCATGAAAAATAGAGAAAAACAGAGATAACAGAGGAGTCAGCAACTTACATTGGCGCTATTAGGCGACGTTTGGGGGACGAACCCCCAGCTCCCTGCTCCACCTCATCAGGGTGGGGCCGCTTCGAGCCTGCCCCTTGCTCCCAGGCAGAGGGGCTCAGCTCCCTTGTCTCCAAGGGCACAGCGGTGGGGCCACCCCTCTCTGTCGATACCTCGGGTGTGGCGGCAGATCCACCCACCCCCATCGGCTCATGGGGCGCAACAGCGGAGCCACTCCCCTCCATCAGCACCTCAGGGGCGACTGTAGATCTGCCTCCCCCCATCCACCAATCCTCCGCTGGCACCCCGGGTGTAGCGGTGGATCCACTAGCTCCCACTGGCCCCGGGGACGGGCCGATGGTTTGGCTCGCCTCCGCCGGCCTCACATACTCATTTCCCCCCATGTGAAACGGAAAGGGTCCCTGCGTGGACAATTGGGTGCCTATCAGCGGATCCTCGCCCTCCAGGACATCCCAATCCACATCAGCAACTACCTCATCAAGCT
Source organism: Miscanthus lutarioriparius (assembly GCA_904845875.1). Lineage (NCBI taxonomy): Eukaryota > Viridiplantae > Streptophyta > Magnoliopsida > Poales > Poaceae > Miscanthus > Miscanthus lutarioriparius. The sequence continues at coordinate 86,666,073 of CAJGYO010000001.1, read as the reverse complement.
CCTCCTCTTCGTTGTCATCATAGTCATCACTACGTATCTCCTCTCCTCGATCCCGTGCTTGCTGCTTCCATAGCATCTTCTTCTTCTTGAGCTCCCTCGTCCTCTTATCCCACTCGGCCGCAGTACGATTTGCTGCCGCCAAGATCCGATCCTTCGGCACCAGAGCCGGGCTATCCCCAAGGACGAGTCTCTTCGGCTGGTCCCACCATCCCGACGTCAACATCAAGGAGTCAGAAATTCAAGTAAAGAGAAGGCACAGGAAAGGGGAACTTATGAAATCAATGAACCCTGGTTCTACCCGCATTGGAGGATGTCCCAGCACTGGATATACAAAATCAAGGACAACGCCGGTGGTGTCCTTTGAAGGCTCCATCACCTCCTTGATCCGCTACGCCACTTCGGTGGGGGGAGCGCTTCGTCGACGAGTGCCATCTCTTAAGGCGACGCCCCAGGCGCCATCAGGTATAGGCGGAGCACGCGGCTCATCAGTGGCGCCACCCTCCACGTGTGGTAGGTGCTGATGATCCCCGATCCCTTCATGCCCCTCTCCTTTAGAATTTGGAGGGTGGCTAGATGGTCCTTGATCCTCTTCTTATCTTTGTCCGGGACACCCCACTTCCATGACCCCAGGACCTCTTCGATGAGGCTCCCGGAGAACACCGGCAAGGGGGCGGCCACGTTGTCCTTGACATAAAACCACTACGAATGCCACCCCTTGTTGGAGGTTGACAGAGGCATCAACAGGTAGTCGTTCGTCGGGTTGTTGCGCAGATGAATGCTCGCACATCCCATCAGCATGGTTAGCTCCTGCTTCCCAACCCGCTTCTTCGATAGGTTGACGGCGAAGAGATACTACCACAGATTGAAGTGGGGACTAATCCCTAGGAACCCCTCACAAAGGGCAACGAACGCCATAATATGCTGGACCCTACTGGGATTAAGGTGCTACAACTCCACCTGGTAATAGTCCAACAACCCCCGAAGGAACTTGTGAGCAGGTACGGTGAATCCGCGCTCATGGAAGAGAGCAAAGGACACGACATATCCTTCGGGCGGCGACGGCACGTCCTCATCACTGGGCAGCTGCCACACCTCGACGGTGGTCAACGACCAAAGGAGGCCGTGGCGAACGAGGCCCTCCAGGCGCTGAGGCATGATGTTGGATCTGCACCATGGCTCCATTGAAATGATGGAGAAGGGGGTGGATGCGAGCCTGATGGTGGCTGCGGTGCAGATGCGAGCTTAACGACGGCTACGATGCGGGCGCGGGAAGCTCAGGCGATTGGCAGTGGGGGTTGCAGATGCGAAGGCAAGGAGGCGAAGTACGAAACCCTAGGGGCGAACCCCGTGGTTTTATAGGGGCGACAGATGCGAGAAGAGCAACCGTCTGCTTCGGTCTCTGAGCCTACCATGATGCACCACCCCACCACATCATAGGATATCTACCCATGATCCCTATCCCTTCCCACCAAAATCACGCTGGGCGTTTTGCCTTCCCAAGTAGACCAGGACTCGTTTCCTAAAGGGGGGATGCGGGTCAAAAATGCCTCTTCTCCGGCCCGCCTGGGCCCAGGAGTCCGAGGGCCGGCCCAACAGTCTCGATGGCCATCCCATCGAGGGATGGGCCCACGAGCGACCAGGACTCAGGCGCACAAGCCTCAAGGGAGCCTCAAAGCGCAATCAAGTCCCAACCGAGTCAACCCTGGACGAATCCCCACGAATAGGATACCAGGATTTCCCTCAAACTGTCCGGATTGACAAAAAAGTGAATCTCATAGCCATACCCATGAAGGGTATGAAGTTACCCCCTGGGCGATTCTATCCAAATCACCCGGGGGCTCGGGGGCTACATGTAACACCTCAGGTGTTTAAATACTAAAACTGCCATGTCATCATATGCATTGCAAGGCATTTGGTCATATTGCAAACTTTGATATGCATTCACTAAAACAAATTTACATTTGTGTTATAAGTGTTGCCTTGTAGTGTTTGAATCATGTTCCAAGTTTTCTTTGGATTGGGATTTTCGAAAACCCTAATTTCAGCCTTTAAGTGTGACCTGGAAAATCCATTTCAAAATCGAAGCACATTTTGGGGTTGAGCCTTAAAGCAAAAATGTAGAGCTTGTTGAGTTGTACAAAGTTTGTTTTTGGAGCTTTCAAAGTTGTTTAGAAAAATTTGAAGTAATTTGAAAAGGCGAAATGTACTTAAAGTGTCCCCTTTTGAATTCAAATTTGCATTTCAAAATGTAGTCCAAATTTGGGTATGGGTATAAAAGCAAAGTTGTAGAGATTTGAATTTTGAACAACTTTTATTTTTGGAGATTTTTGAGTTGTTACATAAATTTGGGAGTAATTTGGATTTTAAAACGAATGGCAATTTGGTAAATAAGTTGAACAGTACCGTCGGGCAGCTGTCACCGCCGGCGAGCTTCCTTTGGCTTCCAGTCGCGGTCGTGGCCATCTTTGGCGTCGCGCTGGCGTGATGAAGACTGTGGCATGGCTTGTTCTTGCTTCTGAGCCGCGTTATAAAGGCCGAGACGCCGTCGTCGTCGTTTTTCTTCCTCCTCTGTTTTCTCCCGCCACCATCGCCATAACTCCGTTGAGCTTCAACGTCGTGGTAGCGCCTTCCCGTCTTCGGCAAAGCTTGCCACAGCTTCGCCTAGTCCTTGCGCACCCAGCCAACCAACTCTGGTTGCTTGTCTTTGCTGGGAACTCGTTGTGCGTCGTTTTCTTCCTCGCGGCCGGCAGCATCTCCGTCGAGCGAGCACCGTCGTGGCCAGCGCGCTGCGGTGAGCCTCTGTCCTTGCTCGGTGTTGTTAAAGCTTCACTTGGATGCCATGGTGCTTAATCCCTTATTGCTTGACCAATTTGTCCACCACAGCCACCGGGACTTTGCCGTCGACGTTGCTCGCGCCGCCGCAGCTGCTGTGATCATCGACCCATCTCTCCGCTGCTCCTTCGGCCCCGTTCTTTGCTCTAGCGTGATCGGGGTGAGCTCCTGAGTCTTCCTGTGCCATTTGTTTAATCGCTACCAAGCTCCTGTCGCCGGCGTAGCGTTGCCGAGCCGCCGCATCCGCCATGGCCGGTGTCAAGCTCGAACCTCGATGTATTTGCTCAAGCTAGTGACTCCAATCGATGCGTTGGGTTGTGGGGAATGTGTTGGTACCGTCGCCGTGGCCGGAGGTCTCACTGACGGCGAGTTATCGCTGGTCAGAGCTGTCGCCGCCGTGGTCAACGCGCGGACGTCGGGGATGACAGGTGGGGTCACCTTGGCAGTGAGCGGGTGATTTGAAAAATGATTTTTCCTTTTTCAGAAATGAATGAATAGTGTCTATTTTTGTTATTTTTGTGTAGATTTATTTAGAGCTCCAAAAATTATGAAAATTTTTGTGTGACCTCTCTGTGATGTATATTATTTAGGGAAAATATGAAATGTTGTTTTTTAGTATTTGTTAATGTGATAAAAATTGCTCAATTAATTAATAAATGAGTTTCCATGATTTTTCTAGGCTTATTTATTTATCCAAAAATTATGAAAATTGTTTTGCCACTTAACTACCATGTGATGAACATTTACAAAAATTTTGAGGTGAATTGGAACAAGTTGATTTATTTCATAATTCTTAATTAAATAATTAATTTGTAAAAGCAAATAGTAACCTTTCATGATTTCGGTTTTGATTGAATTTTTGATTGAGTAATGTCCTTGGATCATTAGTTGGTAATGATCCTTGGCAATTGATGTATGTGTTACGAAAAAGGTTTAGTTAGTTTGACTTGTAACTGTACCGCGAAGGAAAGTTGTATTCAAGTTGATTTTTGCATCCATCATCGAGCATCATGTTTTATATTTCGCATCATGTTAAACGTGGCATTGTTACTATGTGCAGTGAACAAAGGTGAGCACGTGGTAGTTAATCAAGTAGTTGAGGAGGTTGATCCTTCTGTGGAGGTCGGGTTGGATATTTGTGGTGCGACTCCGGAACCAGACTTTTCCGTCAACGAAGGCAAGCCCCGGATGCATTTAAACCTACCTTGTGTTTTACAAATTGATTTAGATTTTTCTTCTCTTTACTGCATTAAGTGATTATGAGTTAAGTGAAAACCTAATTGGTGCATTATTAACCTTGTTTTTCCATATCTACCATATTACCAGTTTTATTTCGTATATGCCTAGTTATGCTTAGGTATCCTTAGAACGATAAAAGTCAGTTGATTACCTGTCACCTGCAAGTTTTACATGGACCTTTGGTTACTTATGTTATCATGTGATATGGGAATGTGGAGTAATAAATCTAGACCGGGCGGACTCGGTGTATGGGAGCCACAAGACATGGAGGTCTTGTGAGGGGGTTCTTTCCGCCTGTGTCGATTAAGGTCCATCCGTTGTTGAATTGCGTGAGATGAGAATTTGTAGTACTAACCACATACTCCGGTAAGCCTTAACTTGGCTATTCTTTTACGAGAATGGCTACTCACGCACTGGGAGTGGAGAGATGGCGGGAATAGCGTGTACCCATGTGGCAATGGGCTGGATTGGTGGAGTACTGTATTCTCGGGTGGCGCGGACCTGTTCTTATTTTAGAGGATCCAAGGGTAGGTTGATATATGTAAGTCGGGGACCTACATATGTCATGTGGTCTGGAATTCCTAGCTGGGTTTTTAATCGGTTTGAATCGTCATTGCTCCTCGGTTATGGAGACTCAACTCTCTGTTCATCATCGTAGTTAAATAACTGGAACTTGAGGATGGTTTGAGAAAGTGTTGGATACGAAGTTTCATGATCTCAATGCGGATCGTGTCAGCTTTGTATATGATCTTAAGAAGTTTTAAATGTTGATATAAAGAATTTTGTGAAAAAGCTTTTACGCAAAAGAACTTTGATTATTGCTAAAGCCATACCTTGAATCCCCTGAGTCTGCATTCCTGCGTCCTATTAATTCTTATTTCGGTTAAGTCTTGTTGAGTACTTTTGTACTTAGGGTTCGTTGACCTGAGTTGCAGGTGAGGCTCATTAGCAGATCTGTTTTGGATCATGCTGCACGACTATTGTTCAGTGCGATGACGATAAGTAAATGTGTAGCCGTTGGGCAGGGTAGCTTATTTGTGTGTTCTATAATATGTTATAATGCCACTCCACTACTTTGGTTTGTATTATTTATCGAACTTAGTTGTATGGTTTGAAAAAAATGGTTTGTAAACTATGTTATTGTAAGACTTCCGCTGATTTACTCTGGTGTAGATATTTGAATAAATGTTGTAATACTGCAATGACTCTGTAATGTGATCCTGCTCGAAAATCGTGGATGATTCGGGGTTCTCCGAGGACACCCGATAGTCTTCTTAAGTTATCGGGAACATATGCATAGGTGTCAAAGGTCGCTGGACAGTGACAGGTGCATGTGGGCCCTATAATTTAGGAGGTTCTGCCACACTACACCCGATGGGTGCGCTCGCGCGCACCCTCTGGCGAATTGAGATACCCCCCGGGTGATTCTGCCCGAATCACCTGGAGGCTCGGGGGCTACACCCGACGGGTGCACTCGCACACACCCTCTGGCGAATCGAGATACCCCCGAGCGATTCTGCCTGAATCACTCGGGGGTCGAGGGCTACACCCATCGGGTGCGCTCGCGCGCACCCTCTGGCAAATCAAAATACCCCCCGGGGGATTCTATCCGAATCACCCGAGGGCTCAGGGGCTACTGTCGGGGACCTAATACTGGGGTACCCAATGAGGTGGAATGAATAACCATCGAACGTTGACGCTTCCAGTCAGACAAGAACGCTACTACACTTCTTGCCTGAACAACGAAAGAGTGGTTCCGCCTCCACCGACCCCCGAGGGCTAAGACTCCACCTCGCCCGACGGTTGAGGGCTGGCTCCGCCTCGCCTGATGCCTCAGCGCCAACTCCACCTCACCCAACGATTGAGGGCTTGCTCCACTTCGCTCGATGTCTGAGGGCAGGCTCCACCTCGCCCTACGGCTATGGGCTGGCTCCGCCTCACTCGACGTCTGAGGGATGGCTCCGCCTCGCCCGATGGCTAAGGGCTGGCTCCGCCTCGATCGATGGCCATGGGCAGGCTCCACCTCACCGGATGGCTAAGGGTAGGCTCTTCCTCATGCGACGTCTGAGGGATGGCTCCGCCTCGCCCGATGGCCGCGGATAGGCTCCGCCTCTCCTGACGTCTGAGGGCTGGCTCCGCCTCGCTAGACGACTACACCCTGTTCCTTCATAAAGATGAGCACAGGGTACGACAAGACATTTGGGTCAACTGCAGTACCGAGGGCCATGCCCTGCATGCCTATGGGAAGGTACTGTCAGGATACGATGGGACGGGCACTTTTCAGCCCTTTCCGGACGGACAGAGCCCGAATAGTGTTGTGGGCACCAACTTTTGTCCCATAGTGTTGTAGGCGCCGCCATCAGCCCTCGGACACAGATGGTAACACGAGCATATGACAACCACTATGATCCAAGATAGAACTCACATCATTTACAGTGACCAACGTATGGTCATTTCCTCGCCTACTCTCCGAAGGGTCACGGCTCGGCTTTCTGGCACGCCGCACCACCCGCCGGTGTAGAATGGGACGCGCCCACTTGCTGCAAGAGGCCAGGGCATGGCCCTATAAGGATCAACGAACATGCCATTCCTGGCATGGTCTACCATGTTAGCAGGGCAGACATTGGGGAAAAGGAAGACCCGGTTCCCTTGAAGGACCTTCTCCACCTTTGATTTTTTCCTCTTTCTCCCGTCTATAACCCATGTTCCCCCCTTGGTCTATAAAAGGGAGGGCAGGGCACCCCACTAGGGGGACGGATAGATTTTCAGACAGAAGATGACAGATCAATTCCACAACACACAGTCAAGCAGCAACCGGGCTCTTGATGTCCTTTTGACCTTTTCATCAGATACTTGGGACCAGTCCCTCTCTCGACCATTTGTACCCCCTACTACGAACCTTTTTTAGTACTAATAACATGAGCAACAGCAGACTAGACGTAGGGACATTTAGCCCAAACCAGTATAAACCTTGTGTCCTTTAGTGCACCATCCGGGCCTAACGCGCAACAATTATAAATTCACTAGCCAGTGTTTGTTCGAAACACCGACAATGAGCTTCTAGGAATTTAAGTGAGGTGCCTTGCTGCATGCCGTTATATTGAGGCCTTATGTTGATAACATGCAAATCTACCCTAGCGTTCGTTGTGGTCTTTGTCTTGCCCTCCACTTTCAGCAATGTCCAAAGAATGTTTTCACATATGTTCTTCTTAATGTGCATGACATCAAGATTGTGTGGTAGCAACAGGTCCTTCCAATATGGCAGCCCCGACCAAGTAGATTTTGATTATAAATCACTAGCTCTTCTCCACACTTTCATTTCCTTTTTCCACCATGCTTACCTAGGCAGACATCTTTCACCTTCTCGAGTTCCTCAAGGACCTCCTATAAGGTGAACTTTTCCAGCGCATCTCGGTCCTTAGTTTCTCCATCAAAATCCAAGCTCTTCCTCCAAGGGTGATCCCTAGGAAGGTAATGACGGTGCCCAAGGTTGGCTAGCTTCTTTCTTAGTCTCCTTGACAATGGATTTTTGTTGCAATAAATACATGCATAATAACCTTTTGTAGTTCGTCGTTACAAGGTGCTCAATGCTGGAAAATCATGTAAAATCATGTATACACCAAAGCACGGCAGCGCACAAAGTGAAGCCTTTATTATTATCAGGATGTAGTACATGAAAAGTGTCGACACCCATCCATAGTTCTTTTAGTTCTTCTATAAGAGGCTCTAAGAATACATCAAAATCCTTTCCTAGAGAGGTTGGGCCCAGGATTAGTAGAGACATAACGCAATTCGATGGGTTCACACATTCCCATGGTGGAAGGTTCAGAGGCATTACAAGAATAGGCCACATACTATATGTCAAGCTAAAGTTGCCAAATGGATTGAAACCATCTGTGGCGACGGCAAGCCTCAAGTTCCTTGGATCATCTGCAAAAGTTTTGTGCTTTCTATCAAAGTCCTGCCATGCCTCTCCGTCTGCTGGATGGCTTATTTCACCGGTATTCTTTTCTCGCTTAGTCTCGTGCCATTCGATGTCCGCTGCTGTTCCTCGAGCAGCAAAGATCCTCTACAACCTCGGTATTAGAGGAAAATGCCTCAAATCTTATGAGGAACCTGCCTGCTACCATCTGCATCCTCTCATCTAGACTCTTTGCATTTTGGGCATGTTTGCAATTCCTCACGATCACCCCAAAACAACACATAGTTGTTCTTGCACACATGGATACTTTCATAACCTTTTCCCAATTCTCAAATATATTTGTGTGCCTCCTCACATGATTTTGGTACGTTGCTACTAGGGAATACATCTGATAGCAATGCCAATAGTGCATCAAAATAGCTGTTGCTAACTCGATAGTGGGACTTGATATAGAGCAACCTAACAAGGAAGGAGAATTTGGAGAATATAGATCTAGAAGAAACTGATTGCTTCAACTCATCCAACACTCTTTCAAACTTTGGGACTCTTCCAGCTCACTCTTCATATGTCAACAGGTTTTGAACTAAATTATCAAACTCTAGTAATATGTTATCATCCCCATCTTCCTACTCCTCCTCCTCCACAATCCAACCATCATGATGAGATCTATGCACATCTAATGGCTCTATAATGTTAGTACCTCCTCCATCTTCCCATGATGAATCCATGTGGTGTATGTGGGTGACATTCTGTGTATAAGTAAGTCATCCTTCACCTCCTACCAAGTTCTAACCACCTAGTTAAGACAATGTGTACACGGGCAAGGGATGTTCTGCTCCAGGTATTTTTGTTTAACCATATCGATGAACTCTTCAACTCCTGCGATGAACGTCGGCGATAATGGTCTCCCATTAGTAATCCAGGATCTATCCATCTATTGTAGCAAAAGTATGCAAAGTTCGTTAGAGTTTTGACCATTGGGTGGACAATGGCAAAACTAGCATTAGAACAAAGCATATAGTGTTCAAGAGCGCTAATCTATGCATTTGTTCATATCATACTATGGGACAGTCTGGTTTTCTATTTTGGTGTGATAGAAGCATTGATTTCAATTGAAATTCATATAGAATAGCCTTTCTTTATATGTTCTTTACTTTATCATGTATAGAAAATGAGTCCTATAATCACAGAAGAAGGTAATCATACCTTTGTTCTACGAATTGGCATAGCTCAGTTGCAAACCACCTCTACCACGGCACACACTGATCATGCGGATGCCAATGTAGCCACGCTCCATCGAGAGAGCCCTACCACGCCTCCAAAAGGATGCTTGAGCCACCACAGTAGACCAAGGTCCTCTACCTCTGCCCTTTGCGCCATCACCACCGTCGCAAGTCCAACGGGCACAAATACTTGCAGGGGATATATTCAATTTAGGTCAACTTGTAGGGCATCCACACAACAAATAAGATACTATAGCGACTACAAAGAGATGTCAGCACAGCCAGACATCTAGCACAATGGTAAAGACACTCCAATCCTTGGTCCAGATCCCGTGTTCGACTCCCAGGTATCAGACCTTTTTGAGAAATTAAACCCCGACGGCCCACATGGTACAAGTGACATGCAAACCGTCAGGTCCCATAGGTTGGATGGAGATGGAGAAAGGCCCCATAGGTACATGTGACACGTAAGCCTTGGGTCCCACAGGTCGGATGCTGAAGGACTGAGCGGAGACTTTTATGACGAATTGCAAGCGTCAAGTGACACGCAAGCCATTGGGTCCCATAGGTCAGATGGAGATGGGCCGTCGGGTCCCATAGGTTGGATGCTAAAGGGTCCCGCAGGTACATGTCAAACAGAGAAAGGACTGAGGGAAGACTTTTATGATGAATTGCAAGCATCACGGATGAGTAACTGTAGGTCCCACAGGTACACATCGGATGGCGAAGGGTCCTATAATAGAACCGACCAATTTATAAGAGCACAAGTACAAAAGCAATCACCGGAGTGATCAAACCGTCATACTTGAGCCCATATAAACCGGTAGTCCGCTGAAACCATGAAGGATTTTAAACCAACTCGCATACAACCAAGATTGTACATGGTTCAACATAACAAGCCACATGTTACATCCATTTCACAAGTAGTTCACAATTATCTCGCGTACATCGGAGTTCACATAGTTATTACAACACGAGTTCACAAATAGCGGAAGCAAAGTAGTTGGAAACCCTCACACACACTTAGTACAAATACAAGCCAGTTCCATAGTCATATACAGCAAAAGCATCATGATAAGATAACATAGGAGATCATGCCCATGATCTAGTCTTCATCACCAGCAGGGTGGAGACAATACTTGCAGTAACCGTTATAAAGCACGTCATCTGCAACAAGAGGGAATAAACCCTGAGTATGAGAATGTACTCAGCTAGACTTACCCGTCGTAAACCAAAAATAAATGACACCAAGGAGTATGCAAGGCTTTATTGGTGGATGTCGCTTGACAACCATTTTGCATAAAAGCTTTAATGATACAAGAGCATAATTTAAATTTTTAGTTAAGCAACAAGTTACCAATATTAAACCTGTCATCTAGATTAGCACCTGTACTAGAGCAAGCACTTGATTAAAATCCAAACATTAGTAACCATATCTGGTGTAATGTTGTAACATCATCATCATCATTATAACCATCAAGTTCAATTAAGTGTCTCTACGTTGCCGTTGCTCAGTCTAGTTCTCACTATCCGGGAGAGACGACAACTCGAATCAATTCCTACCCAACTGGGGACTTATTCCTAACACACACCCAAGCAACCTGATCAGTGGCCGCCTCGGGTCACCTTTGGTATAGCTTAGGAAATAAATTCATGGGCCCAAGCAGCGCCGCACTCTTAGGGAATCCACTCTGCCAGGACGTTAATCTGCCCTCGGACTTACGCCAATGGCTCCCCACACATCCTTACAACCAACAAAGTGCGCACTTTCACTTCCTGGCTTTTGTCCTGAGTTGAGCTACTCGGCTTTGTGGTCAGAATGAGTTATCCAGCCAACTAAGTGATAGGCATGCGTTCAACATGACATGAGGACATATAATGAATCGGTCCTTAACTGACATAGACGGGGGTAGATCCACCCCGCAAAATGTACTCTACAAGTGTGGGAAAATATGATATGAGGCTTATAACAAGGACATGCTTACGAAGGTTAAGACTAGCACTTAAGCAACACACCTATTACCTTAAACCTTAAGCACATATTTAACTTGGTGAGATCTTCTTTCTCCTTAGAGAACCATTGAAACCAACACTCGGATCCCATCCGAGCACCACACCTGGATTCCATCCAAGCAAACCAACACTTGGATTCCATCCAAGCCTCCCAACTGAACTAGAGCCATCTAATCAAGAAGAAGTCCAGGCTGCTCTTGACTGTGAGCATGGCTGATATATCAGTTTTACACTCTGTAGAGGTTGCACACTTTCACCACGAGTCACGTTTCCCCATCACGCTTCACACTACCTAGGTGCTCAGCGGGGTCACACTACAAGGCCTTTACAAAGTCCCTCCAAGTCTGTTTTACACCTTAACTAAGGTTTCTAACCGCTAATAGTGGGTACCAACACAACTGCAGAAGCCCCCTCTTGTGCCACACAAACCAACCCGATGTAGCATAACTTGGAGGAAACTAATTACTTGGCCAGGGCCAGAGCCATATAGCTCTCAAGGTTGCGCTGTTAAGCTAGGTTACTTGTCCATGAACTGGTCCTTAGAATCCAAGCAGGAACGAGCACAATCCATTCCACCAATTCCAACAATCCACCATAAAACATTTACCCAAAATCTGGCACACACCTCCACCAAAACCAACCATCCTGCCGGATTCCTATTCACCATGTTGCTATAAACATTACCAACCCAAGTTTCATAAATCATTAATCAATATTAAATGATAACCTTTCCAACCCAAGACTGCAAGCTAAGCAAGATAGCTACCCAACCAACCCAGGTTACAAGGATGATAACATCAAGTTCTAGTAAACCCTAACATAGGATTCAAATTATGACTCAGCATTCAACTAATGGTCTAACTAAACTAACTCAAATCAAAACAAAAATAAGAGCAAATATGGTCAAGGACACTTGCCTTCGAACTGGTTCGGATCAGAGGTGTCGAAATCCTGGTCCTAGAAGTTCACTGTGTCGGCACCTTCTGCGCACAAACAACAAGCATAGGCCCACAAAACAATTAAATAACAGTACACCATAGCACATTAAAAGTTTATAAAACCTATACTAAACAGTAGTACTCGTCACTACGATCGCGCGGATAAAAAGAGTGTGAAAAACAGAGTTGAAACGAAGAAGTTACGGCCTCCCGAAGACCAGGGACTAATCTGCGAAGAAATCAGGGACTAATCCGCGAAACTAGAAAATATTTATTTGCATTCGGGTCCTTCTTCTTCCTTAGTTCAATCGGGTTACTGTTGCTATTCGCGTGCTACAGTGCCGGCAGAGGACTGGCCGGTTGGGAGGCCAGCAGAAGAGCACAGGGGCAGGGCGTAGGGCGCGTGGCCAGCCGAGGGGAGCCATGGCCGGCTGGGGAGGAGATAGGGCCAGACGGAGGGCTGGCTTGGCTGGCCAGAGAGCAGCAGCGGCGACCAGCATGAACAGAGGAAACAGAGAAAAGCTAATAGCCATGGTGATGCTCGTCGGAGAATGAAGATGAGATGGGAAACGTGTCAAACGGTGATGGATTCGTGCAAAAGGATATACCACGGCATAGAGAACGAAGAGATCTACCTCTGGGTGGTGGTGGTTGTCGCCGGAATGTGACGGTTTGCCCAGAAAAGCTCACCGGAAGTTCGCCGAAAACCTAGCCTCTTCTGAACTTCGGCGTCCGATCTAGGAGGTTACGGGTGGCGGCTGCGGAAACAGGTTGTACTTCTGGAACCCTTGCATTGAGAGGAACACCGGCATATATATAGTCCTAGGGTTTGGAAAAGTTTCAGAATTTCTTAATTTCAGAATTTATTTCCTGTTTAAAAATAATTCTAGGAAATTCCTGAAATCATATTTAAGCCACAAAAAATCACAGAAATTAGAGAAAATTCTGAGAAAATTTCCAGAGGCAGATATGAACATGATGGATCAAAATATGGAGTTTGGAGCTCATGAAAAGATTATTGGAAGGTTTCAATAAAAACATTAAGCTGTGGGAAAAAGGAATTTAATTCTCGGAAAAGCGAGAAAAATTCCCAGGAGACTCGAAATGACTCCTAAACGTGTTTTGAAAGTTATCACATCATAAAACCAAGATGCAAATTGGATGAATGCAACAAAACAACTAAAGCCTATGTAGAATTGAGTTTTAATTGTAAATAGTTTTTCCTCCAACTACAAATTTGGTCATATCTCTACTTTAGTTCTATCCAAATTTAGAAACTTGTCAAAAATAAAAAAGTTCAGGTGTTACAAGGTGGACACATGAATGACATGATGATACAAGACTAATATTTACTTTACTGAGTAGGTGCATATCTCTTCTTGAAAACAAAAACTACACACTCACCAAGCTCTAACAACCTAAGGTAAAGTTGTTCATCTTTAGTAAGAGGTCTAGCACCTGCAACTAACAACTTATCTTAATCAGCCAAAGCATCTAAATCATCACATCAACTCATATAATGAAATCAACTCATTCACTGCATTCACAGATTCAAGGTTGCAGACAACAGCTGCTAGTTTAACTCATAACTGGAGTGGTACTAACCCAAAAGACATGCAACAAGACAATCTAGAAAGCTTATGAAGTTACCTACAATTCATATTTAATTATCTCCGCATGATTCCCATGTTAATATGGTCAAACAGTCACATTTCTCAAATCTAGTCCAGAAATTCTAGAGAACAACAAGTTCTGAAGACCAACTTTGAACAGTCATAACTCACAAACCATTTGACCTAATGCCATGAAAATTTAACACAAGCTATATAAGTGCGTTATCTACAACTTTGTTATAGACAAGATTCATAGCAAACATCATCTTCACCGTGTAATTTTCTTAACTCTAGAATCTGTCCAGAAAAGTCACTATAAGTGAATTTTAGGGAAAATAATATTTCACTACATACAAGAATGGTACTTTGAGCACTATCAATGTTACCAACAGTTAACATACATCAAATGAGTACTAGAAAATATAGTGGCCATTCCTAAATAAATTCTTTTCATGCCTTTATTAATTTATTTAGATAATTAGGTGAAATAATAAACACATAGCAAAAGTGAACAGTAAATTCCACAAAAATTATAGTAGCTTATACATGTCCCCAATATGCTACTGCATAAATTTCATAGTATTTGAACATGTAGAACATCCTACACAAACATGACAAGCCAGCAGGACTAAAGTAGCATAAATAGGAAATCCTATTGAATTATGTCAAACAATAGAATTCATATTTTTCTTAGCTTCATCATAGCACAAGAACACTGTGCAATAAATTTCATGCTCATTTGATACATGTTTTTACCATGAAAAATAGCACAAGAATCTAGCATTTATTTAAGATAAATAGTAAACTCCTATTTCCAGAAATATCACTGTACAACCAATATTTTTCCTAGGTAATACATGACAAGACAAGACCAACAAAATTGGAATCACATTTTTAGCACTTTCCTAGCTCAAGTTATACATTTTACAAGATTAAAAATATTTTAAAAGCATTTATTTAGCTCTATTTTATTCTCCTAAAAAATAACAGAAATAGTGCATTTCATATTTTTTATCAAATACTATACTTCATGAGGAATCCAACAAAATTTGGTTCACTCAATTTGGACACCTATAGCTCTAGATATGATTTTCCAAATTTAGCACAAAATCTGGAAAAGAAAAAAACAAAACCTAAAGCTACAGCCGCTGACGCGTCGGACCCAGAGGTCAACTGACCCCACTTGTCAGCCGAACAGAGATAGGGGAGGAGGTTTGACCGGTGCTAGCTCACCAACGGTGAGCTTTCCAGCGAAACCGACCCCACCATCGTGAGCCTCACATCCTCCCGCGTCTATAGGTGTAGGAGGTTGAAGCGCGGGCACACCGGAGAGGGCACGTCGCCGGCCATGGCGGCACGACAGCGCTACGTGGAGGTGCGCTGGCCGTCTCCAGCCATGGTAAGGCCCTGGGGGGCTCTAGGGTTCCATGGTGACCACGCGGACCTACCAACACTACCTAGGGTTAGGGTGGAAGCACCCGCGGGGTTCATCCACGTGCACGGCGGTGCGGCGGCGAGAGCGCGACGATGCTAGCCATCGTTTTCAACTCCGGTGAGACTATGGTTTGCTGTAAGGTCACCCCCGAGGCTAGGTTACACCTGTAGCTAGTGCTAACGTGAAGAAGAAAGGCGAATGAGCAAGCGAGCGAAGCAGCGGTGAGCTCGCTGTGAAGGCGACCATGGATACAACAACTATGGCAAGGACAAGAACGGCGAATTCGTCCTCACCGTGGCTTTCCTAGTCCAGCAACTATGTTGAGGAGGTAGAGAGGAAGATGGCGAAGCTATTAGCTATCTAGAGGCAGCAATGGTGCTCTGGCGAGGGAGCTAGGCGGTGGCGGGACTTACGGCGATGGCGGCGACGCTGTTGCGGCTCGCGCGCGGCAGTGAGACAATGCGGATGAAGCGAATGAAGGCAGCAGCGCGTCATGGCGTCTTTGATGCTCCTCTGGCCTGATCGGTTGGCCCAACACTAGCATACGGTCTCCACCTAGCACCAGTGGCCTAACGGTGGTCAGCCATGATGGCCAGGCCGAGATGGCCATCAGGCCCATCATCAACGTCTGACAGCGCCTTTTCACCCCCTCCTAATTCATAAACCGTGATACATAATGATCAACCAATTGCACTATGTGATAGAGCTAAGTGAGTACTCCAAAATTGCCAATACTAACTTAGTCTAGATCACCATAGTTTTCAAACTATAAGGCACCAAAGTACCCTTCATGAAATCTGAAAAGCATTGCAAGACTTAGAATATTTTCCAAGTTTTCAAACAACACTGCATTGATTTTTGTGAGCCAATTTCAAGCATGTTAGGAGCTGAATTAGCCTATGACCCAAAAATAAAAGTTGTTACACTAATTGAGTTCTACAACTTTGTTTTTGGGTTCACATCCATGCAAAGTTTCTAAAGTGACATTCAACTCCAGTCAAACATGCAACTTGAAATTGATGATTTACACTATAGATATGACTTAGAGACCAAACTAGCCTTAGTCATGAATACTAAAGTTGTTCCATGTGATATTCTAAGCATGTTTAAGGTGTCTTAGCGATCAACATCAACCACTTGCACTTAATCACACATGATCATAATCATACACATATGGGAAACAAAGAATAACAAGGCATGTTTCACATGTTTCAATTGTATGTTTCACATGTAAATGCTCATATATGAATGCATGATGCTTATGCTCATACAAATGCAAGTGCAATTATGCAAGCCTAACACCTAGGGTGTTACAGGTCCCATAGGTACACATCGCGTGGAGATTTGATCGAGCGGAGACTTTTATGACAAATTACAAGCATCACGGATGAGTAACTGTAGGTCCCATAGGAACACATCGGATGGAAAAAGTACCATTTGGAGATCTATGATGAAGCCAGCTGTGGGTGACTGCCGCATTAATCCACCTAAATCGAGTGTCGAACACTTGACCCCTCAATTTAAGCAAACAAATAATATGGTCCCTAGGAGCGCACGTGGTAACTCCTCTTTAGGAGCAGTTCGAGAGAGATGGAATACATCACAATAGTGCTTGGATCACATTACAAGTTTAACGCATTAAAGTTTACAAGACTTGGTTCACACACATAGTTCATCACACGATCACACATTACAGTCTACATCGAAGTCTAGCGGAAGTCTTTCAACATAACATAGTTCATGATAATGGATACATGGGTGTGCCACATCCATGTATCTACGGAACACAAGATCCTTCACAACTCCTGATCCAATGAGGGGTTGGGAGCATAGAAGAATCCATGCACAGGGGCTATGATACCTGCAAAACTCATGATCACACAGGGTGAGTACTCGAGGGTACTCTGTAGGACTTACCCAATATAGTAAACAAGGATTATGCATTTGGGTAGTAGCAAGGAATGCATAACTTTGCATAAAAGCATTTATATTATAAATTAAAGGTGGTCTATGATGTAGCAGTTATTAAGCATAGCATAGGTAATTAAGTTAAGCATTAACAAGTGGGAACTTGATCTTCCACGAGTCCTGAAGACCAATCCCATCTCTAGTCCATATCTAGAAGTAGAACTTATTCCTTTCAATTTTTATTCTCTACAGAGGGATACAAGTTAACCCCACTCAAAACAAGGGGTATCACCCATAAGACCTATCGGTATAGAAGGGATATCTCAATGCCTCAACCTTTCCCAAACCCAGCCATGATGTCTAACGAAAGGTTCGACTAGATGCCCGGTCAATGTGTTGGACATTCCCAACCAATGCCATCCCCCTTGCCAGTTTGACGGATAAGACGGTCGCAATCAGTAACTTGGCTTGTCTCCCCTATTGGCGACAAGTGGTATGTACAGTTTTATGTTCATACTCACTACCATAGGTACACCGTCCTTAACCGGCAAGCAAGTTATGTCATCCAAGAATCCCCATCTTGCCATGACCATACCCCCTACCGACCAAAGCTCATACCATAACCAAGTGGGACAAGTGTTGATCCCTTCCTAAGGTGTTGCTTAGTGGATTATCAACCTACCATCGCGCAAGTAATGAGAAACCCATCATTAGCTCAACTTCTAAGATCTAAGCATACTAATCATGGTTGTAAAACAAGAAATGTATGGTTGATTGCTATGGCAATATATGGATAAGGCTTTACATAGGTAATTCCCTCCTGGTTTACTAGCCATATATTAACATAGCAATGCAATATATAAACATAGTTCATTATGCATTTGTAAAGCATAGGGATGCATAGGGGCCTGCCTTGAACATCGTTGCTAGGCTCGATGACTTCTTCCTCCTGAAGCTCCTCCTCAACAGGTTCTTTGGGAATCGGGTCACCTATACATGCATGATGCTTGATGAGTGAACTGCATAAAGTACATACTCATACTATGCAATGATTCTTAGTTGTTTATGCTTTAGTGACACATGAGTAAGTGTGTAGTTACACACTAGGGGTCTACTGACTGGTAACTATTGGATAGTCCGAGGTGGATGCGGGACGGTCCGGTGGTTACTAGGACTTAGTGGGATATTGGCTCTCTGGGTGCATCGGACTCTTTGAACTAGGATCTGACCCTCTGGTATCAAGTCTATGCTCTCAGGAATCTCTCTATGTAAAAGGTGATCCTATCGAAAGGTTCCATCAACTGTGGCAAACCATCCGTTAGATCAGGTCTATAGGGTGCTGTGGACTACTAAGTGTTTAGGCTCCATCGAATACTCCGTGTGAGTGATGGGTCATCTGTAGGAACTGGCTGCTCTCGGGTTTCTAGTCTATAATTCAACGAAAACTCTGAAATATCAACGGACACTACGCTATACCCAAAACTATGATCTAAGTTCTCTGGACACTCGTCTGTCTCAGGTGTATAACTCATCGGATGCCCCGGTGTAGTGACAGACACTCTGGTGGGTTATAGACGTGTTCTGTGCAGGTGAGTAGTGAGACATTCTGTATTGACGGACACTCTGCTGGTGATGTCAGACCCTCTATCGATACTGACAGTGAACACTTCATAGCAACTCAATATCCAAATCTTCACCCATGGTGCTTGCATGTGTAACCCATCTTCAGGGTAGACTACTAGGGTTCTATAGAACATATCTAACTAGTTGGTTCTAACTACATTGGGTGCAAATCAATTGTAGACCACAAATTGATATTTCCTAGGTTTTGGCTCCTAAAGACACAATCCTAGGTTTGGTGTGGTTAGATCCTTACCAAGGGTTGCAAACACAAGGTACCAAACTCTCCAAGATGATGGAGTAGTTGGATCTCCTCCTTGGTGACTCGAAACCTTCTTCTTGCCTCCTTCTCCTCCTAGCTCCTTATGGCAAGGGTGACAGGGCTTCTCCCCCTTCTAACCCCTATCGCTTATGGACGACGGCCTCTAGGTGATCTCCATGGCCATCTCCTGCTGCTTTCAAGCTCTAATCCCTTCTCCTTTCTCCTCCTTTCCTCCTCCTCTTCCTTGCTTGAGTGTGGGAGAGAGTAGAGAGATGAAATAGAGAGAGTGGGAGTGTGAGAGTGAGTGAGTGAGCTAGTGGACTCTCTGCCTTGGTGCTTCGACAAGATGGACAACTGGAGTGAAGTGTGGGACCTAGTGATTCACAAAGTGACACCTCACATTTCTGCATGGGATAATCCTGTGACAATCCATCATGACTGCGGACTCTCTAGTGGTGTCGGGTTACTGACTGACAGCGTGCTAGCGAGCTAGCGGATATTCCGGTGGTGCTAGCAGATTCTCCGTCAATTTAATAGTGAGCAGTTTGAATGCAACATTCAATTTCTAACTATTTGATTTCAAATGCAAAGATGCTCATGATGCTGATGCTCACAAGGGTGTTAGAACCAGGTCATGACAACTCTCCCCCCTTAGAAGAATCACGTCCCGAGATTCTCCAAAAGTAGGTTTTATGCAATCAAGGGAGAAAATTTAAGAAAATTAGGTTTTTAATCCCCTTCTAGCAACACTAAGGACTTAAGACTCGTCCCCAAACTAAAACTCATCCGAAACTAATACCTTGGCACAAATAGGTGAGGATACTCCATCCTCATCTTGTCCTCAACCTCCCAAGTGGTTTCTTTGGTTGAATGGCGGCTCCATTGCACTTTCACCATCTTGATAGTTTTTGTTCTAGTCTTCCTTTCTAAAAAGTCAAGGATAGAAATTGGATATTCTCTATAGCTCAAATCCTTGTTGATGTCAATATCTTGCAACTTAACCTCTTCTTCAGGTGCCTTCAAACATCTTTTTAGTTGAGATACATGGAAGGTGTTATATACTACCAAAAGCGAATCGGGCAAGGCTAGTGCATAAGCATCCTTCCCTCTCCTATCATAGATCTGAAGCGGGCCAATATATCTTGGGGCAAGTTTTCCCTTCTCTTGAAACCTTTGGGTTCCCTTAAATGGTGTGACTTTCAAATACACATATTCTCCAACTTTATACTCCACATGCCTTCTATGGTCATTGGCATAAGCCTTGTACCTATCTTGTGCGACTTCTAATGTGATCTTTATTTGCTTAACCTTTTCCTCGGCTTCATTCACCTTCTTGTTTCCATATAACCTTCTTTCTCCAACTTTAGACCAATTGAGTGGTGTCCTACAATCTCTACCATATAGGGCTTCATATGGACTCATGTTGATGCTGGCCTGATAGCTATTGTTGTAGGAAAATTGGGCAAATGATAAACAAGTGTCCCAACTAGAGGTATATATTAGGGTACAAGCTCTTAACATATCCTCCAAAATTTTGTTAACTCTCTATGTCTAACCTCCAGTCTGTGGGTGATATGCTATACTAAACAACAATGTTGTTCGCATTGCCTCATGCAACTCATCCCAAACTTGAGACGTGAATTGTGGACCTATATCTAAAACTATTGTTTTGGGAACTACATGCAAACAAACAATCTGGGCGAGATACATTTCCGCATACTTCAAAACTAGATAAGTGACCTTGACTGGCAAAAAGTGTGCTGACTTTGTGAGTCGGTCAACAATTACCCAAATGGAATCATATCCACTCAATGTCTTTAGTAAATCAGAGATAAAATCCATGGTAATGTCCTCCCATTTCCAAGATGGTATGGGCAAAGGTTGGAGAGTTCTGACCGGTTTGAGATGCTCAGCCTTAACTCTACAACAAACATCACACTCATCTACAAATCTTGCAATATCCTATTTTAGACCCTTCCAACAAAATCTTTTCCTCACATCTATAGCAGAACCGACCAATTTATAAGAGCACAAGTACAATGGCGGCCCGCAAGCGGTCGCACTGTCATACTTGAGCCCATATAAACCCGGTAGTCCGTCGAGTACCATGAAGGGTCTCGATTAACCATCAACATACAACCAGGAACATACATGATTCAACATACATGTCACACGTTACATAAAGTTCACAAATATAGTTCATCCATCAGAGTACGAATTTAGGTTATTACAAACCAAGTTCAAGTAAAATAGTAGCGGAAGCAAATTAAAGTTTGAAATTAACATCTGCCATCATAGTTCAAATATAGTGCCAGCTCATGATCACACCCACAAAAGCATATGAGAAGGAATAATAAGAGATGGCTGCCCAAGGCTCACTCCTCGTCCATGATGGGAGAGAAGCAGTTCTTTAAAGAGCCATGATAAACTGTACCATCTGCAACAATAGGAATAAAACCCTGAGTATGAGAAGGTACTCAGCTAGACTTACCCTTCATAAACCAAAAATAAAGTGACTCCAAGGATTATGCAAGGCTTTATAAGTGGAGCTTGCTTGACAACATTTTGCATAAAAAATCTTACCAATTCAAGTATACAGTTATAATTTGGTCATCAAGTTAATTATAGCTATTCATCTATAGATTAACAACTAACCTATGCCAAACATGTAGTATATCATTTAGTAGCATACAATAGTAACCATAGCTAGTGTAGTAATTCCATGTTCATCATAACCATCATTCCATAATATAGTTACTACGATGTTGGGGCTAGCCAAGTTTCTCACTGTCCGGGAGAGACGACGATTCGAATCGATTTCAACCAGCTGGAAATTTATTCGTAAAACAAACCCACGTAGACCAGATCAATGGTCACCTTAGGTCACCTTTGGTACAACTCAGGTCCACATTTCACGGTTTCACCCAGCGCCGCACAATCAGAGACGACCAACTGCCAGGATGTTCGGGACCAGCCTGCCCTTGGGCTCATGTCTAGCTTCCCACACATCCTTACTACCATCCAGAGTGTGCACTTTTATAGAATGATGGTTGGCCTGAGTTGAGCTACTCAGCTTCGTGGTCGGAACGAGTTATCCGGCCGGCTAAATGAGAGGCATGCGTTCAATCTTGTTAGAAGTGCCAACAATGGTATGATCCTTAATCGGCATAGACAGAATCACATGAGTCAACCTACACATAGACTCCGCCCAGCCTCCATTTACATTACCCCATGGTTCTTATCCACGATAGCAAATATAGCCAACCGTGCTTCGATATCCACCTATATCTTGCAGGTGATAGGAAATCATCCAACTTCTACTGATCTAAGCATGACTAAGCATATATCCTGGACCTACATAGGGTTAAAGGTATATGTATCTAGACAAGGTAGTTCTATGCATCAAGTGGTTTCAATTCAATTCTTAGCATCTAATGCATCAACCATAAAAGACTCAAGTGATATTTTGTAAAACATTGGAGACTTGGAATGTTGCGGGGCTTGCCTTTGAGGAAAGAGGTTGGCCTATGATCCGGGCACTTAGGGAGGTCCTCAAGAGTTTCCTCCTCTTCTTCTGGAGCTATGGCCTAAGGTGTTTCCTGCTGTTCCTCCTCTTCTTCTTCGTTGAACTCTAAAAGAGTTATCCCTTCGGATGATCCTATATGCATGAGAATGAAATAAGATATCATAGATGCATATATAATGACATGTATGATATGATATCAGGTGATGAAATGCGTCTTCATAAGTGTTTTCAACAACATTGCATTAAGGTGATAACAAGTTGCTTCTTATTTTACACAGTAGGTGCATAACTCTTCTCTAGTAACTTAAACAAACACTTATGTAAATCATTTTCTGGACTATAAGACAACAGCCACTTGTTTTGACCATAAGTGGAGTTATACACTTCAAAATAATATGGTTATGGATATTCTAGAAAGATTATGAAATTGCCAACAACTTTCTTTTAATCATTTTAATGTGATTCAGCAGTTATCTAAGTCAAACATTTCAATCTTTCAGATCTGTATAGAGAGCAAGCATTTCTGACAGCAGAATTCTAACGGCTATAATTCAGAAACCATGAGGACTATGACTACAAAAATTTAACACAAGATAGATAAGTAAGTTATCTACAACTTTGTTATTAACCATCTTTACAGAAAAGATCATTATCATCATGAAATCATCACCAAAATAGAAACTATACATGCAGCCATCTAGTTGAATTATAAAGCGATAATTAACTAGTTGCATACAGTCAATTACTTTTAAGCTTAACTAATAACATCAACAGATCATATGCATCACAAGCACCACAGAAAACATCTTGGTTAAATATAACTAAATTATTTATATTCATTTATTAATTTCCTTATATAATAAAGTGATTTAAAGGATAAATATATTAGTGCTTAATAAATTCTGAGCAAATTATAGTAGTCTACAAATGACCTTAATAGTCTACTGCACAAATTTCATGCCATTTGGATAAATATATCTACTTTTACAAAAATGACAAATTACATAGGCTTATTTTAGCAACAAATTTAATATTTTTCTTACTTTCCTCCTAGCATGAGAATATTGTGTAAAAATTTGAAAGATCATATGTTATGTATTTTTACCCCAATTAATTTCACTAGAAACTAGCAAGTAATTAGGATTAAATAGGAAGACCATATTTCAAGTACGCTTACTGTAGGTTTAATATTTTTCCTAGCTAGAGCATGTCGACACAAGACCAACAAAATTGGAATCACAATTTATCACCTTCCTAGCTCAAGTTATGCAATTTACAAGGTAGAAACTATTTTAAAGCACTTATTTGCTCAATTTAATTCTCCTAGGAAAATACCCTATATAGTAAATTTAATATTGTTATCAAATAGTATACTTCAAGATGAATCCAACAAAATTTGGTTCACCCCATTTGGACACTCCTAGCTCTAGAGATGAATTTTTGAAGTTTGCATTCAAATATGTGAAAATAAATCCAGAAAACAATTCAAAAACCAACTGACAGTTGGGACTTGCATGTCAGCAACATAGAACAAAGGTACGTCTTGACTGGTGAGAACTCATCGATGGCGAGGTAACCGGCGATAGGGTTGGCACTAACATGTTCGCCATCCTATTCCGCACCTACAGGTACCCTAGGTTTGCTCGAAGGGTCACTAGAGCTAGCTTGCCGGCAGCACGTGATGGTGCTCCAGCCATCCCCGGCGATGGCATGGCCAGGCAAGCACGGCTATGACATCTACAAACCCTAGTGGAACTCTTCGGTATGGATCGAGCCACGGTGAAGCGGCGGTGAGCTTTGGCCACGTGCATGGCGACGACGACGGCGCATGTTCTGCTTCGGCGAGCGCGAGAGCGAGCGAGAGAAAGAGAGTGAGGGCGTGAGTGAGGGCAGGGACACTCAGCGGCCTCTTTAGTGCGCTCCTAGCCACTATGTGGCTTAGCCCTAGCGTGTGTATGCCACACGGTGACCATGGCCTATGGCCTGTCGGCCACGACACCGCGCTACCCCGGCCAGTTTCAGGCCTGCCACCTACGACTGACAGCGCAAGTTCATGTACCTATAACTCCTAATCTGTGGTGAATCAGTGAAAATGGTATTAGGAAAGTTGTAGATCTATGTGAGATATCCAACTTTGCTTTAGGAACCATCATCTAATTATCACTGGTTTACAAACTACATTGCTCCAAAGGGAGGTACTTTGAAACTAAAAACAGTTTCAACACTTAGAAAAATTTCCAGTTTTGAAAACAGCATTTTGTTGATAATTGTGAGCTCTATTTGACCATGTTAGACACTGAGTTAGCTAATGAACCTTAAATAAAGTTTGTTACCCATGACAAGAACTACAACTTTTATTCAGGTCACTCAGCCATGCAAACACTCTAAGCTACCATTCAACTTTGGTCAAACTAGCATCATGAAAATGGCATTTCAAATGAAACCAATGCTTAGAAGCAAAATTGGCCCATGTCATGAATACAAACATTGTTCCATCAATTGTGTTTAGCCATTCATCCACCTGGAGCGGTTCTTCGGCCACTTTGAAGATAGGAGGCTTGGTGTCTTGGAAATCCTTGAAAGAGCTATATTGATTTGGCTTAGGCCCTTGATGTTGCTGACGGGCGTGAGCAATGTTCTGCATAATTAGGCATAGTGTATCCTCCATGGCTCTCTGATTACCTAGGAACTGTGCAAAGAATTCATTCACAGACGGTGAGGCGGTGGTGGTAAGTCACCGTCGTTGCCACCTTGGTTGGTGAATGCTCCGGCACGAGTGTACAAGTGATTATTAGATGATGTCAAGAGATTACAGAAGAATTGTATAATTATGCCATACTATAATTACTGAAGAGAATTCATACAATAATATAGAGGCACAATAATTCATTTCCACAACATAACATCACCAAAATAACCACTTGTCGAACCCACAACGTGTTCCGTACATGCCAAATTTTTTTTGCCAATAACAATTGGGAATTCATTAAAAAGTCCAATCACCACATGTAGTACAAACACGATTCCAATAACATCAAAAAGGGGTACATTATGAAATTGAAACCTACATTACGAGTTCATTATACAAGGATCGAAGATAAAGAGCTAACGCATCTAGCTAGATATTATAACTAAGCTACTCCTCAGGGTGGTCGCTGTCGATGTTAGACAAACCATCATCGTGGTCATCCTCAAAAGGATCAACCTCTTCATCTTTAGGCTCCTCCTCAGCGTCCACCTCCATGCCATCATCCTCATCAATCAACACATTGGGATCTTCTTCCACCCCTAGAGCTGGAGGAAGCATTGGGTTCACCAAATGTTGAGACGATGAACATCTAGCTAAAGCTCCTCAATCTAGCATATGAGTTCCTGCTCTCTATGATCAAACTCTATTGCCTACCTAGCAGCCTGAAACACAGTCCTGATCCTAGCTGCCTCCCTAGTCTTAGCAAGGTGAATGACCTCATCCCTCTTAGCACGAACGTCCTATAACTCAGCCCTAGATGCATCTCTTTCAGCAACAGCATGGACAAACTGCCTCCGCCAGGTGTCCAAGGCTGTCATATAATTACCTATCTTGTTCTGAGCTGCTCTAAGTGCCCTTCGGTGCCTACGCACGTGTCCTCGCATCCTGCACTGTGCAGCCTGTGCTCTTTAGAGCTCTTGCATACAGCTGATGTAGCTATCTTGGTGAGAGTAAAACATCTTCATAACTGCATACATGGCACTCATCGCAGCATTACTACTTCCTGCTCTTTCATCCCGATCTCTTACCAAAGCATTACCGCCTGGCTAGGTCCAAATGGTCTGTGATGCATCCACTTGAGGGAAAGATCAAACAGGCCCAATGACAAGCTCATCACCGAATTCCTGACAGATTTCGCTGAGAACTTCAAAAGCGGCCACTTGGGCACCCTCCCAAGGGGTCTATCCATCTGACTTGATACTCCATCCTTGCCACTGAGGGTTGTCAACATGGGCGGCGACAGTGACCCGCACGTCATACCACTGTTGTCCCTCAGTTACCACTTCGCTCCAAAAATAGCGAGGTGGTTCAGGATACCTGAAAGAGTTAAGTACCCTCCACAGTAAGGTGGGAGTCCCAAACAGTACCAAAAAAGTGTCGCTTGCCACTGGAGCTCCTGGGGCTGCCATCTATAGCAAAATGTTACAATTAAGTGAGACAACACAATGATAGAAAAGAGTTACTTAACAATAAGATCAAGCAAGGGGGAGAAACAATGCAATAACATGAAGGAATGATGTATCATGATGTATGCTCATTCCGTACGTCCTCACAAACTTAGAAAAAATAATCCTGATGACATACGCGGTGGCATACATACATTCTCTCGATATAATCATAACTAAACAAACTACACGTTTTATTGTTAGTGTACTTGCAAACATTTTCATTTCAGCCCAACCCAACAGTTATATGTACAGAAAGGTAAATCTGGGCTCTAAGTTGAATATCAAGGATAGCAAGATATATATTAAAGCAATAAACTAAATACTTCCATATATATACCATATATACTTCTGTATCAAAGCTACCCGATGATCAATACACTACCCACAATTAAATATGCACCATATGCACATGCAAGCATGCATATACAACCGTATTGCAGCTAGCTCTCCCCGACCACATGCTCACTTCTTGTTGTCATGCCACTCATCAACTTACCTTCTTACCTGGCGTAGAGGCATTTCATCCATATATTACCACTCAAGTGAGTGGCACCCATACAATAGCATGCCGTATGGATGATGAAAGTAACCCCCCCATGTTAGTACTTAAATAGACACCTAAAAGTTCTTAACTGGGCATAAAGGAGATGACCACTGGCATACTTTAGATTTTTATAAAATAAAACATTTGTTTCAAATACACATACAACAAGTTTAATGTTGAACCTTGCTCCGATACCAGCTATAACAAAACCATCCAATTTATAAGAGCACAAGTACAATAGCAATCGCCGAAGCGATCAAACCATCATACTTGAGCCCATATAAACCTGGTAGTCCAATGAAATCACGAGGGGTCACAAACAAACCAACATACAAACCAAGATCATACATGATTCAACATAACCAATCACATGTTACATCACAGTTCATAAATAGTTCATAGTTTTCTCACATACATCGGAGTTCACATAGTTATTACAAACTAAGTTTAATGGTAGCGGAAACAACATAGTTCAGAATGACATCAACAGTAGTTCAGATACATAGATAGTTTTCATAGTCATCTCCAACAAAAGCACAAGGGTGAGATGATATATATAGAATGACCATGCCCATGGTCCTATTCCTCATCCACTGTAGGAGCAAAGTAGTGCTTGTAGTAGCTGTGGTACATAACATTATCTACAACAATGAGAATAAAACCCTGAGTAGAAGAAGGTACTTAGCTAGACTTACCCATCAACAACTAAAAATACTAAGACACCAAGGAGTATGCAAGGCTTTATAAGTAGAGCTGGTAGACATTATTTGCATAAAAAGCATTAGTTGTCCAATATCTTTGAAACTATGAATCACCAGTTATTAATCCTATCTCATACTAGATTAGCAACTATCCTATGCCAAACATGTTGGTACCATTAAGTCAATACAATAATAACCATATCAAGTTGAGCCCTTTCATAACTTCATAACCAACACTTCCATCAATTAATATGATGAACCGTACTCTTGTCAAGTTCTAACTATCCAGGAGAGATGGCGATTTGAATTGATTCCTACCTAGCTGGGGAATTATTCCTAACACACACCCATACTCCCCCCGTCGGGGTCGCATTAGGTCACCTTTGGTACAACTCAAGCCCAAATCATGGGTAAGACCAACGCCGCACCCTCAAAGATAATACCAATCTGCTAGGAAGCTCGAGACTTGAACCCGCCCTTAGACTCATGCCATTGGCTCTTCACACATCCTTACTACCTCTAGGGTGCACACTTTAACTGCTCATATCCCTGGCCTGAGTTGAGCTACTTGGCTTCGCGGTCGGAACAATTTATCCGGCCAACTATGTGAGAGGCATGCGTTCAACATGACAAGATGACCTCCAATGACCGGTCCTTAAATGACACAGATGGAATCACTATGATTACCACCAACATAAGACTCCACCCGGTCTCCAATTAATCAACAACACCAAGTTATGTTCCATGATAGCACAATATAGCCAACCGTGATCAAGTTATCGCCTATGGCTCGCAGGTGACAGAAAAATCACCCGACTTCTACCGGTCTAAGCATAGCTAAGCATAAGGAGCGTTCCTGGACTTAATTAGGATTTAGGGTAGATATTTCTGAACAAGGAAAGGTAATATGCAGCAAGTGTTCCCAAGAAACTCCTATCACGTAATGCAGCAATACGAGTAACTTAGGTGACATTAATAAAATAGGGAGACTTATAATGCTCCGAGGCTTGCCTTTCACAAATATGGTAGGTTTGTGATCAGGGCACTCGGGAAGATGATCAGCTTTAGGCTCTCCTTCTCCTAGAATCTCCTAGTGCTACACCTCTTGGCTCTCCTCTTGTAGATCGACTTTGAGTTCCACCAACGTGGTCTCCTCGGCTACACCTATTTTATGCATATGCATAAGTAAGTTCCATGAATGCATAAGAAGGATCATGGATGATGTGACATGGGAATGTACATGCTATGATAATGATGTTAAGTTACGCAATGATAACAATGCTAACTCCTTGTTTACTAAGTAGGTGCATAACTCTTCTCTATCCACTTCCAACATTCTTCACAAGACAATTTCAGAGCTACACATAGCAGTTACAAGTTTAAATCATAACTGTAGTTCTACCTGTCTAGATCTTGGACTTTATGGAAATCTTACAAAGTTCCCTACAACTCCTATTTAATAATGAAAAGCTAATTCAAAATCTATCCTAACCAAAATAGGCAATCTTTCCAGCTCTATCCAGAAATTCTAGAGAACAAGCATTTCGGGGACCAACTTCAAACAGCTATAACTCCTAAACCATTTGGCCTATTGCCCTGAAATTTTGACACAAGATAGATGAAGAAGTTCCCTACAACTTTGTTATTATCCATTTTTACAGTAAACTTCATTTTGACTATGCAAAATACCCAACGACAGAATCTATCCAAAAACACCTCTAAATTGAATTATAGAGCAATAATATTTTCATGGCATATAAAAATCTCAAATTGAGCAATACCATTGGTACCAACAGTTCAGGAATATCAAATACACTCAAGAAAACCTAATGGTCAAGCCCAATTTATTTATTTAAATGCCTTGATTAATTTAATTAGATAATTAGGTGAAATAACAAACATATATCAAATTTGCACAGTAAATTCTCAGAAAATTAAAGTAGCTTCCAAGTGCTCCCAATAGGCTACTGTAAAAATTTCATACCATTTGAACATACATAACATCCTCCACAAAAATAACAAGTCAGGAAGGTTTATTTTAATGAAAATAGTTAACCCTACAGAAAAGTGTCAAACAACAGATTTTATATTTTCTTAGCTTCATGCTAGTTCCCTAACACTATACAAAAATTTGCATGGCAATATGTTACTTATTTTTATCCTTATGAATTTTCTCAGAAAACACCATTTATTAAAAGATAAATAGAAAAACCCTACTCCAATCAAGTTTACTGCAATTTTAGTATTTTTCCTAGCTAGAGCATGTCAACACAAGATCAGCAAGATTGGAATCAAAATTTTATCACTTCCCTAGCTCAAGTTATGTATTTTACAAGATTGCAAACAATTCAAAAGCACTTATCTAGCTACATTTTATTCACCTTGAGAAATATCAGAAATAGTGCATTTAATATTTTTATAAAATACTACACTTCATGAGGAATCCAACAAAATTTGGTTCACCAAAATTAGACACTCCAAACTTAAGATATGAATTTTTGAAACAAGCATTCAAATCTATAAAAACAATTCAAAAAATCAACTAATACGCAGACTGACAGATGGGGCCCGCTAGTCAGTGGGACCCAGACGTCAGCTACTCCAGAGCAGAGGAGGTGCTCCGACCAGCGATATCTCACCGTTGGCAAGATCACCGGCGACGACAACAACACCTACATGCTCGTCTCATCAAGCCGCGTCGATAGGTGTGCTCGACAAGCCTGGAAGCTCACCGGAAGTAGCTCACCGATGGCAATGGCGGACTGCGGTGGTCGTGCAGTGGTACGCTGGCGTCCTCTAGCCACCATATGCTCTGCTGAGGTGCTCTATAGCTATGCGATAACCTATCGGAGCTAACCTAGGTGGCTAGGGTTTTGGTGATGTGACGGCGAGCTCTGACCGCGTGCATGCACGCGCGGCGGCGCACGGAGCACCGTGGTGCTCTCCCCGTTCCGATGAGATGGCAATGGGAGAGAGGTCTCCACCATGCCATTAGCTAGACCAAGGGATACCCTATTGAAGGTGTGAGAGTATAGAGGACACGGTCGACTAGCTCGACGGTGACGAGCTTCCATGCCACGATGGCAATGGCGGCCGCGCGCGGAGCGGCGAATCATTCTGGCACCGACACGCAGTAGCGTCAACCCTCGCTTAGACCTAAGCTACTACACACTAGTGGGGTGCTGGACCAAAGGAGATGTATGCATGCGGGGTAGTGGAATGGATGGGCCAGTGGGAGCATGGAGCTCGGCGGCGCTCCGATGATGGCGTGGGGGCGGTGAAGCAAAATGCGCCCTTACCCTGGCTCGGCAAGAGGGGAAAGCTGGTCGAGGTGGAAGAGGTGACAATGGTAGAGCTATTGGCATGACCGATTGGGAATTGGTGCGGCAATGATAGCGAGCGAGCATGGCAGAGCGATAGCGATGGTGCGGCGGCGCTGCGCTGCGCTGCGTAATGCTCAGGCGTGGGCGAGAGAAGAGTGGGGCGCGAGAGTGAACTAGAGCGAACAGCAGAGGCACGTAGCTTAACTCGACGTGCTGGCTAGACTGGTCAGGCCGACACTGACATACGACCGCCACACGGTGTGCCTAGCCTGCCCTAGTCGGCCACTGACGGTGACGTTGAAACGGCATTAGTTTTGGATGAACGTGACTAACATAGCTACTTTGATCCCCAATATCTCCCAAACTGTTTGTCCAATGCAAAAACTTCCTTAACAAGAATCGTAGATCTACATGAGATCTACAATATTGCTTACATGAGTTCAGCCTAGATCGGCCTAGTTTATGAGCTATAGTATGACAAACATCGGTACCTCAAAACTATAAACCCAATCCAGACTTAGAAAATTTTTATGTCTTCGAAACAGCACTGCATTGATTTTTGTGAGCATGATTTGACCATGTTAAGAAGAGAAACCAAAAATAAAAGTTGTTACCCTTGTCAAGTGCTACAACTTTGCTTAAGGGTGCACTGCCATGCAAACACTCTATGCTATAGTTCAACTTAGGTCAAACATACAACTTGAAAATGGTAAGTTACACTATAACCATGACTTAGAGGCCAAATTGGTCCAAGTCATGAATACCAAAGTTGTTCCATGTGACATCCTAAACATGTTTAAGGTACTCCTAGGGTCCCACAAATATTTTATACATTGGTTACATCTAAACCCTAGCATATGTAAAGCATTTAGTGACAACACATGTGATATAAGCAAACATAGAGATAATATTTGAGATGCTCATGCTCATGAATGATCAATGATGCTTGTGCTCATGCAATGCAAATGCCAAATGCATGCTTAACACCTAGGGTGTTACAAGTGTTGTCTCATGTTTAGATCCTCTTGAGTGAAAACATACTTTAGGCTCTTGTGATCGGTGTAGATGTCACATTTGTTCCTGATTAGATAGTGTCTACAGATCTTCAGGGCATGCAGAATAGCTGCAAGCTCAAGATCATGGGTAGGGTAGCGTTGCTCGTGGTCCTTCAGCTGGTGGGAAGCATAAGCTATGACTCTCCCATTCTGCATCAGAACACAAACTCTGAATATCTGTCGCATTGCGGGATTGTTCCCATTCTTTCACAGCTTCAATCTTGGTGGGATCAATAGCTACTCCCTTAGTAGTGAGAATGTGACCTAAGAAGGTGACTTCTTCAAGCTAAAATTCACACTTGCTAAACCTGGCGTACAACTGATTATGTCTTAGCTTCTCCAGCACTACTCTCAGATGCTGCTCATGTTCTTCTGCAGTGGCTGAATAGACAAGAATGTCATCAATGAATACCACCACAAACTTATCCAACTCCTCCATGAACACCTTGATCATCATATTCATGAAGTAGGCGGGGGCATTGGTGAGCCCAAAGGACACAACAGTGAACTCATATTGCCCATACTTAGTGACAAAGCCTGTCTTGGGAATGTCTTCAGTCCTGATCTTCATCTGATGGTACCCAGATTGGAGATCAATCTTGGAAAAGAACTTGGCATTCCTCAACTAGTCTAGCAGACCATCTATTCTCGATAGTGGGTACTTGTTCTTGATAGTCAAGGCATTCAAGTTCTGGTAGTCAATGCACATCCTCATGGAACCATCCTTCTTCACAAACAAGATAGGGGAACCCTAGGGTGAAGCACTGGGCCTAATGTACCCCTTGTCAGACAACTCCTTGAGTTGTTTCTTGAGTTCCTCTAGCTCATCAACCAACATGCGATAGGGCCTCTTAGCAATAGGTCCCATACCAGGCAAAAGGCCGATCACAAACTCCACATCCCGATCAGGTAGCATACCGGGCAGCTCTTCAGGGAACACATTAGGGTACTCACATACTACGAGCACCTCCTCATCTGACTTGGCTTCCAAGGCACAGAACATGGAAACTGTCCTATCAAGGTTGGGCTCACATCGGATTATGTGACCACTCGGGTGTGTTATCTCTACATACCGTGGTGAGCAAGATATTACTCCCTTGTGTTGAGTCAGCCAATCCATCCCTAGTATGACATCCAGTCCATCAGAGGGAAGCAAGGTAAGATCAGCTAGAAAAGGGTGACCCTCAATGATGATGCTCACTCCCTGACATCTCTTCGTGCATATAATGCGACCCAAGGGTGAACTAGTGTCTATAGGCTCCTTGTGTGGAGTCACTGGTATGCTATGCTCTCGTGCAAACTTGGCAGATATGTAAGAATAGATAGCACCTGAATCAAACAAAACCAAAGTTGTAGCTCCATGCACAATGAACATACCGTACACCACGTTGGGGGCATTTTGGGCATCCTCTGCGGTCAGATGGGTGAGGCGACCATGGGTGGCTCCAGCAATGTTCTTGTGTGGCGTACCCTAAACCGAAGCCTATCTCACTGGGGTTAGAGCAGGTCGTGTGGCATTCTTCATGGGGAAGTCGGTGACCTTATGGCCGGGCTGACCACAACCGAAGCAAGTGAAGGGCACGCTACCTATGGAGGTGGGCGCAGTGGTCTTCCATGTGCTAGGGCTCTAACTAGGGCGGCTCTGAGCGGGGCGGTGGTAGTTGGCGGTGTGGGTACCACCTCCATTGCTCGAAGCAGGTGCGGCTCCCTAGAGGGCACGAGGGTGAGGCTGCAAGGGCGTGTGAGCATGCGGCCTCTCAGATGTTGGGGCGCAAGAGGTGTTCTCAGACCAACGCTTCTTCTCCTTGTAGAGGGTGTCAGCCTCTAGATGATCCCTCTCCATCACCAGGACCTTGTTAATCATCTCCCGGAGGGTGTAGCAGGTATGACCCGAGAGGGACACCTTCAGGCATGTGTTTAGACCCTTCTTGAAGAAGTACATCTTCTTCTCGGAGTCTGTCTCACTAGGAGCGTACCTCATCATGCGAGTGAAGCGGTTGGCATATTCTAGGATCACTAGGAAATGTTGCGAAACTCTTCCACTTTGGCATCCATCACGCCCTCGGGCATGTGGTGCTCGCATAAGGCTTTAGCAAACTCCACCCATGAGATGTGCGCGGGGTCAGCGTGGGTGTCATAGTAGCTATCCCACCACGCATGTGCGGCACCAGTGAGCTGGTGGGCTGTGACTCCAACACACTCCTCATCAAAGCAAGTGGTTAGATCTATCTTCTTCTCCATCTCACACAGTCAGTCCTTGGTGGTGATCAGGTCATCGTCCGAGCTGTCGAAGGTAGGGGCCTCAGCTTGAGGAAACCCTCCAACTTCCTCTAGAAGTAGTTGGGTGGTACCCCATTATGGCACAACAGCCCCTTAGCTAGTGTCTCCATGAGACATTTCTAGCAGTCCATCACCTCAGACAGAAGTGGTGGTGGTGGTGGAGCATCATTTCCCCCAGGTGGAGTGTCCTTGACCCCAAGCTGGGCTACGCCTGGCTCCTCCAAGATGGGCTCCTCCATGTGCTGCTCTCTAGCCGGCGGTACCTCCTCCTCGAGGTTGAGGGCAGCACGGGCGGTAGCGCATCCTCCTCCATGACCACGGCCAGTGGGCACGGGGGATGGAGAGCGACGGTTCAGACATTTTGAGCGGCAACATGACAACTTTGCTACAAACATTAGGTTACAAGTTATTATCAAGTGGTTAGATGATTTATTAGCAATTCAATTAATGATTTAATTCTAGCTGTACACTCAAACAAAGAAGCAGGAACAACCATAAGAAGCATTAAGATCCAAACATTCATTACATGTGTTTATTACATGGTGATGTCTCTAGCAACTACACTAGAAACTCATGGGGAATCGCACTACACACAGGTAGGCTCCAAAAGAGGGACATTCTACTCTACTCCTAAAAGTGACTCATGTCTCGTAGCCACACAAGGCTCGTCATCAACACAACAACTACTACATTATTATAGCATCACTAGGAAGCTAACTCTGACTAGGTGGTGGTGAAGTGTTAGCATCCTTCTCCTGGAGCTCTACATCGGTGCGGTGCATCCTCGAGATGTACTCTAGGGCCTCCTCCAATTGCTTGGTCTTCAAGGCCTTGGGGTTGTCCTCAGAAGGGCATGCCTTCAGATTGAGCTTAGTGGGCTCAACCCAAAAGGACTCCTTGCGTGGCCTCTAGCACGACTCAGGGGGTAGGAACTTCCGCATCTCCTTAAACTCCTTGACTTGCCTGATGTTGGCGTCAACCCATGCCTAACTTATCATGTCTGCCCTATCCTTCTAGAACTCTGTGTACTTCATGTACTCAATAAGGTGGCGTTGGTTGTTAGCAGTGTTAACGCTCAACTAAACCACCTCCCTCTCCAACATGTTGCAATGGCTCTCCAGCATCATCTTCTAGAAACCATACCTGTTCTCCATCTCAATGTGATACCTCAAACACCTTGTAGTCTAAGTAGTCATTACGGAGCCCAAATTCTCTAGCCTTGTCTCTCAGATCTGCAATCTCCTCCTTCAGCTTGCTCTCACATGCCTTGTAGTAGGCCTCCATGCGGTCGTAGCCCTCATGCTCCACATGGATGGTCTCTTTGAGTACTTCCTTCTTCTTATCTTCCTCTAGGAAGGCCTCGTCAGCCTGGAACAGCATGTCTCGGTACCGACGGTTCTGTGACTCAACCTCCATGATGTACCTATCCTAGTAGAGGATGTACTGCATGGACACCTGAAGGCAAGGGCCCTCCTCGATGTAGACAATCTTCTCAGCGGCCAAGACCTACCTCCTGGTACTCTAGGAAAGGACTAGGGCTCAAGGAAGCAAGCGGTATGGTCCCCTCTTGAGGTGCTCGTGGGCGTCACACATCACGCGGTGAAGGGCCAAATGCGAAACAGACTGTACACATGCTGTGATGGAGGTCTCAACATGTAGCTCCTGAAAGGCGTTGACCTTCGACAGGGTCTCACTCACAGGAACCCTGAGGTGGATGATGATGTGGCCCTATAGTCTATCGGGTCCTGACTCGCCATGATAGATGTACACGACCTGCTCGGTAGGGACACCATGCTCCTTGAGGACATCATAGAGCATCTAAGCCAAACCCCGGTAGCTCATACCATTGATGGGAAGCTCAACTGCTGGTGCCATCTGCAAATCAGTCCATAAAAAGGGAATCAGCAGACTAGAAAAAGATAAGCCATGTATAAAAAGATGCAAGATTGGTACATATAACCAAAAAAGACAAGTTTCACTCCTATTTCTACCATCCAATCCTAAGGGTCTCATCCTAGGGTCAAGTATGGCTCTGATACCAACTAAAATGATCCTAATTTCCTCGAAGGGAAATCCACAGATTCGAAGTATAACATGATAGTCTTAGGTGATCATCCCATCACATTATCAAATAACAATCTATATCACAGTCATACATCAAATTCCTGTCTTAAAGAGAGTACAAATAACAAGGTTTACTCATTATTACATCGCCACTTGGCGAAATCACTAAGAGCATACAACATCCAAAACAGCATCAAGAAGAAAGGCAGCGGACGTCGACTCCATCTTCTCAACCAAACTTGAGCGTAGGAATAAGACCTCTAATCCTCCCAACCATCTCCCTGATAGTCATACTCAGGCTCGGAACCTGTCAAACAATTATCAGTATGATTTGTACTAGCCACTGGCTCGCACCCTATGCTTTGTGTTTGCTTTGTGGTGGTGGAATGCAAGGGTAGAGCAAAAGACCTATTTGTGGTTGTAGTTTCCTATGCGAGTATTTCAAGTTTTAATAATAATTCATCAAGTTTTAACCCATCTCATCCATACGTTCTCCCATCCCATCACACACATTTCACCACTCTCACACTCTCTAGGCGACAAGGATGACTCCCGCTCGTACCTTGCCTCATGGGCCAAAGCTAGAAACCAACACAAGAACCTAGGGGGAGAGAAGAAAGGACTCCACTCACTAATCAAGGGAAGCGTAGGTCATAGGAATGTCCATATCCGAGGATGCAGCTATATGTATAGATTGATCAACTCTATAGAGCGTGTACACCTAGAACCACAAGATCACCATCATCGGTGGTGCCCTGCCTAGGCTGATACTGACTGTCGCCCAACCAGTATGGTGCCATCCTACCACTCAGCCCTAGGCCACCCTAGAGTCCACCGGCATGCTAAGATTGTGAGACATAGTACCGAGCCCCCAGAGGTCATTACGTTGTCATAGGAGGGTGTGAGCCATACACCCGTACCTCCCTACACTATCCACTTCCAACCTAGTAGTAATGGCACCATCCTAGTTGATTGGGTAACCGTCCCCCACCCATTTAGGAGTGAGTGGTGTGTACGTAGGGTCCTATGATCTGGTTCTCCCGATATACTAGTCCTTAGGAGGACCGGACAGGATATCTTCTCAAAGGGGATAACCAACACCCCGTGCCTTGATGGCACCTCTATCCTGGGGCTTCATCCTACAAAGACACTCCACCCTAGGATCTCCTCGTCTCACATGCACCCACCACAGGTACCTCTTGTAGGGGATGCCTAGGTTGCACCCCACCGGCAAGACTTGTCCAATGACTCATTGTTTACACCAAAATTTGGAAGAAGAATCATAGGAACTCGAAAAGCTCCCAAGATCATGTCATCAAGGAATCAATTGCATGTAGGTTAGTATCAGTTGATTCGAATGCAACACTAGAATCAGTTTTCTTCAGATAGCGCCAGTAGATAACGATAAAGGCTATGATCAACGCCAGAACAAAACATTTTGGACTCTACAAAAACGGAAAGATTAGGGTCCAAGTTATCTTAAATTTATAATATTTTCTCTTAGGCCAAAAATTGTGATGAGTCGTGCTTAGGTAGGAGTCATGCGTAGGTCCTGGGTATAAATATTGGACCCCGGCTATTGTAAAGGACATAATCAATCAAATAAAAGTTACTTACTTTTTCGGCTCTAGCCACCCCTTAGGAGTAGGAGGAGTAGATCTCAGTGAGTTCTTCAGCAAGTATGGTTGCATTGATCCGGTCAACTTCCACTGCTTGCCTGTAAGTACCGTCATGGCTTATACTTCTGTTCGTACGGCTGCATCGATCCAGTTGACCTCCACTGCAACTCTGGTATAAGCTAGTTATCGACTCTTGTTTAGTTTAAGTACGGCTACATCGATCCGGTCGACCTCCACTGCTCGAACTAGATTAAGGTCAAGTTATCGGCTCTATCTAAGGGTGGCGTTCCTTCGGATAGATTCATTAAGTTACCGATATTGCTTATTGCTTTCATTATTCATTTGATTATAGCAATATCACTTCGCCCGATTGGGATTGATCTAGATCGGCCTTATATCTTTTTTAACCCATCGTTTGTTAATCTAAACTGAGCTAATCTGCATCTTAAATGATGAGTTATGTTTTATCGGTCGTTTTATGTCAATCTTGATCGTGCATAGTGTGTGGTTAAGGCATGTTCTGTCTTGAATAGATCAGTTGGCTAACAAAAACCATTTCATGGCCCGTTATCACGGCCTATGTGATTCTGCCTCACACCCCACTGTTAGCACCGTGGAGTGGGGATCATTAATTGGTAGATTTGTTCCTCATAGGGCATGACCTTAACTGTGCGCTATGCCTAAATTGGCTATTTTAGCTGATATCGAGTGCTTTCACGAATAGTTGACGTCACGAGACGTTGAAGTAAAGATAGGTTGAAAGATGTGTTAGCTCCATGATCTTATTATTGTATTACGGCCTACATGATTCTGCCTCATGCCCCACTGATATTAGTAATAAGTTAGGGTCGTTGAATCTATTGTTGTTTCTACGGCCTGCATGATTCTGCCTCATGCCCCACTGGTCATAGCGATAGATGAGATCTAATAGGTTCATTAGATTTATCTTTATTAAATGGTTAAATGATGATGAGTTGTTTCTTTTATTGAAAAGGGATTCGGTTACTTGCAGTCATTGGCTTAGCATAAACTAATTATTGTTGACATCTTATTGCCATTGACTAATGTTTGTCTAAATAACGAGATCTATCCTAAGCGATAACCGATTTTACCTTCCATAATTCCATGAGCTTTAATTGATTTATTCTTATGAGCATGCTGGAATTGACTATTTAGTCGATTTCCTTCCAATCGGCTCTCAGAGCTACACATTCGGGACTGTCTGGTAACACCGGCATGTTCTGCCTTAAATTACTGATTAGCTTTCTCTCCTTGTCAATTGTAGGGTCAAATTGACTGGCATGTCTTGGGAGGAGTGCGCAGAATCGACCATCCCTGCACTGAAGCCAGGTGGATCTCTAGCTCCATTGAGCGGACCCTTTTGTCTTGCTCATGTACCCTCAGCACGGGACAAAATTTCATGCTGACACACATTCTGGCACGCTCTGTGGGACCCCACAATCGTCATGGCGGTTCACAACAACAATGACATCCTTATGGTACCTTATGAAGATATACCAGATGGAGATAAAGTTGTCATTGGCAAAGCTATAGAAGAATTTCAGAACAAGTGTTTGTTGTCCTACAACAAACACGTGACAACACAATTGTTCAGAAATATCCACTACCAAGAGTTCTATTACACGGACAGACAGATATAGTTGAAGCTGAAGACAGGCGTTTCTTTATGGAAATTGTAAACAAATCTGTTCGTGATGCCATATCTAGCCATAATGAAGCTTTCTTGTACACATTCCACAATGCCATGAAAGAGGCGATTCATGGGTTTCTAGTTAGTCAAGTTGGGCCAGCTTATTACAACATTCCACATCCGTCGACCCAAGGGACTAATCAAGTTGGTACCAGTCATCAAGAAGTAGCACCAGCTGGTATTGATGATGTCTAGGCAGTTCAGAGTTCATCTGAACAAGCTCAAGGTACTACTACGAATCAGACACAGTATAATCCTGGATCATCAGTGTAGCATGTGCAACAGCCGACGGGGCAAGGTCAGAACCAGGTGATTAATTTTGGCACATCAGGCCACATACCATCATTGGCTCAAAAAATAGCACCATCAATTCAAAGGATTCGTAGAGATATAGATCCTCATGTCTACAATCAGAGACT
This sequence comes from Miscanthus lutarioriparius, assembly GCA_904845875.1. NCBI lineage: Eukaryota > Viridiplantae > Streptophyta > Magnoliopsida > Poales > Poaceae > Miscanthus > Miscanthus lutarioriparius. Next base: position 86,625,629 of record CAJGYO010000001.1, on the reverse strand, counting down.
TCAAGCAGCAAACTAGCAAAGGACCTAGCAGATAGAGATTCCATAGGGGTATCATTATGGCACAGATTATAACACCCTTCAAATGATTCCGAATCTAGGGTATCAGGGCACACAGGATTTCAATCCACAAATGGGTCAGTAGGTGCAGAAAAATCCAAATTCACATGCTGACGAATTGTTGCTAAAGCTGATCGACATGATGAAGAATCAGTTTGGTCTAAAGCCAAAAGGGCTGACCTTTTCTTACAAACGTCCATATCCAGAATGGTATGATTTAGTCGCTCTTCCTGCAAATTATAGGCTTCTAGAGTTTGCTAAGTTCACTAGCCAAGATAGCACAAGCACAATAGAACATGTCAGTCGGTATCTTACACAGTTGAGTGAAGCATTCGTTGAAGAGGCCCATCGAGTTCGTTTCTTCTCCTTGTCCCTATCTGGACTAGCCTTCACTTGGTTTTCATCACTGCTAATCAACTCCATTGCCAACTGGGTTAACCTCGAGAAGAAATTTCATACATATTTTTATACTGGGACTAGAGAAAAGAAGATTACCAATTTGACAACTATAAGGTAGAAAACTAATGAATCGGGCACTGAGTTTCTTCAGAGGTTCTGAGAGACTAGAAACTTATGCTTCTCATTAAACTTGGCCGATGATCAGCTAGCTGCTCTAGCCGTTCAAGGAATGCTGCCAATGTGGAAAGAAAAACTGCTGGGACAAGAATTAGACAACTTGGGTCAATTGGCTCAACGAGTGGCAGTGCTCAATAGTCAATTCCAGAACATGCGCAGAGATACCCGATTCCAGAAGAGTACCACAGTGGCCGAAGCTTATAATCCATACTCAGTCAATGATGGCTATGAAGATGAAGAAGAAGAGATTGCTGCGGCTGAATGGAATTGGGGCAAAAAGACAGTAATGGTGCCAAATCCTTAGGGAAGAGGAGTTGAGGAGAGCTATGACTTTGATGTCACCAAATCAGACAAGCTCTTTGATTTCTTGCTTGAGAAGGGACAGATCAAGTTGCCCGATAATCATGTTATGTTGCTCCTGATCAGTTGAAGAATAAGAAGTTCTACAAATTCCATAACGCTACTTCTCATTCCACTAATGAATGCAGAATTTTCCGGCAGCATATACAGAGGGCTATTCAGCAAGGAAGGCTCAAATTTGATACGCCTCAAAAAATGAAAGTTGATGATAATCTTTTCCTAGGAGATCAAAACATGGTCGATGCTAGGTTGCTCAAAGGAAAGACTAAGGTCCTAACATCAACCAAATCAAGAGAAGCTAGAGTAGTCGATCCCGAGAGGCAAATATCGTCCGATGAATACAAAGAAATTAGGAGATGTCGCGATAAGCAAAAGAGCCTATATGAGCAGGGAGAACCGTCAAAAGAAGGGGCGACAAAGTCGCGAGTTACATCTCGAATTCTGTTGAATAAATGGCAGTGGCAGAAGGAAAAGGATTATCAGCGTTGGTTAGAAAAGCAAGAATATTAGCGTCAACAGGAAAAAGAGAGGTATGAAAGAAAGCAAGCTGAATTGCATTGGAATTGTCCTTTCTTCAGACATTGCTGGAATGAAGGTTTGAAGTTGCCTACCAGGAATAGCTGTCCTGAGTGCAGCGATCAATATTGGGAGTTTAGGCAATCTCAAGCCAACTGTTGGTCTATCCATGCTCAAGATGCATATCATCACAATAACATGGATCGGCGCTTAAAAAATGGAAGTGCTCATAATCGACTTGGAAAAAGAGTTGTTGATCAAAACTGGGCTGATTACGAAGAAGGAAGTAATGAAGGAAGATATATTTGGTAGGAAGGCCAATGGTGTCTAGGAGGTTTGACAAGAAGTCAGAAGAGAAGGGTGCAATGCCTAAGGAACATAGAGTTGGAACAGGCTCAGGCATCCGGTAAACCTCAAGTATGGTATACTAAGCAAACAGCCGATAGAAAGCAACCATCGGCTAATATTCAAATGGCTTTTCTGTTGCCACCAGAATTCAGAGCTCCGGTGGATCAAGAAGTTTATTCAGATTTCGATGAATCAGAGTATGAGGAGATGGTTGCTAAGTTAACGGTTATACAACAAGCAATATTTGATAAACCAGTCAAGCATCAGCACCTAAAGGCTTTATATGTAAAAGGTTTGGTTGATGGGAATCCGATGAACAAGATGTTGGTGGACGGAGGCGCTTCTATCAATCTCATGCCTTATACCACTTTTTGCAAACTTGGCAAGGGACCAGGAGATCTGATGGAGACTGACATGATGCTTAAGGATTTTGGAGGTAATGCGTCTAAGACCCGGGGGGCAATAAATGTCAAACTGATAATCAGGAGTAAGACTCTGCTCACCACATTCTTCGTCATCGATGAAAAAGGGTCATACAGTTTGCTCCTTGGTAGTGATTGGATTCATACGAACTGTTGTGTACCATTGACCATGCATTAGTGCTTGATTCAGTGGCATGGAGATGATGTTGAGTTGGTTCATGCTGATGAGTCTATGAGTATCACAATAGTCGATCCAGTCTTTTGGGAGCTAGGAGACTTCGAATGCTTTTCTAGCAAGTTATGGGAAGGAGGCTTCATTAGAATCAACGATGAAAGCCAACAACCGATCCAAGCAGTCGGCTTTGAAAATTTATCTTAATGGATAATCCAATAGATGGTATAGATGGCAAACTGGGACATGGTTTCACATCGGCCGATGAATTAGAAGAAGTAGATATTGGTTCTGGAGATAGACCTAGGCTGATGTATGTAAGTGCCAAGTTGGACCCTAAGTATAAACGAGAGTTAGTTGATTTGTTAAAGGAATTTAAAGACTATTTTGCTTGGGAGTACTATGAGATGCCTGGTCTAGACTGGTCAATTGTCGAACATCGGTTGCCAATCAAACCTAGATATCGGCCATTTAAACAAGCTCCAAGGAGATTCAACCCGAACGTGCTTGATGATATCAAAAAGGAGTCTGAAAGGTTACTGGAGGCAAAGTTTATCCGACTGTGCCGATATGCAGAGTGGATATCGAATGTTGTCCCTGTGTATAAGAAAATTGGAAAATTAAGAGTTTGCTTCGATTTCAGGGATCTGAACAAAGCCACACCCATGGATGGTTATCCGATGCCAATAGCTGATATGTTAGTAGATGCAGCAGCCGGGCACAAGGTTATTAACTTCATGGATGGCAATGCAGGGTACAACCAAATTTTCATGGCTGAGGAAGACATAGCAAAGATCGCTTTCAGGTGCCCTGGCACAATTGGTTTATTCGAGTGGGTTGTGATGACCTTTGGTCTGAAGAATGCCAGTGCAACTTGTCAAAGGGCGATGAATCATATTTTTCATAAGTTGATCAGCAGGATTGTTGAAATCTACATCGATGATGTGATGATAAAATCCAAAGGGTACAAAGAGCACCTAGCTGATTTGCGAGAGACTCTAGAATGCACAAGAAAACATGGTCCAAAGATTAATCCTAATAAGTGTGCTTTTGGAGTGTCAGCTAGACAATTCTTGGGATTTATGGTCCATGAGAGAGGAATCGAAGTTGGTCAGGAACGCGTAAAAGCAATTGATGAGGCGGCTCCCTCGACTACTAAGACAGAATTGCAATCTCTGCTTGGTAAGATTAATTTCATCAGAAGATTCATTTCAAATTTGTCGGAAAGGATCCTGTCGTTTTCTCCCTTGTTGAAGTTGAAAAATGATCAAGAATTCAAGTGGGGTGACATACAACAAAAGGCGTTTAAAGAGATAAAAGAATACATGAAGTGTCCACCTATGCTGGTCCCTCCTCAGCAAAGTAAGCCTTTTAAGTTGTACATATCGGCTGATGACAAGACAATTGGATCGGCCTTGATGCAAGAATTTGAAGGAAAAGAGAGAGTTGTTTTCTATCTCAGTAGAAGACTACTAGATACAGAGACAAGATATTCTCCCACCAAAAAGTTATGCTTGTGCTTATATTTCTCTTGAACTAAGTTGCGACACTACTTATTATCGGCTGAGTGTACGGTTGTTTCCAAGGCTGATGTGATTAAGCACATGTTATCAATGCCAATACTGAATGGGAGAATGGGAAAGTGGATTCTCGCGTTATTGGAATTTGACTTGAAGTACGAATTGGCTAAAGCAGTCAAAGGACAAATAATGACCGATTTTGTCACCCAGCATCATAAGCCAAGCATTGGTTTTGTAGAGCCGATGCCTTGGACGTTATTCTTTGATGGATCATCATGCAAGCAAGGTGGTGGCATTGGTATTGTTATTATTTCGCCTCGAAGGGCAAGTTTTGAGTTTGCTCTTCCAACTGAACCAGTGATTACCAACAACCAAGCGGAGTATGAAGCTATTCTTAAGGGACTTCAACTTTGTCACAGAACCGACCAATTTATAAGAGCACAAGTACAAAAACAATCGCCGAAACGATCAAATTCTCGAACTTGAGCCCATATAAACCCGGTAGTCAACTGAAATCTCGAAGGATTTCAGACCAACTTGCATACAACCAAGATCACAGTAATTCAACATAACATATCGTACGTTACAACATTTCACCGACGTTTGCAAATAGATTACATCATCACAGAGTCAACATTATTACAAAACAAGTCTTGTAAAACATGAGGAAGCAAATAGTTTAACTCACACACTCGAGTTCAAATACACATACTGGTTTGCTGATCACAGCCCGCAAAAGCATTCAGATAAGAGAACAGAGATCATGCCCATGATCTAGTCTTCATCACCCGCCGGGTGGAGACAATACTTACAGAATCCTTGATATAGAAGGTCATCTGCAACAAGAGGGAATAAACCCTGAGTACGGGAATGTACTCAGCTAGACTTACCCGCCAAAAACCAAAATAAATGACACCAAGGATTATGCAAAGCTTAATGTAGTGGATCTGGTTGACACTTTCTTTTTGCAGAAAAGCATAAGTAATAATGATCAAATCTTAGCCTGGACTAGCAGTGACTTTTTAACCATTAACCTGACAACTACATTAGCTTTTGTACTAAGCAATCATATTATTAGGGTGCAAACATTAATAACCATATCAGGTATTCATTGGCAACCTTATCATCATCATCCATTTAACCATATCGTTAAATTAATTGAATCTACGTTGCCGCTGCTCAGTCAAGTTCTCACTATCCGGGAGAGACGGCGATTCGAATCGATTCCTATCCAGCTGGAGGGGTATTCCTAAACACAAACCCTGCTTCTCCCGTCGGAGTCGCAAACAAGTCACCTTTGGTACGATTCAGGAGTCGCGAGTCCGATCAGATCGACATTCTCAGAGAACCACTCTGCCAAGGTTGTTCGGGACTCTAACCCACCTTGGACTTATGCCAATGGCTCCCCGCACATCCTTACTACCTCCGAATGTCGTCGCCCTTCGCTCGCGCCCCCGGCCGAGTCGAGCTACTAGGCTTCATGCGGTCGGAACGACTTATCCGCCAGCTAAGTGTTAGGCTGCGTTCAACATGACATGAGGACGACAACAATCGGTCCTTAAACGACTCAGACGGAGTCACTATGTTCAAACCTACACAAGACCCCGCCCGGTCTTAATTCATTATTCACATGGTTCTTTTCCACGATAGCAAATATAGCCAACCGTGACCCACCTCATCCTAAAGCTCGCAGTGACAGAAATCACCGACTTCTACCGCACTAAGCATGGCTAAGCATATAACCCGTTTCGAACTTAAATAGGATTCAAAGGCGATATCCGGACAAGGAAGGATATATAATGCAGCAATTGGTTCCAACCAATTCCTATACTTAATGCATCATCAACAATAAAAGGTACTCAAAGTATTTGCAAAAACATGGGAGGCTTAATATGCTCGGGGCTTGCCTTTTCAGAACGAGGAAGGTGGTGGTCGAGGCACTCAGGCAGATCCTCCATGGCGCGATCGCTTCGTCGACTTCCTGCACCTCGGGTTCCTCCTCCTGGCTGGCTCCCTCGAACTCCAGCAACGTCACTCCCTCCGGCACACCTATTGCATGAATGCGCAAGATAAATATCATGGATGCACATGAACGACTGTCAGGGATGCTCGGAGAATGCACATGTTCGTTGTAGTTTGCATATTCCAACTTAAGCCCTATTCAAAACACTTTACTTACCAAGTCTATACAACCTAATGTATAATTGCTCATCTTCAGTTAATGACCTAGCACCTGCACCTAAGCATATTTTCAAGTTAGGCTAACCCCCAAACAATCAACGATTACATTGCAACACATTCAATCAAGCATTGTATTTCAGCAAATGAAGACTATATAGCGGTACATTAAACTAGCCATAACTGGAGATGTATAATTCCAAATGACATGAAACAAGACAATCTGGAAAGCTTATGAAATTGTCTACAATTCATTTTTAGACCTCAAAGCATGATTCGACACTTTACCAGCTCGAATTCATAAATCAACAGAACTCTGTCCTCACAAGGCAGAGAGTAAGCAAAACAGGAACCTAACTTTAAACAACTGTAGTTTCTAAACCACTGGGCCAAATGCCCTCAAATTTTGACAGGAGCTAGATACATAAGTTATCTACAACTTTTGTATTCAACACAAGCACAGAAAACCACATTATCATGGGGAACTTTCCAAAGTCCCCAGATCTGTCCAGAGGGACATAATGCAACAAATAATTGTCAACTTATGATACAAACGCTTAATTGGACAAAACCAACTTTACTGACATATCACACATATCACAAGAACACCAGAAAGTAGGATGTCCATCACCAAAATATTTCTTTTAATACCTTTCTTAATTTATTTAATTAATTAGGGGAAATAGTAAACATATATTAAAACTGCCCCATTAATTCTACAAAAATTACAGTAGACACTACATGCTCTAAATAGACTACCATAAAAATTCCACACGATTTGAGTAAGTATAACAACCTACACAAAAATGGTAAGGCAGAATGGCTTAAAATGGCATAATTAGGAAACCCTAGTGAAAAGTGTCAAGCAACAGATTTCATATTTTTCCTTGTATCCTTAAGGTACTGGGATACTCTCCAACAAATTTCATAGTCAATGGATTCATAAATAAATTACTAAAATTCCCACAAGAATCATCCAATGATAAAAGGAAAATCTATAACTTAAAAACTACACATGCAATGACTCTCAAATTTTAACCAGAGCTTCTACTAAGCAATACTAGCTTACCCACAAAATTTCACAATTTTTGGATCACAGAAACTCAAGATATGATTTAAACAAGTTTGCATGCACTCAAAAAACACTTTTAAGTTCCTATTTAATTCATCCAAAATTTCTACAAAATGTGCTCAAGATATATTTTTCTTAAATACTAGACCTAACTGTGAGTCTAACAAAATTGGAAGTACTCAATTTGGATCTACCAATTGGGAGTTACAAAAATCACAAATCGGCATTCAAAACTGTATTTTTGAACTATCCCTAAGATAAAGAGACAAACCAGCACGTGCGGGTCCCGATGTCACCCGACCCCACCGGTCAGTGAGCCAAGAACAGAGGAGGCGCCACGACGGCGCGCGCCACACGGCGAAGCTTCATGGCGGCGGCTCCTCGGCGAAATCAAGGACACCGGCGTGACCTCCGTCTTTGAGGTTGGTTCGATTGGTGCTACTAGCTAGCGCCACGACCTAGCGTAAGGAGCTTGCCACGGTGATGGCAAAGACGGCGGCAAGGCTCGCCGTGAGCTGCCGCGGCGATGGCAAGCCATGGTTGGCTCCACAGAGCTTGCAGACGAGCTCCACGAACACGCTGGGAAACTCAAGGAAGCACTATCGAGAATGAAATGGCTCCTAGCTAGCCCGACCACGGCGAAGCTCGGCGAGAGGACGTCATGTCATGGCGGTGGTGGGAAAACAAAGATCGCGCCCTTACCGAGACCCAAACGGGCGCGGCTAATAGGTGGAGGAGGTAGAGTAGATGTCGGGAAGCGGTGGGCGAGACGGAGCGAGGTGAGAGACGGCGGCGAGCGCTGGGCTCAACGGAGCTCCCTGGGCGGCAATGGCGGCGCACTCGCTACTCGCTGCTGTGAAGGAGCAAGAAATGGAATGGTGGCTTTGGAAGGTTTCACGGCGTGCTTGGCGCTGCGGCTTCAAGTGGAGAACACCAGCAGCGGGTTCAGGCCAGCCACAGCGTAGCGGAAGAAAGGCGGTCGGTCGGTCAATCGGCGTCGACGCAGCACGGCGTACACACGGCCACCGAGTTCGAATCACCCGAGCAATCAGAAGCGCCTGAATTTTTCGTTTCAAGAACCCATGAGCTGATGATCGACGGTGAAACTTGTCGACAATATATCTCTTAATCCGTGGCGATCCAGGTAAGTTGTAGTTAACAAAGTTGGAGATCTACATGTGGTCTACAACTTTCACAATTGGGGCTCGAGCTGGTTCGGCTTGGTTTGCAGACTCACTGGGGCTCTCAACTATGGTACATGAAACTGAAATCGCACTTAGGACTTAGAAATAATTTCAAGTGTTGAATCCACCTTCAAAGCTGACTTGTGGGACCTTTTTGGGCATGTTGTGCACATTTTCACGAGTTGGTCACAAAATAACTTTTGTTCCACATATAATCCTCTACAACTTTGCTTTAGGTTGCTCAGACATGCAAACATCCTAAGCTACACTTTTTAAACAGTCAAACACAGGAGCTCTAGGGGTCCAAATTGGTCAACCATGACTTGGAAACCTAATTAGGCAAAATGATCAACATGAACATTGTTCCTAATGACATTCTAAGTGTAACTAAGTTACTTACAAGCATTTCTAGCCACACCATGCATTGGTCACACAAGAATCAATCAAGGTATACACTGAAACGATGACAAACACAAGAAATGTTGCAAATGTTTCATAGTCATGTTTCACATATTTCATGATCTTGTTGCATCGTATTAACTAATCTTGTTTCACTAAGTGAGTGGCACATGTTGCACTTAAGTGTTGGACACTTTACATTTCATAAAGAACAACACACATGAAATATACAACACGTTGCTATGTTTCGAAATTATGTTTCATGTGCTATAAGTTCACAAAGAGATGCATGATGCTCATGTTCATGAAATGCAGTGCAAATGTGAAAGCTAAACACCAGTGGTGTTACAGCCCTCCCCCCTTATAAAAATCTCGTCCCGAGATTTGAAAAGCGTACCATTGTTGATAGAATTCCTTATAACCATCCCTCAAATAATCTTCCCTTTCCCATGTTGCATCGTGTTCACTACCCTGATTACTCCACATGACCTTGTAGAACTTGACCACCCGACTCCGAGTCACTCGCTCACGAGTGTCAATCACTCGAACCGGCTTTTCTTCAAAGGTCAAGTCAGATTTTAACTCGATATCCCCCAATGGAACTCTCTCTTCAGGAACGCGAAGACATTTCTTCAATTGGGATACATGAAAGACATTGAAGATAGCACTCATCTCCGGAGGTAATTGAATCTTATACGCCACTTTACCACTTTGTCCAATGATTTCAAACGGACCAACATATCTTGGCGCAAGCTTTCGCTCACACAATCAAGCGTTGGACACTTTTCATAGGTGAAACCTTCAGATAAACGAAGTCTCCAACTTCGAACTCAATAGGTTTTCTACGTCGATCAAGATAACTTTTTCGCTTAGCTTGTGTCTGCGCCATGTGAGTTTGATAGTACGGACTTGTTCTTGGCTTCTTGAACAAAATCAATTCCATAATATCTCCTTTCACCGGCTTCTACCCAGTTCAACGGGGTTCTACACTTCCGGCCATACAAAGCTTCAAACGGTGCCATCTTTATGCTCTCTTGATAACTATTATTGTACGAGAATTCAGCTAGGGGTAACCATTTTTCCCATGAGCCCTTAGCAGAGATGACACAAGCTCTCAACATATCTTCTAAGATTTGATTCACTCGCTCAGTTTGCCCATTGGTTTGCGGATGATATGCAGAACTTCTTACAAGCTTAGTTCCTAATAATCCGTGTAAGTGCTCCCAAAAGCGAGCAGTGAACTGTGGTCCTCCATCTGAGACAATAGTACGAGGGATCCCATGAAGTCGGACTATCTGGTTGAAGTACAACTCCGCATAGTCGGTTGGACGAAAGTCTATGCGGACCGGAATGAAGTGTGTTTGATTTGTCAATCGGTCCACAATTACCCAAATTGAGTTAAAATTCCTTTGAGTAGTGGGGAGTCCAACTATAAAATCCATACTTATCTCTTCCCATTTCCAACCTGGAATAGATAGTGGCTGAAGTAATCCAGCTTTCATGTGTACTGCCTTGACTCGACAACAAGTGTCACACCTAGCCACATAAGCGGCGATCTCTTTCTTCATTTTGGTCCACCAAAATCGAGGCTTTAAATCATGATACATTTTACTACTACCAGGATGAATAGATAGTTTAGAGGAATGGGCTTCGGATATGATTTGATTTCTAAGCTCTCTATCCTTCGGAACTACCAACCTATCCTTGAACCATAACACGCCTTCCTCATCAACTCGAAAATGTTTGGTTTCTTGCTCTTTCATCTTGCGCTTGATGTGAAACACACCTGCATCCGTCTTCTGTAGCTCGATAATTCGACTCTGTAGAGTACAACTGACTGTGATGTTGTGTGAAGGACGGCAGGATGAAGGAGCTTTGACAAATGGGCATCACTCTCAATCAAAGAGTGGCAATGAGACTTCCCGCTTAAGGCATCCGCTATCGACATTCGCCTTACCGGGGTGATAGTGCACTTGGAGGTTATAATCCTTGATCAACTCGAGCCATCTTCTCTCGACGCATATCCAACTCAAAGTTGAGTGAAGATGTACTTGAGACTTTTATGATCGGTGTAGATGTTGCACACATTGCCAAGTAAATAATGTCTCCGTGCCTTGAGCATGAACAACTGCAAGCGAGTTCTAAGTCATGCGTTGGATAATTCACTTCATGTTTCGAAGTTGGCGGGAGGTATAAGCAATGACTCTACCCTCTTGCATAAGAACACCTCCTAACCCAATACCGATGCATCACAAAACACATCAAAAGGTTTCTCGATATCCGGTTGTGCCAAAACCGAGCCGATGTTAGAAGAGTTCGCAGGTATGGAAAGCCGCATCACACTCGTGGAGTCGAGATAAACTTCATGTCTTTTTGCAAGCTATCGAGTCATAGGCTTGGCTATTTTAGAGAAACGGGATGAAGCGGCGATAATAGCTACCAACCCCGTAAAACTCCGAACCTCGTGCACCGAGATGGGAGCTTTCAGTTCAATACTTCTTGCACCTTGGTGGGATCAACCATAATTCCTCCATCGGACAACACGTGTCCAAGAAAAGGTACCTCATGAAGCCAAAATTCACATTTGCTAAACTTTGCATACAAATTGGTGTTCTCGCAATCTAGTGAGAACCACCGCAAATGTTCAACGTGATCTTCTTCATTCTCAGAATAGACCAGGATATCATCTATAAATACCACCACAAATTTGTCCAACTCGGGCATAAACACTGAATTCATCAGATACATAAAATGTGCGGGGGCATTAGTCAATCCAAAAGACATAACAAGATACTCACATGACCAGTATCCGGTGGAGAATGCGGTTTTTGGAACATCCTCGGGCCAAATCTTGATTTGATGATACCCAGATCTCAAATCGATCTTGGAAAAGACTTTTGCCTTGGATAACTGATCAAATAAGATATCTATACGTGGTAGAGGGTACTTATTCTTGATTGTAACTGAATTCAAGGGTCTATAATCTACACACATGCGTAGGGATTGATCTTTCTTCTTCACAAAGATAGCTGGGCAGCCCCACGGAGATGAACTAGGACGGATAAGACCTTTCTTTAGAAGTTCATTCAACTGGGTCTTAAGTTCAGCTAGTTCATTGGGAGGCATTCTATATGGCCTTCTAGAGATAGGAGCTATACCAGGAAGCAACTCTATCTTGAACTCCACGTCCCGATCCGGGGTAATCCGGGCAAATCATCGTGAAAAACATCCGGAAAGTCACACACTACATGTGGATATCTGCAATAGCCTTTGCTTGCACCGCATTAGTTAAGCACAAGAAAGATTGAGGTCCCTTGGTAGTTGCACCGAAAACCTTCCGATTCTTTGGGATCTCGAGCATAACTACTCTAGTCGATGTATCAATAAGCACCCGTGCTCGCTCATCCAATTCATTCCCAATATCACATCAATACCCAGCCCCGGTAGAAACTACCAGATCAACTCGATAACTTCGCCCCTCTATCTCAAATTGTACTTCCCCAACTACCGGCTTGGTTGGGATAACACCACCGGCAGCCCTAATACAATAACCCTCACCCTCAACAAAGATATGTTTTCTCGTGCATAAACTTGGATGCAAATGCTTTGGACTAATAAAGGAATGCGAAGCACCTGAATCAAATAGTACAACTGCGGGGTGTTGATCAATCGAAACTTACCAAAGAATCACTACCTCTCTGAAGGAATCTCAAGTAATATTAGTGTGGTTCACTGTCCCTAACGACCACCTTGGTAGTTATTCTTCTTAGGGTAGGGGCATTCCCTTGCCCGATGGCATGTCTTGTTGCAGCCCAAAGACGGCATGTTGCTTGGAGGAGCCCTGAACTGCTGACGACCGGTAGTGCCCTTTCGAAGAGCAGCTGTAAATGCCTTATGTAAACCCAGTCTTGACGGGATTCTTCTTCTGTGGTGGTCGAAACTTAGCGGTGTATTTGGAGGACGGAATGGAGCCCTCTTGTGTGGCGGGAGCCTTGATTGTGAGGCACCCGCCTCATAGGCTCTCTTACGACTTTTTGAAGCAAAGATACACAAGCATTGTTGTTCTCTTGCGATAAAGCATCACTCACAAATTCATTAAAATGAGCACACTTGCAATTTCCCATGGTCTTCATAAGTTTGGGGCTAAGTCCCCGCTTAAAACTTATGATCTTTTTTGGCGTCGGTGTCAACAAACTCGAGAGCATACCTTGCAAGGTTATTGAAAAGCCGCAGTATTCATTCAAGCTCTTGTTCCCCGAGTCGCCTTCTTCATGAATTTCAGATGCTTGATCGCCATGAGACCAGGAGGAATATAATTTCCCCTGAAAGCAGACTTGAACTGATCCCAGGTGATTTGGGCATTAGCGGGCATAGTGGACCGATGATGACTCCACCAAATGCCAGCTGGCCCATGCAGTTGGTGAGATGCGTACTCAGTCTTCAGCACCTCAGTCAAGCGGAGCAGACGAAACTTCTGCTCGAGAGTATTCAACCACTCATCAGCTTGTAGAGGCTCCTCAGCCTCCTTGAAGATCGGGGGTTTTGTGTCAAGGAAATCCTTGAAATCACTGTACTGATTTGGTTCCGGTCCTTGGCGTGGACCACGACCATCCCGATTCGCAATCGTACGGAGGGCCTCAGCCATAGTGCGCTGTCCTTCCGCAAGCATTGCTATCAATTCCGTTGGTGTGGGTGGTGGTGGCGGTGGAAGATCATCATCATCATCACTACCCGCACCGGCGGAACGAGTACGAGGCATCTGCACAATGCGCAACCAGTAATTATTGGTGATGTCAGCACATTGGAGAGGATTATTTTGCTGAGAGATTGCACTTTACACTTGGGATAAGCAATTATAAGGGAGGGTTAATGCAATTTGAATGACATGAGTGAATATGATGCATGCTCGTTCCGTACGTCCTCACAAACCTAGTAAAATTTGAGCTTTAGCGGAATATACGGTGGCATACATACGTTCTCTCAATTAGCGGTAACTAGTCGATCTACACGGTGCGTTGTTAGCGCACTGCAGAAACTTCATTGCAGCCCAACCCAACAAGATATAATGCTAATTACACAAGCATAATTAAGATACTCTCCATATATACATCCCCGATATATATACTTTGAGATCCAAACTACCCGACAAATGTACCCACAATTAAGTACCTTCATATATACATGTATGTAACATGTAAATACTCCAAGAACCACAACTAGCTCTCCCCTAGACCGACAGCTTGGACGGTCATGCTCTCACAACTCACACTTACCTTAGTGTAGAGGCAATTGATCCATACATTACCATTCAAACGAATGGCATCCATGCAATATCACGCCGCATGGACGCATTTAAATAGATACAATCAATTCCCCAAGTTAGTAATTATATATAAGCCACCTAGAAGTCCTTAAGTGGGCTATAAAGGATGTGATCACCAAGATACCATAAAAATTTTGATTTTTGAACACTTATATATAACTATAAGTTGAAAACCGTTTTTACAACAAAAGCTTTTGTTTTAAATAGTCAGAAGACATGTTTAATGTTGAATCTAGCTCGATGATGCCGTCGTCACGAATCCCGACCAATTTATAAGAGCACAAGTACAAAAACAATGGCGAAAAACGATCAAATTCTCGAACTTGAGCCCATATAAACCCGGCAGATCAACCTGAAATCTCAAGGAGGATTTCAAACCAACTTGCATACAACCAAGATCACAGTAATTCAACATAACATATAAATGACGTTACAACATTTCACCGACGCGTTTGCAAATAGATTACATCATCACAGAGTCAACGTTATTACAAAACAAGTCTTGTAAAACATGAGGAAGCAAATAGTTTAACTCACACACTCGAGTTCAAATACACATACTGGTTTGCTGATCACAGCCCGCAAAAGCATTCAGATAAGAGAACAGAGATCATGCCCATGATCTAGTCTTCATCACCCGCCGGGTGGAGACAATACTTACGTAATCCTTGATATAGAAGGTCATACGCAACAAGAGGGAATAAACCCCGAGTACGGGAATGTACTCACCTAGACTTACCCGCCGTAAAACCAAAATAAATGACACCAAGGATTATGCAAAGCTTAATGTAGTGGATCTGGTTGACACTTTCTTTTTGCAAGAAAAGCATAAGTAATAATGATCAAATCTTAGCCTCGGACTAGCAAAGTGACTTTTAACCATTAACCTCGACAACTACATTAGCACTGTACTAAGCAATCATATTATTAGGGTGCAAACATTAATAACCATATCGGTATTCATTGGCAACCTTATCATCATCATCCATTTAACCATATCGTTAAATTAATTGAATCTACGTTGTCACGCTCACCAAGTTCTCACTATCCGGGAGAGACGGCGATTCGAATCGATTCCTATCCAATTTGAGGGGTATTCCTAAACACAAACCCCGCTTCTCCCGTCGGAGTCGCAAACAAGTCACCTTTGGTACGATTCAGAGTCGCGAGTCCGATCGGATCGACATTCTCAGAGAACCACTCGCCAAGGTTGTTCGGGACTCTAACCCACCTTGGACTTATGCCAATGGCTCTCGCACATCCTTACTACCTCCGAATGTCGCCCCTTTCGCTCGCGCCCCCTACCTGAGTCGAGCTACTAGGCTTCGCGGTCGGAACGACTTATCCGCCGACTAAGTGTTAGGCTGCGTTCAACATGACATGAGGACGACAACAGATCGGTCCTTAAACGACTTCGACGGAGTCACTATGTTCAAACCTACACAAGACCCCGCTTGGTCTTAATTCATTATTCACATGGTTCTTTTCCACGATAGCAAATATAGCCAACCGTGACCCACCTCATCCTAAAGCTCGCGGTGACAGAAATCACCGACTTCTACCGCACTAAGCATGGCTAAGCATATAACCCGTTCTCGAACTTAAATAGGATTCGGTATGCGATATCCGGACAAGGAAGGATATATAATGCAGCAATTGGTTCCAACCAATTCCTATACTTAATGCATCATCAACAATAAAAGGTACTCAAAGTATTTGCAAAAACATGGGAGGCTTAATATGCTCCGGGCTTGCCTTTCAGAACGAGGAAGGCTGGTGGTCAGGGCACTCGGGCAGATCCTCCATGGGCGATCGCTTCGTCGACTTCCTGCACCTCGGGTTCCTCCTCCTGGCTGGCTCCCTCGAACTCCAGCAACGTCACTCCCTTCGGCACACCTATTGCATGAATGCGCAAGATAAATATCATGGATGCACATGAACGACTGTCAGGGATGCTCGGAGAATGCACATGTTCGCTTGTAGTTTGCATATTCCAACTTAAGCCCTATTCAAAACACTTTACTTACCAAGTCTATACAACCTAATGTATAATTGCTCATCTTCAGTTAATGACCTAGCACCTGCACCTAAGCATATTTTCAAGTTAGGCTAACCCCCAAACAATCAACGATTACATTGCAACACATTCAATCAAGCATTGTATTTCAGCAAATGAAGACTATATAGCGGTACATTAAACTAGCCATAACTGGAGATGTATAATTCCAAATGACATGAAACAAGACAATCTGGAAAGCTTATGAAATTGTCTACAATTCATTTTTAGACCTCAAAGCATGATTCGACACTTTACCAGCTCGAATTCATAAATCAACAGAACTCTGTCCTCACAAGGCAGAGAGTAAGCAAAACAGGAACCTAACTTTAAACAGCTGTAGTTTCTAAACCACTGGGCCAAATGCCCTCAAATTTTGACAGGAGCTAGATACATAAGTTATCTACAACTTTTGTATTCAACACAAGCACAGAAAACCACATTATCATGGGGAACTTTCCAAAGTCCCCAGATCTGTCCAGAGGGACATAATGCAACAAATAATTGTCAACTTATGATACAAACGCTTAATTGGACAAAACCAACTTTACTGACATATCACACATATCACAAGAACACCAGAAAGTAGGATGTCCATCACCAAAACATTTCTTTTAATACCTTTCTTAATTTATTTAATTAATTAGGGGAAATAGTAAACATATATGAAAACTGCCCCATTAATTCTACAAAAATTACAGTAGACACTACATGCTCTAAATAGACTACCATAAAAATTCCACACCATTTGAGTAAGTATAACAACCTACACAAAAATGGTAAGGCAGAATGGCTTAAAATGGCATAATTAGGAAACCCTAGAGAAAAGTGTCAAGCAACAGATTTCATATTTTTCCTTGTATCCTGAAGGTACTGGGATACTCTCCAACAAATTTCATAGTCAATGGATTCATAAATAAATTACTAAAATTCCCACAAGAATCATCCAATGATAAAAGGAAAATCTATAACTTAAAAACTACACATGCAATGACTCTCAAATTTTAACCAGAGCTTCTACTAAGCAATACTAGCTTACCCACAAAATTTCACAATTTTTGGATCACAGAAACTCAAGATATGATTTAAACAAGTTTGCATGCACTCAAAAACACTTTTTAAGTTCCTATTTAATTCATCCAAAATTTCTACAAAATGTGCTCAAGATATATTTTTCTTAAATACTAGACCTAACTGTGAGTCTAACAAAATTGGAAGTACTCAATTTGGATCTACCAATTGGGAGTTACAAAAATCACAAATCGGCATTCAAAACTGTATTTTTGAACTATCCCTAAGACAAAGACGACCAGCGACGCGTGCGGGTCCCGATGTCACCGACCGACCCCACGGTCAGTGAGCCAAGAACAGAGGAGGCTCACGACGGCGCGGCACACGGCTAAGCTCGGCTTGGCGGTGGCTCCTCCGTGAAATCAAGGACACCGGCGTGACCTCCGTCTTTGAGGGGTTCGATTGGTGCTACTAGCGCCACGACCTAGCGTGAAGGAGCTTGCCGCCGGTGATGGCGGCACGGCAAGGCTAAGATGAGCTGCCGGGCGACGGCAAGCCACTATTGGCTCCACAGAGCTCGGTACGAGCTCCACGGACACACTGGGAAACTCAAGGAAGCACTATCGAGAATGAAATGGCTCCTAGCTAGCCCGACCACGGTGGCCTCGGGCTCCGTGAGGAGGTCATCATGGCGGTGGTGGTGGAAAACGGCATCGCGCGCCTTACCGAGACCCAAACGGCGCGGCTAATAGGTGGAGGAGGTAGAGTAGATGTCGGGAAGCGGTGGGCGAGACGGAGCGAGGTGGTGAGGCGGCGAATGCTTGCTGGGCTCGAACGGAGCTCCGGCGGCAATGGCGGCTGGCACTTTCCGGTATGCGAAGAGCAAGAAATGGAATGGTGGCGAATCGGCGCCGGAAGGCTCACGGCGTGCGTTGCGGCTTCAAGTGGAGAACACCAGCAAGCAGCTGGTTCAGGCCAGCCACTTGACGTGGCCTCTGGCGATCGTCACCGTCCATGGACGGACGCGGCGACACGCCGCCACCGAGTTCGAATCACCCGAGCAATCAGAAGCGCCTGAATTTTTCGTTTCAAGAATCCACGAGATTAATCGACACAATGAAACTTGTCGACAATATATCTCTTAATCCGTGGCGATCCAGGGTAAGTTGTAGTTAACAAAGTTGGAGATCTACATGTGGTCTACAACTTTTACAATTGGGGCTCAAGCTGGTTCGGCTTGGTTTGTAGACTACAGGGCTCTCAACTATGGTACATGAAACTGAAACTGCACTTAGGACTTAGAAATAATTTCAAGTGTTGAATCCACCTTCAAAGCTGACTTGTGGGACCTTTTTGGGCATGTTGTGCACATTTTCACGAGTTGGTCACAAAATAACTTTTGTTCCACATATAATCCTCTACAACTTTGCTTTAGGTTGCTCAGACATGCAAA
Source organism: Miscanthus lutarioriparius (assembly GCA_904845875.1). NCBI lineage: Eukaryota > Viridiplantae > Streptophyta > Magnoliopsida > Poales > Poaceae > Miscanthus > Miscanthus lutarioriparius. The sequence continues at coordinate 86,606,982 of CAJGYO010000001.1, read as the reverse complement.
CATCCTAAGCTACACTTTTTAAACAGTCAAACACAAGAGCTCTAGGGGTCCAAATTGGTCAACCATGACTTGGAAACCTAATTAGGCAAAATGATCAACATGAACATTGTTCCTAATGACATTCTAAGTGTAACTAAGTTACTTACAAGCATTTCTAGCCACACCATGCATTGGTCACACAAGAATCAATCAAGGTATACACTGAAACGATGACAAACACAAGAAATGTTGCAAATGTTTCATAGTCATGTTTCACATATTTCATGATCTTGTTGCATCGTATTAACTAATCTTGTTTCACTAAGTGAGTGGCACATGTTGCACTTAAGTGTTGGACACTTTACATTTCATAAAGAACAACACACATGAAATATACAACACGTTGCTATGTTTCGAAATTATGTTTCATGTGCTATAAGTTCACAAAGAGATGCATGATGCTCATGTTCATGAAATGTAGTGCAAATGTGAAAGCTAAACACCAGTGGTGTTACAAACTTCTTCATGAAGTAAAGGTCGAAGCAATTGAAGTATTTGGATATTCATAGTTAATTATTAATCAGCTGATCAGCCTATATGAGTGCAAAGAAGATACTTTGAAAGGATACTATGATGAGTGCCAAAAGTTGCTCAAAGAATTTCATGTCTCTTTCCAACATATTTTGAGAGCACAAAACCAAGAGGCTAATCGTCTAGCTCAAAGTGCGTCAGGATATCGAGTGTTTCGAGAAGTCTTGAGTAGTGAAGCCTCGAACGATGATTGGAGAGTCAAAATAGCCGACTGCCTTAGAAATCCATCACAAAAAGTTACTAGAAAGCTAAGATATAAATCGACTAAGTATGATTTACTGAATGATCAGCTGTATTACAAAACAGTCGATGGAGTATTACTCAAATGCCTGAATCGAGAAGAAGCTAAGGTGTTGATGGGCGAGGTGCATGAAGGGATATGTGGAGCTCATCAATCGGCTTATAAGATAAAGTGGATTATTCGCAGAACTGGATATTTCTAGCCAACAATATTGGAAGACTGTTTTGAATATTACAAGGGGTGCCAGGATTATCAATGTTTTGGTAATATCCAGAAATCACCTGCATCGATCATGAATCCAATAATCAAGCCATGGCCATTTCGAGGTTGGGGAATTAATTTAATTGGCCAGATTTTTCCGCCCTCAAGCAAAGGACATAAGTTCATATTGGTAGCAACATATTACTTCACTAAATGGGTTGAGGCAATTCCTTTGAAGATGGTAACCTCAGAGAACATGGTTGATTTTGTCAAGGAGCACATTATGTATCGTTTTGGGATTCCTCAGACTATAACTACCGATCAGGGGACCATGTTCACATCAGAAGAGTTCGGGAATTTTGCTGCCAGTATAGAAATCAAGCTACTAAATTCTTCTCCTTACTATGCTCAGGCTAATGACCAGGCAGAGGCGTCCAATCATATTATGATTAAGTTTATCAAGAAAAAGATTGAGGAACAGCCAAGGAAGTGGCATTCAACGCTTAATGAGGCACTATGGGCATATAGGATGGCCTGTCATGGATTAATTAAAATGTTGCCTTATGAACTTGTGTATGGCCATAATGCAGTTCTTCCTTGGGAAGTTCAGACTGGATCGAGGCGTGTTACATTGCAGAATGATTTATCAGCCGAAGTCTACAAGAATCTTATGATAGATGACTTGGAGGACTTGAGTTGCCTTTGGCTGCGTGCTCTTGAAAATATCAAAGCCAATAAATTGAGGGTTGCAAAATATTACAATAAAAAGGTCAAGATTAAGCAATTTTCTAAATGAGACTTGGTCTGGAAAGTGAAATTACCGATCGGGTCAAAGGACAATAAATTCGGCAAATGGTCACCTAACTAGGAAGGACCTTATCGGATGAAACGTTGTGCGCCTAGTAATGCTTATATTTTGGAAACACTAAGAGGAGAGGAAGAATTTGGCCGAGCAATCAATGAGAAATATCTAAAGAAATATTACCCTAGTGTTTGGATTAATACTTAATCGATTTGTTCGGTCGACAACTCTCGTAGCCGATATCAGAAAGGTATCACCTCTAGTGCAAAAATAAACCCAAAGGGGTAAAAGCTAGTACGATCTGTATCGCCTATAGGAGCAAAGCAAACACGGACAAAGTGATGCGTATAAGTACGAAGTAAGAGAAGATCATTCAACACGAGCAAATTGTTTGCTGACTGTCACCTATTACAAGCTACAGGCTGGAAAACACTCTGCTTACTATATCATCGGCCTAGGTGTTGAAAGCTACAGAGTTGGCGGTGCTGAAGAAATCCTCAACCAGATGTTCATGATTCCTAGGGTGCGCCGTGTCTAGAAAGCCATGGGGAAGAAGTCAAAGATTATGGCTAGAGCGAGCTTGTGTAGTAGCCAACGCCATGGCAGCATCATGACGAATTCCATGAAGAGCGACCTCCCTGACTTTGTTCGGGATGTCATGCAAGCGAACCACCGGAATGGCGCCCCTGGCATTGACAAATCCTGTCGCATGCTCCGCAGCTCATCGAAGGCTTTCCAACTGAGCAGTTAGATCTAAAAGATTCAAGGATTCAAATGATCAGAATCTTGAAGATGAAATTGAGGAAAAGCAAAAGTTATGACAGATGTCTCACCTACGATTCTAGCCTTGTCCTTGGCCAACCTATCCTCCACCGAATCAACCTCGTGGGGCAATCGGCATCGGACCATAGCCAGAGCCGATTCTGCAAGGGAAAGATAGTCGGCAAGATTCTGACCATGCCTGTCGATGGAGGAGAGCAGGTCATCATTGTCGATCTACCTCCTCGGGTAGCAGGGAAGCTGGTGGTGAATTGTTAACGAAGAGAACCTTGAAGGCTGAATGGAGTCGGCCCTATGCCTCGAAGTAGTGAGAGCATCACGAGTTGCACCCTCCTGATGATGAAGGCATTGGCGTGATGACGCGGATCCATTGAGGGCCTCCTCAGCAGACCTCTTGCTATTCTCCATGATCTCAAACCTATGGGAAAGCAGGAACTACACTTAAAGACACAAAAGGTTTGAGACGAAGTAGATTATTTTTCGATCCATAGCCGTGGCCCGTATATATAGCCCGGGAAGGCGAGAAGATAGATTTCGCCGGGGGTGTGAAATTGAAGTCAGATACACCTAAACAGATCGACACTCTAGAAATTCAGGGGGCGGATAATGAAGAGATAACAGATTTAGACTTATTGCTTCCCCAAATTATAAAATATCGTGGAAAGGACACGAAAGATTTACATTGACCAGCAATCAGCCCACCAAGGCCTCTTTGGATTGAAGGGAGTTCAAATCCCCACAGGGCCAAAGGTCATCATAAACTGAGTCACATCGGCCCATTGATAAAATTATGCTAGAGAAGGGGAAACGCCGCCTGCCTAACAGATGCCTAGCTGATTTCTCGGTGACTGGGAAACTGCGGGAAAGAAGCCTATGGCTTTCCCGGTGGGCATTGGATGGAGCAAACAAGGGGAAGGTGTCCACACATTTTAGCCCTTGCAAACACTAGAATAGCTCTGTGAGCATGGAGAGAAGACTCAGGTGATATCACAAGAATTCATCTAACCACAGTAGATGATTCTCTTGCTCGACAAGGTGCTAAGATGAGCGACACAATCACCTTATGCATAAGAATTCTTCTAATCGCTCAAGATCTTCATGGCAAAAAGATAGACCATGGAGGGTCAGGTGGAATCAGAGGCACTTGAGGAAGTAGATAGAAGAGAGACATGGCTGAAATGCTGAATTGCTCTCGCCAGAATCAGATAGACATCTTATAGTCGGCCTGGAAGGATAGATCCAAGCGCCCGTGAAGCAATAATGTTCTCGTAAAAGTTTTCAAGCATGGGCTCATGAGCTGACATAGATGGTGACAAACAGTAAATCCTAGATCAAGATTCTCTACTCATGACTACGGACCTATCAGGGGTGCAGACGTGATAATTTTGGAATAAAATTACATTTATCCCAAAATTGGGGGGCATGTGTTTACACCAAAATTAGGAAGAAGAGTCACAGGGACTCAAAAAGCTCCCAAGATCATGTCATCAAGGAATCAATTACATACAGGTTGGTATCAGTTGATTTGAATGCAACACTGGAATCGACTTTCTTCAGATAGCGCCAGCAGATAACGACAAAGGCTATGATCGGCGCCGGAACAAAACATGTTGGACTCTGCAAAAAGGGAAAGATTAGGGTCCAAGTTATCTTAAATTCAGAATATTTTCTCTTAGGCCAAAAATTGTGACGAGTCATGCTTAGGTAGGAGTCATGCGTAGGTCCCGGGTATAAATATTGGACCCCAACTATTGTAAAGGACACAATCAACCAAAAACAAGTTACTTACTTTTTTTCGCTCCGGCCACCCCTTAGGAGTAGGAGTAGAGTAGATCTCGGCAAGTTCTTCAGCAAGTATGGCTGCATCAATCCGGTCGACCTCCACTGCTTGGCTATAAGTACCGTCATGGCTTATACTTCTGTTCATACGGCTGCATCGATCCGATCGACCTCCACTGTGACTCTGGTATAAGCTAGTTATCGACTCTGGTTTAGTTCAAGTACGGCTGCATCGATCTGGTCGACCTCCACTGCTCGAACTAGATTAAGGTCAAGTTATCGGCTCTATCATCGGATAGATTCATCAAGTTTCCGATATTGCTTATTGCTTTCATTATTCATCTGATTACAGCAATATCACTTCGCCCGATTGGGATTGATCTAGATCGGCCTTATATCTTTTTTAACCCATCGTTTGTTAATCTAAACTAAGCTAATCTACATCTTAAATGATGAGTTATGTTTTATCGGTCATTTTATGTCAATCTTGATCGTGCATAGTGTGCAGTTAAGGCATGTTCTGTCTTGAATAGCTCTGTTGGCTAACGAAAACCGTTTCATGGCCCATTATCACGGCCTGTGTGATTCTGCCTCACACCCCACTGTTAGCACCATGGAGTAGGGATCGTTACTTGGTAGATTTGTTCCTCATAGGGCATGACCTTAACTATGCGCTATGCCTGAATTGGCTATTTTAGCCGATATCGAGTGCTTTCATGAACAGTTCACGTTACGAGACCGTTGAAGTAAAGATAGGTTGAAAGATGTGTTAGCTCCATGATCTTATTATTGTATTACGGCCTACATGATTTTGCCTCATTTCCCACTGATATTAGTAATAAGTTAGGGTCATTGAATCTATTGTTGTTTCTACGGCCTGCATGATTCTGCCTCATGCCCCACTGGTCATAGCGATAGATGAGATCTAATAGGTTCATAAGATTTATCTTTATTAAATGGTTAAATGATGATGAGTTGTTTCTTTTATATAAAAGGGATTCGGTTACTTGCAGTCATTGGCTTAGCATAAACTAATTATTGTTGACATCTTATTGCCATTAACTAATGTTTGTCTAAATAACGAGATCTATCCTGAGCGATAATCGATTTACCCTCCATAATTCTATGAGCTTTAATTGATTTATTCTTATGACCATGCTGGAATCGACTATTTAGTCAATTTCCTTCCATATCAGCTCTCAGAGCCGCACATTCGGGACTGTCTGGTAATACCAGCATGTTCCACCTTAAATTACTGATTAGATTTCTCTCCTTGTCAATTGTAGGGTCAAATTGACTGGCATGTCTCGATAGAAGTGTGCAGGATTGACCATCCCTACGCTGAAGCCAGGTGGATCTCTAGCTCCATCGAGCGGACCCTTCTGGCTTGCTCGTGTGCCCTCAGCATGGGACAAAATTTCATGGTGACACTCGTCATAAGATCCTGCCCGATCGACTCAACCCTCACCACTCAACCCTCTCGCAACGACTCCTATAGATGATCACAAAGAAGCAATAGAAATTCAAAAGATCCAAATGCACTCAAACACAAGCCTATGACATAGAGCTCATTTTTAGAAAAATGTGGACACTGGTTTCTTATTTTTCTGAGGTCGTATGAATTTTCTAAGTTTAAATCATTTTCTAAAAAAGAAAAAGAATTGGATTAACCAGAGGCTGACACATGGTGGACTGCGATTGGCTGAGGCGACAGAGTCACTAGCAGGTGGGCCTGATCAACGGTCAACGTTGACTGGTCAATGGTCAACATTGACTAGGCCTTGACTGGGTTCAGTGGGCCGGGTCATGGGCCAGATCAGGCTGGGTTGGGCTGATCTAGACCGGGCTAGGCCCGGACACGTGGTGATCGGCCAGGCTGGCCTCTATTGGGCTCGGTCCATGGGGCCAGATCATGGTGGGCGTGGGGCTGGTGCACCATGGACCACAGGCTGGTCCATGGGTGGACCGGGTTCACTCACCCCTCTCTCTCCTTGGCTCAGAGTGGAACGTGCCCACGACGCTGCTACCTCCTCGTCCTCCTTCCTTCTCTCTCGCGGCGGCACCTCCGCCGTGTGGTGAGCTCACTTGATCGAGCGATATGGTGGCCTAGCAAGGCAACCAGGGGCATCCACATCATCATGGCTTTGAGGCGAATCCATCGAGGGGCTAAAAGGCAGCAGCTTGGGGTTCTAAGCAACTGGCAATGGCAGCTCGGTGGCTCGCGGCGGTGCGGCGATGGTAGTGAAGGCATCTGGGGGTTTGGCACAGCTCCGGTGGGGATCCTTCTGCTTCTTGGTGCTCTAGTGAGCACGGCTAGGGCACTAGGCGTGGCTCTTAGGGCTTAAGCGGTGTTGGTCATGGCGGCAGTGGTTCGGCGACGATGGCGGGCAGCGGCGAGAACTCTACGGTCTCCAACAGAGCCAAAGGTGGCTCTTTTCCTTCAATTGGGGTCACCAGAGAGCCAAAGGGCTCGCCGGGGATGACCAACAGGCACGGCGAAGTCCGCTCCGCAGCGAGGGCATGCAGTGGAACTCTGGCGAGTGCATGGCCTCGATGGACTAGGCAAGGTGGGGGCTTTTCCTTCAACCGACTAGACGGCGAGGTATGTGGGGTCATAGTGAACATCAAAGGCCCCTCCTCGAGACACGAGGTAGCTGGGATCATCGGGAACATCCTTGACACAGCGATGCTCCGACTTGCGGCTATGCTGATGAGGCAGTCACGGGCTATGGCATCTAGGCCCTTTACGGCCAAAAGATGGTTGCTTTGGGGGCTACTCATCAAGGAGAGTCCACCCACGGTGGTTTGGGAACCATTACTAGCCTGGTGCGGTCAAAACGTGGTGGCGCCATGGGTGGCCTCGGCCATAGCGACCATATGATGCACGGTGAGGGCACACTGGCATTCCAGAGCATCCGAGGCTTTGCAAGGCTGGGTTCTTTGCCGTCTAAGTGCTCCAGCATGTGTGGTGTGGTGCGAAGCCTAAAGGCTCAGCCTTGTCTCTCCTAGGTGGAGAGAACGTGGCGGTAATCATGGCTAACACACGACGGTGGATAGGACGGGGTCAGGGCTCATAGTCGGGCATGGGGGTGCAGGGTAGCGGTGCGGTGATCAGGCGGGGCTATGGCAAGGTGGTGTAGTGCCGTACTGAGTAGCTACACCGATGTAGCCGATCAGGGAGGTGTCTCCGGCTTCAGCAATGACTCCGCGGTGGCTATCAGCTTCGACAGGTGGCACTTCTCCCCTCTTCATTCTCCTCCTTCCTTCTCCAACTCTTCTCTGGCTTGGCGTGGTTGGTGAAGCCACTAGTGGTGGTGGGTGGATAGGAGAGGGGCTAGGGCACTAGGGGGGTTTATACCCTAAGCTCACCCATGGCGGGCGATGGATGGTAGGGAAAGGTAGAGGGGGTACATGTAGGGCCAATCCAGCCTCTAGGCTAGGGTTTTGGGAGCACGGGGTGATCGCATGGGCGCTGGTGCTCCCAATTCGAGTGGCATCCGGTCAAAAAGGGGTCATGGTGGCGTCATGGTGTGGGGTCGTGGCGACGGGCTCAGCAGTGGCGCGGTGTGATTGAGGGAAGGGTCTGGGGTGCCGTGGATCATGGATGTGGCATCCATCCACGCGTTGGTGCCCAATGTCCCGGGAACGGGCGGTGAGGATGCGAGGCGGGGCCTTGGATGCCCGCTCCTACGAGATACTCTGCTTGGCGCTCTCGACAAGAAAAGCAGAGGAGGGGGAAAGAGTGAGAGGGATGATAAGGGGGTCCCATGGGGCCCGCCTATCGATCACCAAGCGAGAGGGGGAGCAGGGGCATGGTGGCGGGAGCTAGGCCACATGGGCACGCACGCACGCGTGGGGAGAGCTGGGCCGCTAAACTAGGTTGGCTAGGGCGGCTTGGGCTGCTCGGGCTGCTTTGGCCTTTCCAATTTCGCTCCTTTTCTATTTCTATTTCCCATTTCTATTTGCACCTTCTAGTTGGGTCCACTAGAGGTCATCTAGGGTCCAAGCCAAGGGTTAGCAACTCACACAACAAGTTATTTATAAAGTTTGAATTGATTTTATTACATCACATAAAATCATGAAGAAGCAACTCACAAGTTTGTTTAATATGCAAATGCTCAACCATGCTAACTTGGGACCTACTTGTGCAGCTATAAGGGTGGTTTCCTAGTATGCACACTCACCATGCATGGGTTCTGTTAGAATTTTTTTTAAAGTTTAGAGTTTTGGGTTATTAGAAAACCTGGGTTGTTACACCATGTATCGGTTATCATAAATAAATGTTATGTTGAAAAGACTTCCGCTAGACTTCGAGGGTTGTGAGCCATGTTGTGTAAAATTTAAGTACTTGGAACCTGTAGTGTAACCTATGTGTGGTTGTGATGTGTTCTCTCTCTTGGGCTGATCCTAGATGAGGGTTGGCGATTTGTACATCTTATGGGAGGTGTACCAGGATGACCTGTTAAGGGGTGTATCCAGTCTAATAGCCCTTAATGGACTATCATTTTGGGTACCTACTTAAGAGGGTGTTGATCCTGACAGGCGGACTCTCTGTCCCCTACATGAGATGAGATGTCTAGACCACACCACCTCTGAGCCCACATGTCAGCCCCTACCACCACCAATAGCTCCCCCACGCCACCAGCCCCTCTCTCCACTCTCTCATTCTACAGCAGATAAGAAAATAGAGAAAGGAGATGAGAGGAGAAAAGAGAAGGAAGGAAGAAGAAGAAGAAGAAGAAGAAGAAGAGAGGAGAGGGATGAAGAGGAAGAAGGAGGAGGAGGAGGCCACCACTTGTGGGAGGATGTCGGCGAGCTTCTCCATCCCGTTGTCCTCGACCTTGTTGGAGCCGAGCAAGAGGGCCCCAAGAGATTCATCTTCAACCCCAAGCCATGGAGGAAGCCTAGAGTCAATCTACACCCTCGAGCGAGGTCAAGCTGAGCTGCTGCTACTAGAGCTTCCCTAAGGCATGGTGAGGCCCCCAACGAAGTCCATTTCCATCTTCCCCATCCAAATCCCCCACCCCCATAAGCTCCATGGTCCTTCAATGGTGTTTTTCACCATTGATGGGGACGAGCTCACCACAGCCCATGCATGGCACATCCAACACTTTGAGAAGTATCCCTACATCACTAGAAAGCCATAGGAACAAATTGCACTTGATTTGGAGTCTGGATGCCCCGGGAACCATCTACGACATTTTTGCACCTGAGGTGTTCGTTGTTTACCAAACTATCTGTGGTTCTTGGTGGACTATCCACGGTGCCAGAGTTCATCCTAGCCAAACGCCTTGCGCACACACGTGCATCCTAGCGGACTGTCCATGACGCACCACAGCCCCAACTTGTAAAAGTCATAGAAGTTGCATTTTAACCCAAAAATTGTGAAACAAGTTTTCTTGTGTTGCTTAGATTATTCTCTATCATCTAAGCATGAATTTGGTACTAGAATTGCATTTTGATTTTGCACTTAAAATAATGCATTTTAGCTTATAAATTGCATAACTTATTCTCTAGGTCTCCAAAAACTATGAAACTTGTTTTGCTTGCTTTCTTTGAGCATGTGTGATTTATGAAAAATGTTTTGTGCATCATCTCATTTCATTTGTGCACATCTCATGTCTATTTTGCCTCACATGTTCACTCAATATTAGGAATCTTTTACTTTTTGCACATGGAGCACAAGCCATTGCCCAGATATACTCCTCAGCATCTTGGTAACACACCAACACGATCTCATACACATGCAAACACTCTAGGTTGAGTTTTGGATTTCAAATTGATATAACAATGCACTGTCAGCCAGCAGACAGAGTGTCCGTCGCACTGGTGGAGGGTTTGCCAATTTATAAAGGTCACTTCCCAAGCAAACCCGAGTGTACCCAGTTACTACAGGAGTGTTCAAAAATCCTACCGGAGTGTCCGTTGAATTATAAGGTTGTAACCTGAAGTTAGCAAGTCTCTGCCTAGCCTCGACGGAGCGTCCGTCACCACTGACGGACGGTCCGTGATGTTAGTCCACAACAAATTTCACTAAGTACCAATACCCACGAACTGTCCGTACCTTTCGATAGATCATCCATCAACCCAAGTTAATAGCACATATATCCTATACCACCTACACATAGCATATATGATTGAACCCTAACCATGTAACACCAATGCATATCATCTTGTACCATTTACTTTACGCATTGTACTCACCCAGCATGAGCATCATATTTATTTGTTGTACCTTGCACTCACCTAAGATTTGAACCACACAAGCCCCTCTCATGTTGCACTCTCGTCTCTCTCTTGCATGTTTCATATAATGTCATGCATACATAGATATCTTATACATGTGCATACATATAGGTACACAACATCGGAGATATGTCAACTGGTGTTCCAAGCTATGGGAACTTTGCTCATCCAACAGGCGGGCACCCCACTACTATAAGCCCTATTTTGGATACGAACTATTTGTCGCATTATGAGTTGTGCATTGCATTAAAACCCTATTTTGTGACTCAACTAAAAATCATTCCACCCTTAGACTCTCACACTAAGCTAGAGCCTTTCACTAATATCAACTGGGACGGGAATACGTTAATGCTATGCTTAGTTGTTAGCCGCGGTAGAAGACGAGTTTGAGAAGGGAACTCACTCTCACGCATATAGGATGTTACACTAGGATAATTAACTACTAAAACTTGCAAGGGTGACAACATACCTAGTTCTCTAATCTAGATTAAGGATACACCCCCAATTCGATAACTCGCTTTGGTGATCAATTTGATCTTTTCACTCAAGCAAGGGGTAACTGTGAGTGTGGCAAAGTGGGTGAATGGCAGGAGCCATCCAAGCTATGGTGATGACGCCCATGGGCAAGGCGACCACCCATTACTAGTGAGTGTATAGTGTAGTGTAGTGATGTTTGACAAGACTTGTAATCTATGTTTTCCGCTGAATTTATGTACTCCGATGATTAGATGTAATCTTGAGTTGTGGAGGCTATCGTGGTATGATACTAAACTATAAGATCCTGATGAGGGGAAAGCCAGTCGGCACTCTCCTATTGGTGACCTGCTGTTGGTCAAGCTGGTGCAGGCTGGTCAAGAGGATGACACTTGTGTCAGTCTGACAAAAACAATATCAGGTCATCACAGTAGCGGGAACGGAACATTCCATCGTGGGCGATAGACCATCCGTCCAGCTAGGTCTATAGGCTACTCAGTCTTTCTAAGTGTTCAGGCTTTCACGGAACATTCCACCAGGTTTGACAAAACCTCCGCCACTAACTGGCTGCTCTTGGGTTCTCTAGAATAAGTTCAAGAGCTTTACCTACATTTAACTCAAAACTATAAAATACGCAAGTCTAGAGTTGATGTTAGAAACAAATCAATAAATATCTAAATTAGAATAGAATAATAGAATATACTATATTTGGATTAGAAAAGCAAAGTATGTAAATAAGTAACTCATGTGGACCAAGAGGCGAAATAGATGAACAAAAGAGATTGTATCAACTATAATTAATAATAAATAGTTAAATGGGGAACAAAAATAGTTAATTAGGGAACACAAATATAATGACGAAACAATATTTTGATTTTCACTTGGGATGGAAACCAAATGAAACATAAATAAATAAAACAATTGTTTATGTGGAATTGTTCAATGCTTGCACTAGTATAGGAAGCATTGTCAAAGACATGTGTTTTCTATTAACAGAGGCAGATAGCATGTCTGCCTTTGGCAAATGATCACTGTCAATCGGCTATTTTCAGAGGCCATTTGCGACCATTAAATGCCCACCTCTATGAATGGTTTTTAGGAAAACTAAAAAAACTAAAATTTATCATCTTTGAGGAATTAACCCCCAAACTACTACAAAATCATAACATCTATTTACCGCTACACCACGCACTCATTTGTAATTATATATGAGATGCTATGTTTTTATATCAACATTTTATAATCTTACATCAAAATGAACTCAAACAACCGCAAAGTTTTAAATTTTGTCAAGCACTACAACTTTAGTTAGGATGTGTCTCTGAAAATTTTAAAATTTTGTGTAACACCTCGGGTGTTAGCCTTGCATAACTTGACTTGCATAGCATGAGCATGATCATAAAGCATTCATATATAAGCTTTGACACTTGAAACATTGGACTGAAACATCTGCAACGTTTGCTTATTATCGCATGTTTCTTAAACATATGCAACTTTTCTCGTTATTTCATGTCTCCCTATGTCTATGCATATGATCATGAGTGGATACATGTACTTGGTGGATGTGAGTCACACAAACATGTAGCCACACCTAGGGTAGCAAATAGGACCTTGTTCATGGTTACATTTCATGAACCAACACTAAAGCTTTCTTGTGATTACACTAACTAGCTCAATGAGTGACTACTACATGAAATGATTGAATGACCTTGCAAATTGCTTAAACATGTTTAGAATATCTTTATGAACAACTTTGATATTCATGGTTAGGGGTAAAAAGGTCATTAAGCCATGCTTTGATGTGTATCATCATGTAAATGTGACATGTTTGACCAAGTTTGAACTAGGTGTTAGAGACCTTGCATGGAGGAGATCACTAAAGCAAAGTTGTAGTATTTGACATAAGGAACAACTTTTATTTTTGGGTCACTAACTGATTCAGCTCCTAACATGTGTGAAATTGGATCACAAAAATCAGTAAAATCAACATCTCATGACTTATGAAATTTTGCTAAGTCCTGGATCATTGACAGCCTGACAAGCCGACCTTGATCATGATTTTACTCAGTTTATGTTGTGATTTAGCACGAGATCATTGAACAACATTTGGAGATGGTACTTAGTACTACAACTTTTGCTCTGAAAGAAATCACTGAATCGCTTTGCATAGGGAGTTATTTTGATTGCAAAACTCGTCGTCAGGCTCAGCATTTCGTTGTTGAACGAACTGAATCGATGGATTCAGTGGCCGACCGGTTCAGACCGTGGCCGCCGCGTGGCGCGGGAACTGGCCGCGCGTCGCCGGTGTTCTGCCCAGCGCAGCAGTGACGTGCCAGAGCACAGCCTTAACACCGCCAGTGCTCGACCGACCCATCCCGCGCTCCCTTTTGCATTTCCTCTGCTCCTCCTTCGTCCTTGTGCGCAGCCGCCGAGCCCCCGCAGCACCGAGCAGCTCCGCCATCGCCGTAGCCAGCGCCAGCTCGCCCTCGTCGCTTCTCCACCACTGCAACACCTCCACCAGAGCTCCCGTGACTCACCGCCTCGGCCCGCGCTCGCTGACCGCACTTGGTAAGCAACAGCGTCGTGTGCTAGCTAGGCGGAGCATCCCCGCCACGCCCATCACCATGGCTGGGGCACCTCCCTCCACCGTAGACCATGCAACCTTGCGCGATAGGTTCGCCTGAGCCCATGGAAGCTCATTCGTGCCTTTTAGTGCCTCGCCGTGGTCTCCGTCGGCGTACCGCCGTTGTTCCGCCGCGTTGATCCGCCATGGCCGCCGTCGTCGTCACTGGCGTCGACCATAGGGCCGGCCAAGTGGTGCGATAGATGAGCTAGGTCGCGTAGGTCACTGGGTGATGATGTCACCGCCGGCGGACTCGTCGTCGACGAGCTCCAGCCGCGCAGCGTCGAGCGGCGCCATCGTGCTCTGTTTTGTCTCGCTGACCGGTGGGCTCAACTGACCAGTGGGTCCCGCTTGTCAGCGACTCCATGTATTAAAGCCAGTTCATTTTGAATGCAGATTTCATATGTTTTGTAATTTTTGTATCTTTAGTTTGGTAGCTCCAAAAATTGTGAAATAAATTTGTTAGTGTTCCTTAGGAAGTGTAGTATTTAGGAAAAATATGTTCTTGATATTTAAAGTAGAAATTTTTGGAGATTTAAATAGGGATTTGAAATGTGTTTTTGAATGCATGCAAATTTGTTTATTTTATATCTAGAGTTCCTGTATTCCAAAAATTATGAAATTTTTGTGGTAAGCTAGTCTTAGCATATCTGAGCTCTGGTAAAAATTTGAAGATGAGTGCATGTGTAGATTTATAGTTATAGATTTTTCTTTTATAATTAGGAGATCCTTGTGTAAATTTTTATAAATTATTTAGGAATCAAATACTCATGAAAATTGTTGGAGGGTATACTAGTAGTATATGGATGCTAAGAAAAATAGGAAATCTTTTGCTTGACACTTTTCAATAGGGTTTTCTAATTATGCTATTTCAAGCATTGCTGCCTTGTCATTTTTGTATAGGATGTTCTACTTGGCAAAATGACATGAAATTTTTATAGTGGTCCTTTGATAGCATTAGAAGGGCACTGTAAATTTTTAAGAATTTTTGATTCACATTTGATATATATTTATTAATTAACCTATGTATCCAAATAAAATAATAAAGTCATATAAAGAAATAGTTTAGGCTTCACCATTATATTATCTTAAAAGTATTTGGTATGCTTAAACTGTTGGTAGGCTTTATGTTGTCAAATTTTGAGTGATTACATGAAGTAGAAGTATTGTTACTTTGTATTGCATATTGAATAGTTTCCGGACAGATTCTGGAGTTTGATGAGTTGCATGTTGAAAATGATGTGTAATGTAAAAATGGTTAATAACAAAGTTGTAGAGAATTTGATAAGCTTTCCAGAAAGTCCAGGATCACTGGATTTGGATTAGTAGAACTCCAGTTATAAGTGAAACAAGTAGCTACTGTTTTGTGGTATAGTCGATGCATTGTGGAAATAGAGAATTAAATAATCGAGAAGAGATATGCACCTACTCAATAACCATGATGCACTTGTTAACATATATGCATTCGTAATACTTATGCCATATTCATGCATCTAGGATCGGAGGAAGAGATAACGTTGCTGGAATTCGAAGAAGCAGAGGAAGGGGACCAGCAGGAGAATCCGCAAGCCGCAGCTCCCGAAGGCGTGGAGCAGAACCCTGAAGAGCTTCCGGAGTGTCCTGACCACCACCCTACTTCCTTCCTGCGAGGCAAGCCCCAGAGCATTCTAAGTCTCCCAGTAATTTACAAATGTTTACTTAAGTACTTATGATTGATGCATTAGGTTATAAGAGTTGAATGGAACCACTCGATGCATGTACATTCCTTGTCCAGATATTACACCTTTAACCGGTATAGGTCTAGGGTCAAATATATGCTTAGCCATGCTTAGACCGGTAGAAGTCGGGTGATGTCCTGTCACCTGCGAGATATAGGTGGATACTAGAGCACGGTTGGCTATATCTGCTATCGTGGAACAGAACCATGAGGTAAAAGTAAATCAAGACCGGACGGGAGGTCGATAGAGAAGCAACAAGACATGGAGGTCTTGGGTGTGGATCTATCCCCGTTTGTGTCGATCAAGGACCATACCGTTGTTGGAACTTCTGACAAGATTGAACGCATGCCTCTCACTTAGCTGGCCGGATAGCTCGTTCCGACCGCGAAGCTAAGTAATTCAATTCAGGCTAGGACCCGTTCTGTTGTGCGCTCCTTCCAGGGAACGATCAGACTGAGCCCAAGGGCAGGCTGGGCCTGAGCATCCTGGCATCTCGTGTTCCAGATTGTGCGGCGTGGTACGGACCCGCGAAATGTGTACCTGAGTTGTACCAAAGGTGACCTAAGGCTATCGTGGCTGGTAGACCTGGGTTTGTGTTAGGAATAAATTCCTAGCTGGTTGAAATCGATTCGAATCGCCATCTCTCCCGGATAGTGAGAAACTTGACTAGCTCCAACATCGTAGTAACTGTGTTATGAAACATGATGGTTTGGATGAATATGGAATTACATTACCTGCTATGGTTACTATTGTATGCTTCTTAATTGATATACCACATGTTTGGCACAGGATAGTTGCTAATCTAGAAATGGATAGTTATAATTAACTTGATAAAGAAATTGTAACTGTACAATAAGTCAATTGCTTTTATGCAAAATGTTGTCGAGTTACGTCCACTTATACAGCCTTGCATAATCCTTGAGAGTCATTTTATTTCTGGTTCATGATGGGTAAGTCTAGCTGAGTACCTTCTCGTACTCAGGGTTTATTTTCCCATTGTTGCAGATGGCACTGTGTATCATGGTTATTGCAAGAGTTGCTTCTATCCCACTGTGGATGAGGAGTAAGCCTTGGGCAAGCTTCTTTATTAATTCCTATCCTTGCTTTTGTGGACCGTGATCGTATCTTGGCACTGTATTAAACTATGTTGGAAACGTTACTTTCAAACTTAATTTGCTTCCGCTTTTATCTATCAAACTCGGTTTGTAATAACTTTTATTCGTACTCTGATGGAGAAATGTATCTGCGAACTTTGTGTAATATGTGGCATGTATGTTAAATCATGTACGATCTTGGTTGTTGTAATTTGTTTATCGAGACCCGTCATGGTACTCGACGGACTACCGTGTTTATATGGGTTCAAGTATGAAAGTGCGACCGCTTGCGGGCTACCATTGTACTTGTACTCTTATAAATTGGTCGGTTCTGCGACATTTTGAATCTCAAAATATGTGAATTTAAAACAAATACTTTAGACACTAAAAAACTTCAAATAAAAAATTTATAAACAACAAACATGTTGATCAGGTTGGCCACTACACCTTTGGCATTCATTAGCTATGTGAACATTCAAGATCATTTACAAATTATACATTTTGCATTCAAAACTATGAACTTAAAACACATATTTGGAACTCTAAACAACTTCAAATAAAAACTTTTCAATTATAAAGTTGTAGATGGTATTGAGAACTAACAACTTTGGTATAGACCATGTCAACATCTGAGGTTGTTTGAAAATTTTAAACTTTAAATTTCAAAATCCATGAACTTAAAACAATATTGGGATTTTAAATAGTTTCAAATCAAAAAACTATCAGCTACAAAGTTGTAGATCGTGGCAAGGGCTAAAATTTTAATATAAAGTTTATCTTCGTCCGAGTTCATATAAAAAAGTTATAAACTATCCTTTTAATAAACTATTTCTAGAGACGGGCATCTAAGAGTCCATCTATGAAATCGATTATCAGAGACGGGTGCTCAGAATGGCTGTAATAGAGATTTTTAGAGATGGCGTCCTAAGATAACTATCTCTATTATTTGATGATTAACAGAGCCACCTTAAGACGCCCGTCTATCTGTATATGATTTTTAGAGGCGGGGATTTGTTGGAGGCCGTCTGGCCATTTATAGAGATGGTCTCTAGATGTGTTTGTCTTTGTTAATCAGTTTGGTTGTCTCTAATATTATTTTTATAGTGGCATTGAAATATTCTTGCTATCTACTATCCATAATGTCGGGTTCATAAACCCGGGGTCCCTCATGGACCAGCTTCCCAACAAAAGGCTCGGCCCAGTAGACAATGTTGCGAATGACGCGCAACTCTTGGGCCGGCCCAAATACCTAGACGACAGGTCAGAAGGGCGATCCAATCTCAGACCAGAAGGCCTGGCCGAGGAGGAATGGCACCCGCTTCCGACTTCGGCCTACCTCTCCGGCCTGAGCACTCGTTTCGGTCTCCAGCCCGCCTCTAGACGACCTCTCTAACCGGAAGGCCTGGCCAAACACCACTTCCGACTCCGACCCGTTTCTCCAACCAGGAAAGCG
Source organism: Miscanthus lutarioriparius (assembly GCA_904845875.1). Taxonomy (NCBI): domain Eukaryota; kingdom Viridiplantae; phylum Streptophyta; class Magnoliopsida; order Poales; family Poaceae; genus Miscanthus; species Miscanthus lutarioriparius. The sequence goes on along the minus strand of CAJGYO010000001.1, from coordinate 86,589,001 downwards.
CCGAACCCCTACTTACAGCTCCTCTCCAACTGAGGCAATCAGAGCCGGCTGGGACCAACCGACCGGGGACGCCCGCTCAGTAAGGACTAGGAAACGGACGAAGAAAGTAAGGCAGCGCACACAAGTCAAACGCAATACCAAGGACCGTACCCTGTACACCTGCAGGACAGTACCCTGCGACCTCCCTGGCATGACGGAACCCAAGCAGTGTTGTAGGCACCGACATTTTCCCCTACAGTGTTGTGGGCACCATCAACTCCCATACCAGACGAAAATGGTAAGGCTCCCTCCACATGCCTCTAGGCATCAACAGTGTTGTGGGTGCCGGCATTTACTGTACCAGCCGAACATGCTAAAACACCTTAAATGCCTCTAGGTATCAACAGCGCGGCATGCACCGACGTCTGCCATACCTGAAGAAGACGACGTAACCTCCCACATGCATCTGACATTAAACAGTATTATGGGCGCCTACCATCATCTTGTACCCGCCACGCGTGGGAAGCAAGACTTAGCAACATACGTACTCTCTCCCTCTCACTTGTAAGGCCATCCCCTTCATCTATAAAAGGGGATGTGCTCTCTTCCAACAAAGGGATCGATCAGTTCACCTATATTGATTCACCCTCTGTAACTTTAGACACTCTAAAGTTGTACCGAGCACACGCTCAACACTTAGCACATAGCGGGGCTCCCGTCACTCAGCCCTTCAGACCAGAGTCCGACCGGACCTCTGTACCCCCATCTTTCTTCTTCTCGTTTGTAACCCCACTGCAAACTTCGAGCACCTGGGCTCAGGAATAAAGTCACCGACCGACTCAAACTGGACTTAGGGCATGTTGCCTAAACTAGTATAAACCCTGTGTCATTGAGTGCTAGGCCACCTCTGATCATAACGTACAGCAAAACTACAAATATTTACGTGTTGGTCACTTTCTGCACCGACACATAATGTCTGAGTTATTTATGTGGTAGGTTCCCGATCTTAATGCGGTCGATGGTTTGAGTCTTTTATTCAACCAAACTGCGTCGAGGCGACCCAAGGTTTAAGATCGTTTAACTAACGAGCCGAGCCAACTTTCTAATAAGAGGTCAAAACAACTTGAGTTTAGCGGAGACAACTTTAGGGCACTCCCGATACTATTAGTAGTTTCTATAGCATAGGACATCATACCAAGAAACTATTCTTTCCAGTGCAAGATTTCCTCTACATACATGACATAAGTAGTGATAGAAACCATATTCGCTCTCCTAATGGGTTATGAGTAGTTTCTTGTCCATTGATAACCGTGAAGATCCCGTTTCTTAGTTAGACCTGGTTTCTTGAATTTTTCCTCTCTCCTCGTTAAATCACTTGTCACCTCAGTAAATTGCCTACGTGGCAGTGCAATTAATATCTATAAAAACTATCGTAGTTTCTACATTATGAGTGCCCTTATACTCGATTCTACATCTCGGAATGGTTTTTTTTTCTAATTATGACAACTAACTAAAACCAAATTTCTAAATTGAGTTGGGTCAAGCACTACTTGATTTATGGGACCAAGGGAGTAGCACTACCTCTGTCCCTAAAAGAATGCAACTATGGGTTACGTGCCACTTTGAGTGCTTCATGTTTGACCAAATTTCTAGTAAATAATATTCACATTTATGGCTCTAAATTAATTTATTATGAAAATATATTTCGTAATTAATCTAATGATATTTATTTTATATTATAAATATTTATACTTTTTATATATAATTGGTTAAAGGTGATATACTAAATTCCAGAATTGCATTTTTTTTTTGGACGGAGGAGTATTTGTTTTAAATTTATAAAGAAAAACACTATGCTCCAAAAGGGCGAGTACAGTTCTAGGACATATTAGCGATATGACTAGTGATGAGGTATAATGACTTAAGATTCCACTCAAAAGCACTGATAAACAGTACCGATACAAAAGTTAAAACAGTACGACAGAATAAATTTAAAGTCTTGTTTTATGGGACTGAGGGAGTAAGTTCGAAATTGAACCTCAGTCATCAGGCTCGGTCACTAGAAAATCTGAGCTATCCTCGGATACATAATAAAATCTCCGTGGTGACGACATTTTTCATTAGAAAAAGATCTTGTCACTAAGAGGATCTCAGAGAGTTCTCAAAAGTTTATTCTCAATCTCTACAACGAAAATATTCATAACTATTCCGTCCACAGGTGCTACATCAAAGTCGCTCCATGCGATCAGATCAGGAAGACAACACACACTCGTTCCATGCGATCAGCTCAATCCCCATAATAGCCGCAGCAAATCAGGAAAGCAAAAATCAATTCCTATAACAGCCGCAGCAAATCAGAAAGGCAAAAATCATGAAAATTCCTAAACCATTTTTTATGCAGTACTATAAAACTCAACGGGTGATTGTGTGCCTTATCAGTCACGGTCTCTGGCTGTCAAAAAATCGAAGTTATCTTCGACATGAATCATACATTATGCATCGCTTCTCTCACTGAAACACCTAGATAATCAAGTTAATTACAAAATATGTCAAGGTGCCCAGTACACCTCTGATGTGTTCGTTGCTTTATTTTGTCCCGCTTTACATACTAGGCATGCCACATAATATAATATTCATTTGATTTTTGATGATAAGATATTAATACCTGTTGTATGCATCTTAGGTTCCTGAAGGTACCTAGATAGATTCTTTTCCCGTGAACGGTGTTATGTTCAAGAAGACATTTTCATATGCTGGATTTGAGCAGCAACCAAAGAAGTTCCTGAATCCAAAGATTCTTTTGTTAACATTGAACTATAATTGAAATCTGAGAAGGAAAATGCAGAGATCAGGTATCTGTACCGATTCACTCAAAGCCCACCTGCTACATAACAGAATGTGTGCTCCATTCTTTACTTATGTTGGTTTATATGCTTTTCAATGTTTGCTCATATTGGCTCCATGTTTCCAACATACCTGTAGATTATCTAACCCTTTGCAATACCAATCAATTGTTGATGCCGAATGAACATTATTTATGATAAACCGGATAAATGTGTGAAACCGAGTGTGTTTTAGTATTTTTGTTAGGTATATTATATCTCTTACAAAAGCGTATGGTTTACCATAAAATTCTAAACACAATATATGGACTCAGGTGCAGGTGTCTGTGTCAGGGTCGGGCTCGCTTGGACACCCTTCTCAAACATCATCGTCTATATTGTCCGGTTTAGCAAATTTTCTTTATTGGCGTACGAAAGAAATGGATTTCGAAGATTTCTTCTTGCCGACATAAAACATTATCTTAGCCGCATCACGGAAAGAATATCAGAGATTTCTTCCTGCCGATGTAAAACATTATCTTAGCCGAATCACAAAAAAGTTTATACAGTCGAGTTAGTGAGCCTGCGACGCCGCGCTCTCTGCTAATTTTATAAACTTTGCCTTTTGAATTAAATGTCACTATAGCTTCGGTATTTAATTTCACAGTATTGTTATCTTATCATATGATTCGTGTGTTTTTAGTATAAAAGTTTAGCTGTCCCGTAGCAACGCACAGACACGAACCTAGTATCACAAAGTTTTCTAACTCGTCAAAAAATATTGGTAGCACAAAACAAGACTTTCTCCAACAATTTCTAAAAAATCACTCCTAAAATAGATGCGGCCAGTACCAGAAACTCCACCCTAAACGTTGGTGATGCCATTTTTCATTAAAAAAAAGATATCGCCACTAACTTGATAGTTCCATGTTTAATAAAAGCCCCTTTGGAGGATAGGAACTTTAAAAAATTATAGAAGTCAACTTATTTTCATAAGAAAAGTGCCGGATACCATAAAAAGAAGTACCCTAAGCAAGAACCAAAAAAATTGCTTAGACCTTGTAAATATCGAAGCCAAGAGACAATCACGAGGCCTCGGCCGATTCTCCGATTCGCCCGAGGCCCACGCCACAAGGCCTCGGACGAGGTACCAACTCTCCACCTCGCCCGAGGCCCCACCCCGCAAGGCCTCGGACGAGGTACTGATTCTCCGCCTCGCCCGAGGCCCCGCCCGAAAGGCCTCGGACGAGGTACCGATTCTCCGCCTCGCTCGAGGCCGGCTCGGCAGCTACCCCATCACAGCCGCCTCGACCGGGACGTCACGTCGAACTAACGCAACCAACCACTCCCGCGACGTCAGCCGAACGACTGCTCGACACAGCGGAGTGACCGACGAGATGGGAGTCGCATCAACGCCATGCCATCCGAGATGGGACGGGGCAGGGGTTACCGGCTGCCGTGCTCGGCACTGTGCCCACGACTGACACCCATGCGGCACTATGCTACCTAACCCCACCTGCTCCGAGGATAGTGCGGCATGGAGAGTCATGTCCGGGTCCCTATAACCTCGGAATCAGCATAAAAGACCAACTGCTCCCTCTGAGCCTCGGCTACCCGCCTCCGCACCCCTGTAGCCTCGGGACTCGCGCCCGCCGAGCCCCCCCCAATGGTTCAGCTTCTGCACCGACGGGGCCTTGGCTCCCTACGCTGTCGACATACAGTGACCGACATGTTGTCCATAGTCTGCATCAAGCCCTGTGTCAAGCCATCACAGGAGCCCCCACATCGCACAGGATCAGTCGTAACCGACGCGTCGCTCCAGTGCACCGAGGACAAGACCTCTCCATCGACCATGCCGCCACAGTGACAAGCACAGGGCTCGGACATACCGCCTCCACCCACAAAATGCCACATAGCGAACACATGTATCACCCCTGTCCTCCCCTTTAACTATAAAAGGGAGTGACTGGGGCCATTTCTAGACAGGCACTCACGGAGACATCGCTCAGATAGACACACACGCGCAAGCAACGAGCAACACTCTATGATACACATGCTCCCACACTGCAAGAGATCAACATCTCAAGCAACCCACGCCGCTCCACACAGAGACCTGGGACTAACTCCCTCTCTTGCCCTGCTTGTAAACCCCTACTACAAGCACCTCAGTGCAAGGAATACAAGATCGCTCTCTTAGACTGGACATAGGGCACCTATTGCCTGAACCAGTATAAACCTTGTGTCTCTTTGCATCACCATCCCAGATTAGGGGCACGCAGTACACTTTCACTAGTTGGTTGAGGATCTGCCGGTCTAAAACATCGACAGTTGCCACGCCAGGTAGGGGCCATACTGCGTGTTCGCTTAATCATCCCAACAAGTTCCGGATGGCAGACCTCGTGCGACCACTGCGTCAAGGCACGGTGATCTGGTTTGGGAGCCTAGAGTTCATGTCTCTAGGATGTGAGTACGATATGGTACTCCTCACACCCAGAGCCCCACTGACCGATGACAACATCACGTACCAGCAGCATAGGCGCAGACGGCGCCCGGGCCACCGCTCGCGTCACACTCGCCAGGTACGACGCGGGCGGGACCACCCTGACACCCTACGAGCCCAGGGCGATGCACCGCGCTCTACCAGTATCCCACACCCGGCTGTTGGTACAGAGTCCTTAGTTGGGGACCTATCCAGCTTAAGCCTGGGCAAGGGAAAGATGCCGGTGGCGCGCAGCAACGCCCCATCATCAAGCTCTGTCCCGCCACCTCCTAAGGAATCGACTCTGGCGGAGCGGAACCCGGCAATGGCACCATCCCCATAGCCCTTCAGGTTGAGCAATGTCGCTGCCGCCTATGCTTCCGCTCACGTGGAGCCCTTAGGATGCCACCAACGTTTCGCCCTCGACCTCTTCACCACAACCTCGACCCACACCCATGCTGACTCCTCGGAGGAGGACGAGGCGTGGGCCTGAGCGGACTTCTCCAGGCTTTGCAACCCTGAAGCCATGCGCCGCTTCATGGCCGCGAGCGACTACTGCTTCGGCTACTCTGACTCCGATGATGAAGACTAGTGCTTCTACATCGAGCTCGGGATGCCGAGAGCGGGCAATGAGGACGAAGGGGCAGGCAATCGCTCCCCGCCCCACGAGGGGGCAGGCGACGCCACACCTCCGCACGTCGAACCCCCGGCAGCGTGGAACGAAACCCCGCCCACAAGGAACTTCGATGCCTTGACTTGGAGCAGCTTCATGAGCTTCAGGCCATGGTCAAACAAGACCAAGTCCTTCTGCAGCAGCTCTGAGACACTCTCAAGCGAGAGCAGCGAGGTCTCGGTGATGGCAGAGCAGCCCGGCGGAGGGCTTGTGACGTCAACCACCGCATCAACAATGATGAAGGGGGCGAGCAACCCCCTATCTTCAATCATGCTAGCCAGAACGTCGCGGCAGCTGATGATGCTACTCCCAACAATGCCCGAGCCCTCTACCTCGGAGGGGCGACGGGTCCACGGCGAGCTCCGAGACCTCCTTGAGACTGCCGTGGTACAGCAGGCCGAAAGTTCCGCCTCTCGACGGCGCGAGGGAGCCTCAGAACTACCCACGGCACCGCATCGGCAGGATAGAGAGGCCTTGGTTCATCCCGAGCCTACTCGGGCACCAACTGCCAACAAGGCCCCCTCAGTGCACAACCGCCTCGGCGACCGACGCGAGGCGCAAGGCGACCACGATGTTGTCAGCAGGCGACGGCGCCATGACAACAATGGGCCTGCCCGAGGCTACCACCCGCACTGAGGCGGCTGCTACGATAGTGGGGAGGACCGCAATCCTTCTCCTGGGCCGCCTGGCCCTTGAGTCTTCAGCAAGGCCATCCACGACGCTCACTTCCCGGCCTGGTTTTGGCAACCGGCTAACCTTGCAAAGTACAGCGGTGAGACCAACCCCGAGGTGTGGCTGGCTGATTACCGCCTGGCTTGTCAGCTAGGCGGCGCAGACGATGACCAACTCATCATCCACAACCTCCCCTTGATCCTATTAGACTCGGTGCGAGCCTGGCTCGAACACCTCCCTCCCTTGCAGATCCACAACTAGCGTGACTTGGTAAAGATCTTTGTTGGGAATTTCCAGGGCATGTACGTGCGCCCTGAGAACTCCTAGGACCTCAAGAGTTGTCGCCAGATGCCGGACGAGTCTCTCCAAGACTTCATCCGACGCTTCTCCAAGCAATGCACCGAGTTGCCTTGCATCGGCAACTTGGAAGTTGTCCAAGCATTCCTCTCTGGCACCTCCTGCCGAGACCTGGTTCGAGAGTTAGGCCGGAACGTACCGACCACGGCTGCCACACTCCTCGACATCACCACCAACTTTGCCTCGGGCGAAGAGGCTGTCGGGGCCATCTTCCCCGATAATGACGCCAAGGGGAAGCAGAGGGATGAGGCCCCCGGGGCCTCGGCCCCTCACCTCCCCAAGAAAAAGAAAAAGGGTCGCTAGGGGAAGTAGGAGGTCCTCGAGGGCGGTCTAGTCGCAGCCGCAGATCGCAAGAATCCCCGAGGCCCTGGGCTCTTCGACGACATGCTTAAGAATGCCCTGCCCTTACCACCAGGGCCCGGTGAAGCATACCCTCGAAGAGTGCACCATGCTCCGGCGTTACTATGCCAAGCTCGGGCTCCCCAACGACGAGGCTAAGAAAAAGGACGCCGGCGTTAGGGACAACGACAGGGACGACAGGTTCCCCAAGGTGCACAATGCCTTCATGATCTTTGGCGGGCCTTCAGCGTCCCTCACGTCGCGTCAGCGAAAGAAGGAGCGTAGGGAGGTCTTCTCGATTAAGGTGGCCACTCCCCAGTACCTAAACTAGTCTCGGGAGGCGATCACCTTTGATAGGGATGACCACCCCGATTATGTCTCGAACCATGGGCAGTACCCACTCATCGTCGACCCAATCATCGGCAACACCCGGCTCACCAAGGTGCTGATGGACGGAGGCAACGGTCTCAACATCCTCTACGCCAACACCCTGGAGCTCCTGGAGCTCCACCAGTCATAGCTCTGAGGCGATGCCGTGCCCTTCCATGGCATCATGCCAGGAAAATGCACGTGACCCCTCGGGCGCATCGACTTACCCGTCTACTTCGGCACTCCCTCCAACTACCGCAAGGAGATCCTCACCTTTGAGGTGGTTGGGTTCAAGGGGACCTATCACGCCATCCTGGGGCGCCCGTGCTACGCCAAGTTCATGCCAATCCCCAACTACACCTACCTCAAGCTCAAGATGTTGGGCCCCAACGGCATCATCACTGTCGAGTCCACGTACAAGCATGCATACGACTGCGATGTCGAGTGCATCGAGTACGCCGAGGCTCTCGTGGAGGCCGAGACCCTCATCGTCGACCTCAACCGACTTGGTAGCGAGGCGCCCGACACCAAGCGTTGTGCCGGGACTTTCGAGCCCATAGAGGCCGTCAAGCTCGTCCCGGTCGACCCCACCTACTCCAATGACTGGGCGTTGAGGATCAGCGCCACCCTCGATAGCAAATAGGAAGCCATGCTCGTTGACTTTCTCTACGCGAATGCCGATGTGTTTGCGTGGAGTCCCTCGAACATGCTGGGCATACCGAGGGAGGTCGCCGAGCACGCCTTGGATGTCTGGGCTGGCTCCAGACCGGTGAAGCAGCGCCTGCGCCGATTCGATGAGGAAAAGCGCAGGGCTATCGGCGAGGAGGTGCAGAAGCTTTTGGCGACCGGATTCATCAAGGAAGTATCCCATCCTGAGTGGTTAGCTAATCCTATATTAGTTAGAAAGAAAAATGGGAAGTGGAGGATGTGTGTAGAGTACACTGGTTTGAATAAAGCATGTCCAAAGGTTCCATTCCCATTACCTCGAATCAACCAAATCATCGACTCCACTGCGGGATGCGAAACCTTATCTTTCCTTGATGCGTATTCCAGTTACCATCAAATCAAGATGAAAGAATGCAACCAGCTCGCGACTTCTTTCATCACTACATTCGGCATGTACTGCTATGTGACTATGCCATTCGGCCTCAGGAACGCGGGGGCCACATACCAGCGGTGCATGACCCAGGTCTTTGGCGAGCACATCGGGCGAACCGTCGAGGCCTACGTGGACGACATCGTGGTCAAGTCCAGAAAGGCCAATGATCTCGTCGACGACTTGGAGATAGCCTTCAAATGCCTCAGAGAGAAGGGCATCAAGCTCAACCCCGAGAAGTGTGTCTTCGGGGTCCCCCAAGGCATGCTCTTGGGATTTATAGTCTCAGAGCGTGGCATCAAGGCCAACCCAGAGAAGGTCTCGGCCGTGACCAACATGGGACCAATCCGAGACCTTAAGGGAGTGCAGAGGGTTATGGGATGCCTTGTGGCCCTAAGCCGCTTCATCTCGCGCCTTGGTGAAAAAGGCTTGCCTCTGTACCGCCTCTTGAGAAAATCTGAACGCTTTTCTTAGACCCCCGAGGCCGAAGAAGCCCTCACCAAACTCAAGGCACTGCTCTCCAATCCTCCCATCCTGGTGCCACCGACCAAGGGCGAGGCCCTCTTACTCTACGTCGCCGCAATGACCCAAGTGGTCAGCGCGGCCGTAGTAGTCGAGAGGCAGGAAGAGGGGCATGCTCTACCCGTCCAATGACCTATTTACTTCATCAGCGAGGTGCTCTCAGAGACTAAGACATGCTACCCCCACATCTAGAAGCTGATCTATGCCATAGTCTTGGCTCGACGCAAGCTGCGTCACTACTTCGAGTCCCACCCGGTGACCATGGTGTCGTCTTTCCCTCTGGGAGAGATAATCCAGAACCAGGAGGCCTCAGGTAGAATAGCCAAGTGGGCCGTCGAACTCATGGGGGAAGCCCTGTCTTTTGCACCTCGGAAAGCAATTAAATCTTAGGTCTTGGCCGATTTTGTGGCTGAGTGGACCGACACCCAACTGCCACCTGCTCAAATCCAGGCGGAATGCTGGACCATGTACTTTGATGGGTCCCTGATGAAGACCGAGGTAGGCGCGGGTCTGCTCTTGATCTCACCCCTCAGAGTGCATATGCACTGCATGATTCGGCTCCACTTCGCCGCCTCCAACAACGCAGCTGAGTACGAAGCCCTCGTCAATGGCTTGCAGATCGCCATCGAACTTGGAGTATGGCATCTCGACGTACGGGGCGATTCACAGCTCATCATCGATCAAGTCATGAAGGAGTCGAACTGCTATGACCCCAAAATGGTGGCGTACTGCAAGTTGGTACGTCGCCTAGAAGATAAGTTTGACGGTCTCAAACTCAACCATATTGCGTGAAAATTCAACGAGGCCGCGGATGAACTGGCAAAGATGGCGTCGGCACGGGCCCTGGTCCCCCAGAACATCTTCGCCAGAGACCTCCACAAGCCTTCAGTCGACTACGCCTCGGCGGCAGAAGAGAGCCCACCGGTCGAGCCCACCGTAGAGCCCGAGGCCCCCTCTATCAGTGAGACCCTTGCGGCCGAGCCCGAGGTCATGGAAATCAACGTGGAGCCTCCAGAGGCAAACCAGGGCACGGACTGGCGAGTCTCATTCCTTGATTGCCTTGTTCGAGGAGAGCTTCCTGTAGACAGGACCGAAGCCCGACGGCTTGCGCGATGAGCCAAAACTTACATCCTCAGCAACGGCAAGTTGTACAGGTGAAGCCCATCTAGCGTCCTCCAATGATGCATCGCCACCGAGGAAGGCCAAGGCTTACTTTGGGACTTGCACGTGGGAGCCTACGGGCACCATGCAGCACCTTGGACGCTCGTTGGAAACGCCTTCCGCCAAGGGTTCTACTGGCCAATGGCGGTTGCTGACGCCACCAAGCTGGTACGCTCCTACGAGGGATGCCAGTACTATGCGCGGCGGACGCACCTCCCGGCCCAAGCCCTCCAGACCATCCCCATTACATGGCCATTCACCGTGTGGGGGCTGGACATGGTTGGGCCTCTGTAGAAGGCCCCGGGGGGCTATACCCATTACCGGTAGCGATCGATAAGTTCTCCAAGTGGATCGAGGATCGTCCGATCATTCGAATCAAATCCGAGCAAGCAGTGCTGTTCTTCACTGATATCATCCACAGGTTCGGGGTTCCAAACACCATCATCACTAACAATGGGACACAATTCACCGGCCACAAGTTCCTAATGTTCTACGATGACCACCACATCCGTGTGGTTTGGTCGGCCATAGGACACCGTAGGACAAATGGCCAAGTAGAACGTGCCAACGGCATGATCCTATAGGCCCTCAAGCCAAGAATATACAATCGGTTGAAGAAATTTGGCAAGAAATGGCTTGCCAAACTCCCGTCAGTCATCTGGAGCCTGAGGAACACTCCGAGCTGAGCCACGGGGTTCACACCATTCTTCCTGGTCTATGGAGCCGAGGCCATCCTCCCCACTGACTTGGAGTACGGTTCACCAAGGCTATAGGCCTACAACGAGCAAAGCAACCGCACTGTCCACGAGGACGCCCTCGACCAACTGGAGGAAGCCCAAGACGTTGCGCTGCTACATTTGGCCAAGTACCAGCAAGCCCTACAACACTATCAAGCCCAGCGCATTCGAAGCCAAGACCTGAAGGTGGGCGACCTGGTGCTGAGATTGAGGCAGAGCAACAAGGGTCACCACAAGCTGACCCCACCATGGGAAGGGCCGTACATCATCGCCCAAGTGCTAAAGCCCGGGACCTACAAGCTAGCCAATGAGAAGGGCGAAATCCTCACCAACGCTTGGAACATAGAACAGCTACGTCGTTTCTACCCTTAAATTTCCAAGCATTGTATACATTGTTTCTCGAAATACATTAAAGAAGCGTTCTTTAGTTGTTCTAATTTTTCGAGAAACCCCTCGAGCCCATCGATGGGGGATCGGCGTTACGATAATGCTACAAGGGAGACTTGGCTCTACCTCTGTAGAGGTGCCCACCGCGGGGCTCGATTAAGACTCGGCTCTGCCTCTGCAGAACCAAGCCTCCCTCGGGGGCTAAAAGGGGGGGACCCCCTAAGTCCCAAGCACCATTTTTTAGTAGTTTTTCAAAAAAAATTCTATGCCAAACTCTCTCGCGTACTCTGACAAATCGGTTGTAAAAAACCTAGGGACCGAAAGTCTGTCTCAGGGCCAAAAGGTCGGTCGAGCCACGAGACGACCTACGCCTCCGGGCTACGGCAACTCCCTCACCACCTTTTGCCCGAGGGGCAGCTTAGGCTCTGAGGAAGTTTTTTGCAAGTGATATGTTCAGAGATGAGACAGAGGGCAGAGGCTCAAAAATACAATAAAAAATGATTAAAAAAGCGTATACACACAAGTATTTTAAAAGGCCTCGACGGCCACAAGCGTTATGATATGGTAACATAAGTCCTAATCTATTTACATGACCCCTTTGGCCCAGGTCAAAACTCAGGGTCGCCAGCGTCGGCGGACGACGTGGGAGGAACCACCTCCTCTTCAAACAAACTGGCTAGCGCCGTGCCAGGGGCCTCAGCCATCTCCTCCAGCTTCATGACCTCTTCCTCGGCCTCCTCGTCATTCTCAGCCACGACGTAATCGTCGCTGATGGCCTCAAGGTCGATGCCGGTGTAGTGCGAGGAGACGACGGCCAGGGCGTGCTTGACGCCCATATGCGGCACCCGGAGCCGCTAGTGGACTCGGCTGCTCAACGTGATCAGGCGGCTCCTAAGGGAGCTGCCCGACTCGACCCCCCGACCTCTAGGGCCTCGTAGGCAGTACGGGCGGCGCTCTGCAGCGCGTTGTGCTCTCGGATCTTGGCCTCGAGCACCGCCTGCACTTCGACGGAGGCCTCGGCTGCCCGAGAGACCTCCTTCTCTAGCCCTACGCCCAGATAGGCGGGATGGGGTTAAGAACGCAAGAAAAACAAATAAAACAAGGGGTGCTATTTAACAGGACTCACCCTCGCACTTTTTCTTCCAGGCTAAGGCCTTGACCCGGGAGGCCTCGGCCACCTTGAGGGCCTCTGCCAGGGCACCTTTAGTCAGCATATGCGCACCCTGCTCCGCACCCAGCTGCCCAATGATGGCCTTGGCGGAGGCCATCGCTTCTTCAACCCGAGACCTGAAGGTGTCCCGCTCGCCGGCCACCAGGGTCAACTCCTCCTCTAGCTCCTTGATTCGTGCCACCAAAGAGACGGCCTGCCCCCGGGCCATGGTCGCCTCGGCCTTCATATCAGCACAGCGAAGGCGGAGGTCCTCCACCTCTGTGCTCCATGCCAACAGAAGCTCATTAGCATTGGCGAGCAGGTCCTTCTGCTGCCGCAGCTGGTCCCAGAAGTCCCTCTCCAACCGCTGGAACATCGACTTCCTGAGGGACCGGGCCTCGAGCTCCTGGGTAGGCAAAATAGGGGTCAAGTACTGCAAGAAAACTCGGAAAAAGATGACACAGCACCGGGAAAGAAAGCGCGCACCTGGGCAACCCCGGGCAGATCGTCAGCCACGACGGACAACGCTGTCCGCAGCGACCGCTCCGCCAGCTAGCGAAATTGCTCGAAGGAGCCCCAGCGCACCCCTCGGCCACGTCCTCAAGGGCGAATAGAGGCTCCCCCTCAGGGTCGTCCCGGCTTCGCCACAAGACACACAGATGGTCCCACCCATGGGACTCGGGTTGTACCCGCACGAGGGCCAAACTCCCCTCGGTAGGAGTTGGGACTGGTTGCTCCGCGGTGCTGGCCGCCTCGGCGTCTGCCACATGCTTCCCTAGGAAGTATCATCGTAGGAGATTGTCTGAACCTCCACTTCCCGGGTGCTCTCCGGCGACGGTGATAGGTCTTGGACTGGGGTGGTACTAAAGCTTCCCCAGCCTCGGTCTCCGCCACCTTGGCCTCTGTGGTCCCGAGAGCTCCAGCCTCCGCCGCCTCAGCCTTGGTAGCCCTAAAAGCCCCGGTCTCCACCACCTCGGCCTCGAAGGTCCTAGGGGCCTTGACCTCACCCTCGGTGGCCTCAGCGACTAAAGGCGCCTTAGCTTCATCTAACTTGTAGGCCTCGGCCTTATGGGGCGTAGGCGCCTCCTCTCCTGCTTGCTTCGTGGCCGCCTCGGTAGCCTCTTCTGGGGCGACCGGCTCCTTTGGGTCGGCCCTCGCCGATGCTACGCCACGCTGTATGGCGGCCTGCGCCCCCACCACCCATTGAGCGGTGGAGCTAGTCCTCACCTTGAGCGCCTTACGTGGTGCCAGGGCGGGCGCCTCCGCCTGATGCTTCTGGCTGAAAGCAAAAGCACTCACAAGGTCAGCATATGACCAAGGGATGAGCGGGAGATGCTACAAACTCCACTAACAAAACACTCACCTCGAACGGGGACACAACCACTTCGGCACTGCGTCCCTCATCCTCTACAACGGTGGTGGCGGCGGCAGGTGGCACGACCTCCGTGTCCGCCGGTGCCAGCCGGCCCTCGCCGGACTCCGGTGCCCCCTCGACCCTCTGCGGAGGTGGTTGCGTCGCCCCCACCGTTGCCCGCTCCACCTCCGCCAAGCCTATCGGGTTGACGGCGCGCTTCGCCAATGCTAGCGCCTCGGGCGTGTCGGCCTCGGCCCCGGAGTGGGCGATCGCCAGCCCTGAGGCGTCCTCTCCTCCTCCTCCTAGAGACGCCGGGCCACTCGCCGACGCCTCGGGCGCCATCTCCCTAACGACATCAGGGAGATGGTCCAGGGGACCCCGCCCCACCTCACTCTCATCGTCATCACTCAAAGAGTCCATCGACGATGGTGACGGAGATGGCTCCACCGGGAGACCATCGTACCTCTGCTGCCGGCGACATTTCTCCAGCTCGTCGCGCTCGAGGTTCTTCCTCTTGCACCTTGCCTCCTCAGCGTCCTTCCGCTCCTTGTACGCCTCGGCATGCGCCCTGTTCACGACCCACCGCTCTGCGTCCTCGGGAACGGGCGGCGGGGAGGCTCGCACATCCCTCATCCCTTGTAGCCTCGGGGGCCACAGCGGCGCGTGACTCACCAGAGAGATGTACCCCCACTATGGGCACATCGGGAACGGGGACAGACCACTGCTCCTCAGCCACCCCTCCACCGTCACTCTCACCCGACGTAGAATCTCCTCATCGTAGAGGGCAACGGCGGACAACCGAACGCCATCGATCGGCTAGTCCGGTGTCATCTCAAACAGGTGCTGCTGCCGAGCCATCAGCGGCAGCACCCTCCGGCGATGGAAGGCCACCACGACCACAGCCGCCATAAGGCTGCGGCCGCGCAGCCTCTCCAGCGCCTCCAGAAGCGGCCGCAGCTTGGGCTGATCAGCCGTCGGGACGCTGTACCTCCACTTCTCCGGCTGGCTCTCCACAACCCACCCGGTATAGGGGGGAAGTCCACCGTCGTCGTTGTGGAGGTAGAACTAGCTATTGTACCAGTGACGGTTGGACGACACGAGCTGGGCCAGGATGTAGAGGAGCTGTTGGTCTTGGCGCACTTGGAGAGCTGGGCCGGGATGTAGAGGAGCTCCCTCAGCTTCTGGTCTTGGCGGGCAGCTGAGGGAGCTGCCCGCCAGCTTGGTGGTGAGCCCCGCCCGAAAGAGGTGGAGCCACAGCTCCCAGTGGGGGGCAATGCCCAGGTACCCCTCGCAGACGGCGACGAAGATGGCCACCTGCGCAATGGAGTTGGGGTTGAAGTTGTGGAGCTCCACGCCGTAGTAATGCGGGAGCGCCCACATGAACCGGTCCGCTGGTAGGCCGAGACCGCGCTCGTGGAAGGCCACGAAGCTCACGATGTAGCTGTCACGCGGCCTCGGCTCCAGCTCGGCCCTCAGAGCAATCCACTCTGGTCTGTTAGGGTCGATAACCGGGCGGAGGAGGCCGTCGTCGACAAGCGACTGCAGCGTCGCCGCAGACACGTCGGATAGACCCCAAGGATCCGCCTGAACGACAACAGCGCCGCCAACCATGGGTGCGGTGGAGAACGCGGCTATGGCGGTAAGGCGTGCTCTTGCTATCCCTCTCTCTCTCTCTCTCGCCTTTCCTCCCCCTTCTCCCTTCTTCTCCCCGGCGCTCTCTTCCTCTATTCTTAGCAACCGCTCGAGGGCAGAAAGGGCGAACATAGGCAGGCAAAGTAAGGAGGGACGGGATGAGGCTTGTCACATATTTATGAGGGAGGGAAGGGGGTGAAACGGATGGACGACGAAACCGGGGAAATTTCCCTCAGATCTAGCGCAGTTAATCCGGATCCGACTAAACCGCCCACGCGTCCACCTTATCCTTATTAACCGCACGCGCACAGTAATGTCCCATCCACAGACATCGCGTCGCATCCGACCACAGCAACGGCAGGCGCCGTTCCATCTCCCCGAGAAATCGCCTCAAAAGGCGCGCCCGCCGTTGTCAGCCAATGGGAGGGGAATATCCCCCACCCAATTCCTTTCAGGCTAAGGAACTGGGCACCGAGCCCGTTACGGTCTAGGGGTTCGAAGGCTGGGCCCCCGAGGGTCTCAACAGCTGCCCCAGGACAAACAGAGTCAGGGATGACTATGGGCGAGTCCGTACATGGCCGAGGCCCAAGCAAGCAATTGCTTGGGATGCCCTAAGTCGTGTCCGAGACCGGCAGGGAGGTCTCTGAATGGGATCCCACCGTAGGGAGGCACCGAGCCCCTGGGGCCAATCGAGCGGCCCTAGGACCCACTAGAGAAGCCTTCTGGTACTTTTAGAGCGTGTCTCTGGACTGCTAGCCGACCCCTATCGAATGGGGCACGGGCCTCCACTTGGACTTACCCAATAACAGCTCACTGGAGGTGTCACTGCTCGCGCCCACCGAGGGTAGCCTGGCATACTCCACCCCTCCTTCCGAATGAAAAGGATGCATGAGGGCCGCCCAAAAAAGACAGGGAAACTCCTGATTGCCCTCTTGCTCCGCGCAGAGGCTCTTCCTGCAAACAAGCCAAGACCCAGCGACCCAAACTCGCACTCAGGGGCTCGACAAACACGATAAAACCCCTCACTCAACAGGGAAAATGCCCCTAGAGGAGTAAATCCACTCCTCCAGGGCCTCGGGGGCTACACCCGGCCGGTGCGCTCGCGCGCACCCACCGAGGCCTCGAGTACAAAACACAATCCCGACGGGAGCTGCTGTGAGCCAAGTCTCGTCAAAACCTCAGGGAGAGTGCTCGCACTCCCCCGAGGCTCGGGGGCTACTGTCAGATACCATAAAAAGGGGTACCCTAAGCAAGAACCAAAAAAATTGCTTAGACCATGTAAATATCGAAGCCAAGAGACAATCACGAGGCCTCCGCTGATTCTCCTATTCGCCCGAGGCCCACGCCGCAAGGCCTCGGATGAGATACCAACTCTCCGCCTCGCCTGAGGCCCCCTCGCCCGAGGCCCCACCCCGCAAGGCCTCGGACGAGGTAATGATTCTCCACCTCGCCCGAGGCCCCGCCCGAAAGGCCTCGGATGAGGTACCGATTCTCCGCCTCGCTCAAGGCCGGCTTGGCAGCTACCCCATCACCGCCGCCTCGACCGGGACGTCACATCCAACTAACGCAACCAACCACTCCCACGACGACAGCCGAACGACGGCTCGACACAGCGGAGTGACCGATGACATGGGAGTCGCATCAACGCCATGCCGTCCGGGACGGGACAGGGCAGGGGTTATCGGCCGCTGTGCTCGGCACTGTGCCCATGACTGACACCCATGCGGCACTGTGCTACCTAACCCCACCTGCTCCGAGGACAGTGCGGTGTGGAGAGTCATGTCCGGGTCCCTGTAGCCTCGGAATCAGCATAAAAGACCAACTGCTCCCTCCGAGCCTCGGCTACCCGCCTCCACACCCCTTTAGCCTCGGGACTCGTGCCCGCCGAGCCCCCCACAATGGTTTAGCTTCTGCACCGACGGGGCCTCAGCTCCCTACGCTGTCGACATACAACGACCGGCATGTCGTCCACAATCTACGTCATGCCCTGCATCAAGCCATCACAGGAGCCCCCATGTCGCACAGGATCGGCCGTGACCGGCGCGTCGCTCCAGTGCACCGACGACAAGACCGCTCCGTCGACCATGCCGTCACAGTGACAAGCACAGGGCTCGGACATACCGCCTCAACCCACAAACGCCACGTAGCGAACGCATGTATCGCCCCTGTCCTCCCCTTCAACTATAAAAGGGAGTGATCGGGGCCGTTTCTAGACAGGCACTCACGGAGACATCGCTCAGATAGACACACGCGCAAGCAACGAGCAACACTCTGTGATACGCACGCTCCCTCACAGCAAGAGATCAACATCTCAAGCAACCCACGCTGCTCCACGCAGAGACCTGGGACTAACTCCCTCTCTCGTCCTGCTTGTAAACCCCTACTACAAGCACCTCGGTGCAAGGAATATAAGATCGCTCTGTCAGACTGGACGTAGGGCACCTATTGTCTAAACCAGTATAAACCTTGTATCTTTTTGCATCACCATCCCGGATTAGGGGCACGCAGTATACTTTCACTAATTGGTTGAGGATCCGCCGGTCCAAAACATCGACAAAAAATAGCCCCAGCCAGCTATAACTTGGAAAGTAAATCTCATGATGAGATAGGGAAGGAATTTTCTACTCCAGGGAGTAGTCTATTCCACGCACGGTTATTATCTTAACGGGCCACATTGGAGCTAACGGGTTTAGAAACTATCCAACGCAACAAAGGATGCGGACGGCACGCTTATGTACGTGAATTAAATACGTGAATATTAATTAAATAATCATCAGAGGAGCGGATGGCCGGATAATTAACGGGGAAAGCGGATTAAAAGTTACGCTGGGCTTGCGATTTTTTCGGATCTGGACTACATCTCACCTAGAGTTATTGCTGGACTACAGTCTCACCTCGTAAACCGTGCGTACAAGAGAGGCCACCAGTCAACCACGATTGCAATCGCAAATACTGTATAAATATAGGCAAGTAGGAGCAGACTCTTCCCCTTCCTCCTGGAGTCATGGTGCTGGATTGATAGCATCGCTACATCGTTGGCTCCTCCCAGTCCCAGGCTCCCAGCAACCTCCGATCCGATCGAGAACGCATGGCCTTCTGGGGTAAGGACTCCAATCACCTGCTAGCTTTCCATGGCCGATCAATTTTTTTTACTCCACCGGGAGTCCGGGACTCTATCCATGGCCTGATCCATCTTTTTTTTCTTCTGAACCTCTCATGCTTTGCAGCTGTGGAGGTGAAGCTTGGCGATCCGTACGTTCATGAGTCCTCCCGCCGAGGCCGCCTCCGCATAACCCAGGCGATGAACGAAACCCCCTCCCCCTCTTCTCTCTCTTATACATAGATTGTTATAATTGATCTCATCCGTCTTGACCCAACGGTCGAGACGGACATCTTGACCGCGTTCTGATCGGGGATGTTCAGCCATCTAGTGGTTAGTGGGCCCCCGTCGCACAGTGCATATAAAGAGGAGGTGGGGCAAACGGCTCTTAACACGAGGTTCACTGCCGCCGCCACAACTCCACCGTCTAACCCTAGTCCGATCGAGAGGGAGGCACTGCCAGCGGCGGGAAGCGCCACCGCCGGTCTCCACTGCGATGCCCCTCTTCTCCGACCGTCGCTGTCTAGCGTAGAGCTTCACCTACACCGGCGCCATGGCAATTACTTCCTTCTCTGCCAAGCCCGAAGGTATGGGTCACCATCTCTCTGTCTCCCTCTGAATCTCTAAGTCACTGATTATCTCAAATACAAGTAAACACCCACTGGATCCACACCTAGATGGTCCAAAGATTCTAACATTGGTATCAGAGCAGGGTTTCCCAAGGCGTTGATCTTGTCAGGGGCAAGAAACCGATTAGAAAAGAAAAGATAGACTAGATCCGTTCGGATCTAGACAGAGAAGGGTCAGCCGAACCCTAACCCTACGAAGAAGCGCATGGGGAAAAAGAACAGTCTCAAGATCGAAGGGGCTCGGCTTCAAGACTGCTTGATCCGAACCCTAAACCCGTGACAAGATCTGGGGGAAAGAAATAGAAAGAAAAATAGAGAAGAAGGTGATTCAAAATTTCACCAAACCCTAACCCTAAATGAACACAAAGAAATGGACGGAGGGGAGGAACCTACCTGGTTCTCTCGTCGCCGTCGCAACCGCCATCGCGTCAGGGAGAAAGAGGCCCGACGGCACTGCCGATCTCCTGTGCGAGCTCGCCGCCGGTCCAGATCAGGGAGCCGCGCCGCTGCTGTCTTGTGCTCGCGCGCGCGCGAACTCGAACCAAAGGGCGCCGGTCGCAAGGCCATTCGATGGGGCCACGCGCAGCCGCACGCGTGCACCGGCGAAGGGCCTCACGGCGGCGCCATCCTCTCCCGCCGTACGCTTCTTTCCTGGCACCGGTACATCGAGCTCCCTTGCGGCGGCTTGCCGGTGGCGTGAGAAGAGCGGAGGGAGAGAAAGGAAGAGAAAGGATAGAGAAGGGGATACCGACCGGCTCTAGCTCCGGTGGCGCCCTACTTCACCGGCGACGATAGCCACAGTGGCCGCCGCCACTGCTCTGCTGATGAGCTCAGAGAAAATGAGGAAGAACGAAATGAGCTAGGGTTTGGGGAGGTGCGACCGGCGGGTGGGGTTTTGATCCCGCGGAAGTCACGCATGGCCGTCCGATCAAACTGAATGGCCACGATTCGTCGGGCTGAATGAGGCCCAGGTAGGGCGGTGAATCCCGGCCCAGGCCCAGGTTGCAGCCTGGGCGCGGGGGAGTGAGCGTTGCGCGTCGCGTGCTGAGCCGCGGGCCGCGTCTGCGCTGCTGCTGCTGTGTTGCTAGCCCATGGGCCGAGCGCGGCGTGCATAGAGCTGGGCCACAACAAAGCTGCGCGCAAATGGGCCGCAGGCCACTTTTCTGAGGTGGGCCAGAAGAATAGAATTAAAGGGTAGCTCATGGTTTTTTGTTTTATCATTTTCAGAAGCAGATTTAAATGATTTTTTGTTCAATTTTGAAGGTTTAAATTTCTGGTAAAATTGCACCAACGTATTAGATTTTCCACAGAGTAGAAAAATATAGTAAAATGCTTCTGAAAAGTAGATAAAGAAATTTTGTCAAGTTTCCGCTGCAAAGTTAAAGTTTGTTGTCTTCTTATTAAATTCGAACTAATGGGAGAATTTAATTTGAAGAGCAGTTATAGTTATTTAGTAAATGATGAAAAGTTTATCCTCCAGTTAAAATTGGAACCAACGGGAATTTTTTTTAATTGTAGGAATAGTCGGTTTATAGATAAGATGAATTATAATATTGTTAATTTCTAACCAACATTGATGATAACAATATTATAAGTTCATTTATGAGTTTAAGCTTAAAGTTAAATTATGGTATTGTTATTTTCTGACCAACGTTGATGATAACAATATTATAATTCTATGAGTTTTATGTTTAAAGTTTAAATCTCTGATGAATTTTGCATCAAAGTGACCAATTTTTCAAAGAATAGATAAAGATCAAGGAACGCTCTTAAACTAGAGAAAGTATTTTCATGTTTCCGCTACAATAAAGTTGATTGTCTTCTAATTAAATTCGAACCAACGGGAGAATTTAATTTTGAGGAGCAGTTCTATGTTTTTAAGATTATTGAGGTTCTATACGTTAATTCCATCTCTGCCCAACGGTGATGTGGAATTAATGTAGAAGAATAATGTTTATTCTATTTCTGCCCAACGGTGATATAGAATAGAACATAAAGATTTTCAAAGTTTAATGAGCATTATTGTTGAATTTTTTTTTCAAACAAAGACTTCCATGCTTTCATTTTTGAAGGCAGCAAGAGAAATGAGCTGGGTACTTGTGACTCAGATGATAAAATGCCTAAGGGCAAGCTTTGTATGAAAGAATGCCATTGCTTAAGGGACTGTGTTCTCTTTAATGAATGGCTTGAAAAGAAAAGAATTCTAGGATATTGATCCAAGAAAAGAGATAGATCAATGACAATCTTCATTGATAAATGTCTTTTATGTACTATCTGTGAAGAAGAATTTATTTTTAGTTTCACTTATGAGAGTTGTAAAAGTCATATACATGATTAAACATGTGTATTAAAAGAATATTCGGATTTATTTCTGAATTTGATGATTGAACATGAGCCGATCCTGGCATTTATGTCCGTTCAACGGAATTATCTCGCACAGCGGGAAAAGTTTGTGATAGTACCCGCATGGAGGGAAAAGTTTGAGAAAATACCCGCATGGCGGGGTAAAGTTGGCATAGTACTTATGTTAACGAATCCTTCATGGCGGGAGAGTTTTGGCATAGTACTTATCCCGCATGGTGGGAGAAGGATGTGATGACTCACGTGCTCTAAGTGTATCCCGCACATGGAGAGAAGTTTGGGGTAGCTCTTATGCTATCCTAGTATTGAGCGTACACTCTGATTGTGTCATGGTCATTAAGTACTCAATGAGTTTAAGAACAAAAGAAAGTTGCATGTGAACCAAAAGATAAGAATGATATGCAAGCGTGACTTGCAGAAGTATTGATAATAATAGACTATGTTGAGTTTTGAAGTGAAATGAGGAAAATGTACTCCCATACGAATTAAGAAATAACTTTGTTTGCATGATGTAATTATGTGGATGAAGTAAGTAATTAAAGTTTCCTCATTCACAAGAGTTCTGAATGTTTTTCAAAATTGTGGTAGAAAAGTTCATACCACATTTTGAGGGGGAGAAATGTGAGATTAATTAAGAAAGACAATTAAGAAAGATACTTCCCCATACTTCAGATAATGCAATGCATACTATGCATTGAAGGTAAAAGTGATCTATAAAAGATGAATGTGATCGTTGAGGGAGTAAGACGGTCATAATAACGATACCCCTAAAGTAAAGAAATAGCTAAATTCTTGGACCTTTTATAGTTTCGATAGGAAGATAGCATAGTCGGCTAGTATTCATACTGGACGAGTTCAGAGTTATCAAGGCGGTGGTAAACACGCCGTATGAGTTTTTAGCAGATTAAACCCAAAATAAGAAATTTGAAGATACACCATCTTTACAGAAGATGGAGTAATCTGGGGGAGCATGGTATGTAGATACCTAAGGCTTGAATAGAAGTGGGATTACATATCCACTACAGTGTTTTTAGAGCAACAAATTGCTTTATACATGTTGATGTTGTATGACATATACAACACCTAATGTTAGCTCTTAAAGAAGATGAATAAGTAAACAAGGATCTTGTGATACAGGAGGCTATAGAATAATTGCCTTTTGGCAATGAAGAGCAACAATAGCCCCATATGGAAGAAGTGCCACAAGGCCCCAGAAGGTCTCAAAGAATAAGAAAATCAGATATTTCTAGTGACTAAGAAGTCAATGTTAAGAAAGAAATTCAAATAGAGAGTGATTCCACCTCATTTGAAGAAGCCATGAGAGGCGTTCACTCGTCTAAATGGCAAGAAGCAAAGGAAGATGAAATGAAATTGATAAATACCAACGATGTTTGGAACTTAGAAAAAATTCCTAATGGAGCCAAAATAGTAGGCTGTAATGGGTCTTCAAGACAAAGGTGACTCCAAAGGGAATATAGAAATATATCCAAAGGGAATATGGAAAGCTATAAAGCGTCATTTGTGGCCAAATGATTTACACAAAGAGAAGGAATAGATTATAATGAGCATGCAAGGATTCTTTTAGAATCATAATGGTGTTAGTGGCACATTACGATTTACAGTTACATCAGAAGGATGTAAAGACACATTTCTAAATGGGGATTTGTATGGAAAAGTTTACATGGCATAACTCAAAAGGTTTTGTCATGGAAGGAAAAGAACGTAAGGGATGTTGCCTGAAGAAATCCATTTATGGATTAAAGCAAGCTTCAAGACATTGGTACTTGAAGTTTGACAGTACAATAAGAAAGTTTGGGTTTAAAGAGAATGTAGAGGACAATTGTATTTATGCAAAGTTTAAACATGGGAAATTTATTTTTCTAATCCTGCATGTGGGTAGCACCTTACTTGCTAGTAGTGGTGTTAATCTACTGTTGGAGAACAAACAGTTCTTGTCCTCAAGTTTCAATGAGAATGATCTTGGTAAAGCGTCATTCGTTCTAGAAATTGGAACTTACCGAGACAAAAGGAAAAGGGGTATTAGAACTATCTCAAGTGTATACTTAGAGAAGATTCTAAAGAAATAAAGTATATATGTGAGTAAACTTGCGCCTGTTCCTATAGTAAAGGGTAATTGTTTTGGGAACTTCCAGTGTTCCAAGAACCAATGTGAGATCAATCAAAAGGACATCCTATATGCTTCAGCTGTTGGAAGCTTAATGAATGCTTATAAGTAAGAACTTACCCTGACATAGTTCATGTATCCGGGATGTTTTGGCAGAAGTCCAGTCCAGATATAGATCACTGGAATGGAGTTGAGAATGTTTTGCAATTATGCAAAGATTTATAGGCCTCATGGTGAGTAAGAAAGAACAAGTACTCTCAAATAGTTGTGGGTACAAATGTTAAATTTTGGCGAGATGTTTAGTGAAACCCACATAGTAGCTAACACTCGCAGTTGGAGTTTTATTGTGGAAAAGCTCCAAAGAAACAGTTGTGGTGTCATCAAAGATGCATAACCATAGTATAACTTGTTATGAGGCTTAAGGACAGGCGAAATGGTTAAAAGATCTTACACTCGGAATTGATAATGGTATACAACAGCAATAACCATTTAAGTAGTTCGCTCCTATAACAATGGGTCAAGTGTGCTGCCAAACACATTGATGTTAAAGTTATATGTTGTGAAGGAGAAAGTCTGGAATCATACTAAAAGTATTGAACATAAAAGTAACAAGCAAGTGCTTGCGGATTCGCGTACAAAAGGCTTACCACCCAGTGTATTTGGAGAACACACAGTCGACATGGGTTTATGGTGTAGCCTATGATTTCCGGACAATAAAGGGCCCAAAAGTTAAAGAATCTGTTTTAGAACAGAGATGTGTATTGTAGCTGTTAAGTCTATCGGCGATTGACCGTGACGATGAAGCATGCTCTATGCACTAATCTATGATGGAACAAATAAAAGTGAAAGGGATTAAAGTCAAAGTTTAAAGTTAAAGTATGAGTTGAGATCAAGGGGGAGAATGTTTGAATTGATCTCATCCGTCTTGACCCAACGGTCGAGACGGACCCCTTGACCGCGTCCTGATCGGGGACGTTCAGCCATCTAGTGGCTGGTGGGCCCTCATCGCACAGTGCCTATAAAGAGGAGGTGGGGCAAATGGCTCTTGACACGAGGTTCACTGCTGCCGCCACAACTCCAGCCATCTAACCCTAGTCCGATCGAGAGGGAGGCACTGCCAGCGGCGGGAAGCGCCACCGCCGGTCTCCACTGCGATGCCCCTCTTCTCCGACCGTCATTGCCTAGCGCAAAGCTTCACCTACATTGGCGCCATGGCGATTACTTCCTTCTCTGCCAAGCCTGAAGGTATGGGTCACCTTCTCTCTGTCTCCCTCTGAATCTCTAAGTCACTGATTATCCCAAATACAAGTAAACACCCACTGGATCCACACCTAGATGGTCCAAAGTTTCTAACACAGATGACCATGAAACGTATCTTTGTTTCACAATGCGAATGTGCGATAGGTACATGATTAATTCAGCCGAGCTAGCTCATGTAGTTCTTATCCCTAGGAGTACGATTTCCCTTTAATTACTCTCAACTCAAGGTTCCGGCCTTCCGGGTCTTTGTTTAATTGTTGTGATTGTGGTTGTGCTTCTAGTGAATAATTTATTCGACTAGGTTGTTTCAAAGTATTTAACCACTGGTGAAAGAGTTTGGATTTTATACCAACATCATTTAACTATTAGACATGGTTCCACTTTATGTTTAAAATGAAGTGACAGGGGCATAGGGCTGGGTTACCATTGAATAAACTATAGGAAAGCTCAAGGATCGAAAAGGTGACTTCTCATCCCTGCATAGGCGCGACTAATCGCTAGGCGAGGGGTTCCCACCTGGCCTACGGGGGTAGGCGGACCCCTAGGCGGGCGGAGCGCCTCGGCGGCGCAAGGAAGATGAAAGGAAGATTTGATTCTCCATTGCATTTGACTGTCTATCTACTGAATCCATACTACAGTTATGGTAACTATCAGCATCACCAAGGAAGTTGAACCTGAGTCAACCACAAACTAGGAGGGCGACGGAGCACCTGAACGTGTCACGGGCTCGGTGAACCAGGCTAAACCTGAACCAAGGAAAGGGAGTTGCGTTCGATGCACCAACGTGCGGTTCAGTGGAGATGAGTGGGCGTGACTCATAGGATACGCATAGCTGTGTCTGTGAGACTCACGCCGATGGCCAAGGGCTGGTATACATAGGAACAGAGAGAGACCGAGGGTATGGGGAAAACATATGAGAACAACTAAATACTAAGCTTCTCCTTCCATCATCTGACTGTTCTTCCTGCTTCCCCTTCCCCCTTCCAATCCCTTCCTCCTGGGAAGCTAACAATTGGTATTCAGAGCCTTCCGATTCTCCTTCGCGTTCCCTTTCTCTTCTTTGATTCGCAACTTGCCGTGGTGGGTAGATTTTTTCACGCCGCCGCTAGCTGCTGTTGCGCAATTGATTTCCTATAAATCCCTAGATCCACGAATCGAGTCGAGAACACGCGACCTGGATTCCTCACCACCGCCACCACCACCACCACCGCCGCCACCACCACCAAGGCCTCCAATCCGTTTCCACTATACTCGTTCCGCAAAACGATGGGGCACCATGAATCTGGATATCCAGCTCCTGTTGGCGGAGTTCCAGAAACTCGCCTCCGCACAAGTCGTCACCCAGAAGAAAATCGATGAGCAGACGGATCTCCTCGAGCAACGATTCACCGAAGCGGATGAAGTCCTGGACAAGCGCTTCTGGGAGTCCGACGCGGCGATTGAGCAGCGGATCATGGACTCTGAACTTTGCCAGGTCGCACGCCTCAGCTCCATTGAGAAGACCGCTTTAGATCTCACCTCTTGGCGCCAGGAACACGAAGGCATCGTCGACGACCTCCGTCTTCGCATCGGCAAGCTTGACAAGTACTGGAACCAATCCGTAATTGAGTCCACCTCCGCTCACCTTGAGCCGGCTATCTTCACCGAACCACCAGTCAAGTCGGAGCAGCACGCCACATCTGCATCTGCTAGCTACAAGGCTGCTCGGCCCAACGGGCACGGCGTCGATCCTCACCACCGGGAGAATGAGTTTGGGGTTGTCACAACCTATACTCATTCCCCAGTCACGGGTATGGACCACTCCTCTACAAATCCCCCTAAGTTTCATGGCACTGCATATGACTTAGTGTTATCCTGCAATCGCCCACCTGAAACCCACCGTAACCCCACCGGCAAGCTTCCCAAAATGTCCTTCCCAACCTTTGATGGCGCTGACCTTAAACTATGGATTACTTGCGCTGAAGATTACTTTGACATGTACTCTATTGATCCCTTAGTCTGGATTCAGTGCTCATGCATGCAATTCCTTGGCCCTGCCAAACGCTGGATCCAATCAGTTACTGACAAACTGAAAACCATGACCTGGTCTGAATTTTGTCAAGCCTTGCATACCCGTTTTGATCGCGATCAACATGAATACCTTCTTCGCAAGATGAACTGCATTCGCCAAACTTCTTCTGTGCAAGATTATGTTGATCGTTTTTCTGAACTTGTTGACCAGCTCACAGCCTATGATTCCTCCACAAATGCTCTACATTACATCACTCGTTTCCTAGATGGCTTACATTCAGACATTCATACTGTCATTCTTGTTCAGCGCCCCAATTCCCTGGATACTGCGTATACTTTGGCGTTGTTGCAGGAAGAGGCTGCGGAGTCATCATGGAAACGTGAGTTCAAGCCATGGCATCAGAAGGCCAGCTATTCCCCTCCTCCACGACAAGACTGTTTGCAAGTTGGTACAGTGGACAAACCTTTGCTGAATCACAAACCACTGGACAAGAAGCTCGCCGATCTCAAGGCTTACCGGCGTGCCCGTGGTTTGTGTGATCACTGCGGAGAGAAGTGGAATCGTGAACACAAGTGTGCACAACAAGTGGGACTCCATGTTTTGGACGAGCTCTATGCTCTTTTCTCTGAAGAACCAGTACAAGATCCAACACAAGATGGCACTGAGGGACCCGAGCCAGAAGAAACATATTACTGCTTATCTTCTGACACTATAGCACAACCGGGAGTAAAGACCTTGCAATTCCAAGGCATGTTTCAGCAGCGGCCAGTCTTGATCCTCCTAGATTCAGGTAGCTCCACATCATTTATCAGCCAGCACCTACTATCTCAACTGTCAGTTATCCCAGTTCAGTGTCCTTCACTAGCTGTCAAAGTAGCCAATGGTGAGTTCATGCAGTGTTCTGCACAATTGCCAGCAGCAGTATGGACTATTCAACAGCACTAGTTTACTCATGATCTCAAGGTCTTGCCCATCACACACTATGACATGATCCTTGGCATGGATTGGCTACAACTCTTCAGTCCAATGCAGGTGGATTGGTTGCATCGCTGGTTGGTCATTCCTTATAAAGGTACTACGGTTCGGTTATAAGGCACTCCATTATTAGAGGATTTTGGGAATGATGAGTTGTTGGTGCACATATGCAGTATCACTCCACAACCTCCTGCCACCGAGGGTCAGTTACCTCTAGCCATTGGTGCCTTACTGACTGAGTTTCCTTATGTCATTTGTCCACCTGACCATCTACCACCTAAGAGGGACTGTGATCATGAGATACCATTGATTGAAGGGGCTCGGCCGGTCACAGTGCGACCATACCATTACCCACCAGCCCTCAAGGATGAAATTGAATCTCAAGTTGATTCTATGCTGCAACAGGGTATAATCCAACGAATACTTCGCCATTCAACTCGCCTATCTTGCTGGTCCGTAAAAAGGATGGTTCCTAGTGATTTTGTGTTGACTATCGATACCTCAACGCCCTTACTATCAAGACTGCATTTCCTATTCCAGTCTTTGACCAACTCATGGATGAGCTAGCAGGTGCTCAGTATTTTTCCACCCTGGACCTATTGTTGGGCTATCACCAGATTCGGTTAAAGGAAGCTGAAGAGCACAAACTGGCGTTCTCCACCCATATGGGCCACTATGAATTGAAGGTCATCGCTTTTGGACTTTCTGGTGCACCTGGCACTTTCCAAGGAGCCATGAACAGTACTCTAAAGCCTTGCCTCCGCCGGTGTGCTATTGTTTTCTTTGATGACATCCTTATTTACAGCAAGACTTTTGAGGAGCATCTCGATCATCTCCATCTAGTTTTGTCTTTGCTAGCCCAAGATCAGTGGAACATCAAGCTCTCCAAGTGCAAGTTTGCACAAACTGAGATCTCTTATTTGGACCATGTCATCAGTGCTAAA
Source organism: Miscanthus lutarioriparius (assembly GCA_904845875.1). Classification (NCBI taxonomy): domain Eukaryota; kingdom Viridiplantae; phylum Streptophyta; class Magnoliopsida; order Poales; family Poaceae; genus Miscanthus; species Miscanthus lutarioriparius. The sequence continues at coordinate 86,559,867 of CAJGYO010000001.1, read as the reverse complement.
GGTGTGGCTATAGACCCAGCTAAGATTGAGGCAGTGGTTTCTTGGCCAACGCCGACTACAGTCAAGGAACTTCAGAGCTTTCTCGGTTTTGCCGGTTTCTACCGTCGCTTCGTTTGGCATTATGCAATCATCTCAAAGCCGCTGACAGCATTGTTGAAGAAGCACTCACTGTTCGTGTGGTCTACTGAACATGAATTAGCATTCTAGACTCTGAAGAAATGCTTGAGTTCTGCTCCAGTGCTGGCCCTTCCTGATTTCCAAAGACAATTCTGTATTGAGACTGATGCTTCTCACTAAGGAGTTGGTGCCGTGCTCCTTCAGGAGGGCCATCCACTTGCTTTTCTAAGTCGAGCTCTCGGGCCAAAGAATTAGGGGTTGTCAGCATACGAGAAATAATACATGGCTATCATTATTGATGTTGATCAGTGGCGTTCCTATTTGCAGCTCGGTGAGTTTGTCATTTTCACCGATCACAAGAGCCTCATACATTTGAGTGATCAGCGACTTCACACTGCATGGCAACAGAAGGTGTTCACAAAATTGTTGGGTTTGCAATACAAAATAGTATATAAGCCGGGTACTGACAATCGGGTTGCGGATGCCCTGTCTCGCATTGGCCATCCAAAGGAGTTGTCTGCCATTTCTGCCCTAGTGCCTTCCTAGCTCGATGCCATCATCCTGAGCTATGCATCGGATGCTCGGGCTCAGGAACTGATGAACAAGCTAGCTATCTCTACAAACTCTGAGCCTAATTTCTCTATGCACCAAGGGCTGCTTTGGTACAAGGGCCGTATTTGGGTGAGACCTGATGTGCCTCTACAACACAAGATTATCACAACTTTTCATTCTTCACCAGTGGGCGGTCATTCTGGTTGTCCTGCCACCTACCGACGCATCGAGCTTCTTTTTGCCTAGACCGGTCTGAAATCATTCGTTCAACAGTTTGTGGCTGCATGTCCTACTTGTCAGCAAGCCAAGCCTGATCACACCAAATACCCGGTCTACTCCAACCTTTACCGGTTCCCAGTATGGCATGGCAAAGCATCTCGATGGACTTTGTGGAGGGCCTTCCACCATCTGGGGGCAAGAATTGTATCCTGGTGATTGTCGATCGTTTTTCCAAGTATGCACACTTCATCCGAATGGCTCATCCATTCACTGCTTTTACAGTGGCCAAAACATTTATCACCAATCTGTATCGCCTCCATGGTCTGCCATTGTCAATCATCTTGGACCGTGACAAGGTTTTCACCAGTCAGCTTTGGCAAGAGCTTTTTCATTTGGCCGGCGTCACTCTTTGGATGTCTTCAGCTTACCATCCTCAAACCGATGGCCAAACAGAGCGTGTGAATTAGTGCATGGAAACTTTTTTGCGTTGCTTTGTCAGTTCCTATCCAGCTAAGTGGCTTGATTGGATCTTCCTGGCTGAGTATTGGTACAACACCACATGGCATTCTTCATTGAACTATTCACCATTCTTTGTCCTCTATGGTCATCACCCGCACCACTTTGGGATCTCTGAAGACAGTTATGTTTCCTCAGTTCCCCTAGCTGATTGGATGAAGGAAAAATCAATGATGAACACTCTCATTCAGCAGCACCTAGCCCGGGCTCAGCAGCGCATGAAGACACAAGCTGACAAATCTCGTTCCGAACGCCATTTCGTAGTGGGTGACTGGGTGTACCTCAAGTTGCAGCCATATGTGCAAACTTCTTTGGCTGCGCGTGCTAACCAAAAGCTAGCTTTCAAATTCTTTGGCCTATTTCAGGTCGTTGGTCGCGTGGGCGCAGTCGCCTACAAGCTCAAGCTTTCAGAGAATTCAGTCATTCATCCCGTTTTCCATGTGTCCCAGCTCAAGACGGCGATCCCAACATCTCATTCAGTGGCTGATCTTCCCCACAATCTCGACGGGTTGCAGATACCACTGAAGATTCTCTAGAGGTGCATCCACACAACCGACCACAACGTCGTTCCCCAGGTGCTCGTGCAATGGTCCAATCTGCCGCCATCTCTTGCTACCTGGGAAGACACTGAAGCTCTCCGGCAAAGGTTTCCTTGTGTTCCTGCTTGGGGACAAGCAGGTCTTCATCGAGGAGGGGATGTCAGCGTCACCAAGGAAGTCGAACCTGAGTCAACCACCAATCAGGAGGGTGACGGAGCACCTGAACGTGTCACGGGCTCGATGAACCAGGCTGAACCTGAACCAAGGAAAGGGAGTCGCGTCCGACGCACCAACATGCGGTTCGGTGGAGATGAGTGGGCGTGAGTCATAGGATACGCACAGCTGCGTCTATGAGACTCACGCCGATGGCCAAGGACCGGTATGCATAGGAACAGAGAGAGAGACCGAGGGTATGGGAAAAACATATGAGAACAACTAAATACTAAGCTTCTCCTTCTGTCATCTGGCTGTTCTTCCTGCTTCCCCTTCCCCCTTCCAATCCCTTCCTCCTGGGAAGCTAATAGTAACCCATCAATCTTTGAAGATGCCACAATAACACAAGGATTTATCAGTTGTGTAGAGACTTTTTATCATCATGATGAGGACAAGCAAGATCAGGTTGTCAACACTGAACTAAAGAAGTTTCAGAATAGAGAAGGACCATTTAACAAGAAGCTTGCAAAGACTTGTGAAAATTTTGATTACAACCCAGGTAGAGGTAACTCATATTACATGGCTGTTACACAGTTTGCTATTTGCATCTATTGTAACTAATATTACAGAGTTGCTGCTCATTTATTTCAGCATCTTGGTGGTGGCTGTATGGAACTGAAACACCAGCTTTACAGAAGATGGCAACAAGGATCCTATCTCTGACATCAAGCTCTTCTGGTTGTGAAAGAAATTGGAGTACATTTAAAATGGTTAGTCCCTATCTAATGTCCAGATTTCAGCAACCAGCACTGAACTTACAGTTACAGGAATGGAAATACTGAAATAGTTATGCTCTCATATTTATTTTGTAGAACCACACTAAGAAGAGAAATAGGTTTACTACAACCCGACTCAACAAATTGGTCTTTAATCAATTCAACAACAAGCTGATTAATAAGAAACGAAAGATCAAGTCAAAGAAAATTAGTGATGTTCTCTTGTCTAATAATACAACTGAAGCTCAAGGTTTTTTGCATGAGGATGGAGATGATTGTGCATTAGTTGTCTATAGAGATGAGGAAGATGAGATGGAACGTACAGGGATACCTTGGTCTGTTATTGGAGATGCAATGGGAGCAGAAGAACAACTTGAGCTGCGTAGAAGTGCAAGAGTGAGACAGCTTTATGAAGGAGAAGAATTTGACTCTGAAGAAGAAGAGTTTGATGAAGTTGAGGATGATTATTTGGAACCCTATTGAAGAAGAAAGAGGATATGGTAGTGGGGCCTCTTTATCATGTCATGGTTTATCTTTTGATGCATTCATGTATGTCTGAAACTTATGAACTGCTACTGTGTGACTGTGTTTTTCTTTTTTTTTTGAGAACTATGTGCTCTCTGAACAAGAGCTTTATTTATGAATTGTGTTGTCCGCTTGTACTGCTGTTCTGTCCACTTGTTTGTGCTTTAAAATTTGTAATTCCTACCTGCTATGGTCTGTTCATGGATGGGAGGTGGCTGAAATCATCCAGATAAGTGTCAACTTGCTATTTTCTATTATTTTGATGAACTGCTTGCTGTCTATTGACAATGAATATTGACAAGCTGTCAATCCTTACTGTAGAAACTAGGAACAAGCTGTCTATTGACTTATTGAGTATTGACTATTGAGCCTAAGCCAGTAAGCCACAAAGGTATGTCTACTGGTCCTCTCTTTTATACACTATATTCAGCTACTCTATGTCTCTATTAGTCTATTTAACTAATTTATTCAGCATTTCAGCTATATATATATATATGCTGTGTGCTAATTTGGTAAAACGTCTAGAAAAACGCCTAGGCTAGCCTAGGCTCTAGGCTATGGGTCACCGCCTAGAAACCGCCTAGCGCCTAAAAAAACCTTGCGAAAGCTAAGAGGTTATGTCGCTACTAATTACAGTACTGTATATGCTTATGCTGATATCAAGATTCCTGGTCTTTGTTTAACAATTGGGTTCATGAAGTTGCATCTTTTTTGTTCTGGTTCCCAGATGTAGCAGGTTCCTAGTCACTGCCTCCAAGGATTAGTTTACATTAGTAGGCTACCTCAAAGTATTTTACTGCGATTGATGCTATTTGATAGTGAAGAGGACATAACCAATCTTTGCGCACAGTTGTGATCATCGCCTAAAAATAGTTTGCCTTGGACACTGTAAAATATTGAGTGCATCACTACAGTGCACCATAGAACACTCTGCATAGAAATAGGAAATATGACTGTAAGTAGTTTCAGGTTTCACTTTCAGCATAATGTTCCAGAATCCAAAACAATGATGTCTATTTGGGAAAGAAACTAAGAGGAGAATTGAGACTCAAGTATACTAATATAAACTTCATTGTTTGAAGGCACCAAACTCCTGAATAAAATTTGGAATTTGCGATATCAAACTCTGCAAATAAACTGAAAATTTGTCAGTAGGAAGTGGTCATCACCCTTTTGTCTTGGCAACTGCTATTTGTACCATACTTTTTTCTGCCCTTCCAGTTTGCACTTGCCCTGAAATATTTTTTATATGCTGAAAGATGCATTTTACATTTGTGTCAAATCACCCCTCCAATTCCAAAAGATTGCTGTTCAGGCTGCATCCTGTCTGACTTGTAAACTTCGGGAGCTAATATATCTTTTATCACCACTAGTGAAACCACATGTTGCCAAAATGACACTAGTCTATGTCAATGACAAATGAGGTTGGGTCTCACATGTCATTCACAGGCACAATGATACAATTTTTCGCGGCATATAATGGGATATTCGTAGATTTTGTAAAAAAATGGTTTGAAATCTATTGAAAGTTTGAAACAGAATAACTGGTCGGTTAGTGTCAATGTCTAAAGCACCATTCTTCTACTGGATGGATTCCCACCTATTGCATTTCATGCTTGCTGCAGTGTGCTTGCCAAATAAAATGTGTGATTTCTAGATTTACTTGCTTCTTTGTGTGTTCCTAACATCAGATATGATAGGAGTTTGTCCCTAAATATTCTTCTCAAGTCTTATGTAGTATTAGTTACTGCTTAAATATCAATTTTATATGAGCTGGATAAAATCTTCGGTACTGACCTGTTAGATGAACCGATCTTTCTCAACCTTGTTGGTCATGCCTTTCAGATAATATATATTTAATGCGACTTGTTTGTATTAGAATGGTTTAGAGTTAGTTGGACTAGTATACACATGAGAGTGAAAGGATGTGAATGCTTGTGATAAGGATTGCGACTTGTTTCTATTAAAATGGTTTACACTTAATCGGATTGGTATATATATGGCAGTGACAAGATGTAAGATGCTTGTGATAAGAAATGGAGCCTATGTCTATGAAGTAATAAGATTACTGTCCCCTTGTAATCAACAGATGAATATTGTATATATTCATTTAGTTCAGTTCATTCTTTGATTGATTTCCGTCCTCCGCCAGTGCTTGTGTTCTTATCTGTTCTTTTGCTGCATTTGGATGTCGTTCTTTCAAGAACCTTGTTTTAGGACATGTTTTATTCATTATTGATCGTTTTGTTTAATTAATGTAACTGATCAATCTGGTGTTGCTAATAACAAATTGTTTTTAGCATATATAGTTATATTCTACATATGCAGTAGAGAGGTTGCACCATGGAGGGCATGTGTTCTACTACTTGTCTCTTTTGTATCCAAAGCTTTATTTGTTCATTCAGTGGCTTAGTAGATGATGTATTGCTCTTAATCTGCAACTACAGGAAACCCCAGATATCTTAGTTTTGTGGTACACTGCAAACAGATTAAAAATGTGGATTTACCAGTAACATTACATGGAACATTTTCTATATTTATGCCAATTCAAAACAATTTTAAAAACTTGGAAGCTATGCATGCCAATTCATCAAAACACCTGCTATAGAAAATATTTTCTGCAATGTTTGCTATACAGAACATGTGCAATGTTTAACTCTTGATTACTAAAGCATGTTTCTTTTTTTGTGTATTTTTCAGGCTACACTAGGTAATCTTGAGAGTGTTGGTTGGAGCACCATAGGATGCAGTGTTGGTAGTATGATGCCTGTGAGGCTCTGCACACTGAACTCTACATTGGGCATGTACAGATTAGACCTGGAATATGACGAGGAGCGAAGTGTTGTTTTCTCTGTGATTGGGGATAGTTCAGTTCACCTGGCAGGATACTACAAGTAAAAAAAAGGGTAAACCCAGTGCCGGAGGCTCCCACATGAGTGGGGTCTGGAGAAGGGAAAAACCGAGGCAAACCTTCCCCCGCAAAATCTGCGGAGAGGCTGCTTCGAACCCGCGACCTGGTGACTCAGTGAGACAGCTCTCATCACTGCACCAGGCCTGCCCTACAAGTAAGTGTATATATTATTCTTGGTATTGTTTTACATTGTTGTGGTATAAACATCAAATCACTAGAGTTTTACGTTGTTCAGTATTCTTGGTAGAGCAACATTTTCCATTGCACAAATCAAAAGGTACATTTCATGCGTAGTTCGCAAGGGGTGGGGTGGCGCACTGTGCTTTAAGCTAAGGTATTGTTTTATTAATCTGGTCAGGTAATAGTTTGGCACTAGTAAACTAGTACATTTTCAAGGTATTGAGTCTAACTGAATAGTAATTGAGTACTATTGATAAGACGGTAGGTCAGTTAAAGTTGTCGGTTTGCTTGTTTGTTTTGCCTTTGCTTTTTCCTTTTTGCCACAACATGAAGGAAAAAAGAACTTCAACATATATGATGCTATAGTTGGTAAATCTAGATGGACAAGCACCAGTTCAATTTAATTAAGTACTTATTTTATACATTAATGTACCAATATAGTATTTTTGTAGTTATTATCATACAGTCACATAAACTACACAACAGAGCCTTAGTTTTTGTTTGGATGTAGCATATATATCGTTCAACACAGAAGACTTGTGTTAGGAATGGCCCAAAATGGTTGCGTATGCCTTTCCTAGTTCAAGATTGTTGCTTACCTGACATCTTTTAGAGCCTATGTACATGAAATTAATCAGATATAATTAGATTTACATTTGTGTGTAGCATATGTTGGCCCGATTGGATTTCAGATTCAGATCTAGAACTATCAGAGGGCAGCTTAGCCCTTGGCCGCTTGGATTAAATGAAAAATGCAATGGCCTAATTTTACAATGACACTCCATTGCCCTTTATAGGTAAAGGGGACTCCCACTTGCTACAGCATATTCCAACCACTAAAGTGGATGCTAGGCATATTCCTAACACTAGGCTTAGAAGCCAAGGAAAGTAAAAGGTGCAGGAAAAGTAAGATACAAGTGCTTTAGCACTAGACTTATCTATCAATCTCCCCCTAAGCCTTGTGCCGAGCACTGGAGGTGATCTGCTGTAGCCCAATCCTCTCCCTCATCTCCTGGAACTTGGAGTTCCCCAGCGATTTGGTGAGAATGTCAGCCAGCTGATTAGTAGTGGCAATGTGGCTGGCCTTGATGCTTCCGTCCTCAAGCAATCTCTGATGAAGTGGTACTTGATGCGGATATGCTTGCTTCTTTCATGAAAGATAGGGTTCTTGGCTAGAGCTAGAGTAGACTTGCTGTCCACTTTCAGCTCAACCACATCCACCTTCCTGCCAAGGAGCTCTGCCAGCATCCCTGACAGTCACAGCCCCTGTGTTTGCGGCAGTGGTGGTGGCGATGTACTCCGCTTCACAGCTTGAGAGGGCCACCACCTTCTGCTTGAGGGACTGTCAGCTGACCAAGAAATCACCGAGGAAGAACATCATCCCGGTTGTGCTCTTGCTGGTATCCACATCGCCGGTGAGGTCGCTGTCGCAGTAGCGGACGAACCGCGCCGTGTCGGGGGCCTTCCGTAGTGAAGACCGTAGTCGAGGGTGCCTGCCACGAGCGCAGGATCCGCTTGATGGCCTGCAGATGCTCCATCGTCGGCCGCTCCATGAACCGGCTCATGTACCCTAACGGCGAGCACGATGTCCGGTCGGGTATGGACCAGGTAGTGCAAGCTCCTGTTCACCCGCCTGTAATGGGTTAGAATGACCTCCTCCACCGTGCTCTCCCGACTCAGTTTGAGCTTCTCCATCGGGGTGTGGGCCAGATTATAGCCTGTCATGCCACCGAGCTCGAGGATGCGGTTGGCGTAGTGGGTTTGGAGGAGGGCGATCCCGGTGGCATCCTAGCGCACTTTGACGCCGAGGTAGAAGCAGAGGAGGCCAAGGTCGCTCATGTCGAATGCCTTCTTCATCTGCGCCTTGAACTCCTCCACCTTCTGCTCTTTAGCCCTGATGATGATGAGGTCGTCAACGTAGACGCCAGCCAGTAGAACGTTGCGTCCGCTGCCCCGCCGGTACACTATCGCCTCATGCGCACTCTGCTTGAAGCCCATCTTCTTGAGTGTGGCGTTGAGCTTCATGTTCCAGGCGCGCGGTGCCTGACGTAGGCCATAGAGTGCCTTGCGCAGGCATTACACCTTTCCCTCTTCTTCGGTGATGGTGTAGCCTGGTGGCTGGCGCACGTAGACCTCCTCCTTGAGGTCGCCGTTGAGGAAGGCGGACTTCACATCCATGTGGTGGACTTGCCACTCAATCTGGGCACAAAAAACCAAGAACCGAGAACTGAACCAAACTAACCAAAACCGAAACCGAAGTAACCGAAACCAAAATATTCGGTCCCAGGTTCGGTTCCAGGTTCCCAAGAACCGAAATTATTACAGTTAATTCGGTTCCAGCACTTGGTTAACCGAATTGACCTGAAATAACCAAACTAAGTTGTTGAACCTCTTGTTTTTTTACTACAGGCTTGAATATTGCTCTATGCTTGAATATTTGAGAGAACAATAATATATATGTGTTGTACTGTTGTTTTATGCTGCATTGCTGTTTAAATTGTCCCTTTTGACTGCATGAAAATCAGGTAAAATGCTGCCAAAATTTGCAATTGAATGGGTTGTTTCTTGGTTCCTGAAAAATTCGGTTCCATCGGTTAGAACCAAAACCGAACCAAATTACCCGAAACCGAAATTCCTCGGTTCCGCATTTTCAAAGTAACCGATCGGTCTCTTCTTATCAGGTAACCGAATTAGCTGAAGAACCAAAGAACCGAACCGATCGGTTTCGGTTAACCGAACGCCCAGACTAACTTGCCACACCTCTTGAGCCACCAGCGCGAGGAGGACACGGACTGACTCCATGCGCGCCACGAGGGCGAAGGCATCGTCATAGTCGATCCCCTCCTGCTGAACGAAGCCGCGCGCCATCAGCCGCGCCTTCTGCTTGTTCACCGCGCCCAGCTCGTCCTTCTTGAGCTTGAACACTCACTTCAGGGTGATAGGGCGGTGGCCATCAGGCAGTGGCACCAGCTCCTAGGTGTGGTTCTGCTCGACGAACTTGAGCTCCTGCTCCATCGCCGCCTACCACGTCAAATCACCCTACGCTTCAATGTAGTGGTCGGCTCACTGGCGTGCATCAGATGAAGCTGGGCGAAGAGCCTCTCGGGCTAGTCCGGTGAAGACTGGTCACTGAGGATGCTTGCCACCGTGCGGTATCGTAGAGGCTCATCATCATAGTAGGCATCTAGGCGGTCTTCATCGTCCTCCAGCGGTGTGGCGTACTCGACCTCCGGCTGCCCTGCGTGAGCTGGTGTCGCAGCGAGCGAGGTAGAAGACGCCGAGGAGGTCGGCTGGTACGCTAGAGAGATCGGCTGCGATGATGTAGAGGTCGGAGAGGTTGGCTACGGTGCTGGAGAGGTCGAAGTTGCTACCGATGGGATGCCGAGGTCCCCCGGATTTGGTGATGGCGAACGAGCTGGAGTAGGTGAAGAGGTTGGCGCTGATGATGAAGACCCATACATCGATGAAGATGCACCTTGTGCTTCCTCAGCACCTCTAGCCCGCGCGTACTCAACGGTGAAGTCACGAAACGCGGTCGCCGACCTGTCATCCAGCGCTTGTCCCATGCTCGGCCACGTCCTTCATCGAACACGACATCGCGTGCCACGCGCACGCGCCGTGTCGCCGGGTCGAGCATGCGGTAGGCCTTAGCCTCCTCTGCGTAGCCGATAGACCCCCGGCGAGCTACGATCATCGAGCTTGCCGATGTGGTTTAGCTCCTTGACGAAGGCGAGACAGCCGAAGATGTGCAGATAGCTGACCGCCGGCTTGCGCCCATGCCAGGCCTCATACGGCGTCTTGCCATCGAGCGCACTGGTCGGAGATAGGTTGAGCAAGTGTATGGTGGTCATCATGGCCTCTCCCCAGTAGACCGCCAGCATGCCCCGCTGTTTGAGGAGCACGCGCGCCGTTGCCACCACCTTCTGATTGCGGCGCTCGACCACGCCGTTTTGCAGTGGTGAGTAGGGCATGGAGTAGTGGCGCTGAATCCCCTCATCGGCATAGTACGTCGTGAACTCAGCTACCATGAATTCGCTGCCGTTGTCCGTGCAGAGCACCCGGAGCTTGCGGCCGCACTCCTTCTCCACGGCTATCTGGTGGCGCTTGATGGCGTCCACAGCTACCGCCTTGGAATCGAGCAGCATGGCCCACATATAGCAGGTGGCGCCATCGATGAGTAGTAGGATGTAGCGCTGACCTCCAGGAGTGGCCGGTGACACTGGACCATAGAGGTCGCCATGCACCAGCTCGAACTGCTCGGTGGCGCGGTAGGAGGATTGACGCGGGAATGGCTGGCGCTTCAGCTTGGTCACAACACAGGTGTCGCAAAGCTGATCGACATGGTCGACATAGGGCATGCCGCGAACCATCTTCTTGTCGAGCTACTTCAGGGTTTCGAAGTAAAGGTGCCTGAAACGCTCGTGCCAGAGCCACGCCACATCATCCCGGCGCGCGGCAACACAGAGGGGGTGCGCCACCTATACATGGAGCATATAAAGGCAGTTGCTTCCCTGGTTCACCTTGGTGAGAAGACGACGGCCTCTATCCCAGATGCGCACAGCACACCGTCCTCAATCTCCACCCACGAGCTATTCTCGTCCAGCTGCCCGACACTGATGGAGTTATTCAAGGCCGGGATGTAGTACACCCCGATGAGAAAATGGTGCTCCCCCGCCTTGGACTTGAAGATGACCGAGCCGACGCCCTTGATCTCGACGGCGGAGGCGTCATCGAACTTGATGGATCCCTTCACGCCGGAGTCCAGGTCGGAGAAGAACTCGCGCCAACCAGTCATGTGGTGCGTCGCACCGGTGTCGAGGTATCAGCCGTCGATCTTGACATTGGCGGCACCTTTGCCAAGAAAGGCATGGGCGCACGGTTCATCGAGGTGGAGCTCAGCGGAGCCAGCCGACCTGGAAAGGGGAAAGCTTGGACCTTTCACCCCCCTCCACTGTCTTGCTGCAGCTCGATGCACCCGTGCGTCAGGAACAGGGTGGCATCCTGCTCTTCTGCTTGCGCGATGTGAGCCTACCCACTGTGGCGTGGAGGAAGGCGGCAGTCCTTGGCCTAGTGGCCAGCCTGCCATAGTTGTTGTAGGTGTCATCCCAAGTTGCCTTGCGCTCACCGGCCACGCCACCATCAGTGTCGACCTGGCCCCGGGCTCCCTTCTCCTCCTTTCCGCCGCGTGGACAACAACGACGCTCCTTGGAGATGGACGAACCGGATCCTTCCTCCTTGTCAAAGGTGCGCCACTGCTCCATCGTGTATAGCAGCTTACCTCCGGCGGCGCTCGGCTCGATGTGAGGCCCCTCCTCACGGTCCTACACCGCCTTGAGCCTCTCGGTCATGTCCTCGACGGTGAGCTGCTTGAAGTCGAGGAGCGTCTTGATCGACATAACGATCTGTGCGTACTTCCTCGGCATGCAGCCAAGGAATTTCTCCACTACACGCTCCTCCGTGAGGTCGTTGTCGCCGTTGCGCGCCATCAGCTCCATCAGATTGGTAACATGAAGGGCAAAGTCCTCGACTTGCTCACCAGGCTGAAAGGTGAGGCCTTCCCACTCCCCTCGGAGGCGCTGCAACGTCGCCCGACGCACACGATCTCTGCCGATGCATGCCACAGCGATCAATTCCCACGCCAGCTTTGCCGTAGCCTTGTTGGTGAGGGAGGCGCCAAGCTCGGTGGGGATGGCGGGGCACAATGCCTCCAGCGCTCGGCGATAGTCGTCGTAGTCGATGCCACCAACACGAACTGCCTCCCACAGCCGCCGGGTCTGCAGCTTGACCTTCATCAGCAGGCTCCACTCGTGGTAGTTCGACTTGGTGAGCATCGGTCAGGGCGTTCCTGCTTCGGAGTCACGATAGACCATATGCAGCACCGGGGAGCAGCCGCCCCGACCACAACACCGCTCTGGTGATGGCCACTGGAGGCAGTGCCCGACCAGGCTACATGATCCTCCAGCTGGCTCTGGCTTCGACTACATCTTGGCGCGTAGGGCGGTAGCCGCCGCCTGCCTAGCCATCTTGGCCACCGCCGTAGCCGCTGCCTCTGCGGTAGCAAGGCGCGTCGCGCGATCGTTGACTCTGGCACTTGCGGCGGCACGCGCTCTCACGATCTGGCTGGCGGTGGACATGGTGCTCGCTCACTCAAGAACCCTCTTGGCTCTGATACTAGATTGTTTTCCTAATTGGATTTCATATTCAGATCTAGAACTATCAGAGGGCAGGTTGGCCCTTGGTCGCTTGGATTGAATGAAAAATAGAATGGCCTAATTTTACAATGACACTCCCCTGCCCTTTATAGGCAAAGGGGACTCCCACTTACTACAACATATTCCAACCACTAAAGTGGATGCTGAGCATATTCCTAGCACTAGGCTTGGAAGCCATGGAAAGTAAAAGGTGCAGGAAAAATAAGATACAAGTGCTTTAGCACTAGGCTTATCTATCAGCATATTATATCAGCACACAAGACTTGTGTTATGAATGGACCATAATGGTTGGATATGCCTTTCCTAGTTCAAGAGATGTTGCTTACCTGAGATATCATTTAGAGCCTATATATATACATGAAATCAATGAGATATAAATGGACTTATCTTGGTATTATCTTGATTTGTACTTATTTGTTGTGTATATGTTTTATCTCTATAGGATCCCTGATGCTACTGCCAACGTACAAGCTCTTGTAACACAAAGTAAGAAGCTGATGATCTTTAAATTGTGTTGGTTTTCAACTTCTGCCTTAAATATCTTAAATTTATCCAATGCTTCTGTTCTTTCTTTAATTGGATAAATGTAGCCATAATGGGAGTAATCATCTGTGAATGTTATGAATGAATCATAACCATCCACACTCTTTACAGGACACAGACCACAGATGCCTGTGTGAATAATCTATAAAATTCCTGTGCTTCGTTTGGCATGTTTCTTAATTTTCTTTACATACTTTCCTTTTATGCATTCTCTGCATTGTTCTAAATCTGAGAACTCTAATGGAGGAAGAATATCATTCTTAACTAGTCTTTCTATTCTCCCCCTCAAAATATGGCCTAAACGATAGTGCCATAATTTCAACGACGCATCGTGAGCTCTCTTTCATTTTTTGTTTACATCCATAGACGAGAATACATTCTCATTGTTGCAAACAATGTTCCCATCATCGCATACAACATTCACATCATCACGTAGTGATAACAAATAGTATGTGCTCTCTTATGCCACCATTTCCAAAGTACCTCTCTATCACCAGCTGCTTTATCAGCTGGGTAGAATATGTCTTTGAAGAGCCAGTGAACTGACTCTTTATTCTATCGAGGTACTTGGTGACTGTGTCACACTCTGGGATTGATACCACAATTGCAGGCTCAATCGTGTTCTTTATCACAGCCAAACATTTCTTGTTGGCAGTGACCCACTTCATATGCTCAAGGTCATAGGACATCTTTTAGGATTCAAAATCCCTCTCTTTAGTTGCTCAAGCGGCATCAGCCTTGTTTTTCTCCCTCATCGATGCCACAGGCTCAGTGGGACATGGTGAGGTGACTACCTACTCCACCTCAGCCAAGATGAAGGCCAGATCAATCTTTTTCTTCCACTTCGTGTAGTTGTCACCTTTGAGAGTGGGGATCTCTTTGATACAACCCATCAAGTTGTATCCGCCTGGCAACACAATTCATATAGAGTGAGAACATAAATAATAACAACAATTGCATGCCTTGATTCCAACGTTGGTCAAAATAATAACATACAATTGTTCTTATACACTAATTCTACATCACCGTTGGGCAGAAATAGAATTAATGCATAAAATCATTAAAATTATGATATTTTTATTAACAACGTTGGTCAGAAAATAACAACATCATAATCATGTCAAAATCTCTTTTTCTCCAATTAGATATCACGTTGGTTCAAAATAACTGGAGAATAAACAATTTCTTTAGCAGCGGAAAAAACTAATTCAGTTTAATGAATTTTGCCCACAGGAAAAATCTCTTTTCTATTTTCTTTGAGCCATTTATCCATTTTCTAGGAAATAAAACTTTTACTGGAAAAGGAAAAGAAAAAACTGACTTATTTCTTTCACTGTCTTCGGCCCAACCGGCAAAGCGGCCCACGGCCGCGCGCGCGCTCTCCCTCACGCTCCCCCGCACCCAGGCCGCAACCTGGGCCTAGGTCGGGAAAGTGGCCCAGCGCTCGCGCTCGCCTGGGCTGAAAGTCAGCCCAACCGTTCGCAGCCGCTCAATCAAGATCGGCGGCTCAGCTTCTTTTTCGTGCGAACAAAACCGCCGCCGTGGCCGTCTCACCTGAAATCCTATGTCATTTTCTTCGTTCCCTTTCTCTTTCCTCCTTAGCGCCACAGAGAGGAGCTGCTAGGGGCACCGTTCTGGTGGTTCGCTTGCACGACATCCTGAACCATGTTAGAGACGTCACTCTTCATGGTGTTTGTCATGGTGTTGCCATGGCGTTGGCTGCTGCGCAAGCCCGCTCTAGCCACGAGCTTTGGCTTCTTCCCCATGGTTTTCCAGCCACCGAACACCCTGGGGATCTTGAGCGCCTGGTCGAGGATTTCTTCGACGCCGCCAACTCTATAGCCCTTACTTCCCAGGCTAATGACATAGTAAACAAAGTGTTTTCTGGCCTATAGCTTGTAATAGGTGACACTTGCAAACAATCTCTTCATCTTAAGTGGTTTCTCTTTTGCTTCGTACTTCATGTTCCATGCATCAATTCATCCGTGTTTGCTTTCCTCTTATAGGTGATACATATCGTACCGGCTTTTCCCCCTTTGGGTTTATTTTTGAACTAGAGGCGACACCCTTCTGGTATCGGCTATTACAACCAATGATCGAACAAATCGGCTATCAAGTATTAATCCAAACGCTAGGATAATATTTCTTTAGATATTTTCCATTGATTGCTCTGTCAAACTCTTCTTATCCTCCTAGTGTGTCTAGAATATAAGCATTGCCAGGCACACAACATTTAATCCGGTAAGGTCATTCCCAATTAGGCGATGTAACACCCAAAATTTCCAACTACAAATTAGCAATAAATTTTGAGCATTTATTTAATTTTCTATGTATTTTTTTAACCTAGGCTAAATAATAAATTTTGGGCAAATAAAATAAACTATAAGGTTTAGAAACATGGTTGTTGCATTCATGCCGAAGCATATGGTTTTTGGTTGAGTGTAGGGCTAGTTGGTTTGAAGTTGAATTCAAATTCTATTTGAATTTGGCTTGGAATTGAAAAATAGAATTAGAAAAGAATTTGATTTGGAAAAACTCTCTTTCTTCCTTTTTCAGCCTAGCTTGTCGCCTGGCCCAGCCGCCCCTCCCTTCCTCTTTCCTCCTGCATCGGCCCGCTCCGCGCGGCCTACTGGCAGCCCAGTCCCACGCGCCTCCTCCTCCTCCCGCGCACTGGCCCGCTCGGCAGCCCACCCTGCTCCCTTCCATTCCCCCTGCGCGCATCTGCTGCTTGCCCGAGGCCCAGCTTGGTGGCCCGCTCTGCTCGGCCTGCCCCATGCGCCTACGCCGTACCCGCACACGCTCCTTTCCCCCCCCTCACCACGCTGCTGGTCCTGCCTGTCAGCCGCCCGCACGCCCGTCGTCTTCCTTCCTTCCTTTCCCCGCCCCTTTCCTTTCTCGCTCCCACCGATGGTGCACCACCTACGGCAAGTTGCCGGTCCTCCGCGCATGCAAGGAAGGCAACCAAATCCATTCATCTCCCACTCCCCTTCCATCTACCGCACCTCACCCTGCCTATAAAGCTCTGAGCCGCACCCCTTCTTCACCCTTTCCTCTGTCCGCGCTCACGCTCACCAGCCACCACCGTGATTCCTCGTTCCACTGCCCCAAATCGCGATGCTGATGTGTCCCAAAGCTCCACCATGACCCGACGCAGCCGTAGGTGCCTTCCCTTCTCGGTTTTCATCATGGATTGATCGGTTTTTCCTCACCCGCCCCCTCTGTCTCTCTCCAGATCACAGCACACGTCAATGACCTACCTCGGAGACCTTCCTGGACGCCGTGACCGTCACTGCTAACCTCATGGTGAGCTTCACCATCTCCCCATGCCCTCCGTTAGTCGATTTGCGTACTAGAATGCTGAAACGGCGAGCTCCAAACCGCTGTTCATGGCGCCGCCGTCATGAGTTCCTTCCCCAGTGGCCCGCTGCCCCAAACTCGCCAGAGCCATTAGATCATCGATGGATGGCTGAGATCGCGTACCCCTTTGGGGTTATGTAATCGGTCCACTGTGGACCCACGGACCCGGTCCACGGTGACGCATCAGCGCTGGCCCACGCCACGTGGTGCACCGCCCCAGTCCACGCGTGCCACTGTTAGGCATGTTTTCAATATTTGAAATTCATGGGTATATTTAATCTAATATTTAACTAAAGTAAAACTTGTTTAAATCATAACTTATTCATTTTAACTCCGAAATAGTCTGTTCAAGTTGCGTTAGATTCGTAGCGACGAGATCTACGCGTTAGTAATACTATTTACTATATTGTTATTTCTGAAATAACTTGGTTTAAATCATATCTTGATTAATGATTATGCAACTGTATTTTATAAATAAAATATGATTTGTTTTACTTTAGTTTTATAATTCAAATCTAAAATTGACTTAATTTAATCTATATTATTTATAAAATATCTTATATATATGAATTTATATAGTTAAAATAAATGAAGCCTATAGTTTTCTTTTCCAGGTATAAAGCAAATCTCTCGGTAGTTGTATCGTTTCAACCGTAGCTCCGATTAGAGTGCTTCTCGCAACTGTGTGTTCGTAGCGAAGCGTAGAATCGTATTTCAATCTCTTTTACTTATTTTTATATGATTGATGTAGTGTTCTGATATAAATGCAATTGTATGCTATGCATGTATGTGTATGGATGTTTGTGTGGTGTTCTACGATTACGTCCAGTCGATGAGATATACGTGGTGATCCAGTAGAAGAAGGACGTTGAAGATTAAAGCTTATCGAAGGATCGGTGTTTATGGCAAGTATAGCATGGGACCATCCTTGATACCTATTCACCATTAATCATTTTATTCATGATGCATGTGTCTACCTTGGCAACTGTAGTAAATTCCCTAGCTAATTGATATCTAGATTCCTTGATACCTTTGGGTTATTGCATGGGGTATTTTTTGCTAGTGCTTAATCAAAACCATGATCTTGTAACTTGACTAATGGTATAAGCAATAAACATTAAAACATGACTTTTTAGTAACATGAAAACAGGGGGCTGGAGTGTTTAGCTACTTTCTAAATGCTTCAGATTCCTCTCCCTAAGGACTTATCTGTAAGCGATCATCCGGGACTTACAGTACAACTATGAGGGCTACATGGCTCTGGCTTTAGCTCAGTATGAGGACATTTTCATGCTTGTTAGTGGTTACCTTTATGGCACAAGAGGGGCTCCGACGGGTATGATCTTGGCCTGCCAAGTGGGTGCACTTGTTAGTCACTACTTGGAGAGGAGTTTATGCTTATTGATGGGGAAACCTTAGCGGCCCTACGTTGTTAGACGAACCTTTGAAAGGCTTCATAGTGAACCCTGCCGACCTTCCTTGGAAGTGGGTTAAGAGATTAGCTACCTCGGGTGAAAGGGTAAATCATGACTCATAGTGAAAGTGTACAACCTCTGCAGAGTGTAAAACTGTTATAACAGCCGTGCTCACGGACACGAGCGGCCTTGGACCCTTATGGAATAGAGATGATCACTACTAGTTAATTGTACTAATAATTAATTGTTTATGCTATTCATTATTCATGTTTACCTGATCATGTATTTATGGGACTGAAAAATTCTTTGCCACTCAATTGCTTAAAAAGATGACCTATTAAAGCTAATTGCAGTAAACCAGTGTCAGCCTTTTGAGCCTCATGAACCCCATGTTATGTTGCTACGTACGACATGTACTTACGCTTGCTTTACTTTTCTATACTTTGGATAAAAATCCTAGATGGGCACCAGATTGCTGGTTTGGAGGAGTTAGGCTTGTGGTCAACTAGTCAGTCGTCCCTATGGATTTGGAGTCTTCGCTAGAAGATCGGAGTTGACTTTCCACTGTCTATACTCTGAGGTTATATTCTTTATACTAATACGTTATGTATTTAAGCATTGTCTATTGATATTACCCTTATTTGTGGCTATATGTGAGATTTGACTTCCTGGGCTCACATATAGTGTGTATCTGGTTTATCTTTAAAACTGGGTGCTACAAAGTGGTATCAGAGCTGACCTTCGCGGCCACGGGCGTGTGTGGGCTAGGGCACGGACATGGGGTTCATTGCGTGCGTAGGCCCTGTGGGGTGCATAGCATGGCACATGTGCCAGCACTGGGCGCACGGTTACGTGTGCTAAGAGGGAATGTTCCTGGTCATCGTTTGCCCGGTTGTGGGTGTGTTGGGCCGACGAGGACGTCGGTTCCTTTGAGGGGGGTGGGGTGTATGTGACATTCGGCCCAGTTTAGAATTCAGCCCATAGTGGCCCATATGCAAGTTAATGAGATATTGTGGAGAGTTTAGTCTCACCTTGGTTGTTAAATGTGGGATAGACCAACATATAAGGCTTCTAGAGTCCATCCCACCATCCCCGGGTTAATCCTTTTACGCAAAGCATGGACGAAAGCGTAAGTGGGATGGTGGTAGGTGTGGTTTGCTCAGCGTGCAGAGTGGATCTGAGCCGTTTAGACTCTACGGCGTTACAAGTGATATCAGAGCAATGCTGACTGTAGGACGCAAGCCTAGTTAGAACTAGACGTCTTAGCATGCTTTCATCTTTGCTTAGTTCTTGCTTTCTCTCTAACCTTGTTATTTGTGAAAAGTTATGCTCACTTTAGCCTCTGTTCTGTTATGAAAACCCTGTCTCTATTCTGA
The DNA here is from genome assembly GCA_904845875.1 of Miscanthus lutarioriparius. Lineage (NCBI taxonomy): Eukaryota > Viridiplantae > Streptophyta > Magnoliopsida > Poales > Poaceae > Miscanthus > Miscanthus lutarioriparius. Next base: position 86,540,476 of record CAJGYO010000001.1, on the reverse strand, counting down.
ATCTTCTCTCTTGGTCTATTAGATGGAACGTAATGAGATAACTACCAACATCAGAGAACAGGAAGACCAAGCTATGCCACCCTTGATTGCATTTGATAAGGAAAAGCTAATCGCTTTGTAAAAGCAAGTACTTGAAGGAATGACTCAATATGGAGTTCTCCACAATGCTCGCCACAAGGTCAAACCAACGTACCAAAGGGACCCATGAAGACACAAGTGGTTGAAGCTTGGAAGAAAATGAAGTCCAATAAAGGTGTTGGTAGCAAGACTCTTGGAAGACTGTATCATTGTCAATGTTGCATGCACAATGGTTTTCCCTGTCTTCGAAACAAGGCAAATCAAGGAGAAGTCACGGTGAACCCGAGTGGTGAAGCTAATGTGGATAAGAATAGGAAGGATGTCTCAGCAGAGCAAGTATTGGGAAGCAATCAACATTTGGATTTGTCACATCTAGCTCGGATCCCTAGTCAGATGAATCTAAACTATAAAGAGTTAGAAGCTTCTCAAGATAAAACTACTTCAGATGAGGTATGCATAGATGGGTGGACTATCACCTATAAGGTGTAACACCCGGTTTTAAGGACAAAGCCGAATGCACACCATATGTGAGACCTGGTAATCAAATCTCACATATAGCTACAAATGAAGGGGCAGTATCAATTTACAATGCTTAATATATAGCGAACTTAGCAAGAGATAACCTTAGAAAGCAATCAACGGATAGACAACTCTGATCTCCGGGTGCAGACTTCACTCCACTGGATCCAACTGACTGGTTGATCACAAGCCTAACGTTTGACAGACTGTCATCCAGCCTGAGGTGTGGGGGAAATTGCAAGGGTGAGTCCATGTCGAACTCCGTAAATATAGCAACAAGGTATTGTAATCCATAACCACATGATAAAGTTTAATTGAATAATAAATAGCTCAAAATAACTCAGTTAAGCATAATTAAACAAGTGCTCATCTTTGGCGTAAGAATCCCTTGGCCGCTCGTGACCGTGAGCACGGCTGATATATCAGTTTATTAAACTCTGCGCATAGGGGTACACTTTCACTGTGAGTCGTGAATTGCCCTTTCGCCCGAGGTTGCGAGCCTCTTAACCCTCTACCAAGGAAGGCCGGCAGGGTTCACTATGAAGCCTTTCAAAGGTTAAAATCTAACCGGAATAGCCGCAGGTCATCGGATATAGGAACCCCCTTCCAAAAAAAAAAATAAAAGGCCGCTTCCATAGCTAGGCTCAACAGACAGAGGCTGTCCTATACCCAACTCATGATATCCTCTAAGCCGGCTAGAAAAAGACCTCATCTTGAGCTAAAGCGAGCCATATAGCCCTCACAATTTGTCACTGTAAGTCCCGGACGATCACTTGCAAATGAGACCTTGTGGAGAGGGAATTTAACCCTCCTATTGTTGCTAACAAGTCATCTTTTATGTTTATAGCGTATTCATTAATCAAGTTTCAAGATCATGGTCACAGAAAGAAAACCCAAACTATACTTGCCTTAAAACACCGATCCTTCGGTAAGCTTTAATCTTCAACGTTCTTCTTCTTCTTGATTCAACACCGACTGGACGTAATCATAAAGCACCACACAAGCATCCATACAATCATACACGAAGCAAACAATAGATCTAAATTAGAACAGTACACCAATCATAGAAAAATAAGTAAAAGAGTTTAAAACACGATTCTACGCATCACTACGAACACACAGACGCGAAAAGCACGCTAATCGGAGCTTCGGTGAAAGAAACGGCTACAGAAAGATTCATCACTTTATAAAACAAACAAATGTAAGCTTGATTTATTTTAGCTAAGCAAATGCCATGTGATGTATATTAATTCAGATTAATCAAATCATGTTTTAATTCAAAGGTCGAGTAATGACTAGTCATATCTTATTAATAAATACGGCGGATTAATTTAAGTCAAATCAAACTTTTAATTCGCAAAGATAGAAGAACACGTGAGAATATCTGTTCGAATTATATGTAATGCATGTTTGAGCTAAGCAAATTTAAAACATATATATATATATATATTTGGTTTAGCAATTAAGCGTATTAATATTTGCTTATGAAAGACCGTGGTGTAGAACCTATGTTTGCTTTACATTTAAAAAAAACTGGTGGCATGGAGACTGATCAATTTAGTATTTTATTTATAAAACTCACAAAACATGTGACGTGATTATTGCTGCTAGATTACATCTAAATGACGCAGGCATGACGTTGATAGTATTTACGGCTAATAAAATAATGGGGCAAGGAAGGCTGGGCTGACCATTGAACGTAGGTGTCCTGTCGTTTACTTGCAGCCGATGCAGTGTTCTGGACGCTAGACATAGCACCAGTTGCAAAGAACTGCAGCTGCAGATGCAACTTCCGTCAGGCAGCTCGGCGAGCTCACGTCATGTTGGTGGTTCTCGGCAGCTTGATAGAGCTTGCGCTGCATGCCCGACGATGGACGAATGACTCTTCACGTAGGTGTGCCCATCAGCTGATGGATCAATGATGTTGATGACTTGTGACTTGTAGACGTCGGGGCACCGGGGACCAGGTCGGCAGCAAGGGCTTCGGTTAGGCTTGGGCGTCCATCTTTGCAGAGAAGCTCAGGCGGTGATAGAACGCATAAGACGTCGTGCAAACATTGTTGGAACTGGCCAGCGAACAACTTCGTTCCGTCGTGTCTGAGATGAATATATGAACATGATGTCCAGCTGGAAAGATTTGCAGGGCATCTGCATGACGGCTTGCTGGCTAGTTGGAACACATACCTTAGGGCTCGGCAATGAGTAGCAGATTGCATGGCCACGGAGCAACGATAGGATGTAGCCACGAGTTGGAGAACCGCAGGGACGGCGGCGGCGAGAGAAGAGGAGAAAAATCTAATTTACTACACGAGGGATTTCTCAAACTAGGGGCTCTCCTTACGGTAGTTTTTGTGTGCTTAGCCCAAGGGGTTGGTAGATATATATAGGAAGAAAAACTCCCCACATCCACGTCAACTAGAGATATGGTACTAATTGACGTTGTATCATCCGCCTGCACTAATGGGCCTTTAGGATTTATTAGGATTATTGCACATGGGCTTTGAGCATTGGAAAAAAATGAGAGATTTATTATTTTCGAAATTAATTAATTTCATTGATAAAATAATTCTAGAAAGGTCCAGAATTGATATTTAAGCCACGAAAAATACTCCGAGACCTCCGAAAATTCAGGGAAAATTCCCAAAGACATTATGGAACATGAGGAACCCAAATAAAGTATTTGGATCTCATGAAAAGATTGTGAAAACTTGGAACATAAAGATTAAGGTGAATGAGGTAGAAATTAAATTCTAGAAAGAAGCTAGAAAATTCCTAGAGATAGATATTCGTCTACTAAACGTATATAAAAAAACACATATTTTGAACATAGAAACACGAGGTGCGACCGGCATGAATGCAACAAACATGTTTCTACCTTATGATAAATTTTAAATTAATGAAAATTTTTATTTTTCTATATTTTCATAAGCACAAAAATTCAAAATTACTTCAATTTACACCTATTTCAAAAAGAGCAAATTTTCGGGTGTTACAATTCTACCCCCCTTAAGATGAATCTCGTCCTCGAGATTCAGAAGATGGTGATCCAGACACTAGAATGCACACTGCCATTGGATCTTCTCCACTTTCTCGAGTAGTTCCACCATCTTGATAAAGATTCCTCTTGACTTTGCACACATGTTAACTTTTATTCCAAATAGCATACTCGTTGATCCCAAGATGTTGATAGGCCCTCTAATTATCTCTCAAGTATCCCCAAACCAACTCTCTGGTACTCTTCCAATTGTTAGGCCTCTTCTCTTTTCCTTTTTAGCAACCACAATGAACTATCGCAGTTGGGTGGTAACTTATTCTTCACACTGACACTCCATATGCTTCTCACCAAGACCACTTTGGAATCCATTGGGTGACAAACTCTTGTCCTCACTAATTCCAAAATGTAACACAATACTTCTCAACATGTCTTGCTAGATTTTTTTTAGTCCAAGATATCAAATCGACTACTTCATACATCCATATTCCAATTGATCCTCATGTATTACTCTCTCTTGGTCCAAAATAGATTCCAACTTCAAAACACTATTAACTATATATATGCTTAGGTTGAGTTGTGACTCTTAAACACAAAACTTAATCCATGGTGTCATCCAATCTTCTTAGCATAGCTCTTCCAATTTGCTAACGGCATTGGCAACGACTTTTATTTCTTCTAAAGATAACACATACTTCTAAACCAAAAACATTTGGTTAATTGAACCCACACTGATGTCACAATCTCAACCCAACTTACTGAAAATGTCCCTTAGATTCTTATGATTCACGTAGATATCACTCTTCATGTCCAAGTAGATAATACCACTATGCTCCACAATGGATAACTCCAAATCTCATATGTCAAATACTCCATCTCAAGCCTCCATAGTTGTCTTGATGCACAATTCACTGCTTTTCTTACATAGAGCACATCCATATCCTTGCCAACCGCTTTATAAAAGAAACTCTTGTGTTCAACACTATAATACCTCTAATGAACGTGTGATAGAATCTTACCATTCCGAGGAACTCTGAATCACTCTTGCATACTTAAGCGGGTTCCATCTCAACACATCCCTCTTGAGCGATTGTCCGTATAATTCTATCATTAGAGACATCCCACAACCAAAAAGAGAACTCCATCCAAACTAAACTCACTTAAGTTGCCAAAGAACCAACTGTAGAGGAGTCCAATCATCATATTTTCGTATGCCATCAGTGCCAACTTGTCTTGAGTTGAAGGTTGAACTCCCAAGTGATGATAGCTTGAAGTGAAGACCAATCCTGACAAAATATTAGATCTCCTTGTAGATGATCCAACCTGTTATCAATCTTGAACAAAGATCCTTGTGTCTAATAGTGATTCCTCAACCATAGGAGTAACCGATACTTCCAAGTGAAGCTCTAGATTGTATGAGACCTCCATCTTGCGATTCCTTTATGCCTTGGCTACCCCCCTTAAGAACACATCAACCAGGGCACCAAAGAATAGCGTGCATCTTCTTCTAAATGAGATAGTTATCAAGATGTCGTCCTATTATCCCAAAGTGACTCATGTGCATTGGCAAAAACAAGAACATGCAGTTCCTCGCGAGCATAAAAACAGCAGTGTAGTAAAACTAGTATAACTTCTGTTATGTAAATCCAATGAAGTTGTACTTTATACCGTTGGAAATCTTATGAAATCTTCTACAACTTTATTTTAGAACACTTTTCTAGATTCGGCAATTAAGTTGGTCAAACACAGCACACAACAGAAACTGTCCCAGATTACAGACTGCATAGAAGCTTCGGCTTGTGATGTTTATATCTCCCAAAATATATTAGCTACGATAGTGATTCCAGAGGCATATAAAAGTTACAGAGGTCTAGTTGTATCCAGAAAAATTCCACAAACTTTGCACCAACCAAAATTGTGTTATGACTAGAATACCACAGACTGCTCCAGATCTCTGACAGCACAGATACATCCTCTTATGATTTTCATAACTTCATAACCATAATAGCTATCAGGGTGATTCTTGAGGTCAGAGAAACATGTTGAAGTCTAGTATTTTCTAAAAGTTTACCATGATTTTTGATTGCCCAAAAACAGAGATATAAACCAAAGATGACAGGTTGCTCCAGAAAGATAGGATAGGAAAACGGGAGAAAACCAAAACCCAACTATCTATTCATTAATCCTTATGTCTTATGCCTATAAACTAAATGAATTTGTTAAAAATCCCACAAAATCATTGCACTCATTACAAAGATTCAAAACAAAACATAATCATAATGACATGCCAACAAGCAATTAAGGTGCACAATTGAATCATTGACTTACACTTGCGATACTGTCGTCTTCTTCACATTATGCGTAAAGATCCTATAGCTTAACTTCAAATTGCGCGAGAAAGTGGTAAGACAAGATTCTAAAAGCATATCAAAGCAAGGAGTAGATGGGAACAAAAAGCTTTTAAAGAAGCATCAAGGAGGGGACGAATATCAAGGGTAAGAATGTCGTAGGGAAGAAAATATCAAGGTTTATAGAACAAGGATTTTTGCTGTAACTTGTAAACCTTAGAACGACCAGTTTCTACTAGGCTTGCGTCCTACAGTTAGCATTGCTCTGATACCACTTATAACACCCGGTTTTAAGGACAAAGCCGAATGCACACCATATGTGAGCCCTGGTAATCAAATCTCACATATAGCTACAAATGAAAGGGCAGTATCAATTTACAATGCTTAATATATAGCGAACTTAGCAAAAGAGATAACCTTAGAAAGCAATCAATGGATAGACAACTCTGATCTCTGGGTGCAGACTTCACTCCACTGGATCCAACTGACTGGTTGATCACAAGCCTAACATCTGACAGACTGTCATCCAGCCTGAGGTGTGGGGGAAATTGCAAGGGTGAGTCCATGTCGAACTCCGCAAATATAGCAACAAGGTATTGTAATCCATAACCACATGATAAAGTTTAATTGAATAATAAATAGCTCAAAATAACTCAGTTAAGCATAATTAAACAAGTGCTCATCTTTGGCGTAAGAATCCCTTGGCCGCTCGTGACCGTGAGCACGGCTGATATATCAGTTTATTAAACTCTGCGTAGAGGGGTACACTTTCACTGTGAGTCGTGAATTGCCCTTTCGCCCGAGGTCGCGAGCCTCTTAACCCTCTACCAAGGAAGGCCGATAGGGTTCACTATGAAGCCTTTCAAAGGTTCCGTCTAACCGGGAATAGCCGCAGGGTCATCGGATATAGGAACCCCCCTTCCAAAAAAATAAAAAGCCGCTTCCATAGCTAGGCTCAACAGGACAGAGGCTGTCCTATACCCAACTCGTAGTATCCTCTAAGCCGGCTAGAAAAAGACCTCATACTGAGCTAAAGCCAGAGCCATATAGCCCTCACAGCTGTACTGTAAGTCCCGGACGATCACTTACAAATGAGACCTTGTGCAGAGGGAATTTAACCCTCCTGTTGTTGCTAACAAGTCATCTTTTATGTTTATAGCATATTCATTAATCAAGTTTCAAGATCATGGTCACAGAAAGAAAACCCAAACTATACTAGCCTTAAAACACCGATCCTTCGGTAAGCTTTAATCTTCAACGTTCTTCTTCTTCTTCTTGATTCAACACATAATTTCTCACCGACTGGACGTAATCATAAGGCACCACACAAGCATCCATACAATCATACACGAAGCAAACAATAGATCTAAATTAGAACAGTACACCAATCATAGAAAAATAAGTAAAAGAGTTTAAAACACGATTCTACGCATCACTACGAACACACATACGCGAAAAAGCACACTAATCGGAGCTTCGGTGAAAGAAACGGCTACAGAAAGATTCATCACTTTATAAAACAAACAAATGTAAGCTTGATTTATTTTAGCTAAGCAAATGCCACGTGATGTATATTAATTCAGATTAATCAAATCATCTTTTAATTCAAAGGTCGAGTAATGACTAGTCATATCTTATTAATAAATACGGTGGATTAATTTAAGTCAAATCAAACTTTTAATTCGCAAAGATAGAAGAACACGTGAGAATATCTGTTCGAATTATATGTAATGCATGTTTGAGCTAAGCAAATTTAAAAAACATATATATATATATATATATATTTGGTTTAGCAATTAAGCGTATTAATATTTGCTTATGAAAGACCGTGGTGTAGAACCTATGTTTGCTTTACATTTAAAAAAAACTGGTGGCATGGAGACTGATCAATTTAGTATTTTATTTATAAAACTCACAAAACATGTGACGTGATTATTGCTGCTAGATTACATCTAAATGACACAGGCACGACGTTGATAGTATTTACGGCTAATAAAATAATGGGGCAAGGAAGGCTGGGCTGACCATTGAACGTAGGTGTCCTGTCGTTTACTTGCAGCCGATGCAGTGTTCTGGACGCTAGACATAGCACCAGTTGCAAAGAACTGCAGCAGCAGATGCAACTTCCGTCAGGCAGCTCGGCGAGCTCACGTCACGTTGGTGGTTCTCGGCAGCTTGATAGAGCTTGCGCTGCATGCCCGACGATGGACGAACCACTCTTCACGTAGGTGTGCCCGTCAGCTGATGGATCAATGATGTTGATGACTTGTGACTTGTAGACGTCGGGGCACCGGGGACCAGATCGGCAGCAAGGGCTTCGGTTAGGCTTGGGCGTCCATCTTTGCAGAGAAGCTCAGGCGGTGATAGAACGCATAAGACGTCGTGCAAACATTGTTGGAACTGGCCAGCGAACAACTTCGTTCCGTCGTGTCTGAGATGAATATATGAACATGATGTCCAGCTGGAAAGATTTGCAGGGCATCTGCATGATGGCTTGCTGGCTAGTTGGAACACATACCTTAGGGCTCGGCAATGAGTAGCAGATTGCATGGCCACGGAGCAAGGACAGGATGTAGCCACGAGTTGGAGAACGGCAGGGACGGCGGCGGCGAGAGAAGGAGGAGAAAAATCTAATTTACTACACGAGAGATTTCCCAAACTAGGGGCTCCCCTTACGGTAGTTTTTGTGTGTTTAGCCCAAGGGGTTGGTAGATATATATAGGAAGAAAAACTCCCCCACATCCACGTCAACTAGAGATATGGTACTAATTGACGTTGCACCATCCGCCTGCACTAATGGACCTTTAGGATTTATTAGGATTATTGCACATGGGCTTTGAGCATTGGAAAAAAAATGAGAGATTTATTATTTTCGGAATTAATTAATTTCATGGATAAAATAATTTTAGAAAGGTCCAGAATTGATATTTAAGCCACGAAAAATACTTCGAGACCTCCGAAAATTCAGGGAAAATTCCCAAAGACATTATGGAACATGAGGAACCCAAATAAAGTATTTGGATCTCATGAAAAGATTGTGAAAACTTGGAACATAAAGATTAAGGTGAATGAGATAGAAATTAAATTCTAGAAAGAAGCTAGAAAATTCCTAGAGATAGATATTCGTCTACTAAACGTATATAAAAAACCACATATTTTGCACATAGAAACACGAGGTGCGACCGGCATGAATGCAACAAACATGTTTCTACCTTATGATAAATTTTAAATTAATGAAAATTTTTATTTTTCTATATTTTCATGAGCACAAAAATTCAAAATTACTTCAATTTACACCTATTTCAAAAAGAGCAAATTTTCGGGTGTTACATAAGGAGTTTAAACCATGAAGGACCAAGCAAGCTGGAAAACAGATCAGTCAAACCAAGATGAATCTTCAGAGTCAGAAAGCTGATAAAACGCCAAGCAGCAATTCCATCGAGTATGACGTCACAAAAGATCTAGCTAAGAGAAGGTGTCATCATTGCCAACAGGAAGGACATTATGTTCAATCTTGTCCATGGAAGAATCAAACATTATACCATGGAGGTAGCCAGAGTTAGGTTAATACAGGACTACCACCAGCAAGTGATGGTGACACACAATACAAAGGAAGCCCATGATGAAATTGATGTAGTGGATGACGTGTCACTCCCATGCGAGAGATGTTACCCAGATGTCCCTGTAATCATGCCATTCATAAGAATTAGGAATCTGTGCCCTTTATGTAATAAAAACGGTAGTAGCGCAAGTTGAGTCAATGATTGAGTTGTTCATCTTTAAGTGCTTTGTTGATTTGTCATTATGTTTATGCTTGTTTTGCATCTTTGTAATGATTGCAATGATCTTGTTGGGTGTTCCCACAATTTCATTTAATTTATAGGCCTAAGGTATATGGATTAATGAAATAAATAGTTGGGATTTGGTTTTTCTGTTCTCCCTATCCTGTCTTTTTCGAGCAGTCTCTACTCTTTGGCTTATATCTCTGATTTTGGACGATCATAAATCATGAGAAAATTTTGGACAACAGTAGACTTCAATACCCTTTTGTGACCACAAGAACCGCTCTCATATATGTTTTGGTTATAAAGTTACAAAAAAAATCACAAGACGATGCAAGCTATACTTTGGTGTCCCCTATTTTACCTTATCTTAAGGGGGTAGCCAAGTTGAAGGGTTTACAAGATTAAGTTTTATTGCATTCTAGTGTTTCATGTGGAAGAATTGGATATCTCGATGGTTGGGGTTTTCTCTAGTCTTTCATACTATCAATCCTATCTTGTCATCTCTTGAAACTACAGTAAAGAATGCTATGAATGACTGAATCCTAATGCATATATGTTGGAAACAGATGGCCTCTACCAAGAGAAGTGCTTCACAAGATGTTGGAAGGAATGTTCCCACTCCTAATCCATCGCCATCAAGTCCCCCAACAATAGAGCAAGCTTTGATGACGCAGACTCAACTGAGGGGAGAGAAGAAGAGAAAACGTGATCTTCAATGCCAGCTAAGGAACACTCATCCTTGATTTGCTGCGCAACCAGAATATCAGTCACATCCTATGAATCTACTCGTGAGTACAGATCAGAATCAGTATCAGCAACCCGATGATGAAGTGCAATAGGTCAGCTCTCAAGAGCCAGAACAGAATGTCCATGGGAAGCAGGTGCAAGGAAATAAGTTAAAACAGAATTACATCCTTGGAAGATTGAACAGTGTGGATATGATTACCACTCATGGAGCTAAGGAGGTCATTTATGGATTGATTGCAGTAAGCGCAGCCACTGCTATGGTGATGTTTGATCCCAGTGCGTCACATTCGTTTATCTCTAGTGCATACGTAAAAGAACATAAGATAACTATGCTTCCAATAAGGAAACCAACGATAGTTAAGTCCCCAGAAGGAGAAATGAAGGCAAACCGCATATGCCCAAGGGTTAGTATTGACATAAAGGGGGTAAAATTTGAAGCAAACCTTATTGTGTTAGAGTTAGTGAACATTGATGTTATTCTTGGAATGGGATGGATGTCTGCATGTAAAGGAGTGATCAAGTATGCCCAGCGTTCGGTGCTTCTAAACACACCGTCAGGAGAAAGGATTGAGTATGAGGGCATTCAACCTGCACCAGAGGAATATGACAATGGGAATGATCTAATAGAAGGTGTGAACACTAAGGATAGTAAAGTGGACTATGAGTTTCCAGATGATGGTGTAGAGGAACAAACACCCTTGGAGGAGCTCCATCCGATAGATAATGATTATCTAGTTAGGATCTTAGAAAGAGCCCAGGGAACTCTTAAGGGAAGAGTGCTTAATGTGTGTAAAGTTCAATGGAGTAACCAATTAGAGGAAGATGCAACTTGGAAAAATGAGAATCAAATGAAGATAGATTTTCCTCATCTCTTTGAGGTGTAACACAATTACATTAGAAGTCAAGATGGGGGTGTCATATGAAGTTGGTTATGCCCTTGAGTCTAAGGTTTCTGTATTCAAGACAGTTGTATCCCTCAACTTAAGGGGGGTAGTCCATGTATCCAAATCTTTTTTATTCTTGAGCTTTGGAGATGAGACATGTGTAGTTTGTTAAGCTAGTTTACAATGCAAGTTGAGATGTTGGAATGTTTATCGGAGTTCTATTCCTAGTTCTGTCTCCCTTCCTTGTCCCTAGTCTTTCTCGAATCTCGGGACGAGATTCATCTTAAGGGGGTAGAATTGTAACACCCAAAAATTCCAACTACAAATTAGCAATAAATTTTGAGCATTTATTTAATTTTCTATGTATTTTTTAACCTAGGCTAAATAATAAATTTTGGGCAAATAAAATAAACTATAAGGTTTAGAAACATGGTTGTTGCATTCATGCCGAAGCATATGGTTTTTGGTTGAGTGTAGGGCTAGTTGGTTTGAAGTTGAATTCAAATTCCATTTGAATTTGGCTTGGAATTGAAAAATAGAATTAGAAAAGAATTTGATTTGGAAAAACTCTCTTTCTTCCTTTTTCAGCCTAGCTCGTCGCCTGGCCCAGCCGCCCCTCCCTTCCTCTTTCCTCCCGTGTCGTCCTACTCCACGCGGCCTGCTGGTGGCGCAGTCCCACATGCCTTCTCCTCCTCCCGCCTTTGGCCTCTCGGCCTGCCCACCCCTCCCTTCCTCCCACTGCTGCGCTCTGCTGCTCGCTTGAGGCCTAGCTTAGCTTAGCGGCCCACTCGCTGGCTCGCTCCCACGCGCCGCGCCTCGCCATACCCGCACACGCTTCTTCCCCTGTTCACTACACTGCTAGCCCCGCCTATCAATCACCCGCATGCCCGTCGTCTTCCTTCCTTCCTTTCCCCACCCCTTTCCTTTCTCGCTCCCGCCGATGGCGCACCACCTATGTAAAGCCGCCGGTCCTCCGCGCATGCAAGGAAGGCAACCAAATCCCCCGTCTCCCGTTCCCCTTCCATCTACCGTGCCTTGCCCTACCTATAAAGCTCTAGGCCACACCCCTTCTTCTCGCTTTCCTCTGTCCACGCTCACGCTCACCAACCGCCACAGTGATTCCTTGTTCCGGCGCCCCAAATCACGACGCCGACGTGTCCCAAAGCTCCACCATGACCCGACGCAGTCGTAGGTGCCTTCCCTTCTCGGTTTTGGTCATGGATTGCTCGATTTTTCCTCACCCGCCCCCCTCTCTCTCTCTAGATCGCAGCCACCGTCAATGACCCACCTCGGAGACCTTCCCAGATGCCACGACCGTCACTGCTAACCTCGTGGTGAGCTTCGTCGTCTCCCCATGCCCTCCGTTAGTCGATTTGCGTACTAGAATGCCGAAATGGCGAGCTCCGAACCACCGTTCATGGCACCACCGTCATGAGTTCCTTCCCTGGTGGCCCGCTGCCCCTAACTCGCCAGAGCTGTTAGATCATCGGTGGATGGCTGAGATCGCGTACCCCTTCGGGGTTACGTAATCGGTCCACCATGGACCCACGGACCCGGTCAACGGTGACGCGTCAGCGCTGGCCCACACCACGTGGTGCACCGCGCCTGCCCACGCACGCCATGCGTCAGTCCGGTCAGCAGCGCAGTCAAACTCGCAGTCAAGCCGTGCCCTTTTTGCATAAAAGCCCTTCTAATTTTGGTGAATCAAGCCGCAGTCCGTAACAGTTCAAATTAATTATAATTCAGCCCTATTTTTATTCGTTTAGGTCCCTGTATTTTCTACAATTAGTACCAATAGTTCTATAATCGTGTATATTTATATTTTTAATCGTTTTAATTCAAAAATAAGATTTACAGGAATGCCATTACACCTTATTTCATGTGTAACTTTTGCATTTTAAGTCCGATTTGACCCGTTCGAGTTGTGTTAGGACAATATTTACGTTTTCTATGTGTTAGGCATGTTTTCAATATTTTAAATTCATTGGTAGATTTAATCTATTATTTAACTAAAGTAAAACTTGTTTAAATCATAACTTATTCATTTTAACTCTGATATAGTCCGTTCAAGTTGCGTTAGATTTGTAGCGACGAGATCGATGCGTTAGTAATAGTGTTTACTATATTGTTATTTCTGAAATAACATGGTTTAAATCATATCTTGATTAATGATTATGCAACTGGATTTTATAAATAAAATATGATTTGTTTTACTTTAGTTTTATAATTCAAATCTAAAATTGACTTAATTTAATCTATATTATTTATAAAATATCTTATATATATATGAATATATATAGTTAAAATAAATGAATCCTATAGTTTTCTTTTCCACGTATAAAGCAAATCTCTTGGTAGTTGTATCGTTTCAACCGTAGCTCCGATTAGAGTGCTTCTCGCAACTGTGTGTTCGTAGGGATGCGTAGAATCGTATTTCAATCTCTTTTACTTATTTTTCTATGATTGGTGTACTGTTCTGATATAAATGCAATTGTATGCTATGCATGTATGTGTATGGATGTTTGTGTGGTGTTCTATGATTACGTATAATCTGTGAGATATACGTGGTGATCTAGAAGAAGAAGGACGTCGAAGATTAAAGCTTACCGAAGTATCAGTGTTTAAGGCAAGTATAGCATGGGACCATCCTTGATACCTATTCACCATTAATCATTTTATTCATGATGCATGTGTCTACCTTAGCAACTGTAGTAAATTCCCTAGCTAATTGATATCCTAGATTCCTTGATACCTTTGGGTTATTGCATGGGGTAGTTTTTGCTAGTGCTTAATCAAAACCATGATCTTGTAACTTTACTAATGGTATATGCAATAAACATTAAAACATGACTTTTTAGTAACATGGAAACAGGGGGCTGGAGTGTTTAGCTACTTTCTAAATGCTTCAGATTCCTCTCCCTAAGGACTTATCTGTAAGTGATCATCCAGGACTTACAGTACAACTGTGACGGCTATATGGCTCTGGCTTTAGCTCAGTATGAGGACCTTTTCTAGCTTGTTAGTGGTTACCTTTATGGCTCAAGAGGGGCTCCGACGGGTATGATCTCGGCCTGCCAAGTGGGTGCACATGTTAGTCACTCCTTATTGGGGAGTTTATGCTTATTGATGGGGAAATCTTAGTGGCCCTAACTTGTTAGATGAACCTTTGAAAGGCTTCATAGTGAACCCTACCGACCTTCCTTGTAAGTGGGTCAAGAGATTAGCTACCTCGGGCGAAAGGGTAAATCACGACTCATAGTGAAATTGTACAACCTCTACAGAGTGTAAAACTATTATAACAGCCGTGCTCACAGAAACGAGTAGCCTTGGACCCTTATGGAATAGAGATGATCACTATTGGTTAATTGTACTAATAATTAATTGTTTATGCTATTCATTATTCATGTTTACCTGATCATGTGTTTATGGGAATGAAAATTCTTTGCCACTCAATTGCTTAAAAAGATGACCTATTAAAGCTAATCACAATAAACCAGTGTCAGCCTTTTGAGCCTCATGAACCCCATGTTATGTTGCTGAGTACGACTTGTACTTACGCTTGTTTTACTTTTCTATACTTTGGATAAAAATCCCAGATGGGCACCAGATTGCTGGTTTGGAGGAGTTAGGCTTGTGGTCAACCAGTCAGTCGTCCCTATGGATTTGGAGTCTTCGCCAGAAGATCGGAGTTGACTTTCCATTGTCTATACTCTAAGCTTATATTTTTATACTAATACGTTATGTATTTAAGCATTGTCTATTGATATTACCCTTATTTGTGGCTATGTGTGACAATTGACTTCCTGGGCTCACATATAGTGTGTATATGGTTTTGTCTTTAAAACCGGGTGCTACAAAGTGGTATCAGAGCTGACCTTTGTGGCCCCGAGTGCGTGTGGGCCAGGGCACAGACATGGGGTTCATTGCACGTGTAGGCCCTACGGGGTGCATAGCATGGCACATGTGCCGACACTGGGCGCACGGTTGCGTGTGCTAAGAGGGAATGTTCCTGGTCATCGTTTGCCCGGTTGTGGGTGTGTTGGGCCGACGAGGACATCGGTTCCTTTGAGGGGGGTGGGGTGTATGTGACATTCGGCCCAGTTTAGAATTTGGCCCATAGTGGCCCATATGCAAGTTAATGAGATATTATGGAGAGTTTAGTCTCATCTTGGTTGTTAAACGTGGGATAGACCAACATATAAGGCTTCTAGAGTCCATCCCACCCTCCCGGGGTTAATCCTTTTACGCGAAGCGAGGATGAAAGCATACGTGGGATGGTGGTAGGTGTGGTTTGCTCAGCGTGTAGAGTGGATTTGAGCCGTTTGGACTCTACAGCGTTACAAGTGGTATCAGAGCAATGCTGACTATAGGACGCAAGCCTAGTTAGAACCGGACGTCCTAGCATGCTTTTCATCTTTGCTTAGTTCTTGCTTTCTCTCTAACCTTGTTATTTGCGAAAAGTTATGCTCACTTTAGCCTCTGTTCTATTATGAAAACCCTGTCTCTATTCTGAATCTTCTCTCTTGGTCTATTAGATGGAACGTAACAAGATAACTACCAACATCAGAGAATAGGAAGACCAAGCTATGCCACCCTTGATTGCATTTGATAAGGAAAAGCTAATCGCTATGCAAAAGCAAGTACTTGAAGGAATGACTCAATATGGAGTTCTCCACAATGCTCGCCACAAGGTCAAACCAACGTACCAAAGGGACCCGTGAAGAGACAAGTGGTCGAAGCTTGGAAGAAAATGAAGTCCAATAAAGGTGCTGGTAGCAAGACTCTTGGAAGACAGTATCATTGTCAATGTTGCATGCACTATGGTTTTCCCTGTCTTCGAAACAAGCCAAATCAAGGAGAAGTATGTAACACCTCGGGTGTTTTAAATACTAAAACCTGCCATGTCATCATATGCATTGCACATCATTTTGTGTTAGTGAAAATTCTGATATGCATACAATAAAACAAGTTTACCTTTATGTAATATGTGTTGACTTGTGTGGATTGAATCAAGTTCAAAACTTTTGTATTGGATTGGATTTTTGAAAACCCTAATTTTAGTATTTAAGTTTACCCTGGAAAACCCCATTTCAAAATCTAAGCACATTTTGGGGTTGAGCTTAAAAGCAAAAGTGTAGAGCTTGTCAAGGTGTACAAAGTTGGTTTTTGGAGTTTTCAAAGTTGTTAGGAAAAATTTAAAGCAATTTGAAAAGGCGTAAATTTTTAAAGTGTCCCCTTTTGATTTTAAATTTGCATTTTAAAATGTAGACTAAATTTGGGCATGGTTATAGAAGAAAAGTTGTAGAACCTTCAATTTTGAACAACTTTTATTTTTGGAGATTTTTGAGTTACCATACAAATTTGGGAGTAATTTGGGATTCAAAGCGAGTGGCAATTCGGTAATTTCTATGAATAGTGTCTTCGGGCGACACCTCACCGACGGTGAGCTTCCGACGTCTTCCAGGCGCGCTCGTGACCACATTTGGCTTCGCGCTGGCATGGAGAAGGCTGCTGCGTGGCTTCCTCTTGCTTCTGAGCCGCGCTATAAGGTCTTCACCTTCGTCGTTTTTCGCCGTTCTTCTCTCTGTTTTTCCCGCCGCCGCCGCCGTTGTTCCGTCGAGCTTGTGCCATCGCCGTAGTGCCTTTCCAGTCTCGGCAAAGCCCGTCATAGCTCCGCTTGCTCTTTGCGCACCCAGCCGACCCACCCTTGAAGCTTGACTCCACCGGGAAACCGCTGTGCATGCCTTTCTTCCTCCCATACTAATGTCCTCCCATTTCCAAGCTGGAATAGGTAATGGTTGTAACTCTCCAGCGGACCTCAAATGTATAGCTTTCACCTTTTGAAAAGTATCACACTTGGCTATATACCTAGCAATCTCTATCTTCATTTTAGTCCACCAAAATCTTTGTTTCAAGTCATGGTACATCTTATTACTTCCCAGATGGATAGATAATCAAGTAGCATGTGCCTCTTCAAGAATTGACTGTCGCAACTCAGGAACTTTTGGTACCACTAGGCGATCCTTGAACCATAGCACACCTTCATCATCTATGCTGAAGCATTCCACTTTTCCATTCCTGACTCTTTCCTTGATATGGGCTATACCCTTGTTTTCCTTTTGAGCAGCAATAATCTGGTCTCGAATATTGGCTTCAACAATTATGTTGGTCAAACTACCTTGTTGAATTACCTCTACCTTCAACTTCTCCCTGAGCCTGCATTCCTGAGTCTTATCAGTTTTATTTTGGTTAAGTCTTGTTGAGTACTTTTGTACTCAGGGTTTGTTGACCCTTGTTGCAGGTGAGCCTCATGAGGAAGTCTGCTTTGGACCGTGCTGCATGACTGTTGTTCAAATCGATGATGATAAGTGAATGTGTGGCCCTTGGGCAGGGTACTTATTTTGTGTGTTTTGTATTATGTTACTAATGCCACTCCACTACTATGGTTTGTAATTATTATCGAACTTAGTTTGTAAGGTTTGAAACAACTGGTTTGTAAACTAAGTTATTGTAAGACTTCCGCTATTTTACTCTGATGTAGATATTTGAATAAATGTTGTAATACTACAATGACTTTGTAATGGGATCCTGCTCGGAAATCATGGATGATTCGGGGTTCCCCGAGGACACCCGACGGTCTTCTTAAGTTACCGGGAACATTGCATAGTCGTCAAAGGTCATTGGACAGTGACAGGTGCATGTGGGCCCTATAATTTAGGAGGTTCTGCCATAGAATGGTATCAGAGCGATCATTACAAAGTTTTTGTTGTATTGTTTTACAAAAACTTCAAAACAATTTGGGACAAATAAATTTAACCTGTTAATTTGGTCCAAATTGCTTCCGACTTATTTTATTTCATTCTCGCCATTCCTTATTTGATTAAAAAGGCTTTGTGTGGTGGAGTAGTAATCTTATTATGCCCTATATAATAGCAACTATTGTTTATGTACCTTATGAGCTTTGATGTTTTTGTTCGTAAGAATGATTCATGCATTATGATTAATCCATTTGTTACTTACTTTTCCTCTGAGTCTGGGCTGTGTAGTGAGTCTAGGTTGAGTTGTGTAATCCACCCTTGCTGCTCTTGAGACTATTATCAGATCATCATACTGTTTTGGAATCTTGCTTCCTATAGTATGGCTCGTACCAAGGTAACACCCCATAAGTCTGTTGGACCCAAAGGAGTTCCTCATCACCAGCTTGCCCCTAGGAGTGACGGTGCTAGCAGTAGCAGCTCTAGGCCTGATCCCCAGGTTGAGATATAGAGGCTTTCAGCAGAGTTAGGACTGGCTACTAGAGATAGGGCCTTGGATGCCATCCAGGTGGGCAAATTACAGGATCAATTGAGGTGTCTCACCACCGCTCATAAGAACTTGAGCATATGTTAGTTCGTATGGTGGAAGGAAGAAATGAGGCTTGGCATAGAAAAGATGTAGCTAGAGCCCAAGCTCATGAGTTAGAGTTCTATGTAGAAGACTTAGAAGAATATTTGACCAATCTGCATGAGGAAGTCCATAGGCTGAACAATCTTTTGGATCCAAATCATGAACCTCAGGCAGATGTAATGGACCCAGGTGTCATCATTGTAGATGATGATGAACTTGAAGAGGAGGAGGAAGAAGATCTAGAAGAATTAGTGATGGTCGATGAAAGTGATAATGAAGGCGAAGATGTTTCTGGAATGGATACCGATCATGAGGTTTGAGGTGATCGAGGAGAAGAGTAGAGTTGTAAAATAGTGAGTTCTAGTTAAGTAGGGTAGTCTTGCTTAAGTTCAAACTTGTGTTTAAATAAGTGAAACCAGTGCAATGTGTTTGTAGTCAGCTCTTTTAATAGTTCAATAAAGGCTTGAGAGTAAAGTTTGGTTTGTCATGAACATATGCGTCGTACTCGGGGTTCAACTCTTCCTGGTTCTTCGCAAGATGAGGATGGTATTCTGGATCCACCACCAGTTCCACCAAATTTGGCTGATGCTATCGTCGCACTAGTCAATGTGACTGTTTATAATGCTCGGTTGCTTCGAGAGCTAGCTCAAAGCAATCAGAATATGATGCAAGGGAATCGTGGTCGAAATCATCCCAGGCAAGAGGCTACGTATGTTGACTTCACAGATACAAGACCACCAGTGTTTACCAAGGCTGATGAACCACTTGAAGCTGATGATTGGCTTCATACCATGGAGCAGAAGTTTGACCTCATTCCATGCACTGAGTTCCAGAAGCCTATTTTTGCTGCCCAATAGCTTAGAGGTGCTTGGTGGGCAAACCTTGTGGCTATGCAACCAGCATGCATTTAGTCAACTTGGGCTAAGTTCCGCACTGCTTTCCGTGCCCATTATATTCCAGAGGGAGTTATGGCCATGAAGCTTGATGAGTTTCTTACTTTGAAGCAAGGTGATCAAATAGTCATGCAGTATGTGGGCAAGTTCAATCACCTTTCACAGTACGCACCTGAGCATGTTAACACAGATGCCAAGAAGAAGAAGTGGTTCATGCAGGGTCTAAATACCAAACTTCAGACAATGATGACTACCTGCACCAATGTCACATATCATGAGGCAGTCAACATTGCTATTGCTTCGGAGGAGAAAAATCGGCAACATAAGGAAATTAAGAAGAAAAAGAGTGTGCCATCTAGATCTTTCAGTGGTAATCAAAAGAGACAAAAGATAGTCTATCATCTAGTGAATCACTATCGTCCTCCTTATCGCCCGCCGTAGTTCCAAGCCGGGCAACAATCAAATGTCCGTCCTGCCACAACCTACTAGAACCCACAACAGACAAATGTTCCTGGTGCTCGTGTTCCAACACCCCAAGGCCACAGTTATCCATGTTTCAATTGTGGAAAGTCCGGTCATTTCTCTAGGGAATGTCCGTATCCTAAGCAGTATAATCCGAATTTTTAGAAGGCTCCTGGCAATCAACAACAAGGTCAAGCTCAGAACAAGAACAATAACCAGAATGCTCAGAAGGGCAAAGATGAAAAGAAGATGGGGCGGGTTTTCTATATTCAAGCTGGGGAGATTCCAGAAAGGGAACCCATGATGCTGGGTATGTTTCCTGTCGCCGATCATCCTGCAGTTATGCTTTTTTATTCTGGTGCATCTCATACATTCATCAATAGAACCTTTGTCATAAAGCATGAAATTCCAATTAGGGCAACAAAGGAAAATTTCTTTATACAGTCGCCCAGGGGACGTCTGTGTACTAAGGAAATGGTGTACCAAGTACCCATAAACCTGGGTGGGCATATTTTTCCCACTACCATGATTATTCTCAAAGATCAGGATATAGATGTGATCTTGGGAATGAATTGGATGTATCAGCATAAGGCTGTTATAGATGCTTTGAATAGGACAGTAAGGTTGAGTTTGCCAGATAGTAATTCTCAGCTTCTTATACAACTTCCAACCTTAAGGAGATCAGTGGAAAAAGTTTGTGCAACTTTCGTCAAGGAGATTAGAGATGTCCCGATAGTTTGTGAATTTCCTGAAGATTTACCCGGTCTACCACCTGATTGGGATGTTCAATTTAACATAGATCTAAAACCTAGAACAACTCCGATCTTTAGGAGAGCTTATAGGATGCCTCCCAAGGAGTTAGCTGAGTTGAAGACTCAGTTGCAAGAGTTGATTGATAAAGGGTTTATCCAACCTAGTTCATCACCTTGGGGATGTCCTGCAATTTTTGTGAAGAAGAAAGATGAGACCCTGAGGTTGTATGTTGACTATCATCCGTTGAATGAAGTAACCATTAAGAATAAGTATCCCTTACCTCGGATAGATTTATTTTTTGACCAACTGGCTGGAGCCAAAGTTTTCTCCAAGATTGATTTGAGGTCAAGTTACCACCAAATCAAAATTAAGCCTGAAGATATTCCCAAAACAGCATTTACCACAAGATATGGATGATATGAATACCTAGTAATGTCTTTTGGTTTGACGAATGCCCGAGCTCATTTCATGTATCTGATGAATTCAGTATTCATGCCTGAGCTAGACAAGTTTGTAGTGGTTTTTATTGATGACATCTTAGTATATTCCAAGAACAAGAAAGAACATGCGGAACATCTCAGAATTGTTCTGACACGTTTAAGAGAACATCAGCTATATGCCATGTTCAGTAAGTGTGACTTTTGGCTAAAGGAAGTATAGTTTTTAGGACATGTCTTGTTAGCTGAAGGAGTTGCAGTAGATCCAAGCAAAGTTAAGGATGTACTAGATTGGAAACCACCAACCACTATTCATCAGGTTCGGAGTTTTCTAGGAATGGCGGGTTATTACCGTCGTTTTATTCTAGATTTCTCTAGAATATCCAAGTCCATCACTAGGTTGTTGAAGAACCAAGCCAAGTTTGTCTGGTCATCTGATTGTGAAGAAGCTTTCCAGACTTTGAAGAGATTGTTAACCACTGCACCAGTATTAGCATAGCCAGATATCGAGAAGTTGTTCGACGTTTATTGTGATGCTTCTGGTATTGGTATTGGATGTGTTTTGATGCAAGAAGGCCGAGTCATTGCCTATGCTTCTAGACAACTTAAGCAACATGAAGAACATTATCCAACTCATGATCTGGAGTTAGCAGCAGTTGTTCATGCTTTAAAGATTTGGCGGCATTACCTGCTTGGTAATACTTGCCATATGTATACAGATCACAAGAGTTTAAAGTATATCTTCACTCAATCGGAATTAAATATGCGGCAATGAAGATGGTTGGAACTGATTAAAGATTATGACTTGGAGGTGCATTACCACCCTGGTAAGGAAAATGTGGTTGCAGATGCACTCAGTCGTAAGAGTCATTGCAATTGCCTAATAGTAAAAAAATGGGTCTGACTTTATGTCATGAGATGGAGAAGTTGAATGTAGAGGTAATTCAACAAGGTAGTTTGACCAATATAACTATTGAATCAACTATTCGAGACCAGATTGTTGCCGCTCAAAAACAAAACAAGGGTATAGCCCATATCAAAGAAAGAGTCAGGAATGGAAAAGTGACATGCTTTAGGATAGATGATGCAGATGTGTTATGGTTCAAGGATCACCTTGTGGTACCAAAGGTTTCTGAGTTGCGACAGTCAATTCTTGAAGAGGCACATACCACCAGGTTATCTATTCATCTGGGAAGTAATAAAATGTACCATGACTTGAAACAGAGATTTTGGTGGACCAAAATGAAGATAGAGATTGCTCGATATATAGCAAAGTGTGATACTTGTCAAAAGGGAAAAGCTTTACATTTGAGGTTCGTTGGAGAATTGCAGCCATTGCCTATTCTAGCTTGGAAGTGGGAGGATATTAGTATGGACTTTATCATTGGTCTCCCCAAGACATCAAAAGGTTTTGACTCAATATGGGTTATTGTAGATCAACTAACTAAGTCAGCACATTTTCTTCCAGTCAAGAGTATATATCCCACTATCCAATATGCCAAGATGTATTTAGCACGAATCGTGAGTTTACATGGGGTACCAAAGACCATAGTGTCAGATAGGGGTACACAGTTTGTCTCCAATTTTTGGAAACAATTGCATGCTTCGTTGGGTACCAAACTTCTGTATAGTATAGCTTATCATCCACAGACTGATGGTCAGACTGAAAGGGTCAATCAAGTACTTGAAGATATGTTAAGATGTTGTGTCCTTAACTATTCCAATAAGTGGGATGAATGTTTGTCTTTGGTGGAGTTCTCATACAACAATAGTTATCAGGAGGGCATTAGAATGGCTCCGTTTGAAGCACTTTATGGTCGTAGATTCATAACATCGCTGAATTGGTCTGAACCTGGGAAAAGATGGTTATTTGGAGTTGAGCGTGTGAAAGAAACATAAGAGAAGGTTAGGCAGATACAAAGTAATTTGAAGATAGCTCAGTCCCGAGAAAAGAGTTATGCAGATAAATGATGTAGACCATTGGTGTTTAACAAGGAAGATTTTGTTTATCTGAAGGTATCACCAATGAAGGGAGTTACCTATTTCGGTGTTAAAGGCAAGTTGGCACCTCGTTATATTAGACCATTTCAAATTTTAGAGAGGTATGGGAAGGTGGCATATCGATTGAAGTTACCAGAACATCTCTCAGCTATGCATGATGTGTTCCATGTTTCTCAATTAAAGAAGTGTCTTCGAGTGCCTGAGCAGAATGTTGATTTTGAAGGAGTTGAACTTGAGACTGATTTGACCTATTCCGAATATCCTATCCGAGTTCTAGATTAGAAAGATCATGTCACTTGAAGGAGGACAATCAAATTCTACAAGATACAATGGAATCAACATTCCGAAGAAGAAGCTACTTGGGAATCCGAAGATTACTTGCTAGAACAGTTTCCAGAGTTTCTTGCGGCAATATAGAATAATGTTAGTTGTGCTCTGTCATTATGAATCATGTTTGTAAAGGGACCTTAGCTATTTATGGACTGGTTTTGGATGTTTTTGGATTGACACATTTCCTTTTCCATTACCTACCCTTGCACTTTAAATCTTGGGACGAGATTTCTTTTAGGGGGAAAGATTGTAACACCTCGGGTGTTTTAAATACTAAAACCTGCCATGTCATCATATGCATTGCACATCATTTTGTGTTAGTGAAAATTTTGATATGCATACACTAAAACAAGTTTACCTTTATGTTATATGTGTTGACTTGTGTGGATTGAATCAAGTTCAAAACTTTTGTATTGGATTGGATTTCCGAAAACCCTAATTTTAGGATTTAAGTTTACCCTGGAAAAACCCATTTCAAAATCTAAGCACATTTTGGGGTTGAGCTTCAAAGCAAAAGTGTAGAGCTTGTCAAGGTGTACAAAGTTGGTTTTTGGAGTTTTCAAAGTTGTTATGAAAAATTTAAAGTAATTTGAAAAGGTGTAAATTTTTAAAGTGTCCCCTTTTGATTTTAAATTTGCATTTTAAAATGTAGACTGAATTTGGGCATGGTTATAAAAGCAAAGTTGTAGAACTTTGAATTGGGAACAACTTTTATTTTTGGAGATTTTTGAGTTACCATACAAATTTGGGAGTAATTTGGGATTCAAAGCGAGTGGCAATTCGGTAATTTCTGTGAATAGTGTCTTCGGGCGACACCTCACCGACGGCGAGCTTCCGACATCTTCCAGGCACACTCGTGGCCATGTTTGGCTTTGCGCTGGCGTGGAGAAGGCTGCTGCGTGGCTTCCTCTTGCTTCTGAGCCGTGCTATAAGGTGTTCACCGTCGCCGTTTTTCGCCGTTCTTCTCCTCTGTTTTTCCCGACGACGCCACCGTTGTGCCGTCGCCGTAGTGCCTTTCCAGTCTTGGCAAAGCCCGTCATAGCTCTACTTACTCTTTGCGCACCCAGCCGACCCGCCCTTGAAGCTTGACTCCACCGGGAAACCGCTGTGCATGCCTTTCTTCCTCGCGGCCAGCAGCACCGCCGTCGAGTGCGCGTCACCGTGGCCAGCACTCTACGGTGCGTCTTTGCTCTTGCTCTGTGTAGCTCCAGCTTCGCCATGTTGCCGTGCTACTTTGTGCCTGGTTGATTGATCCTTTTGTCCACCACAGCCACCGGAACAGCCCCGTCGACGTAGCTTGCACCGCCGTGTCTGCGGTGATCGTCGACTCGCTTCTCCGTTGCTCCTCCGGTCCAGATTTCTGCTCGAGTGTGTTTGGGGTGAGCTCCTAATTCTTCCCAAGCATTTTGTTTAATCTCTACCGGCCTTGTTTTGCCAGCGTAGCACGACCGCGCCGTCATGGCCGCCATGGCCGGCGTCAAGTTTGAACCTCGCCGTAATTGGTTTAGTTTGTGCCACCAATCGATGCATTGTCATGTGGGGAATGTGTTCGTACATTCGCCGTGGCCGGAGACCTCACCGGTGGCGAGATACCGGCGGTCAAACCGTGGTCGTCGCTGTGGAGCGCGGGAAACGGTGCTGACAGGTGGGACCCGATGTCAGTGGCCGTGGGTTTTAAAATGGAATTTTTCTTTTTAGAAATAGATGAATAGTGTGTGTTTTTGTTATTTTTGTGTAGAATTAAATAGAGCTCTAAAAATTATGAAATTTTTTGTGTGACCTTTCTCTGATGTACACTATTTTGGAAAAATATTTGATGTTGATTTTCAGTACATTTTGAATGTGATAAAAATTGCTCTAATTAATTAATAAATGAGTTTCCATGATTTTTCTAGGCTTTATTATTTATTAAAAAATTATGAAAATTGTTTTTCCACTTAGTTATCATGTGATAAGCCTTCACAAAAAAATTTAGCTCATTTGGAGAAAGTTGATTTATTTCATATCTTTTAATTGAATAATTAATTCATAAAAGCAAATAGTAAACCTTAATAACTTAGGTTTTGTTGAATTTTTGATTGAGTGATGACCTTAGGTCATTAGTATAAAATAATTCTTGGTACTTAAAGTAAGTATTTGGGTTTATGAAAAAGGTTTAGTTAGTTTTGACTTGTAACTGTACCGCGAAGGAAAGTTGTATTCAAGTTAATAATTTTTGCATCCATCATCAAGCATCACGTTTTATATCTCGCATCATGTTAAACATGGCATTGTTACTATGTGTAGTGAACGAAAGCGAGAACGTGGTAGTCAATCAAGTTGTCGAGGAAGTTAATCCGTCTGTTGAGGTCGGATTTGATATCTATGGAACGTCTCCGGAACCTGACTTTTTCGTTAATCAAGGCAAGCCCCGGATATATTTAAACCTACCTTGTGCTTTACAAATTTATATCGCTTTTGCTTTTCAATACTGCATTAAGTGATTAGGAGTTGAGTGAAAACCTAATTGGTGCATTACCAACCTTGTTTTTCCATATCAACCTTGTTACCCGTTTTAATTCGAGAATTGCTTAGTTATGCTTAGTCACGCTTAGACAAATAAACGTCGGGTGATTAACTGTCACCGGTGAGAATTACATGGGATTTTGATATGATTGGTTACTTATGTTATCATGAGATATGAGCATGTGGAGTAATAAATCTAGACCGGGCGGACTCGGTGTGTGAGAGCCACAAGACATTGAGGTCTTGTGAGCGGGTTCTTTTCCGCCTGTGTCGATTAAGATCCGTATGTTGTTGAATTGCATGAGGTGAGACTTTGTAGCACTAGCCACATACTCCGGTAAGCCTTCACTAGGCTATTCTATTACGAGAATGGCTACTCGCTCACTGGGAGTGGAGAGATGGCGAGAATAGCGTGTACCCACGTGGCAATGGGCTGGATTGGTGGAGTACTGTATTCTCGGGTGGTGCGGACTCGTTCTTATTTTAGAGGACCTAAGGGTAGGTTGGTATATGTAGGTCAGGGACCTACATATGTCGTGTGGTTGGGAATCCCTAGCTGGGTTATATCGGTTCGAATCGTCGTTGCTTCTCGGTTATGGAGACTCAACTCACTGTTCATCATCGTAGTTAGTAAATGAAACTTGAGCTGGATTTGAGAAAGAGTTTGATATGAAGTTCATGATCTCAATACGGATCATGGCAGATTCATATACTATTTTTATGAAGATATAAATGTTGAAAGAAAGACTCTTGATAGAGAGCTTTTACGCAAAAGAAATTTGTTTATTGCTAAAGCCATACCTTGAATCCCTGAGCCTGCATTCCTGAGTCTTATCAGTTTTATTTTGGTTAAGTCTTGTTGAGTACTTTTGTACTCAGGGTTCGTTGACCCATATTGCAGGTGAGCCTCATGAGCAGGTCTGCTTTGGACTGTGCTGCATGACTATTGTTCAAATCGATGATGATAAGTGAATGTGTGACCCTTGGGCCGGGTACTTATTTTGTGTGTTTTCTATTATGTTACCAATGCCACTCCACTACTATGGTTTGTAATAATTATTGAACTTAGTTTGTAAGGTTTGAAACAACTGGTTTGTAAACTAAGTTATTGTAAGACTTCCACTATTTTACTCTGATGTAGATATTTGAATAAATGTTGTAATACTGCAATGACTCTGTAATGGGATCCTGCTCGAAAATCATGGATGATTCGGGGTTCCCCGAGGACATCCGATAGTCTTCTTAAGTTACCAGGAACATATGCATAGTCGTCAGAGGTCATTGAACAGTGACAGGTGCATGTGGGCCCTATAATTTAGGAGGTTCTAGCACAAAGTCAAGGTGAACCCGAGTGGTGAAGCTAATGTGGATAAGAAGAGGAAGGAGGTCTTAGCAGAGCAAGTATTGGGAAGCAATCAACATTTGGATTTGTCACATCTAGCTCTGATCCCTAGTCAGATGAATCTAAACTATAAAGAGTTAGAAGCTTCTCAAGCTAAAACTACTTCACATGAGGTATGCATAGATGGGTGGACTATCACCTATAAGGAGTTTAAACCATGAAGGACCAAGCAAGCTAGAAAACAGATCAGTCAAACCAAGATGAATCTTTAGAGTTAGAAAGCTGATAAAACACCAAGCAGCAATTCCGTCGAGTATGATGTCACAAAAGATCTAGCTAAGAGAAGGTGTCATCATTGCCAACAGGAAGGACATTATGTTAAATCTTGTCCATGGAAGAATCAAACATTATACCATGGAGGTAGCTAGAGTCAGGTCAATACAGGACTACCACCAGCAAGTGATGGTGACACACAATACAAAGGAAGCCCATGATGAAATTGATGTAGTGGATGACATTTCACTCCCATGCGAGAGATGTTACCCAGATGTCCCTGTAATCATGCCATTCTTAAGAATTAGGAATCTATGCCCTTTATGTAATAAAATGATAGAAGCACAAGTTGAGTCAATGATTGAGTTGTGCATCTTTATGTGCTTTGTTGATTTGTCATTATGTTTATGCTTATTTTGCATCTTTGTAATGATTGTAATGATCTTGTTGGGTGTTCCCACAATTTCATTTAGTTTATAGGCCTAAGGTATAAGGATTAATGAAATAAATAGTTGGGATTTGGTTTCCTCTGTTCTCCCTATCTCTGTCTTTTTTGAGCAGTCTCTACTCTTTGGCTTATATCTCTAATTTTGGACAATCATAAATCATGAGAAAATTTTGGACAACAGAAGACTTCAATACCCTTTTGTGACCACAAGAACCGCTCTCATATATGTTTTGGTCATAAAGTTACAAAAAAATCACAAGACGATGCAAGCTATACTTTGGTGTCTCCTACTTTACCTTATCTTAAGGGGGGTAGCCAAGTTGAAGGGTTTGCAAGATGAAGTTTTCTTGCATTCTAGTGTTTCATGTGGAAGAATTGGATATTTCGACGGTTGGGGTTTTCTCTAGTCTTTCATACTATCAATCCTATCTTGTCATCTCTTGAAACTATAGTAAAGAATGCTATGAATGACTGAATCCTAATGCATATATGTTGGAAACAGATGGCCTCTACTAGGAGAAGTGCTTCACAAGATGTTGGAAGGAATGTTCCCACTCCTAATCCATCGCCATCAAGCCCCCCAACTATAGAGCAAGCTTTGATGATGTAGACTCAGCTGATGGGAGAGAAGAAGAGAAAATGTGATCTTCAATGCCAGCTAAGGAACACTCATCCTCGATTTGCTAAACAACCAGAATATCAGTCATATCCTATGAATCTACTTCTGAGTACAGATTAGAATCAGTATCAGCAACCCAATGATGAAGTGCAATAGATCAGCTCTCAAGAGCCAGAACAGAATGTCCATGGGAAGCAGGATAATGGAAATAAGTTAAAACGGAATTACATCCATGGAAGATTGAACAGTGTGGATATGATTACCACTCATGGTGCTAAGGAGGTCGTTTATGGATTGATTACAGTAAGCTCAGCCACTGCTATGGTGATGTTTGATCCTAGTGCGTCACATTCGTTTATCTCTAGTGCATACGTAAAAGAACATAAGATAACTATGCTTCCAATGAGGAAACTTTAGTAGAACCTCCTAAATTATAGGGCCCACATGCACCTGTCACTGTCCAATGACCTTTGACATCCATGCATATGTTCTCGGTAACTTAAGAAGACTATCGGGTGTCCTCGGGGAACCCCGAATCATCCACGATTTCCGAGCAGGATCATATTACAGAGTCATTGTAGTATTACAACAGTTTATTCAAATAGATACACCAGAGTAAAAAGTAACGGAAGACTTACAATAACATAGTTTACAAACCATTTGTTCAAACCATACAACTAAGTTCATAGATTATTACAAAACGTAATAGTGGAGTGGCATTATATTATAATACAAAACACACAATAAACCTGCCCTACCCATGGGCCACACATTTACTTCTCATCGTCAGATCGGACAATAGTCATGCAGCACGATCCAAAACAGATCTGCTCATGAGGCTCACCTGCAACAAGGGTCAATGAACCCTGAGTACAAAAGTACTCAACAAGACATAACCGAAATAAAACTGATAAGAATCAGGAATGCAGGCTCAGGGATTCAAGGTATGGCTTTAGCAATAATCAAAGTTCTTTTGCGTAAAAGCTCTTTAACAAAATTCTTTATTTCAACAATTAAGACTTCATAAAAACCGTATATGAATCTGCCATGATCCGTAATGAGATCATGAACTTCATATCAAACTCTTTCTCAAACCTTCCTCAATTTCCAGTTATTAACTACGATGATGAACAGAGAGTTGAGTCTCCATTACCGAGGAGCAACGACGATTCGAACCGATTAAACCTATCTAGGGATTCTAGACCACACGACATATGTAGGTCCCCGACCTATATATACCAACCTACCCTCAGATCCTCTAAAACAAGAACGAGGTCTGCGCCACCCGAGAATACAGTGCTCCACCAGTCCAGCCCATTGCCACGTGGGTACATGCTATTCCCACCATCTCTCCACTCCTAGTGCACGAGTAGCCATTCTCGTAATAGAATAGCCAAGTTAAGGCTTACCGGAGTATGTGGTTAGTACTACAAAGTCTCATCTCAAGCAGTTCAACAATGGATGGGCCTTAATCGACACAGGCGGAAAGAACCCGCTCACAAGACCTCCATGTCTTGTGGCTCACACACACCGAGTCCGCCTGGTCTAGATTTATTACTCCACATTCCCATATCACATGATAACATAAGTAAACAAAGATCCATTTAAAACTTGCAGGTGACAGGTAATCACCCAACTTTCCTCGTTCTAAGCATAGCTAAGCATAACTAGGCGTATATGAATTTAAACTGGTAACAAGGTAGATATGGAAAAACAAGGTTGGTAATGCACCAATTAGGTTTTCACTTAACTCCTAATCACTTAATGCAATATTTAAAAGCAAAAGCGATATAACTTTGTAAAACACAAGGTAGGTTTAAATACATCCGAGGCTTGCCTTCGTTGACAGAAAAGTCTGGTTTTGGAGTCGCACCACAATTATCCAACCAAACCTCAACAGACGGATTAACCTCCTCAACCACTTGATTAACTACCATGTGCTCACCTTCATTCACTACACGTAGTAACAATGCCATGTTTAACATGATGCGAGATACAAAATATGATGCTCGACGATGGATGCAAAAGTAATAACTTGAATACAACTTTCCTTCGCGGTACAGTTACAAGTTAAACTAACTAAACCTTTTTCGTAACACTTACATCAATTGCCAAGGATCATTACCAACTAATGACCCAAGGACATCACTCAATCAAAAATTCAATCAAAACCTAAATCATTAAAGGTTACTATTTGCTTTATGAATTAATTCTTAAATCCAAAATTATGAAATAAATCAACTTGTTCCAATTGACCTCAAAATTTTTGTAAATGTTCATCACAATTTTCATAATTTTTGGATAAATAAATAAGCCTAGAAAAATCATGAAAACTCATTTATTAATTAATTGAGCAATTTTTATCACATTCAAAAACTACTGAAAATCAGCATTTCATATTTTTCCTAAATAACATACATCACATAGAAGTCACACAAGAATTTTCATAATTTTTGGAGCTCTAAATAAATCTACACAAAAATAACAAAAACAGACACTATTCATTCATTTCTGAAAAAGGAAAAATCATTTTCAAACCGCTGAGTCACTGACAAGGTGACCCCACATGTCATCTTCTACCTCCCGTGTTTGACCACGGCGATGACGGCGCTGACCGGCGAAAACTCACCGACGGCGAGGTCTCCAGCCACGGCGACGCTACCAACACGTTCCTCACAACACGGCGCATCGATTGGAGGCACAAATTAAACCGATTACGGCGAGGATCAAGCTTAACATCGGTCATGGTGGCTCGACCGAGCAGAGCACGGCGGTGCCACGATGTTCTAACCGCTAGAGCTCGCTAGAGCTTCCTACAACTACTCGGATAGCATCAACGGCTCACCTAGATCGGAATAGGGCACTTGGTTGACCGAGAGCAGCAACAGAGCACTACGGTCGACGTTGATGGCGACGGCGGCAATGACAAGCTCGACGTCCGGTGGCTGCATTGGATGAACGGTCCAATCAACAAGTCGCATAGAATCACAACAAGACGGAGAAGATGGAGCAACACTACGTGAAGGCAGAGACTAATCGTATAGCTCCGGCCACGGTGAAGCGGGGTCACCGATGATGTTGCCGGCCGCGAGGAAGAAAGGCGAAGAACGATGGGATTCGGCGAAGTCAGACGACCACAACCAGTTGATTGGGTGCCCAAGGCATAGGCGGAGCTGGGATAGGCTTTGCCGAGACGGCAACGGCGCTGAGGAGGCGATGCGAGCTCAACGGAGCTATAGCGGCGGCGACTAGAAAAGTAGAGCAAGGAAACGGGGATGAACGGCGACGGCCAAGGCTAAATAGTGCGGCTCAGAAGCGCAAGGAAGCCATGCAGGAGCCTTCTCCATGCCAGCGCAACGTCAAAGATGGCCACGACCATGACTAGAAGCCCGAGGAAGGTCGCCGGCGGTGACACCTGCCCACTGGCACTGTTCCACATAATTACAGAATTGCCATTCGCCAAAATTCACAAATTACTCCCAATTTTATGTAACAACTCAAAAATCTCCAAAAATAAAAGTTGTTCAAAATCCAAAGTTCTACAACTTTGCTTTTATAACCACCCCCTAATTCGGTCTACATTTTGAAATGCAAATTTGAATTCAAAAAGGGAACATTTAAAGAATTACGCCTTTTTAAATTACTTCAAATTTTTCTAAACAACTTTGAAAACTCCAAAAACAAACTTTGTACAACTCAACAAGCTCTACACTTTGCTTTAAGGCTCAACCCCAAAATGTGCTTAGATTTTGAAATGGGTTTTCCAGGGCAAACTTAAATGCTGAATTCAGGGTTTTTCGAAAATTCAAATCCAAACAAAACTTTGAACTCAATTCAAACCATACAAGGCAACACTCATAACATAAATGTAAACTCGTTTTAGTGAATGCATATCAAAGTTTTCAATATGACCAAATGCTTTGCAATGCATATGATGACATGTCCTGTTTTAGGTTTTAAAACACCAGGGGTGTTACAATCCTTCCCCCTAAAAGAAATCTCGTCCCGAGATTCAAAGTCATAGGGTAAGTAATGGAAAAGAAAATGTGTCAATCCAAAAACATCCAAAACTTGTCCATAAAACAGCTAAGGTTCCTTTACAAACATGGTTCGTAACAACAGAGCAAAACTAACATTCTTCTATATTGACGCAAGAAACTCTGGAAATTTTTCTAACAAGTAATCTTCGGATTCCCATGTAGCTTCTTCTTCTGAATGTTGATTCCATTGTATCTTGTAGAACTTGATTGTCCTCCTTCGAGTAACACGATCCTTCTGATCCAAGACTCGGATAGGATATTCGGAATAAGTCAAATCCGGTTCAAGTTCCACTCCCTCAACTTCAACATTCTACTCAGGCACTCAGAGACACTTCTTCAATTGAGAAACATGGAACACATCATGCATAGCTGTGAGATGTTCTGGTAATTTTAAGCGATATGCCACTTTTCCATACCTCTCTAAAATTTGAAATGGTCCAATATATCGAGGTGCCAACTTGCCTTTAACACCAAAACGGTTAACTCCCTTCATTGGTGATACCTTCAGATATACAAAATCTCCCTTGTTAAACACCAATGCTCTACATCGTTTATCCGCATAACTCTTTTGTCAGGACTGAGCTATCTTCAAATTACTTTGTATTTGCCTAACCTTGTCTTCTGTTTCTTCCACAAGGTCAACTCCAAAGAACCTTCTTTCTCTGGGTTTAGACCAAGTCAGCGATGTTCTGCATCTATGACCATAGAGTGCTTCAAATGGAGCCATTCTAATGCTTTCCTGATAACTATTGTTGTATGAGAACTCGGCCAAAGGTAAGCATTCATCCCACTTATTGGAATAGTTAAGGACACAACACCTTAACATATCTTCAAGCACTTGATTGACTCTTTCAGTCTGTCCATCAGTCTGCGGATGATAAGCTGTACTATACAGGAGCTTGGTTCCCAACGAAGAATGCAATTGTTTCCAAAAGCTGGAGACAAACTGTGTACCCCTATCGGACACAATGGTCTTTTGTACTCCATGGAGGCTCACAATTCGCTCTAAATACATCTTGGCATACCGTATAGTGGGATATGTATTCTGGACTGGAAGAAAATGTGCTGACTTGGTTAGTCGATCCACAATAACCCATATTGAGTCAAAGCCCTTTGATGTCTTGGGTAGACCCACAATAAAGTCCATACTAATGTCCTCCCATTTCCAAGCTGGAATAGGTAATGGTTGTAACTCTCCAGTGGACCTCAAATGTATAGCTTTCACCTTTTGACAAGTATCACACTTGGCTATATACCTAGCAATCTCTATCTTCATTTTAGTCCACCAAAATCTTTGTTTCAAGTCATGGTACATCTTATTACTTCCCAGATGGATAGATAATCTAGTAGCATGTGCCTTTTCAAGAATTGACTGTCGCAACTCAGGAACTTTTCGTACCACCAGGCGATCCTTGAACCATAGCACACCTTCATCATCTATGCTGAAGCATTCTGCTTTTCCATTCCTGACTCTTTTCTTGATATGGGCTATACCCTTGTTTTCCTTTTGAGCAGCAATAATCTGGTCTCGAGTATTGGCTTCAACAATTATGTTGGTCAAACTACCTTGTTGAATTACCTCTACCCTCAACTTTTCCATCTCTTGACATAAGGTCAGACCCATTGTTCTCACTGCTAGACAATTGCAATAACTTTTGCGACTAAGGGCATCTGCAACCACATTTGCTTTACCAGGGTGGTAATGTACCTCCAAGTCATAATCTTCAATCAGTTCTAACCATCTTCTTTGTCGCATGTTCAATTCTTACTGAGTAAAGATATACTTTAGACTCTTATGGTCCGTATAAATATGGCACGTATTACCAAGCAGGTAATGCTGCCAAATCTTTAGAGCATGGACCACAGCTGCTAACTCCAGATCACGTGTCGGATAGTGTTCTTAATGTTGCTTAAGTTGCCTGGATGCATAGGCAATGACTCAGCCTTCTTGCATCAATACACATCCAATACCAATACCCGAAGCATCACAATAAACATCAAACGGCTTCTCGATATCAGGTTGGGCTAATACTGGGGCAGTGGTTAACAATCTCTTCAAAGTCTGGAAAGCTTCTTCACAATCAGATGACCAGACAAACTTAACTTGGTTCTTCAACAACTAAGTGATGGACTTTGATACTCTAGAGAAATCTAGAATAAAATGATGGTAATACCCCGCCAATCCCAGAAAACTCTGAACCTGATGAACTGTGGTTGGTGGTTTCCAATCAAGCACATCTTTAACTTTGCTTAGATCAACTGCAACTCCTTCAGCGGACAAGACATGTCCAAGAAACTGCACTTCCTTAAGCCAAAATTCACACTTGCTGAACTTGGCATATAGTTGATGTTCTCTCAAGCGGGTCAGAACAATTCAGAGATGTTTCGCATGTTCTTCCTTATTCTTGGAATATACTAGAATGTCATCTATAAACACTACTACAAACTTGTCTAGCTCAGGCATGAATACTGAATTCATCAGATACATGAAATGAGCTGGAGCATTTGTCAAACCAAAAGACATTACCAAGTATTCATATAATCCATATCTTGTGGTAAATGCCATTTTGGGAATATCTTCAGGCTTAAACTTGATTTGGTGATAGCATGACCTCAAATCTATCTTGGAGAAAACTTTGGCTCCGGCCAATTCATCAAAAAGCAAATCTATCCGAGGTAAGGGATATTTATTCTTGATGGTCACTTCATTCAACGGACGATAGTCAATACATAACCTCAGGGTCTCATCTTTCTTTTTCACAAAAATTGCCGGACATCCCCAAGGTGATGAAGTAGGTTGTATAAATCCCTTATCAATCAACTCTTGCAACTGAGTCTTCAACTCGGCTAATTCCTTGAGTGGCATCCTATAAGCTCTTTGAGAAATCGGAGCTGTTTCAGGTTTCAACTCTATGTTAAACTAGACATCCCTATCAGGTGGTAGACCGGGTAGATCTTCAGGAAAAACATCAGGAAATTCACACACTACCGGAATATCTCTAATCTCTTTGACGGCAGTTGCAGAAACTTTGCCCACTGATCTTTTTAAGGTTGGAAGTTGGATAAGAAGTTGAGAAGTACTATCTAGCAAGCTCACCCTTATTGTTCTATTCAAAGCATCTATAACAGCCTTATGCTGATACATCCAATTCATCCCCAAGATTATATCTATATCCTGATCCTTTAGGATAATCATGGTAGTGGGAAAAATATGCCCACCCAGGTTTATGGCTACCTGGTATACCATTTCCTTAGTACACAAACGTCCCCCGGGCGACTATATAAATAAATTTTCCTTGGTTGCCCCAATTGAAATTTCATGCTTCACAACAAAGGTTCTATTGATGAATGAATGCGATGCACCCGAATCAAAAAGTATAACTGCAGGATGATTGGCGACAGGAAACATACCCATCATCACTGGCAACCCTTTAAGAATCTCTCCGGCTTGAATATAGAAAACCCTTCCTGTCTTCCTTTCATCTTTGCCTTTCTGAGCATTCTGATTGTTGTTATTGTTTGGTGCTTGACCCTGCTATTGATTGCCAGGGGCCTTCTAATAATTGGGATTAGACTGCCTTGGATACAGACATTCCCTCGAGAAATGACCAGGCTTGCCACAATTGAAACAGGGATACTTGTGACCCTGGGTGTTGGAGCAGAAACCCCAGAAGCATTTGTCGGTTGTGGATTTTGATAAGTTGTAGCAGGACAGCCATTTGATTGTTGCCCGGATTGGAACTGCGCCGGATGATAAGGAGGATGATTATGATTTATGGGATGATAGATCACCCTCTGCCTCTTTTGATTTCCACAAAAAATCCAGACGGCATACTCTTTTTCTTCTTGAGCTCCTTATGCTGCCGATACTTTGCCTCTGAAGCAATTGCAATATTCACTGCCTCATGATAAGTGACATTGGTACAAGTTGTCATCATAGTCTGCAATTTGGTATTCAGACCTCTCATGAACCATTTCTTTTTCTTGGCATCTGTGTTGACATGTTCAGATGCATACTACGATAGATGATTGAATCTTCCCACATACTGCATAACCATTTGATCCCCTTGCTTCAAAGCAAGGAATTCATCCAACTTCATGGCCATCACCCCTTCTGGAATATAGTGGGCTCGGAAGGCAGTACGGAACTCAACCCAAGTTATTGGAATGCCAGCTGGTTGCATAGCCATAAGATTTGCATACCAAGCACCAGCTACACCTCTAAGTTGCTGGGCAGCAAAGACTGGTTTCTGAAACTCCGTGCATGGAATAAGATCAAATTTATATTCCATGGTTCGAAGCCAATCATCAGCCTCCAGTGGTTCATCAGCCTTGGTGAACATGGGTGGTCTTGTATCTGTAAAATCAACATACGTGGCCTCCTGCCTGTTATGATTGTGACCTCGGTTTCCTTGCATCTGATTCTGATTACTTTGAGCTATCTCATGAAGCAAACGAGAATTTTCAACAGTCACATTGACAAGTGCGGCTATAGCATCAGCCAAATTGGTTGGAACTGGTGGCGGATCTAGAATACCATCCTCATCTTGTGAAGTACCAGGAATATGCGAACCCCGCGTACAACGCATCTGCTCATAACAAACCAAACTTTACTCACAAGTCTTTATTGAATTGCAACAAAAGCTTACTCCAAACACATTACATAGGGTTACTAATTTAAACACAAACCCGCACCTAAACAAGACTACTTAACTTAACCAGAACTAACTATTATACAACTCTACCCCTTTCCTCGATCACTTCAAACTTAGGGCTCGGTATCCATTCTGGAAATATTACCGCCTTCATTATCACTTTCATCGATCATTACTAATTCTTCAGGATATTCTTCTTCTTCCTCTTCCGATTCACTATCATCGGCAAGGATAACACCTGGGTCCATTGCATCAGCTTGAGGTTCATGATTTGGATCCAAGAGGTTGCTTAGCCTATGAACTTCTTCATGTAGATAAGTATTATGTTCTTCTAAATCTCCTACATAGAATTCTAGCTCATGAGTTCTAGCTCTAGCTACATTTTCTCTATGCCAGGCTTCATTTCTTCCGTCCACCATACGAACTAACATACTCTCACAGTTCCTATGCGTGGTGGTGAGACGCCTCAATTGATCCTATAGTTCTCCTACCTGGATAGCATCCAAAGCTCTGTCTCTTATAGCCTGTGCTAACTCAGCCGAAAGCCTCTGTATCTCTGCCTGGGGATCAGGCCTAGAGCTGCTACTGCTAGCACCGTCATTCCTAGGGGCAAGTTGGTGGCGAGGAACTCCTTTGGGTCCAGTGGACTTACGGGGCGTCATCTTGGTACGAGCCATACTGTAGGAAGTCAATTTAATCCAAGTGAGACCATTTGATCAAAGTCTAAAGAGCAGCTAGGATGGATTACATTACTCAAACCAGACTCACTACTCAACTCTAGACTCAGAGGTGAAGGAAGTAACAAGTGAATTAATCATGATGCATGAATCATTCTTACGAACAAAAACATCACAACTTATAATGAACATAAACAACAATTGTTTTTATATAGGGCATACTAAGATTACTACTCCACCACACAAAACCTTTTTAATCAAATAAGGAGTAGGGAGAAAGAAATAAGATGAGTCAGAAGCAATTTGGACAAAAGTAACAAATTTAATTTAGTCATCCCAAATCATTTTGAAGTTTTTGCAAAACAATACCACAAAGACTTTGTAACGATCTCTCTGATATCATTCTGTGGTAGAACCTCCTAAATTATAGGGCCCACATGCACCTGTCATTGTCCAACGACCTTTGACATCCATGCATATATTCCCGATAACTTAAGAAGACTGTCAGGTGTCCTCGGGGAACCCCGAATCATCCACGATTTCCGAGCAGGATCACATTACAGAGTCATTGCAGTATTACTACAGTTTATTCAAATAGATACACCAGAGTAAAAAGTAGTAGAAGACTTACAATAACATAGTTTACAAACCATTTGTTCAAACCATACAACTAAGTTCGCAGATTATTACAAAATGTAATAGTGGAGTGGCATTATATTATAATACAAAACACTCAATAAAACTGCCCTGCCCAAGGGCCACACATTTACTTCTCATCGTCAGATCAGAAAATAGTCATGCAGCATGATCCAAAACAGATCTGCTCGTGAGGCTCACCTGCAACAAGGGTCAATGAACCCTGAGTACAAAAGTACTCAACAAGACTTAACCTAAATAAAACTGATAAGAATCAGGAATGCAGGCTCAGGGATTCAAGGTATGGCTTTAGCAATAATCAAAGTTCTTTTGCATAAAAGCTCTTTAACAAAATTCTTTATTTCAACAATTAAGACTTCATAAAAACCGTATATGAATCTGCCATGATCCGTAATGAGATCATGAACTTCATATCAAACTCTTTCTCAAACCTTCCTCAATTTCTAGTTATTAACTACGATGATGAACAGAGAGTTGAGTCTCCATAACCGAGGAAGAACGACGATTCAAACCGATTAAACCTAGCTAGGGATTCCAGACCACACGACATATGCAGGTCCCTGACCTACATATACCAACCTACCCTCAGATCCTCTAAAACAAGAACGGGTCCGTGCCACCCAAGAATACAGTGCTCCACTAGTCCAGCCCATTGCCACATGGGTACACGCAATTCCCGCCATCTCTCCACTCCTAGTGCGTGAATAGTCATTCTTGTAATAGAATAGCCAAGTTAAGGCTTACCGGAGTATGTGGTTAGTACTACAAAGTCTCATCTCACGCAATTCAACAACGGACGGGCCTTAATCGACACAGGCAGAAAGAACACGCTCACAAGACCTCCATGTCTTGTGGCTCACACACACCAAGTCCGCCCGGTCTAGATTTATTACTCCACATTCCCATATCACATGATAACATAAGTAACCAAAGATCCATTTAAAACTTGCAGGTGACAGGTAATCACCCAACTTTCCTCGTTCTAAGCATAGCTAAGCATAACTAGGCGTATATGAATTTAAACTGGTAACAAGGTAAATATGGAAAAACAAGGTTGGTAATGCACCAATTAGGTTTTCACTTAACTCCTAATCACTTAATGCAGTATTTAGAAGCAAAAGCGATATAACTTTGTAAAACACAAGGTAGGTTTAAATACATCCGAGGTTTGCCTTCGTTGACGGAAAAGTCCGATTCCGGAGTCGCACCACATTTATCCAACCCGACCGCAACAGACGGATTAACCTCCTCAACCACTTGATTAACTACCACGTGCTCACCTTCGTCCACTACACGTAGTAACAATGCCATGTTTAACATGATGTGAGATACAAAATATGATGCTCGACGATGGATGCAAAAGTAATAACTTGAATACAACTTTCCTTCATGGTATAGTTACAAGTTAAACTAACTAAACCTTTTTCGTAACACTTACATCAATTGCCAAGGATCATTACCAACCAATGACCCAAGGACATCACTCAATCAAAAATTCAATCAAAACCTAAATCATTAAAGGTTACTATTTGCTTTATGAATTAATTCTTAAATCCAAAATTATGAAATAAATCAACTTGTTCGAATTGACCTCAACATTTTTGTAAATGTTCATCACATGATAACTAAGTGTCAAAACAATTTTCATAATTTTTAGATAAATAAATAAGCCTAGAAAAATCATGGAAACTCATTTATTAATTAATTGAGCAATTTTTATCACATTCAAAACGTACTAAAAATCAGCATTTCATATTTTTCCTAAATAATATACATCATAGAGAAGTCACACATGTCATCTTCCTAGATCGGAATACCTAGAGAGCACTACGACGTTGATGACCACGGCGACGACGGGAACCCGAAATCCGACGATTTCGGCGGGGATCCCATTCTGAGTCATTGCAAGTATTACAATAGTTTATTCAAAAACAATAACATAGTTTCATTTGTTTCAAACCATACAACGTAGTAGTAGTGGAGTGGCATTATAACATATTACAAGGTCTCCAGCCATGCACTTAACGACGGTACGCGCAACGTTCCTCACAACAACAAGACTTAACGCGATCGATTGGAGGCATAAATTAAACCGAACATAATAATCAACGATGAGGATCAAGCTTAACACATTGGTCATGGTGACTCGGATCATGAAAGCGGAACGCATTATTAAGCGCGAGTTCCATAACTCGGCGTTTCTAACCGCTAGAGCTCGCTAGAGCTACCTACAACTACTCGGATAGCATCAATGGCTCACCTAGATCGGAATAGGGCACTTGGTTGACCGAGAGGAACAGAGAGCACTACGGTCGACGTTGATGGTGGCGGCAATGACAAGCTCGACGTCCGGTGGTTGCGACCATTATTTATCTAAGGATGAACGGTCCAATCAACAAGTCGCATAGAATCACAACAAGACAAAGAAGATGGAGCAACACTACGCTACGAGGGCTCACAAGAGACTATGATGGATGCAAAAGTTAATAACTTGAAGATAGCTCATAACCCATGAAGTCGTTCTTGAAGGGGGTCACCGATGACGCAAGGAAAGGTATAACTTTTACTTTTTACCCAAGAGGTTGCATCTAAGAAGCGAGGAAGAAAACGAAATTTTTAACTAAGTCATTTAGAAGCGAAGAACGACATCTTATGATCTATGTTTATCATTTTGGATTCGCAAAGGCTTTAACAATAAACAAATACAACGACTATAAAAATTACACTACAAGCATTTCTTAATTAAAAGGACTAATTTTAAGCATCCAAAAACTATTGATTTTCATGGTTTCATATTTTTCCTAAATAGTTTACATCTCAGAGAGGTTACAAAAAATTTCGGTTGGCTAGGTGTGCAAGGCATAGGCGGAGCAACACGGCATCACGGAGAGCGGAGGCTTTCACGATTTAAAATCAAACAGGACGGCTAAGAGAAAAATAGAGAGATGGCGATTAAAGCTCGTTTGGACTTTAAATCGAGGAAGCGAGGGCGCGAGCTCAAAATTCTTCAAAAAAGCTATAGCGGCGGACCGGAAAAGCAAATTCAAAAAGGAATTTTCGGGGATGAACGACGACGGCCAAGGCTAAATCAAAGCGTGGCTCGTAAGCGAAAAGGAAGCCACGCAGAGCCTTCTCCATGCCAATGCGACGCCAAAGATGGCCACGACCACGATTGGAAGCCACGAGGAAGGTGCTATAAATTAAACATGAAATGCATTCATGAGTTGATACATGGCATAATGATGACATGATCACACAATAAGCAATGACAAGCTCGGCGTCCGAATTGGTCACCAAGCACGGTCCAATCAACAAGTCGGATAGAATCACAACATTCCACATAATGGAGCAACACTGCGAAATAGACTAACCATTTAATTGCCATTTCGCCAAAATTCACAAATTACTCCCAATTTTATGTAAGAACTCAAAATCTCCAAAATAAAAGTTGTGGAAAAGCAAAAAATCCAAAGTTCTACAACTTTGCTTTTTAACCACCCCTAATTCGGTCTACATTTTGAAATGCAAATTTGAATTTACAAAAGGAACATTTAAAGAATTACGCCTTTTTAAGTTACTTCAAATTTTTCTAAACAACTTTGAAAACTCCAAAAACAAACTTTGTACAACTCAACAAGCTCTACACTTTTGCTTTAAGGCTCAACCCCAAAATGTGCTTAGATTTTGAAATGGGTTTTCCAGGGCAAACTTAAATGCTGAATTCAGGGTTTTTCAAAAATTCAAATCCAAACAAAACTTTGAACTCAATTCAAACCATACAAGGCAACACTCATAACATAAATGTAAACTCGTTTTAGTGAATGCATATCAAAGTTTTCAAGATGACCAAATGCTTTGCAATGCATATGATGACATGTCCTGTTTTAGGTTTTAAAACACCAGGGGTGTTACAGAAATCAGTGATTGTTAAGTCCCCAGAA
The DNA here is from genome assembly GCA_904845875.1 of Miscanthus lutarioriparius. Taxonomy (NCBI): domain Eukaryota; kingdom Viridiplantae; phylum Streptophyta; class Magnoliopsida; order Poales; family Poaceae; genus Miscanthus; species Miscanthus lutarioriparius. The sequence goes on along the minus strand of CAJGYO010000001.1, from coordinate 86,497,704 downwards.
GGAGAAATGAAGGCAAACCGCATATGCCCAAGGGTTAGTATTGACATAAAGGGGGTAAAATTTAAAGCAAACCTTATTGTGTTAGAGTTAGTGGACATTGATGTTATTCCTGGAATGGGATGGATGTCTGCATGTAAAGGAGTGATCAAGTATGCCCAGCGTTCGGTGCTTCTAACCACACTGTCAGGACAAAGGATTAAGTATGAGGGTATTCAACCTGCACCTGAGGAATATGACAATGGGAATGATCTAATAGAAGGTGTGAGCACTGAGGATAGTAAAGTGGACTATGAGTTTCTAGATGATGGTGTAGAGGAACAAACACCCTTGGAGGAGCTCCATCCGATAAATGATGATTATCCAGTTAGGATCTTAGAAAGAGCCCAGGGAACTCTTAAGGGAAGAGTGCTTAATGTGTGTAAAGTTCAATGGAGTAACCAATCAGAGGAAGATGCAATTATGTTAGAAGTCAAGATGAGAATCAAATGAAGATAGATTTTCCTCATCTCTTTGAGGTGTAACACAATTATGTTAGAAGTCAAGATGGGGGTGTCATATGAAGTTGGTTATGCCCTTGAGTCTAAGGTTTCTGTATTCAAGACAGTTGTATCCCTCAACTTAAGGGGGGTAGTTTGTGTATCCAAATCTTTTTATTCTTGAGCTTTGGAGATGAGATATGTGTAGTTTGTTAAGCTGGTTTACAATGCAAGTTGAGATGTTGGAATGTTTATCGAAGTTCTATTCCTAGTTCTGTCTCCCTTCCTTGTCCAAGTCTTTCTCGAATCTCAGGACGAGATTCATCTGAAGGGGGTAGAATGGTAACACCCAAAAATTCCAACTACAAATTAGCAATAAATTTTGAGCATTTATTTCATTTTCTATGTATTTTTTAACCTAGGGTAAATAATAAATTTTGGGCAAATAAAATAGACTATGAGGTTTAGAAACATGGTTGTTGCATTCATACCGAAGCATATGGTTTTTGGTTGAGTGTAGGGCTAGTTGGTTTGAAGTTGAATTCAAATTCCATTTGAATTTGGCTTGGACTTGAAAAATAGAATTAGAAAAGATTTTGATTTGGAAAAACTCTCTTTCTTCCTTTTTCAGCCTAGCTCGTCACCTGGCCTAGCCGCCCCTCCCTTCCTCTTTCCTCCCGTATTGGCCTGCTGGTGGCCCAGTCCCATGCGCCTCCTCCTCCTCCCGCGCACTGGCCCGCTCAGTGGCCCACCTTGCTCCCTTCCTCCTACGCGCATCTGCTGCTCGATCGAGGCCCAGCTTGGCGGCCCGCTCTGCTCGGCCTGCCCCATGCACCTACGCCGTACCTGCACACGCTCCTTCCCCCCCCACCCCGTTCACTGCGCTGCTAGCCCCACCTATCAGCTGCCCACACGCCCATCGTCTTCCTTCCTTCCTTTTCCCTCCCCTTTCCTTTCTCGCTCCCGCCGATGGCGCACCACCTATGGCAAGCCACCAGTCCTCTGCGCATGCAAGGAAGGCAACCAAATCCCCCGTCTCCCACTCCCCTTCCATCTACCGTGCCTCGCCCTGCCTATAAAGCTATGAGCCACACCCCTTCTTCTCGCTTTCCTCTGTCCGCGCTCACGCTCACCAACCACCGCTGCGATTCCTCGTTCCGGCGCCCCAAATCGTGACGCCGACGTGTCCCAAAGCTCTGCCAAGACCCGACGTAGCCGTAGGTGCCTTCCCTTCTTTGTTTTGGTCATGGATTGCTCGGTTTTTCCTCACCCGCCCCCCTCTCTCTCTCTAGATCACAGCCATCGTCGACGACCCACCTTAGAGACCTTCCTGGACGTCGTGACCGTCACTGCTAACCTCGTGGTGAGCTTCACCGTCTCCCCATGCCCTCCGTTAGTCGATTTGCGTACTAAAATGCCGAAACGGCGAGCTTCGAACAACCATTCATGGCGCCGCCGTCGTGAGTTCCTTCCCCGGAGGTCCACTGCCCCTAACTCACCAGAGCCGTTAGATCTTCGGTGGATGGCTAAGATCGCGTACCCCTTCGGGGTTACGTAATCGGTCCACCATGGACCCACGGACCCGGTCAACGGTGACGCATCAGCGCTGGCCCACGCCATGTGGTGCACCGCGCCAGTCCACACGCGCCTCGCGTCAGTCCAGTCAACAGCGTGGTCAAACCCGCAGTCAAGCCGTGCCCTTTTTGCATAAAAGCCCTTCTGGTTTTGGTGAATCAACCCGCAATCCGTAACAGTTCAAATTAATTACAATTCAGTTCAGTTTTTATTCGTTTAGGTCCTTGTATTTTCCAGAATTAGTACCAACAGTTCTATAACCGTGTATATTCATATTTTTAATTGTTTTAATTCGAAAATAAGACCTTATTTCATGAGTAACTTTTGCGTTTTAAGTCCGATTTGACCCGTTCGAATTGCGTTAGGACCATATTTACGTTTTCTACGTGTTTATACTACTGTTAGGCATGTTTTCAATATTCGAAATTCATTGGTAGATTTAATCTATTATTTGACCAAAGTAAAACTTGTTTAAATCATAAATTATTCATTTTAACTCTGAAATAGTCCGTTCAAGTTGCATTAGATTCGTAGCGACAAGATCTACGTGTTAGTAATAGTGTTTACTATATTGTTATTTCTAAAATAACATGGTTTAAATCATATCTTGATTAATTATTATGCAACTGGATTTTATAAATAAAATATGATTTGTTTTACTTTAGTTTTATTATTCAAATCTAAAATTAACTTAATTTAATCTATATTATTTATAAAATATCTTATATATATATGAATTTGTATAGTTAAAATAAATGAAGCCTATAGTTTTCTTTTCCACGTATAAAGCAAATCTCTCGGTAGTTGTATCGTTTCAACCGTAGCTCCGATTAGAGTGCTTCTCGCAACTGTGTGTTCGTAGGGATGCGTAGAATCGTATTTCAATCTCTTTTACTTATTTTTCTATGATTAGTGTACTGTTCTGATATAAATGCAATTGTATGCTATGCATGTATGTGTATGGATGTTTGTGTGGTGTTCTACGATTACGTACAGTCTGTGAGATATACGTGGTGATCCAGAAGAAGAAGAAGGACGATGAAGATTAAAGCTTACCGAAGGATCGGTGTTTAAGGCAAGTATAGCATGGGACCATCCTTGATACCTATTCACCATTAATCATTTTATGCATGATGCATGTGTCTACCTTGGCAACTGTAGTAAATTCCCTAGCTAATTGATATCCTGGATTCCTTGATACCTTTGGGTTATTGCATGGGGTAGTTTTTGCTAGTGCTTAATCAAAACCATGATCTTGTAACTTTACTAATGGTATATGCAATAAACATTAAAACATGACTTTTTAGTAACATGGAAACATGGGGCCGGAGTGTTTAGCTACTTTCTAAATGCTTCAGATTCCTCTCCCTAAGGACTTATCTGTAAACGATAATCGGGACTTATAGTACAACTGTGACAGCTATATGGCTCTGGCTTTAGCTTAGTATGAGGACCTTTTCTAGCTTGTTAGTGGTTACCTTTATGGCTCAAGAGGGGCTCCGATGGGTATGATCTCGGCCTGCCAAGTGGGTGCACTTGTTAGTCACTCCTTGGAGGGGAGTTTATGCTTATTGATGGGGAAACCTTTGTGGCCCTAACTTGTTAGATGAACCATTGAAAGGCTTCATAGTGAACCCTATCGACCTTCCTTGGAAGTGGGTCAAGAGATTAGCTACCTCGGGCGAAAGGGTAAATCATGACTCACAGTGAAAGTGTACAACCTCTGCAGAGTGTAAAACTGTTATAACAGCCGTGCTCGCGGACATGAGCGGCCTTGGACCCTTATGGAATAGAGATGATCACTACTGGTTAATTGTACTAATAATTATTTGTTTATGCTATTCATTATTCATGTTTACCTGATCATGTGTTTGTGGGAATGAAAATTCTTTGCCACTCAATTGCTTAAAAAGATGACCTATTAAAGCTAATCGCAGTAAACCAGTGTCAGCCTTTTGAGCCTCATGAACCTCATGTTATGTTACTGAGTATGACATGTACTTATGCTTGCTTTACTTTTCTATACTTTAGATAAAAATCCTGGATGGGCACCAGATTGCTGGTGTGGAGGAGTTAGGCTTGTGGTCAACCAGTCAGTCATCCATGTGGAATTGGAGTCTTCGCTAGAAGATCGGAGTTGACTTTCTGCTGTCTATACTCTGAGGTTATATTCTTTATACTAATACGTTATGTATTTAATCATTGTCTATTGATATTACCCTTATTTGTGGCAATGTGTGAGATTTGACTTCCTGGGCTCACATACAGTGTGTATCTGGTTTTGTCTTTAAAACCTGGTGCTACAAAGTGGTATCAGAGCTGACCTTCGTGGCCACGAGCGTGTGTGGGCCAGGGTGCGGACATGGGGTTCATTGCATGTGTAGGCCGCACGAGGTGCACAGCATGGCACATGTGCCGGCACTAGGCGCACAGTTGTGTGTGCTAAGAGGGAACATTCGTGGTCATCGTTTGCCCGGTTGTGGGTGTGTTGGGCCGATGAGGACGTCGGTTCCTTTGAGAGGGGTGGGGTGTATGTGACATTCGGCCCAGTTTAGAATTCGGCCCATAGTGTCCCATATGCAAGTTAATGAGATATTGTAGAGAGTTTAGTCCCACCTTGGTTGTTAAAGGTGGGATAGACCAACATATAAGGCTTCTAGAGTCCATCCACCATCCCTGGGTTAATCCTTTTACGCGAAGCGAGGACGAAAGCATACGTGGGATGGTGGAAGGTGTGGTTTACTCAGCGTGCTGCGTCGATCTGAGCTGTTTGGACTCTACGGTGTTACAAGTGGTATCAGAGCAATGCTGACTGTAGGACGCAAGCCTAGTTAGAACTAGACGTCTTAGCATGCTTTCATCTTTGCTTAGTTCTTGCTTTCTCTCTAACCTTGTTATTTGCGAAAAGTTATGCTCACTTTAGCCGCTGTTCTGTTATGGAAACCCTATCTCTATTCTGAATCTTCTCTCTTGGTCTATTAGATGGAACGTAACGAGATAACTACCAACATTAGAGAATAGGAAGACCAAGCTATGCCACCCTTGATTGCATTTGATAAGGAAAAGCTAATCGCTATGCAAGAGCAAGTACTTGAAGGAATGACTCAATATGGACTTCTCCACAATGCTCGCCACAAGGTCAAACCAACGTACCAAAGGGACCCGTGAAGAGACAAGTGGTCGAAGCTTGGAAGAAAATGAAGTCCAATAAAGGTGCTGGTAGCAAGACTCTTGGAAGATAGTATCATTGTCAATGTTGCATGCACTATGGTTTTCCCTGTCTTCGAAACAAGCCAAATCAAGGAGAAGTCTGCAACACCTCGGGTGTTTTAAATACTAAAACCTGCCATGTTATCATATGCATTGCACATCATTTTGTGTTAGTGAAAATTCTGATATGCATACACTAAAACAAGTTTACCTTTATGTTATATGTGTTGACTTGTGTGGATTGAATCAAGTTCAAAACTTTTGTATTGGATTGGATTTCCGAAAACCCTAATTTCAGTATTTAAGTTTACCTTGGAAAAACCCATTTCAAAATCTAAGCACATTTTGGGGTTGAGCTTAAAAGCAAAAGTGTAGAGCTTGTCAAGGTGTACAAAGTTGGTTTTTGGAGTTTTCAAAGTTGTTATGAAAAATTTAAAGTAATTTGAAAAGGCGTAAATTTTTAAAGTGTCCCCTTTTGATTTTAAATTTGCATTTTAAAATGTAAACTGAATTTGGGCATGGTTATAGAAGCAAAGTTGTAGAACTTTGAATTTTGAACAACTTTTATTTTTGGAGATTTTTGAGTTACCATACAAATTTGGGAGTAATTTGGGATTCAAAGCGAGTGGCAATTCGGTAATTTCTGTGAATAGTGTCTTCGGGCGACACCTCACCGACGGCGAGCTTTCGACGTCTTCCAGGCACGCTCGTTGTAACACCGTAGGTGTTAGCCTTGCATAACTTGACTTGCATAGCATGAGCATGATCATCAAGCATTCATACATCAGCATTTACAATTGAAACATCTGATTGAAACATCTGAAACATTGCTTGTTATTTCATGTTTCTAGGAATATATATACATATGATCATGAGTGTAAACATGTACTTAATTAAAATGAGTCACCACAACATGTAGCAACACATAGGTTATCAAATGGTACATTGTTCATGAAGGTCACCTTTCATGACCAAACACTTAAGTAAGATTTCATGTGTTAACCTAGGTAGCACTATGTGTGACTAATACATGAAATGATTGTGTGACCCTAGGAATAGCTTAAACATGTTTGGAATATCTTTATGAACAACTTTGGTATTCATGGCTAGGGCTAATTTGGTCACCAAGTCATAGTTAAGTGTGTACCATCATTTAAATGTAGTAGGTTTGACCTAGTTTGAACTATATGATAGAGACTTTGCATGGAGGTGGTCACTAAAGCAAAGTTGTAGTATTTGATAAAGTGAACAACTTTTATGTTTGGGTCATTGACTGGTTTAGCTCCTAACATGCTTGAATTTGGATCACAAAAATCAGCAAACTCACCTTTTCAACACAACAATTTTACTAAGTCCTGGTTAACTGAACAGCCTGACAGGCTGACCTTCAGGATGATCTAACTCGATTTCGGTTGAGATTTGGCACAAGATCCTTGAACAAGAAATGTAGCTGGTACATGGGTCTACAAATCCTATTCTGATTATTTGTGCTTAGGAGCTACGGTTTAGCGGTTAAATCGTCGTCAAGTCGCGCTGTCAGGCCACCGTCGCGCGACTGAATGAGCTGCAACACCGTTTCAGTGGCCGACCGGCGTCAGTCTTTGCGCGTCGCGTGGTGGCTGGCAACGGCCGCGTGTCGCTGGTGCCTCACCGCGTGTGGCCAAGGTGGGCCAGAGAGCGCCTTAACATCGCCCGCACCCGCCCGCACTCAGCCACGCTCTCCAGTTGCCTTGCCTCAGTCTCCTTCTTCACCCGCCGTAGCAGCCGCAGCACCAAGAGCCTCCACCGTCGCCATCACCGGCGCCAGCTCACCTTCGCCGCTTCTCCATCACCACAGCAGCTCCACCACCACCCCAGCAACCCACTGCATTTCCCCCGTGCCACTGATAGCAACCGGTAAGCTCCCGCGCTGTGTACAGCTCACCGGAGCTCCGCCGCCACCCTACGTCGCCATGGTCCGACCAAACTCGACCACCGCAGGCCACAATAGAGCGCGCAATAGGTTCAACATAGTTCGTAGATGCTCGTCCGAGCTCTAGGTTGAGCCGCCGTGGCCTCCACCGGCGTACCGCCGTCGTCCTGCTCCTCCGAGCCGCCATGGCCACCGCCGTTGTCGCTAGCGCCGACGAGTGGTCCCACCAAGTAGCTCAGTAGATGCGCTAGGTCACGAGGGTCGTCACGTGTTGATGTCACCGCCGACAACCTCGCCGTCGGCGAGCTCTGGCCGCGCCAGTAACTTAGCGCCGCCTGCTCTGTTCTCGTTTCGCTGATGTGTGGGGTCACTGGTTCACGGGTCCCACCGGTCAGCGACAGTAGTAATGAGGGATAGTACATTTAAATCCTGATTTCATGTGTTTTGTTATTTTTAGATCTTCAGTTTGGTAGCTTCAAAAATTGTGAAATAAATTTGGTAGTATTCCTTAGGAAGTGAAGTATTTAAGAAAAATATGATCTTGACAATTACAGTAGAAATTTTGGAAGATTTAAATGGAGATTTGAAATGTGTTTTTGAATGCATGCAAAATTGTTTATTTTATATCTAGAGTTCCTGTGCTCCAAAAATTATGAAATTTTTGTGGTAATCTATTATTGACATGTATGAGCTATGGTAAAAATTTGAGGATTAGTGCATGCATAGATTTGTAGTTATAGATTTTTCTTTTATAAATAGGTAATCCTTGTATGAATTTTTATAAATTATTTAGGAATCCAATATTCATGAAATTTGTCGGAGGTTATCCTAGTACCAAAAGGATGCTAAGAAAAATAGGAAATCTATTGCTTGACACTTTTCACTAGGGTTTTCTATTTTTGTTTTTGTAAGCCTTTCTGTCTTGTCATTTTTGTATATAATGTTTTACTGTATAAAATGGCATGAAACTTTTATAGTAGTCTTTTGGTAACATTAGTAAGACACTGTAAAGTTTTGAGAATTTATGAAGTACATCTAGTATATGTTTATTATTTAACCTAAGTATCTAAGTAAAATAATAAAGGTATTTAAAGAAATAGTTTGGGCTTCACCATTATATTTTCTTGAGTGTATTTGGTATGCTTAAACTGTTGGTAGACTTTGGGTTGTAAAAATTTGAATACTTATATGAAGTAGAAGTATTGTTACTTTATAATGCGAATTGGAATAGTTTCGGACAGATTCGGTAGTTTGATAAGTTGCATGATAAAAATGATGTTTGCTGTAAAAATGGTTAATAACAAAGTTGTAGATAACTTCATCATATGTCTTGTGTTAAAATTTTAGGACCATAGGTCAAACGGTTTAGGAGTTACAACTGTTTAAAGTTAGCTTTTCCGAAATTGCTTGTTCTCTGGAATTTCTGGACAGCACTGATATGATTGTCTATTTTGGCTAAGATAAGTTGTGATTTAGCTTTTGTGAACCAAATAAGAGTTGTAGGTAATTTTATAAGCTTTCTAGAAAGTCTAGGATCACTGCATTTGGATAATTAGAACTCCAGTAATGAGTAAAAACAAGTAGCTGCTGTTTGTGAAATAGTAGATGCATTGTTGAAATAATTAATTACCTAATCAAGAAGAGATATGCACCTACTCAGTAAATGCGATGCACCTGTTGTTACTTAAACCACATGCTGTTAAGAATATTTGCAAGAATGCATTCTTCATGTATCATCATACCACACTTGTTAACATATATGCATTCGCCATATCTTATGCCATATTCATGCATCTAGGATCGGAGGAGGAAATAACGTTGCTGGAATTCAACGAAGTAGAGGAAGGGGACCAGCTGGAGAATCCTCAAGTCCCAGCTCCTGAAGGCGAGGAGCAGATCCCTGAGGAGCTTCCGGAGTGTCCTGACCACCGCCCCACTTCCTTTCTGTGAGGCAAGCCCCGGAGCATTCTAAGTCTCCCAATGTTTTACAAAATAATACTTGAATCCTTTATGATTGATGCATTAGGTTATAGGAGTTGTCTGGAAACACTTGATGCATGGAACTACCTTGTCCAGATATATACACCTTTAACCCTGCGTAGGTCCAGAATCGAATATATGCTTAGCCCTGCTTAGACCGGTAGAAGTCGGGTGATTTCCTGTCACCTACGAGATATAGGTGGATACCGAAGCACGGTCGGCTATATTTGCTATTGTGGAAAAGAACCATGGGGTAAAAGTAAATCGAGACCGTGTGGGATGTCGATAGAGAAACAACAAGACATGGAGGTCTTGGGTGTGGATCTATCCCCGTCTGTGTCGATTAAGGACCGTACCGTTGTTGGCACTTTTGACAAGATTGAATGCATGCCTATCACTTAGCTGGCCAGATAACTCGTTCTGACCACGAAGCCGAGTAGCTCAACTCAGGCCGAGACCCATTCTATTGTGCGCTCCTTGCGGGGGGGCGATCAGACTGAGCCCAAGGGTAGGCTAGGCCTAAACGTCCTAGCATCTGGTGTCCCAGATTATGCGGCACGGCACGGACCCACGAAATATGTACCTGAGTTGTACCAAAGGTGACCTAAGGCTGCCTTCGCGCGGTATGCCTGGGTTTGTGTTAGGAATAAATTCCCAGCTGGTTGAAATCGATTTGAATCGCTGTCTCTCCCGGATAGTGAGAAACTTGGCTAGCCCCAACATCATAGTAATTGTACTATGGAATATGATGGTTCCGATAATCATGAAATTACTACACCTGCTATGGTTACTATTGTATGCTCTTAAAATGATATACCACATGTTTGGCACAGGATAGTTGCTAATGTAGATGGATAGTCATAATTAATTGGTAACAGAATTATAATTGTATAACGGAGTTAATCGCTTTTTATGCAAAATGTTGTCAAGCTACCTCCACTTATACAGCCTTGCATAATCCTTGGAGTCAATTTATTTCTGGTTTATGACGGGTAAGTCTAGCTGAGTACCTTCTCGTACTCAGGGTTTTATTTCCCATTGTTGCAGATGGCACTGTGTATCATGGTTATTGCAAGAGTTGCTTCTATCCCGCTGTGGATGAGGAGTGAGCCTTGGGTAGGCTTCTTTATTAATCCTTCTATATGCTTTTGTGGACTGTGATCGTACATGGGCACTGTATTAAACTATGTTGGAAACTCTACTTTCAAACTTAATTTGCTTCCGCTATTATCTATCAAACTTGGTTTGTAATAACTTTATTTCATACTATGATGATGGAAATGCATCTGCGAACTTTATGTAATATGTGACATGTATGTTGAATCATGTACGATCTTGGTTGTTTGTGCATCATTTATCGAGACCCGTCGTGGTACTCGACAGACTACCAGGTTTATATGGGCTCAAGTATGACAGTGCGACCGTTTGCGGACTACCATTGTACTTGTGCTCTTATAAATTGGTCAGTTCTACGACAGCTCATGGCCACATTCGGCTTTGCGCTGGCATGGAGAAGGCTGCTGCGTGGCTTCCTCTTGCTTCTGAGTCGCACTATAAGGTCTTCACCGTCACCGTTTTTCGCCGTTCTTCTCCTCTGTTTTTCCCGACGACGCCGCCGTTGTTCCATCGAGCTTGTGCCATCGCCGTAGTGCCTTTCCAGTCTCGGCAAAGCCCGTCATAGCTCCGCTTGCTCTTTGTGCACCCAGCTGACCCGCCCTTGAAGCTTGACTCCACCGAGAAACCGCTGTCCACGCCTTTCTTCCTCGCGACCGGCAGCACCGCCGTCGAGTGCGCGTCACCGTGGCCAGCACTCTACGGTGCGTCTTTGCTCTTGCTCTGTGTAGCTCCAGGTTCGCCATGTTGCCATGCTACTTTGTGCCCGGTTGATTGATCCTTTTGTCCACCGCAGCCACCGGAACACCGCCGTCGACGTAGCTTGCGCCGCCGTGTCTGCTGTGATCGTTGACTCGCTTCTCCGTTGCTCCTCCAGTCCAGATTTCTGCTCGAGTGTGTTTGGGGTGAGCTCCTGATTCTTCCCAAGCATTTTGTTTAATCTCTACCGGCCTTGTTTCGCCGGTGTAGTGTGGCCGTGCTGTCGTGGCTGCCATGGCCGGCGTCAAGCTCGAACCTCGCCGTAATTGGTTTAGTTTGTGCCACCAATCGATGCGTTGTGATGTGGGGAATGTGTTGGTACCTTCGCCGTGGCTGGAGACCTCACCAGCGGCGAGATACCGGCGGTCAAACCGTGGTCGTCGCTGTGGAGCGCGGGGAACGGTGCTGACAGGTGGGACCCGATGTCAGTGACCGTGGGTTTTAAAATGGAATTTTTCTTTTTCATAAATGTATGAATAGTGTATGTGTTTTGTTATTTTTGTGTAGAATTAAATAGAGCTCCAAAAATTATGAAAAGTTTTGTGTGACCTCTCTGTGATGTAAACTATTTAGGAAAAATATTAGATGTTGATTTTTAGTACATTTTGTATGTGATAAAAATTGCTATAATTAATTAATAAATGAGTTTCCATGATTTTTCTAGGCTTCATTATTTATCAAAAAATTATGAAAATTGTTTTGACACTTAGTTATCATGTGATAAGCCTTCACAAAAAATTTAGCTCATTTGGAGAAAGTTGATTTATTTCATATCTTTTAATTAAATAATTAATTCATAAAAGCAAATAGTAAACCTTAATAACTTAGGTTTTGTTTGAATTTTTGATTGAGTGATGACCTTAGGTCATTAGTATAAAATAATTCTTGGTACTTAAAGTAAGTATTTGGGTTTATGAAAAATGTTTTGTTAGTTTTGACTTGTAACTGTACCACGAAGGAAAGTTGTATTCAAGTTAATAATTTTTGCATCCATCATCAAGCATCACGTTTTATATCTCACATCATGTTAAACATGGCATTGTTACTATGTGTAGTGAACAAAAGCGAGAACATGGTAGTCAATCAAGTTGTGGAGGAAGTTAATCCGTCTGTTGAGGTCGGATTTGATATCTATGGAACGTCTCCGGAACCTGACTTTTCTGTTAATCAAGGCAAGCCCCGGATGCATTTAAACCTACCTTGTGCTTTACAAATTTATATCGCTTTTGCATTTCAATACTGCATTAAGTGATTAGGAGTTGAGTGAACACCTAATTGGTGCATTACCAACCTTGTTTTTCTATATCAACCTTGTTACCCGTTTTAATTCGAGAATTGCTTAGTTATGCTTAGTCATGCTTAGACAAATAAACGTCGGGTGATTAACTGTGACCTGTGAGAATTACATGGGATTTTGATATGATTGGATACTTATGTTATCATGGGATATGAGCATGTGGAGTTATAAATCTAGACCGGACGAACTTGGTGTGTGAGAGCCACAACACATGGAGGTCTTGTGAGCGGGTTCTTTCCGCCTGTGTCGATTAAGATCCGTCCGTTGTTGAATTGCATGAGGTGAGACTTTGTAGTACTAGCCACATACTCCGGTAAGCCTTAACTTGGCTATTCTATTACGAGAATGGCTACTCGCTCACTAGGAGTGGAGAGATGGCAAGAATAGCGTGTACCCATGTGGCAATGGGCTAGATTGGTGGAGTAATGTATTCTCGGGTGGCGCAGACCCGTTCTTGTTTTAGAGGACCTGAGGGTAGGTTGATATATGTAGGTCAGGGACCTGCATATGTCGTGTGGTTGGGAATCCCCAGCTAGGTTATATCGGTTCGAATCGTCGTTGCTCCTCGGTTATGGAGACTCAACTCATTGTTCATCATCGTAGTTAATAAATGAAACTTGAGCTGGATTTGAGAAAGAGTTTGATATGAAGTTCATGATCTCATTATGGATCATGGCAGATTCATATACTGTTTTTATGAAGATATAAATGTTGAAAGAAAGACTCTTGATAGAGAGCTTTTACGCAAAAGAAATTTGTTTATTGCTAAAGCCATACCTTGAATCCCTAAGCCTGCATTCCTGAGTCTTATCAGTTTTATTTCGGTTAAGTCTTGTTGAGTACTTTTATACTCAGGGTTCATTGACCCTTGTTGCAGGTGAGCCTCATGAGTAGGTCTACTTTGGACCATGCTACATGACTGTTGTTCAAATCAATGATGATAAGTGAATGTGTGACCCTTGGGCAGGGTACTTATTTTGTGTGTTTTGTATTATGTTACTAATGCCACTCCACTACTATGGTTTGTAATAATTATCGAACTTAGTTTGTAAGGTTTGAAACAACTGGTTTGTAAACTAAGTTATTGTAAGACTTCCGCTATTTTACTCTGATGTAGATATTGGAATAAATGTTGTAATACTGCAATGACTCTATAATGGGATCCTGCTTGGAAATCATTGATGATTTGGGGTTCCCCGAGGACACCCGGCAGTCTTCTTAAGTTACCGAGAACATATGCATAGTCGTCAGAGGTCATTGGACAGTGACAGGTGCATGTGGGCCTTATAATTTAGGAGGTTCTGCCACAGAATGGTATCAGAGTGATCATTACAAAGTTTTTTTTGTATTGTTTTACAAAAACTTCAAAACAATTTGGGACAAATAAATTTAACCTGTTAATTTGGTCCTAATTGCTTCCGAATTATCTTATTTCATTCTCGCCATTCCTTATTTGATTAAAAAGGCTTTGTGTGGTGGAGTAGTAATCTTATTATGCCCTATATAATAACAACTATTGTTTATGTACCTTATGAGTTTTGATGTTTTTGTTCGTAAGAATGATTCATGCATCATGATTAATCCATTTGTTACTTACTTTCCTCTGAGTCTGGGTTGTGTTGTGTAATCCATCCTTGCTGCTCTTGAGACTGTTATCAGATCATCTTACTGTTTTGAAATCTTGCTTCCTACAGTATGGCTAGTACCAAGGTAACACCCCGTAAGTCTGTTGGACCAAAAGGAGTTCCTCATCACCAGCTTGCCCTAGGAGTGACGGTGCTAGCAGTAGTAGCTCTAGGCCTGATCCCTAGGTTGAGATATAGAGGCTTTCAGCAGAGTTAGCACAGGCTACTAGAGATAGGGCCTTGGATGCCATCCAGGTGGGTAAATTATAGGATCAATTGAGGTGTCTCACCACCGCTCATAAGAACTGTGAGCATATGTTAGTTCGTATGGTGGAAGGAAGAAATGAGGCTTGGCATAGAGAAGATGTAGCTAGAGCCTGAGCCCATGAGTTAGAGTTCTATGTAGAAGACTTAGAAGAATATTCAACCAATCTGCATGAGGAAGTCCATAGGTTGAACAATCTTTTGGATCCAAATCATGAACCTTAGGCAGATGCAATGGGCCCAGGTGTCAACATTGCAGATGATGATGAACTTGAAGAGGAAGAAGAAGATGATCCAAAAGAATTAGTGATGGTCGATGAAAGTGATAATGAAGGCGGAGATGTTTCCGGAATGGATACCGATCATGTGGTTTGAGGTGATCGAGGAGAAGAGTAGAGTTGTAAAATAGTGAGTTCTAGTTAAGTAGGGTAGTCTTGCTTAAGTTCAAACTTGTGTTTAAATAAGTGAAACTAGTGCAATGTGTTTGTAGTCAGCTCTTTTAATAGTTCAATAAAGGCTTGTGAGTAAAGTTTGGTTTGTCATGAACAGATGCGTCGTACTCGGGGTTCGACTCTTCCTGGTTCTTCGCAAGATGAGGATGGTATTCTGGATCCGCCACCAGTACCACCAAATTTGGCTGATGCTATCGTCGCACTAGTCAATGTGACTGTTGATAATGCTCGTTTGCTTCGAGAGCTAGCTCAAAGCAATCATAATATGATGCAAGGGAATCGTGGTCGAAATCATCCTATGCAAGAGGCTACATATGTTGACTTCACAGATACAAGACCACCAGTGTTTACCAAGGCCGATGAACCACTTGAAGTTGATGATTGGCTTTGTACCATGGAGCAGAAGTTTGACCTCATTCCATGCACTGAGTTCCAGAAGCCTGTTTTTGCTGCCCAACAGCTTAGAGGTGCTTGGTGGGCAAACCTTGTGGCTATGCAACCAGCATGCATTTAGTTAACTTGGGCCGAGTTCCGCACTGCTTTCCGTGCCCATTATATTCCAGAGGGAGTTATGGCCATGAAGCTTGATGAGTTTCTTGCTTTGAAGCAAGGTGATCAAATAGTCATGCAGTATGTGGGCAAGTTCGATCACCTTTCACAGTACGCACCTGAGCATGTTAACACAGATGCCAAGAAGAAGAAGTGGTTCATGTAGGGTCTAAATACCAAACTTCAGACAATGATGACTACCTGCACCAATGTCACATATCATGAGGCTGTCAACATTGCTATTGCTTCGGAGGAGAAAAATTGGCAACATAAGGAAATTAAGAAGAAAAAGAGTGTGCCATCTGGATCTTTCAGTGGTAATCAAAAGAGACATAAGATATTCTATCATCTAGTGAATCACTATTGTCCTCCTTATCGCCCGCTGTAGTTCCAAGCCGGGCAACAATCAAATGTCCGTCCTACCACAACCTACCAGAACCCACAACAGACAAATGTTCCTGGTGCTCATGTTCCAACACCCCAAGGCCACAATTATCCATGTTTCAATTGTGGGAAGTCCAGTCATTTCTCTAGGGAATGTCCGTATCCTAAGCAGTATAATCCGAATTTTCAGAAGGCTCCTGGCAATCAACAACAGGGTCAAGCTCAGAACAAGAACAATAACCAAAATGCTCAGAAGGGCAAAGATGAAAAGAAAATGGGGTGGGTTTTCTATATTCAAACTGGGGAGATTCCAGAAGGGGAACCCATGATGCTGGGTATGTTTCCTATCGCCAATCATCCTGCAGTTATGCTTTTTGATTCTGGTGCATCTCATACATTCATCAATAGAACCTTTGTCATAAAGCATGAAATTCCAATTGGGGCAACAAAGGAAAATTTCTTTATACAGTCGTCCGGGGGACGTCTGTGTACTAAGGAAATGGTGTACCAGGTACCCATAAACCAGGGTGGGCATATTTTTCCCACTACCATGATTATTCTCAAGGATCAGGATATAGATGTGATCTTGAGAATGAATTGGATGTATCAGCATAAGGCTATTATAGATGTTTTGAATAGGACAATAAGGTTGAGTTTGCCAGATAGTAATTCTCAGCTTCTTATCCAACTTCCAACCTTAAGGAGATCAGTGGAAAAAGTTTGTGCAACTTCCGTCAAGGAGATTAGAGATATCCTAGTAGTTTGTAAATTTCCTGATGTTTTTCCTGAAGATTTACCCGGTCTACCACCTGATAGGGATGTTCAGTTTAACATAGATCTAAAACCTGGAACAGCTTTGATCTCTAGGAGAGCTTATAGGATGCCTCCCAATGAGTTAGCCGAGTTGAAGACTCAGTTGCAAGAGTTGATTGATAAAGGGTTTATCCAACCTAGTTCATCACCTTGGGGATGTCCTGCAATTTTTGTGAAGAAGAAAGATGAGACCCTGAGGTTGTGTGCTGACTATCGTCTGTTGAATGAAGTAACCATTAAGAATAAGTATCCCTTACCTCGGATAGATTTACTTTTTGACCAACTGGCTGGAGCCAAAGTTTTCTCCAAGATTGATTTGAGGTCAGGTTACCACCAAATCAAAATTAAGCCTGAAGATATTCCCAAAATGACATTTACCACAAGATATGGATTATATGAATACCTGGTAATGTCTTTTGGTTTGACGAATGCCCCAGCTCATTTCATGTATCTGATGAATTCAGTATTCATGCCTGAGCTAGACAAGTTTGTAGTGGTTTTTATTGATGACATCTTAGTATATTCCAAGAACAAGAAAGAACATGCGGAACATCTCAGAATTGTTCTGACACGTTCAAGAGAACATCAGCTATATGCCAAGTTTAGTAAGTGTGACTTTTGGCTAAAGGAAGTATAGTTTTTAGGACATGTCTTGTCAGCTGAAGGAGTTGTAGTAGATCCAAGCAAAGTTAAGGATGTACTAGATTGGAAACCACCAACCACTGTTCATCAGGTTCGGAGTTTTCTAGGAATGGCGGGTTATTACCGTCGTTTTATTCCAGATTTCTCTAGAATATCCAAGTCCATCACTGGGTTGTTGAAGAACCAAGCCAAGTTTGTCTGGTCATCTGATTGTGAAGAAGCTTTCAAGACTTTGAAGAGATTGTTAACCACTGCACCAGTATTAGCACAGCTAGATATCGAGAAGTTGTTCGATGTTTATTGTGATGCTTCTAGTATTGGTATTGGATGTGTATTGATGCAAGAAGGCCGAGTCATTGCCTATGCTTCTAGACAAGTTAAGCAACATGAAGAACATTATCCAACTCATGATCTAGAGTTAGCAGCAGTTGTTCATGCTTTAAAGATTTGGCGGCATTATCTGCTTGGTAATACTTGCCATATGTATACAGATCACAAGAGTTTAAAGTATATCTTGACTCAATCAGAATTAAATATGCGGCAAAGAAGATGGTTGGAACCGATTAAAGATTATGACTTGGAGGTGCATTACCACCCTGGTAAGGCAAATGTGGTTGCAGATGCACTCAGTCGTAAGAGTCATTGCAATTGCCTAATAGTAAAAACAATGGGTCTGACTTTATGTCATGAGATGGAGAAAGATGGTACTTAAAGTAAGTATTTGGGTTTATGAAAAATGTTTTGTTAGTTTTGACTTGTAACTGTACCACGAAGGAAAGTTGTATTCAAGTTAATAATTTTGCATCCATCATCAAGCATCACGTTTTATATCTCACATCATGTTAAACATGGCATTGTTACTACGTGTAGTGAACGAAAGCGAGAACATGGTAGTCAATCAAGTTGTGGAGGAAGTTAATCCGTCTATTGAGGTCGAATTTGATATCTGTGGAACGTCTCGGAACCTGACTTTTCTATTAATCAAGGCAAGCCCCGGATGCATTTAAACCTACCTTGTGCTTTACAAATTTATATCGCTTTTGCTTTTCAATACTGCATTAAGTGATTAGGAGTTGAGTGAACACCTAATTGGTGCATTACCAACCTTGTTTTTCTATATCAACCTTGTTACCCGTTTTAATTCGAGAATTGCTTAGTTATGCTTAGTCATGCTTAGACAAATAAACGTCGGGTGATTAACTGTCACCTGTGAGAATTACATGGGATTTTGATATGATTGGATACTTATGTTATCATGGGATATGAGCATGTGGAGTTATAAATCTAGACCGGACGAACTCGGTGTGTGAGAGCCACAACACATGGAGGTCTTGTGAGCGGGTTCTTTCCGCCTGTGTCGATTAAGATCCGTCCGTTGTTGAATTGCATGAGGTGAGACTTTGTAGTACTAGCCACATACTCCGGTAAGCCTTAACTTGGCTATTCTATTACGAGAATGGCTACTCGCTCACTAGGAGTGGAGAGATGGCAAGAATAGCGTGTACCCACATGGCAATGGGCTGGATTGGTGGAGTACTGTATTCTCGGGTGGCGCAGACCCGTTCTTGTTTTAGAGGACCTGAGGGTAGGTTGATATATGTAGGTCAGGGACCTGCATATGTCGTGTGGTTGGGAATCCCCAGCTGGGTTATATCGGTTCGAATCGTCGTTGCTCCTCGGTTATGGAGACTCAACTCATTGTTCATCATCGTAGTTAATAAATGAAACTTGAGCTGGATTTGAGAAAGAGTTTGATATGAAGTTCATGATCTCATTATGGATCATGGCAGATTCATATACTGTTTTTATGAAGATATAAATGTTGAAAGAAAGACTCTTGATAGAGAGCTTTTACGCAAAAGAAATTTGTTTATTGCTAAAGCCATACCTTGAATCCCTGAGCCTACATTCCTGAGTTTTATTAGTTTTATTTCGGTTAAGTCTTGTTGAGTACTTTTGTACTCAGGGTTCGTTGACCCTTGTTGCAGGTGAGCCTCATGAGCAGGTCTGCTTTGGACCATGCTGCATGACTGTTGTTCAAATCAATGATGATAAGTGAATGTGTGACCCTTGGGCAGGGTACTTATTTTGTGTGTTTTGTATTATGTTACTAATGCCACTCCACTACTATGGTTTGTAATAATTATTGAACTTAGTTTGTAAGGTTTGAAACATCTGGTTTGTAAACTAAGTTATTGTAAGACTTCCGCTATTTTACTCTGATGTAGATATTTGAATAAATGTTGTAATACTACAATGACTCCATAATGGGATCCTGCTCGGAAATCGTGGATGATTCGGGGTTCCTCGAGGACACCCGACAATCTTCTTAAGTTACCGGAAACATATGCATAGTCGTCAGAGGTCATTGGACAGTGACAGGTGCATGTGGGCCCTATAATTTAGGAGGTTCTGCCACAAAGTCATGGTGAACCCGAGTGGTGAAGCTAATGTGGATAAGAAGAGGAAGGAGGTCTCAGCAGAGCAAGTATTGGGAAGCAATCAACATTTGGATTTGTCACATCTAGCTCGGATCCCTAGTTAGATGAATCTAAACTATAAAGAGTTAGAAGCTTCTCAAGCTAAAACTACTTCACATGAGGTATGCATAGATGGGTGGACTATCACCTATAAGGAGTTTAAACCATGAAGGACCAAGCAAGCTAGAAAACATATCAGTCAAACCAAGATGAATCTTCAGAGTCAGAAAGCTGATAAAACACCAAGCAGCAATTCCATCGAGTATGACGTCACAAAAGATCTAGCTAAGAGAAGGTGTCATCATTGCCAACAGGAAGGACATTATGTTAAATCTTGTCCATGGAAGAATCAAACATTATACAATGGAGGTAGCCAGAGTCAGGTCAATACAGGACTACCACCAGCAAGTGATGGTGACACACAATACAAAGGAAGCCCATGATGAAATTGATGTAGCGGATGATGTGTCACTCCCATGCGAGAGATGTTACCCAGATGTCCCTATAATCATGACATTCTTAAGAATTAGGAATCGTGCCCTTTATGTAATAAAAATGATAGTAGCGCAAGTTGAGTCAATGATTGAGTTGTGCATCTTTAAGTGCTTTGTTGATTTGTCATTATGTTTATGCTTGTTTTGCATCTTTATAATGATTGCAATGATCTTGTTGGGTCTTCCCACAATTTCATTTAGTTTATAGGCCTAAGGTATAAGGATTAATGAAATAAATAGTTGGGATTTGGTTTCTTCTGTTCTCCCTATCCTGTCTTTTTCGAGCAGTCTCTACTCTTTGGCTTATATCTCTAATTTTGGACAATCATAAATCATGAGAAAATTTTGGACAACAGTAGACTTCAATACCCTTTTGTGACCACAAGAACCGCTCTCATATATGTTTTGGTCATAAAGTTACAAAAAAAATCACAAGACGATGCAAGCTATACTTTGGTGTCCCCTACTTTACCTTATCTTAAAGGGGGTAACCAAGTTGAAGAGTTTGCAAGATGAAGTTTTCTTGCATTCTAGTGTTTCATGTGGAAGAATTGGATATCTTGATGGTTGGGGTTTTCTCTAGTCTTTCATACTATCAATCCTATCTTGTCATCTCTTGAAACTATAGTAAAGAATGCTATGAATGACTGAATCCTAATGCATATATGTTGGAAATAGATGGCCTCTACCAGGAGAAGTGCTTCACAGCATGTTGGAAGGAATGTTCCCACTCCTAATCCATCGCCATCAAGTCCCCCATCAATAGAGCAAGCTTTGATGACGTAGACTTAGCTGATGGGAGAGAAGAAGAGAAAACGTGATCTTCAATGGCAGCTAAGGAACACTCATCCTCGATTTGCTACGCAACCAGAATATCAGTCACATCCTATGAATCTACTTGTGAGTACAGATCAAAATTAGTATCAGCAACCCAATGATGAAGTGCAACAGGTCAGCTCTCAAGAGCTAGAACAGAATGTCCATGGGAAGCAGGTGCATGGAAATAAATTAAAACAGAATTACATCCTTGGAAGATTGAACAATGTGGATATGATTACCACTCATGGAGCTAAGGAGGTCGTTTATGGATTGATTGCAGTAAGCTCAGCCACTGCTATGGTGATGCTTGATCACAGGGCGTCACATTCGTTTATCTCTAGTGCATATGTAAAAGAACATAAGATAACTATGCTTCCAATGAGGAAACCAGTGATAGTTAAGTCCCTAGAAGGAGAAATGAAGGCAAACCGCATATGCCCAAGGGTTAGTCTTGACATAAAGGCGGTAAAATTTGAAGCAAACCTTATTGTGTCAGAGTTAGTGGACATTGATGTTATTCTTGGAATGGGATGGATGTCTGCATGTAAAGGAGTGATCAAGTATGCCCTGCGTTCGGTGCTTCTAACCACACCGTCAGGAGAAAGGATTGAGTATGAGGGTATTCAACCTGCACCTGAGGAATATGACAATGAGAATGATCTAATAGAAGATGTGAACACTGAGGATAGTAAAGTGGACTGTGAGTTTCTAGATGATGGTGTAGAGGAACTAACACCCTTGGAGGAGCTCCATCCGATAGATGATGATTATCCAGTTAGGAT
This sequence comes from Miscanthus lutarioriparius, assembly GCA_904845875.1. Taxonomy (NCBI): domain Eukaryota; kingdom Viridiplantae; phylum Streptophyta; class Magnoliopsida; order Poales; family Poaceae; genus Miscanthus; species Miscanthus lutarioriparius. The sequence continues at coordinate 86,476,078 of CAJGYO010000001.1, read as the reverse complement.
CATAGAAAGAGCCTGGGGAACTCTTAAGGGAAGAGTGCTTAATGTGTGTAAAGTTCAATGGAGTAACCAATCGGAGGAAGATGCAACTTGGGAAAATGAGAGTCAAATGAAGATAGATTTTCCTCATCTCTTTGAGGTGTAACACAATTACGTTAGAAGTCAAGATGGGGGTGTCATATGAAGTTGGTTATGCCCTTGAGTCTAAGGTTTCTGTATTCAAGACAGTTGTATCCCTGAACTTAAGGGGGGTAGTCCGTGTATCCAAATCTTTTTATTCTTGAGCTTTGGAGATGAGACATGTGTAGTTTGTTAAGCTGGTTTACAATGCAAGTTAAGATGTTGGAATGTTTATCGGAGTTCTATTCCTAGTTTTGTCTCCCTTCCTTGTCCCTAGTCTTTCTCGAATCTCGGGACGAGATTCATCTTAAGGGGGTAGAATTGTAACACCCAAAAATTCCAACTACAAATTAGCAATAAATTTTGAGCATTTATTTATTTTTCTATGCATTTTTTTAACCTAGGCTAAATAATAAATTTTGGGCAAATAAAATAAACTATAAGGTTTAGAAACATGGTTGTTGCATTCATGCCGAAGCATATGGTTTTTGGTTGAGTGTAGGGCTAGTTGGTTTGAAGTTGAATTCAAATTCCATTTGAATTTGGCTTGGAATTGAAAAATAGAATTTGAAAAGAATTTGATTTGGAAAAACTCTCTTTCTTCCTTTTTCAGCCTAGCTCGTCGCCTGGCCTAGCCACCCCTCCCTTCCTCTTTCCTCCTGTGTCAGCCTACTGGTGGCCCAGTCCCATGCGCCTCCTCCTCCTCCCGTGCACTGGCCTGTTGAGCAGCCCACCCTGCTCCCTTCCTCCTACGCGAGTCTGCTGCTCGCCCGAGGCCTAGCTTGGCGGCCCGCTCTGCTCGGCCTGCCCCACACGCCTACGCCGTACCTACACGCGCTCCTTTCCCCTCATTCACTGCGCTGCTGGCCCCGCCTATCAGCCGCCCGCACGCCCGTCGTCTTCCTTCCTTCCTTTCCCCGCCCCTTTCCTTTCTCACTCCCGCCGATGGCGCACCACCTATGGCAAGCCGCCAATCCTCCGCGCATGCAAGGATGGCAACCAAATCCCCTGTCTCTCACTCCCCTTCCATCTACCATGCCTCGCCCTGCCTATAAACCTCTGAGCCACACCCCTTCTTCTCGCTTTCCTCTGTCCGCGCTCACGCACACCAACTGCCGTCGCGATTCCTCGTTCTGGCACCCCAAATCGCGACGCCGACGTGTCCCAAAGCTCTGCCACGACCCGACGCAGCCGTAGGTGCCTTCCCTTCTCTGTTTTCATCATGGATTGCTCAGTTTTTCCTCACCCGCCCCCCTCTCTCTCTCTAGATCGCAGCCACCGTCGACGACCCACCTTGGAGACCTTCCCGGACGCTGCGACCGTCACTGCTAACCTCGTGGTGAGCTTCATCGTCTCCCCATGCCCTCCATTAGTCGATTTGCGTACTAGAATGCCGAAATGGCGAGCTTCGAACCGCCATTCATGGCACCACCGTCGTGAGGTCCTTCCCCGGTGGCCCGCTGCCCCTAACTCGCCAGAGCCGTTAGATCATCAGTGGATGGCCGAGATCGCGTACCCCTTCGGGGTTACGTAATCAGTCCACCGTGGACCCACGGACCCGGTCAACGGTGACGCGTCAGCGCTGGCCCACGCCACGTGGTGCACCGCGCCAGTCCACGCGTGCCACGCGTCAGTCTGGTCAACGACGCGGTCAAACCCGCAGTCAAGCCACACCCTTTTTGCATAAAGCCCTTTTGGTTTTGGTGAATCAACCCGCAATCCGTAACAGTTCAAATTAATTACAATTCATTTCTGTTTTTATTCATTTTGGTCCCTGTATTTTCCAGAATTAGTACCAACAGTTCTATAACTGTGTATATTCATATTTTTAATTGTTTTAATTCGAAAATAAGATTTACAGGAATGCCATTACACCTTATTTCATGAGTAACTTTTGCGTTTTAAGTCCGATTTGACCCGTTCGAATTGCGTTAGGACCATATTTACGTTTTCTACATGTTTATACTACTGTTAGGCATGTTTTCAATATTTGAAATTCATTGGTAGATTTAATCTATTATTTAACTAAAGTAAAACTTGTTTAAATCATAACTTATTCATTTTAACTCTGAAATAGTCCGTTCAAGTTGCGTTAGATTCGTAGCGATGAGATCTACGCGTTAGTAATAGTGTTTACTATATTGTTATTTCTAAAATAACATGGTTTAAATCATATCTTGATTAATGATTATGCAACTGGATTTTATAAATAAAATATGATTTGTTTTACTTTAGTATTATAATTCAAATCTAAAATTGACTTAATTTAATCTATATTATTTATAAAATATCTTATATATATGAATTTATATAGTTAAAATAAATGAAGCCTATAGTTTTCTTTTCCACGTATAAAGCAAATCTCTCGGTAGTTGTATCGTTTCAACCGTAGCTCCGATTAGAGTGCTTCTCACAACTGTGTGTTCGTAGGGATGCGTAGAATCGCATTTCAATCTCTTTTACTTATTTTACTATGATTGGTGTACTATTCTGATATAAATGCAATTGTATGCTATGCATGTATGTGTATGAATGTTTGTGTGGTGTTCTACGATTACGTCCAGTCTATGAGATATACGTGGTGATCTAGAAGAAGAAGAAGGACGTTGAAGATTAAAGCTTACCGAAGGATCGGACTTTAAGGCAAGTATAGCATAGGACCATCCTTGATACCTATTCACCATTAATCATTTTATGCATGATGCATGTGTCTACCTTGGCAACTGTAGTAAATTCCCTAGCTAATTGATATCCTGGATTCCTTGATACCTTTGGGTTATTGCATGGGGTAGTTTTTGCTAGTGCTTATTGAAAACCAAGATCTTGTAACTTTACTAATGGTATATGCATTAAACTTTAAAACATGACTTTTTAGTAACATGGAAACAGGGGGCCATAGTGTTTAGCTACTTTCTAAATGCTTCAGATTCCTCTCCCTAAGGACTTATCTGTAAGTGATCATCCGGGACTTACAGTACAACTGTGACGGCTATATGGCTCTGGCTTTATCTCAGTATGAGGACCTTTTCTAGCTTGTTAGTGGTTACCTTTATGGCGCAAGAGGGGCTCCAATGGGTATGATCTCGGCCTGCCAAGTGGGTGCACTTGTTAGTCACTCCTTGGAGGGGAGTTTATGCTTATTGATGGGGAAACCTTAGTGGCCCTAACTTGTTAGATCAACCTTTGAAAGGCTTCATAGTGAACCCTGCTGACCTTCCTTGGAAGTGGGTCAAGAGATTAGCTACCTCGGGCGAAAGGGTAAATCATGACTCACAGTAAAAGTGTACAACCTCTGCAGAGTGTAAAACTGTTATAACAGCCGTGCTCACGGACACGAGCGGCCTTGGACCCTTATGGAATAGAGATGATCACTATTGGTTAATTGTACTAATAATTAATTGTTTATGCTATTCATTATTCATATTTACCTGATCATGTGTTTGTGGGAATGAAAATTCTTTGCCACTCAATTGCTTAAAAAGATGACCTATTAAAGCTAATCGCAGTAAACCAGTGTCAACCTTTTGAGCCTCATGAACCCCATGTTATGTTGTTGAATACGACATGTACTTACGCTTGCTTTACTTTTCTATACTTTGGATAAAAATCCCGGATGGACACTAGATTGCTAGTTTGGAGGAGTTAGGCTTGTGGTCAACCAGTCAGTCGTCCTTGTGGATTTGGAGTCTTCGCCAGAAGATCGGAGTTGACTTTCCGCTGTCTATACTCTAAGGTTATATTCTTTATACTAATATGTTATGTATTTAAGAATTGTCTATTGATATTACCCATATTTGTGGCTATGTGTGAGATTTGACTTCCTGGGCTCACATATAGTGTGTATCTAGTTTTGTCTTTAAAACCGGGTGCTACAAAGTGGTATCAGAGTTGACCTTCGTGGCCACGGGTGCGTGTGGGCCAAGGCGTGGACATGGGGTTCATTGCACGTGTAGGCCCTGCGGGGTGCACAGCATGGCACATGTGCCGGCACTGGGCGCACGTTTGCGTGTGCTAAGAGGGAACGTTCCTGGTCATCGTTTGCCCGGTTGTGGGTGTGTTGGGCCGATGAGGACGTCGGTTCCTTTGAGGGGGGTGGGGTGTATGTGACATTCGGCCCAGTTTAGAATTCGGCCCATAGTGACCCATATGCAAGTTAATGAGATATTGTGGAGAGTTTAGTCCCACCTTGGTTGTTAAAGGTGGGATAGACCAACATATAAGGCTTCTATAGTCCATCCCACCATCCCTGGGTTAATCCTTTTACGCGAAGCGAGGATGAAAGCGTATGTGGGATGGTGGTAGGTGTGGTTTGCTTAGCTTGCAGAGTTTATCTGAGCCATTTGGACTCTACGGCGTTACAAGTGGTATCGGAGGAATGCTGACTGTAGAACGCAAGCCTAGTTAGAACTGGACGTCTTAGCATGCTTTCATCTTTGATTAGTTCTTGCTTTCTCTATAACCTTGTTATTTGCAAAAAGTTATGCTCACTTTAGCCTCTGTTCTGTTATGAAAACCCTGTCTCTATTCTTAATCTTCTCTCTTGGTCTATTAGATGGAACGTAACAAGATAACTACAAACATCAGAGAAGAGGAAGACCAAGCTATGCCACCCTTGATTGCATTTGATAAGGAAAAGCTAATCGCTATGCAAAAGAAAGTACTTGAAGGAATGACTCAATATGGAGTTCTCCACAATGCTCACCACAAGGTCAAACCAACGTACCAAAGGGACCCGTGAAGAGACAAGTGGCCGAAGCTTGGAAGAAAATGAAGTCCAATAAAGGTGCTAGTAGCAAGACTCTTGGAAGACAGTATCATTGTCAATGTTGCATGCACTATGGTTTTCCCTATCTTCGAAACAAGCCAAATCAAGGAGAAGTCAAGGTGAACCCGAGTGGTGAAGCTAATGTGGATAAGAAGAGGAAGGAGGTCTCAGCAGAGCAAGTATTGGGAAGCAATCAACATTTGGATTTGTCACATCTAGCTCGGATCCCTAGTCAGATGAATCTAAACTATAAAGAGTTAGAAGTTTCTCAAGCTAAAACTACTTCACATGAGGTATGCATAGATGGGTGGACTATCACCTATAAGGAGTTTAAACCATGAAGGACCAAGCAAGCTAGAAAACAGATTAGTCAAACCAAGATGAATCTTCAGAGTCAGAAAGCTGATAAAACACCAAGCAGCAATTCCATCGAGTATGACGTCACAAAAGATCTAGCTAAGAGAAGGTGTCATCATTGCCAACAGGAAGGACATTATGTTAAATCTTGTCCATGGAAGAATCAAACATTATAGAATGGAAGTAGCCAGAGTTAGGTCAATACAGGACTACCACCAGCAAGTGATGGTGACACACAATACAAAGGAAGCCCATGATGAAATTGATGTAGTGGATGACATGTCACTCCCATGCGAGAGATGTTACCCAGATGTCCCTGTAATCATGCCATTCTTAAGAATTAGGAATATGTGCCCTTTATGTAATAAAAATGATAGTAGCGCAAGTTGAGTCAATGATTGAGTTGTGCATCTTTAAGTGCTTTGTTGATTTTTCATTATGTTTATGCTTGTTTTGCATCTTTGTAATGATTGCAATGATCTTGTTGGGTGTTCCCACAATTTCATTTAGTTTATAGGCCTAAGGTGTAAGGATTAATGATCATAAATCATGACAAAATTTTGGACAACAGTAGACTTCAATACCCTTTTGTGACCACAAGAATCACTCATATATGTTTTGGTTATAAAGTTACAAAAAAAATCACAAGATGATGCAAGCTATACTTTGGTGTCCCCTACTTTACCTTATCTTAAGGGGGTAGTCAAGTTGAAGGGTTTGCAAGATGAAGTTTTCTTGCATTCTAGTGTTTCATGTGGAAGAATTGGATATCTCGATGGTTGGGGTTTTCTCTAGTCTTTCATACTATCAATCCTATCTTATCATCTCTTGAAACTATAGTAAAGAATGTTATGAATGACTGAATCCTAATGCATATATGTTGGAAACAGATGGCCTCTAATAGGAGAAGTGCTTCACAAGATGTTGGAAGGAATGTTCCAACTCCTAATCCATCGCCATCAAGTCCCCCAACAATAGAGCAAGCTTTGATGACGTAGACTCAGCTGATGGGAGAGAAGAAGAGAAAACATGATCTTCAATGCTAGCTAAGGAACACTCATCCTCGATTTGCTACGCAACTAGAATATCAGTCACATCCTATGAATCTACTTGTGAGTACAGATCAGAATCAGTATCAGCAACCCGATGATGAAGTGCAACAGGTCAGCTCTCAAGAGCTAGAACAGAATGTCCATGGGAAGTAGGTGCATGGAAATAAATTAAAACAGAATTACATCTTTGGAAGATTGAACAGTGTGGATATGATTACCACTCATGGAGCTAAGGAGGTCGTTTATGGATTGATTGTAGTAAGCTTAGCCACTGCTATGGTGATGTTTGATCCCAGGGCGTCACATTCGTTTATCTCTAGTGCATATGTAAAAGAACATAAGATAACTATGCTTCCAATGAGGAAACCAGTGATAGTTAAGTCCCTAGAAGGAGAAATGAAGGCAAACCGCATATGCCCAAGGGTTAGTCTTGACATAAAGGCGGTAAAATTTGAAGCAAACCTTATTCTGTTAGAGTTAGTGGACATTGATGTTATTCTTGGAATGGGATGGATGTCTGCATGTAAAGGAGTGATCAAGTATGCCCTGCGTTCGGTGCTTCTAACCACACCGTCAGGAGAAAGGATTGAGTATGAGGGTATTCAACCTGCACCTGAGGAATATGACAATGAGAATGATCTAATAGAAGGTGTGAACACTAAGGATAGTAAAGTGGATTGTGAGTTTCTAGATGATGGTGTAGAGGAACTAACACCCTTGGAGGAGCTCCATCCGATAGATGATGATTATCCAGTTAGGATCATAGAAAGAGCCCGGGGAACTCTTAAGGGAAGAGTGCTTAATGTGTGTAAAGTTCAATGGAGTAACCAATCAGAGGAAGATGCAACTTGGGAACATGAGAGTCAAATGAAGATAGATTTTCCTCATCTCTTTGAGGTGTAACACAATTACGTTAGAAGTCAAGATGGGGGTGTCATATGAAGTTGGTTATGCCCTTGAGTCTAAGGTTTCTGTATTCAAGACAGTTGTATCCCTGAACTTAAGGGGGGTAGTCCATGTATCCAAATCTTTTTATTCTTGAGCTTTGGAGATGAGACATGTGTAGTTTGTTAAGCTGGTTTACAATGCAAGTTGAGATGTTGGAATGTTTATCGGAGTTTGTCGGTGTTTCGAACAAACACCGGTGAGTAAATTTGTAATTGATGCGCGTTAGGCCCGGATGGTGCGCTAAAGGACATAAGGGTTATACTGGTTTGGGCTGAATGTCCCTACGTCCAGTTTGTTGCTGCTTGTGTTATTAGCACCGAATGAGGTTTGTAGTAGGGGGTACAAATGGTTGGGAGAGGGAGAGACCCCAAGTCCCTGATGGAGTGATTGGAAGGACGCCAAGAGCTCTATTGGCGCTCGGCCGTGTTGTGCGTGTGTGTGTGCTAACCTATTTAGAATCGGTTGATCGATCCCTTAGTGGGGAGCCCTGCATCCCCTTTTATAGATCAAGGGGGGCAGGGTTTTTTACAGACGGGGAAGAAGAAAACACTAAGAGCATAGAAGGTCCTTCGAGGAACCCGGTCCTTCCTTCTTCCCCACGCCTGGTCTGCCCATCATGGTAGATTGTGTCAGGATTGAGGCAATTGTAGACCGTCGTGGGCCACGCCACGGCCACTGTTTAGCAAGTGGGTACGTCCCATCCCGCCCCTACGGGCGGCGTGTCAGACAGGATTTGCCGAGCCCCGACCCCGTGGGGGTCGGTGGCGCGGTGACTGTTGGTTTGCCCTTGGAACGTAGTGGTTGTCGTATATCTTCATCGGGTTCTTCGTGTGGAGGCTGAAGGCGGCGCCTACAACACTGTTCAGGCTCTGCCATGCCCGGAGGGGTCCAAGCGCCCGCCTGGTCACATCCTGACGGTACTTCCCTGCAGGGGTGCAGGGCATGGCGTCTAACGCTGCGGTTGACCCGAACGTCTTGTCTTACCCTGCAATCGTCATCATGAGGGTACAGGGCGTGGTTCGTCAGGTGAGACTGGGCCAGCCTCTGGCTATCGGGCGAGGCGAGATTCGTCATTGGTCATTCGGATGAGGTAAAAACCTAGTTTTTACCCACCAGGCGAAGCGGAGTTGTCCCCCGGCCGTCGAACAGGGCCGAGCCCAGCCCTCGGGGGTCGAGCGAGGCGGTGCGCATCCCCTAGGGGTCGGGTGAAGCCAAGCCCAGCCGTTGGGCGAGGCGGAGTCGCCCTCCAGCCGTCGGGCGAGGTGGAGTCGTCCCCCGACGGGTCGGGTGAAGCCGAGCCCAGCCGTCGGGCGAGGTGGAGTCACCCTCCAGCCATCGGGCGAGGCGGAGTCACCCTCCAGCCGTTGGGCGAGGCGGAGTCTCCCTTCAGCCGTCGGGCGAGGTAAAGCGGGTCCCAAGGGCACATGGGCGCTCGGGCGAGGCGGAACAAGACTTCCGCTTGGTCGGGCAAGAGATGTAACCGCGCTTTCGGGAGTCCTTACCGTTCGATGGTTCATTGATTCCTCCTCTTTGGGGTACCCCGGTATTAGGTCCCCGACAGTAGTCCCTGAGCCCTTGGGTGATTCGGGTTGAATCATCCAGGGGGTTTCTTCGATCTCATCGGAGTTACTTTTCTAGAGGGTGCGTGCGAGCGCAACCGGTGGGTGTAGTCCCCGGGCCCTTGCATGGGCCCTCCGTGAGTAAGATCGTAAGATTTAGGTTTTCTTGTTAGCTGGATCGTGGCATCCCGTTCGCGGGGATTTTATTCAAGACTTGCCTAACTGGGGCTTGACCGCGGATAGGGACCTCAGTAATGCTTACGCCCTTGATTTTGGGTCGTTCACGGACCCGTCCTTGGTTGGGCCGGCCGCCGAGCCTCTGGGCCCTTAGGCGGGCCAAAGAGAGAGAACAAATCTTTATAACCGTGCTTCCCCGGGTGGGAAGAGAGTCCGGATTCGCCTGGGAAAGTCGAGCCGTCCACCGTGGTTTATGGTGGGAGAAGATAGGAACTATGGGCGCGTGTCCCGTGGCGTGACGGGACGGCGCGCGTGGCAGGCCCGGAGATCGAGGCGGGCGGTTGCCCTTCTCGCACCCGTCGCCCCTATAAAACCACGGGGTTCGCCCCCGGGGTCCTGTACCCCACCTTCTCATCTTCGCGTCTAGGATCTCCATTGCTAGTTCACCTTCAGCCTCCTGCTCCCCCGCCGCCACCATTGAGCTCGAGCCCCCCTTTCTCCCAATCGCCTCGATGGAGTTGTGGGGTAAATCCGGCATCACCCCCCGACGTTTGGAGGGCCTTGTCCGCCGCGGCCTTCTCCGTCCGCTGTCCACCGTCCAGGAGTGGCTGCTGCCTGGTGACGAGGCTGAGCCGGCACCACCCGAAGGGTATGTTGTGTCTTTCGCCATTTTCCATGAGCGGGGTTTCGCCATACCTGCGCATAGATTCCTTCGGGGGCTGTTGGATTATTATGATGTGGAGCTACAGCATCTAACTCCCAATGGGGTTCAACATATGGCGGCGTTTGTTGCCCTGTGCGAGGGTTTCCTGGGGATCGATCCCCACTTTGATTTGTGGCGATACTTCGTCACCATCAGTTTGTCGAAGAGGCGGGTCAGGGGGAAGGAGGTGAATGTGCCGATGGGATGTGCCAGCATTCATCTGTGCCCTACCCGGTAGAGGGATTACCCGCTCATGCGTCTGGATACCTCGAACAAGGGATGGCACTCATGATGGTTTTACGTCGAGGATGACCCGAGTGCTACCGCGCCTAAGTACACCGGGCGCTTGATCGAAGAAGCTCGAGTCGTGGACTTGGGGCATCTAGCTTAAAGACAAGAAGCACCTTGCCGACCTTCTTGCGGTCTCCAAGCTCAAGGAAGGGGTGTAAAAAGGCGGGGATCATTGGCGCCTACCACGCGAGGAGGGTGGTGCCGCTGATGGCGCGCGCGCTTCCCCTGTATCGGATGATGCCCGGGATGTCATTCGAGGGGACGATACTTGTCGATGAGGCGCTCCCTTATTCCGAAGTGGCGCAGCGCGTTAAGGAGGCGACGGAGCCGACGAAGGATTCTGCTGGTGACGTCCTAGACATTGTGTACCTGGTGCCCGGTCATCCCCCAATGCGGCCGGAACCTGGGTTCTTTGAATTTGTAAGCCTTATCTCCCCATGACTTTCCTTCTTCCTCAATCTCCCTGGTTCTGATATTTGTTTTTGTGATGTTGGGACCAGCTGAGGAGGCTAGCCTTTAAAGACAGTCTGGTTCCGCTGCCGAAGAATAAGGCCCTGGCGGCGGGGAATCGCCTCGCGGCTGAACTGGATAAGAAGACCAGGGAGCAGAAGAAGAAGGAGATGCGATGGAAGCAAGAAGCACGGGATCGAGGGGAAGACGTGAGCAGCGATGATGATGACGACGACGATGGCGAGGTAGCCGTTGGCATGGATTGGGACATCCTGGAGGATGAGGGCACGTCGACAGATGCCCACCCATCCACGCAGGGACCCTTCGCGTTCCACGCGGAGGGAAGCGAGTTGGTGGGAGCCGGGGAGTCCGCCGCTTTGCACGGCGTTCTGGGCGAGGATTGGTGGACGGAGGAAGACGGGCCTGCCGCCGCCAACCCTGTGGTGATGGTGGAGAGAAGCGGCTCTGGTGCCGTGCCCCCTGTGGTAAGGGAGACGAGCCCCCCTGCCTCGGAGCAGGGGGCAGGCTCGAAAAGGGCCCGTCCAGATGAGTTGGGGCAAGGTCCTGGGGGTTCGTCCCCAAAGCGCTGCCGACGGCCGAAGGCGTCCACGTAAGCCGCTGATTCCCCCATTTTTTCATCCTTTTACCTTTCTATTTTGACCTGATGCCTCTTACCTTTGTGTAGGTTTTTGCGGACGGGCCACTCCCTGGAGCTGGCGCCCAAGAAGAGTCTCGCCATTCAGGCAGGACGGATGGTGCTGCCCGACGTCGCCCCTGTTTTGGGCAGGGATGGCGCTGATGTCGAGGCCGTGCTGGCTGATCCGACGGCGCCTGTGGTGGAACCTGCGCCCTCGGCGGTTGTCGAGCCGGCGGTATCTTCCGAGACGGGCGCGGTACAGCCGGCCATGGGCCCGACGCCGCCGGCGGAGGTGGTGTCGGGGGGAGGAGCAGAGCTCGCGCCACCGGAGATCCAAGTGGAGATGGCCACGACCACTCCAAGCCCGGTGGGGCTGGACATTGCCGCGTTGGCGTCCGAGGGGATGGAGCAATCGGTGCCGCCGGTGGCCCCGGTAGCAGTGGATGAGGCGGGCCGGATAGAGGTGGACACCGCCGGAGGGTCGTCGGGCATCGTGGTGGTGGCGCATAGGACCTGGAGGGAGCCACCCCCGGCCCCCTTGTCGGGAGGCGTGCGCTCCCCTGCGCAGGGGGAGCCGCCGCTCCAGTGGATGTCCCCTCAGGATCCCTCGTCGGTTGCCCTCTCGCTTGACGATCATGCCGAGAGCATGGAGCAGGAGAGCCTTGACCTCGGGATCTCGAGCATGATGGAGGCTCTAAACCAGGCCGGAGAAGTCCTGCGCGAGGTCTTTGTTCCCACAACCCGGGTATCGGCTTCATCTTCCTCGTTGTTTTCTTCTTTCTTCATATGTTTTTGTGTTTTTCGAACATCTGATATTTGTTTCCTTTTGTAGATTATCGCTGCTCGTAGCCGGGATAAATCCCGTTTCCTCCGTGAGCAAAAGGTGGAGTGGGACCGCCTTAGCGAAGAGGCCCGGCTGCGAGCAGATATGGCCGCGCAGCTTGCTGCCGCCCAGGAACGGAAGGCCGAGGCGTGTCGGGATGCGGAGGAGATTCATGGGATGTTCGAGGACCTGAAGGCGAGGTCGAAGCTTGAAGAGGAAGAAGCCGCCAGAATTCTAAAGGAGCGGGATGAGCTGCTCGAGAAGGATGCTCAGGCCAGTAAGCGAGCTATCGAGGTCTAGAACGAGCTGGAGACGGAGCGGAACCTCAGGCGGAAGGCCGAGAGCGAGGCCGTGGCCCTTTAGAAGAAGGTGGACGAGGACGCTGTGCTGATCGATCGTCTACGCGGGGAGCGGGACGAGGCGCGTCAGTCCAAGGAGAGATTTCTCTCAGAGGGCAGCGCGGCTCGCGAGGAGCGCGACCGGGTCATCAGGGAGCGCGACGAGGCGCACTGGGTGGCGGACTCCCTTCGTGTGGACCTCGAAACCGCGATGACCCAGAAGCAGGCTGCCGAGAATGTCTCCACCGGACTAAAAAGGGAGCTCGCCCAGGTGCGAGGGGTGCTTCAGGCTGAAAGCGACGGGCACGACCTTCTGCAGATCGCCATTGGGGAAGTCCTTGACGCCCTGCAGGTGGTGGAGCCGGTGGAGACCAGCCCGCTCGCAGCCCGTGTTGCGGGTATCACGGCGTGAGTGAGCCAACTTGAGGAAAATGCTTTCTGCGCCGGGATCACCCAAGCCTTTACTGTCGCCCATTCTCATTATGATAAGGAGATTAACCTGAAGGTGATGAGCCAAGGCTTCGCGCCTGTTTATGAAGATCCTGAGCTGGACGAGATGGAGAAGGCGGTGGCACCTTTTGCGCGGGACCTGGCGGACAGATTGAAAGAGATGGCTCTTCCTCCGCGGAAGTAGTTAGTTAAATAAATTTGATGAGTAGTTATATGTAATATGCGAACTTAATGTCGGTACTGTCGTGTTCGGAAACATTTTTATGATTTTGCTTCATGATTTCATTTTGTTTGATCTTACCTTGTTTCCTTTTGGCAAAAAGGAGACTTATTTCGGTAAGAGAGAGGAGGTATTCGTACCTTTACCAGCCCCCGAGTGAGATCTGACCCCTTGTTTTTGTGGGGGTCGGATGTTACTGGAGACGGGACGGCTCGTTTTGTGGTGTTCGTTCCGCCCATCTTTCTTCACGTTTGGAGGGATTGGGGCGGCGTTATTTGCCTCGGTGGCTCGAATGACGTGTCCGATGAGCTTACTAATGGGGGTGTTCGGACGAAAAAACCTGGTCCGACTGCTTTGCGGCAAAGCCCTCGGGCGGGGTTTCGTTACCCTTTGGCCTTCCTTCCAACAGATTCCCCCTCTGACGGGGATCCTATGGGCTCGGCAGGGGGTTTGGGTCGAACTTTTTAGAAGGTTGAGATCACCCTGTCCGCCTTAATGCGGGATGGGCGAAGGCCGTTTGAGGCTCATCTATGTTTTCTCCCCTGGCTCTTGTTTGACGCGAGGTGGCCTCGAGCCCTTCGCGGGCTGGCCTACGAACCTCGGTCTCTCGATGTCGGATCGAGCGGCTTGAGTCCCCGAGCCCTGTTGGGGTCTGATAGGGGTCGGCCATGTTTCGTGCATTACCCCGTCCTCGGTTTTCGCAACCGGAGGGGTTGAGTTGACGACACTTGCCTCGATGGCTCAAGTGTCATGCTCAATGAGCTCGCTAATGGGTACGTTCGTGTGAAATCCGGGTCCATCATTTGCTGATGGGGTCGGTAGAGCCTGCTGGTGGCATTTCACTTTTTTCCAACCCGCCTCCCGGTAGATGCCTGAGCCGTTTCGATGGGCTCAGGGGGCCCGTTGGCCTCTCCTCGGTGGAGATTCTGTGGGTTTGGCTCGGGGTTAGATTCGAACGAGAAAAGGTCGAGACGCCCCTGTCCGCTTCTGAGCGGGGTCGGGCAGGGCCGCTGGGGCTCATCTCAGTTATTTCTCCCTGGCTCTGTTTGACGCGAGGCGTCCTCGAGCCCTTCGCGGGCCGGCCTTCGAACCTCGGTCGTTCATTGCTCGTATAGGACGAAGTGACTGCCACTTCATGACGCGACATGAAGTGTTGCGATGCAGTGTTTGCATGAGTTTAATATCTAATAAATTTGAAACGAAAACAGGGTTCGTTAATGTTACCTTGGTGGTCTGAGCGATGGGAAGCTCCTATCAGATGTGTCCGCGCGGTTTCGAGTCCGTTGTTTACGATGGGGTTGGCGTGACCTGCACGAGCATCGTAATTTTTGTTTCTGTCTCTCGGTGGCGATTCGAGCCGCCCGATTGACCTAGTCGTCCTGACAGACTCTCCGCGAAGGAGGCTCTGCAGGGGGACCCCTCCAAACCCCTCTCAGGAAGGTGAGAGCCAAGGCTAGTGGTGCGGGGAACTATGAGTTTGATTTATGCTGGTGAACAACCGTAGCCATCGAGGCGTGGGGTATGATGGTTCGTCCAGTTGTTTTCAAAGTTTTTATACCCACACACCGTGTTCCTGGTTTTTAGTTGCAATAAGGGGTCAGGCAAAGAGAGTGTCTAAACAAATAGACGCCTTCGACAGCCCCCCGAGTAATGTCCGTGCCCAGGCCGTTGCTGGGGTCGGTGGCTCGGTGAAGAAATTATTGCTTAAAGTAAGTAAGCAGAGGTACTTATCTTTCAGCGGTCGTTTCTCTCGTTGCGTTACCTGGGCCGTCCGATCGGCCCGTGAGGCCTGCTGGGCTCCCTCTGGATGGAGGTTTCATTGTTGGGTCGTCTCACGGTCCTGCCTGGGGGAACAGAGAGTCGCTTGTGCGGGCGCGCCCCGGTCCTCGCGCCCGGTGGGTGGTGGTGGGCCATGCCCGCTTGGTCAGGTGGCGTCTCATTAATTGTGTGGCGTCCCGTCGGTCCAGGCGCGTCCCATTGGGTTCCTATTAGCATTGATTTGCCACCTGTATGGAATAGGGGGGAAGGCAGAGAGTTTTTCGGTCCGCCTTTCGCCTTTCCTTGTCTGTTGGTCCTCTTCCTTAAATAGGGAGAGGGAGGGGGTTCTCATCCACTTCTCATTCTGCCCCTGAGCCGCTACCTCTTCTCCCTTTTCTTCTCCACCGAATACGCTCGTGTGTCACGGCGGATCCTAGGTGAGAGAGGGGGTAATGCTAGAGGGAGATACTCACAGTTTCATCGGTGAGTCAGGAGCGTGATGTCGAGCTGGAGGTCATCCAACGTAGATGAGATGGTGTGGGCCGCCTTCGCCGAGGAGGGGTTGCCGCCGCCGCCGAAGGAGGGGGAGCACCGAAGGGTGTCAAGTGTTGTTGACCTTGCCGTGGTTTGTTGCGGCCTTTCTTTCGGTGGGCGCCCCTCGTTCGGGCGCCGTTGTCGGTGTTGTGGCTGATGACGATGGCGTAGTCCCTGGGTGCCTCGGTGGAGGGACACCAGAGTCGCCGGTCGTGATGTTCGATGTTGCAGACGACGGCGTCCTCGAGGATCCTGCGGCGCGGTAGGACATCGCCGATGGAGAGCGTGGCGCGGCGGCCACAGTAGACGTACTGGCCCATGTACACGCCCTCGACGGCGACGAAGAGCTCCTTCTGGTGCTTGTGCCTGATGAGATTGGCATGGAGACCGTAGTAGTAGTCGTAGTCGGGCTAAGCAGAGATTGTAATCGAATAAGTTTGTGGGGGAGTCCCTGAGCGGCTAGCTTTTGGTCCTAGGAGCTCATTTAGCCATTTTCGTGATGAAATTACTTTGTAAGTGGTGAATTTGTGCAAAGAATGAACAAATTTTTCATCTTTTGTTGCGGCAAACAATTCCTCTTCGGAGGAGGTTTCAGTGTCCTTCGATCCTTCCCATGGTTCAAGTTCGCAAAAAGACTAGGGGTGCAGGTGATTTAGTCCTGATTTACGCTGGTGAGCAAAGAGGTTGTAGCCGCCGGGGTGTGGTTCTCCCGTGGTCCTACTAGTTGTACTCAGGACGTATTTTTTGCAATCCTAATTTTTAGGACTTGTTCATGAGATGAATCAAAAAACTCAGAAAAAGTTTGCAAATGTAATATGGGATGTGTTTATAGCATAAACGTACTTGTACCAGTTTGTATCAGCCCCCGAGTGAGGTCGGACCCTTTGTGCTTTGGGGGTCGGACGTCACTTAAAGTTCGGGGATTTTGTAAAGACAGAAGACTGATATGGAAAAGTATGCGTTTATTTAGGGGTAAAAGCGACGTAGCTGTTCAATGTTCCAGGCGTTGGTGAAGACCTTGCCGTCGATGGTTTTCAGCTTGTAGGCGCCTGGCCGGAGAGTTTCCGCGATGACGTACGGCCCTTCCCAGGGCGGGGAGAGCTTGTGGCGGTCCTTGTTGCTCTGTACGAGGCGGAGGACAAGGTCCCCGACGTTGAAGGCTTGGTCCCATACCTATCGTCCGTGGTACCGTCGCAACGCCTGCTGGTACTTGGCCGAATGGAGGAGGGCGATGTCACGGGCTTCGTCCAGTTGGTCCATGGCGTCTTGGTGGGATGCCTCGGCTCCTTCTTCGTTGTATGCTTTGACCCTTGGTGCTCCATAGTCAAGGTCCGTCAGGAGGACAGCCTCGGCACCGTAGACCATAAAAAAGGGCGTGTAGCCGGTGGCCCGGCCGGGAGTTGTTCTCAGGCTCTAGAGCATAGCGGGGAGCTCGGTGACCCATCGTGCGCCGAATTTGTTCAACCGGTTGAAGATCCTGGGTTTGAGGCCCTATAGGAGCATGCCATTAGCTCGCTCGACCTGCCCGTTCGTCCGGGGGTGTGCGACGGCTGCCCAATCGATCCGGATGTGTTGCTCATCGCAGAATCGAATGAATTTCCTGCCGGTGAATTGTGTGCCGTTGTCCGTGATGATGGAGTTTGGTATTCCAAAATGATGGATGATGTCGAGGAAGAACAGCACGGCTTGCTTGGATTTGATCGTAGAGATCGGCCGAGCTTCGATCCATTTGGTGAACTTGTCTATGGTGACAAGTAGGTGGGTGAAGCCCCCGGGTGCCTTTTTAAGAGGTCCAACTAGATCGAGCCCCCAGACCGCGAAGGGCCATGTGATGGGGATCATCTAGAGTGCCTGGGCCAGGAGGTGAGTCTGTCGAGCGTAGTACTAGCACCCGCCAGCGCAGCGTCACGATTTGCTTCGGCGTCGAATCTGCTGATGGGCGAGAGAAGCCTGTCGAGAATGTGTTTCCAACCAGAGTTCTTGGTGAGGCGTGGTGACCGCAGACCCCGCCGTGGATGTCGCTCAACAGAAGCTTGCCCTATTCGGCGGGAATGCATTGCTGCAAGATCCCGGTGTGGCCTCGTTTGTAGAGTTCGCCTCCTACAAGAACGAAGGACTTGGCGCGGCATGTGAGCCGTCGGCCTTCCGTCTTAT
The DNA here is from genome assembly GCA_904845875.1 of Miscanthus lutarioriparius. Lineage (NCBI taxonomy): Eukaryota > Viridiplantae > Streptophyta > Magnoliopsida > Poales > Poaceae > Miscanthus > Miscanthus lutarioriparius. The sequence goes on along the minus strand of CAJGYO010000001.1, from coordinate 86,458,745 downwards.
CCGCTGGTAAAGTGTCGTGGAGAAGATAGTCGAGGTAGAGCGTTCTCCGGATCGTTCGGAGGGTGGGCGTTGTGCCTTCTTCAAGCTCCATGACCTCGTGGGTCGGGTGAGCTGCTGGTTGGTCAGCCCCTGGGGTAGGATCGGATGGGCCATCGTCGGCCCGCCCCGACCCTTCGTAGCGTACCGAGGGTTTGTGCTGGTCGCTGGCGAAAACTCCCGTGGGGGCCGGCTCTTGGCCAGATGCTGCTTTCGCAAGCGTGTTGGCTGCCTCATTGAGGCATCTAGGGATGTGATTGAGTTCCAAGCCGTCGAACTTGTCCTCCAGCCGTCGGACCTCTTAGCAGTACGCGGCCATCTTGGCGTCGTGGCAGCTTGATTCCTTCATGACTTGATTGACGATCAACTAGGAGTCGCCCCGAACGTCGAGGCGTTGGATGCCCATCTCGATGGTGATTCGTAGGCCATTGACGAGAGCTTCATACTCAACAACATTATTCGACGAGGGGAAATGGAGACGGACCATATACCTCATTTGGACCCCGAGGGGTGATACGAAGACCAGCCCTGCGCCGGCGCCTTTCTTCATTAGTGACCCGTCGAAGTACATTGTCCAGTACTCCTGATCGACGATCGCCGGTGGCGTTTGGATCTCGGTCCATTCTACGATGAAGTTAGCCAATACTTGGGATTTGATCGCCGTTTGTGGGGCATATGCTATGCCTTGATCCATCAGCTCGAGTGCCCACTTCGAGGTTCTTCCTGTGGCATCCTAGCTCCGGACGACTTCGCCAAGGGGAAACGATGTTACGACTGTCACGGGGTGTGACTCAAAGTAGTGACATAGTTTTCTCTTGGTGATGAGGACGGCGTACAAGAGTTTCTGGATCTGGGAGTAGCGGGTTTTGGAGTCGGATAGTACTTCGCTGATAAAATACACGGGTCGCTGTACCTTGAGTGCGTGCCCCTCTTCTTCCCGCTCTACTACCAGGGCGGTACTAACCACCTGTGTGGTGGCCGCTACGTATAGCAGGAGTGCCTCTCCGTTGCTTGGGGGGACGAGGATCGGGGCCTTTGTTAGAAGCAGCTTGACCATGTCAAGTGCCTCCTGGGCCTCGGGCGTCCACTTGAAGCGGTCGGCTTTTTTCAAAAGGCGGTAAAGGGGGAGACCTCGTTCGCCGAGGCGTGAGATGAATCGGCTGAGGGCGGCAAGGCACCCGGTGATCCGCTGTACCCCCTTTACGTTCTGGATTGGGCCCATGCTCGTGATGGCCGAAATCTTGTCCGGGTTGGCCTCGATGCCGCGCTCAGAGACGATGAAGCCGAGCAGCATGCCCCTCGGGACCCCGAAAACACATTTCTCGGGGTTGAGCTTGATACCGTTTGCTCGGAGTTTCGCAAAGATTTGCTCGAGATCAGCAACGAGGTGGTCAGCCCGCTTGGACTTCACCACGATGTCGTCGACGTAGGCCTCAACGGTTCGCCCGATGAGGTCTCCGAAGCATCTGAGCATACATCGCTGGTACGTTGCCCCAGCGTTTTTCAAGCCAAACGGCATTGAAACGTAGCAGAACGGCCCGAAGGGAGTGATGAAAGAGGTCGCGAGTTGGTCGGATTCCTTCATCGCAATTTGATGGTAGCCGGAGTACGCATCAAGGAAGCAGAGGGTTTCACACCCCGTGGTGGAATCGATTATTTGATCTATGCGTGGCAAAGGAAACGGATCCTTCGGGCACGCTTTGTTGAGACCGGTGTAATCAACACACATCTCCATTTTCCGCTTTTTTCTTTTGAACAAAGGACGGGTTTGCGACCACTCCGGGTGGTGTACCTCCTTGACGAATCCGGACGGTTAATAGTTTGGCTATCTCTTCGCCGATGGCCCTGCGCTTTTCCTCGTCGACGCGGCGTAGGCGTTGTTTCACCGGTTTAGAGCCTGGATGGATTTTAGGGTGTGCTCGGCGACCTCCCTTGGAATGCCTGGCATATCCGAGGGTTTCCACGCAAAGACGTCTCTGTTGTCATGGAGGAAGTCGACGAGCGCGCTTTCCTATTTGGGGGAGAGCATGGTGCCGATGTGCACCGTTTTTCCTTCGGAGCTGCCGGGGTCTATGATGACCTCTTTGGAGCCCTCTGCTGATTTGAATGACCCGGTTACTTTCTCGGCGTCGGGCGCTTCTTCGGTGACCTTGTCCCTGAGGGCGGCGAGTTCCCCGGAGGCGATGATTGCCGTTGCATGGTCGCAGCATTCGACCTCACATTCATAGGCCCACTGGAAGGAGGTGCCGACGGTGATAATCCCGTGGGGTCCCGGCAGCTTCAGTTTGAGGTACGTATAGTTGGGAACGGCCATGAACTTTGCGTAGCATGGTCGTCCTAAGATGGCATGGAAAGTTCCGGGGAACCCTACCACGTCAAAGGTGAGGATTTCAGTCCTGTAATTAGACCGATCCCCAAAAGTGACGGACAGATCGATCTGCCCGAGTGGTATGGCCTGTTTGCTAGGTACGACGCCATGGAAAGGCGCTCGGATGGGGCGGAGGTTCGTTCGGTCGACACCCATCTCGTCGAGTGTTTTGGTGTACATGATGTTGAGGCCGCTGCCCCCGTCCATCAGTACCTTTGTGACTCGCATTGGACCGACGATTGGGTCGACAACAAGCGGGTACCTTCCCGGATGTGGGACGGTATCCGGATGGTCGGTCCGGTCGAAGGTTATGGCGGATTCCGACCATTGGAGGAAGGCCGACGTGGCCGGTCCGGCCGTGTAGACCTCGTGGCGTGCGACCTTCTGACGCCATTTGGAGTCACAGGCCGTTGACCCTCCGAAGATCATAAGGGCGCCGTTCGGTGTTGGGAAGGTTTCATCCTTCTCCTCCTCATCGTCTGTGGCAGGGGCAGGCGCCTTCCCCTGCTCCCCTTTGTTGGTGCTCCTGAGTAAGAACTTGCGCATGAGACCGCAGTCTTTGAGCAGGTGTTTCACAGGGAAGGCGTGGTTCGGACACAGCCCCTCGAGCATCTTTTCGAAGTGGTTCGAAGTGCCCTCCGCGGGCTTCCGACTACCCTTGCGGTCGGCAGTGGCCGTTGCTTCTTGTTCTTCTTTTTGGCGGAACGGTTGGAGGTGCCTTTGCCGGCGTCCTCGTCCCACTTGGCCTTGCCGTCGAGGCGATCGAAGATCGCTCCGACTGCCTCCTCTCCTGAGGCGTGACTGGTTGTGATGTCCAGGAGTTCTTTGGTCGTTCGTGGGCTCCTGCGTCCCAGTTTGTGAACTAAAGACTCGCAGGTCGTCCCTGATAGAAAGGCTCCTATCACGTCGGCATCGGCGACGTTGGGAAGCTCATTGCACTACCGTGAGAAGCGCCGGATGTACTCGCGGAGAGTCTCACCGGCCTTCTGACGGCAGTTCTTAAGGTCCCATGGGTTCCCGGGGCGTTTGTATGTGCCCTAGAAATTTCCCACAAAGATTTCCCTCAAATCCGCCCAATTGTGTATGGTGTTGGACGGTAGGTGCTCCAACCATGCTCGCGCCGAATCGGCCAAGAACAGTGGGAGGTTGCGAATAATGAAGTGGTCATCATTTGCGCCACCGGCTTGACAGGCAAGCCGATAGTCTTCGAGCCAAAGCCCGGGGTTAGTTTCACCGGAATATTTAGGAACATTGGTGGGCGGTCGATACCTTGATGGGAAAGCGGCGTTGAGGATGTGTCGGCCGAAGGCTTGAGGTCCTGAGAGGTCGGGGCTTAGACTCCGGTCCTCGCCGCCGTCGTAGCGTCTGCCGTGCCGAGGGTGGTAGCCATGTCTGGGTCCTTCTCTTGAGTCGTTGTAGGCGCGTCTGCGGGCGTCGATGGTGCTGCGCGCGTCGCGGTTGTGGCCAAGGCATTCATGCACCGGGACTGTAGCGTCTCGCCTGCCGTCTGGTGGCATTTGGTGAACTGACGCATCTTTGGCGGGACGCACCGAGGGCGTGCGCTGGCTGGTGTCGAGCTCGCGTCGCCGAGACAACGAGCTCTCTGCCTGCTGTGCCGCCGCATGTTCGAGCAATGTAAGGATTTCTCGGTGGGCCCAGCGATCCTCAGACGTCACGGCCTCTGGGAGACTGTGAAGTAAGGTCGTTGTGGCGGCGATGTTTTGGCTCGCCCGAGCGAAGTGTGGGAGAGCCTCGTCGTCGGTGAGGATCCTTTGGTGTATAGCCTGGGCAGTGGTGCGTGCGCGCCCACCATCTCTGTGGCGTCTGATCTCCTTATTGACTTTCTCGTATTCCCGGTCAAGCAGTTGCCCGGCTTCAGCGATCTCCTCCCTTCGGGCTCTTAGCTGCTCCACCCCTACGTGGGGCGAGGCGGCTGCTCCTCTTTGGGTTGCCCCGGCGGGGTCGAATGCGGGGGTAGTCTCCTCACTGGAGACGCTTTCGACGTGTCCCTCGGGGGTTTGCGCCACAAAGCATTCCCAAGAAGGACGATGGCTCCCCCTGCTGGAGTTGGAGCTAGAGGATGACTCTGGCTCTTTGGCGAGGAGTTTGTGGAGAGACTCCGTGTCGTGTTCAATCACCCCCACGAACTCGTTGTTCGTGGGCGTTAGAACCATGCGTAGTGCCAGAAGATGGCTCGCGGTCGCCGCGGTGTTGCGGAGACCGAACGGAAGCACGGTCGGGGCACTCCGTACGTGTCGTTCTGGAGAGATGTGTCTCTCTCCAGAAGGTCGCGCCATGCTGTCGCCGTTGGCAATGGCGAGGCGATGCTGCTTCTCCCTGGACTCCCATGGTCCATGGGAGACGTCGAGCTGACGCCCAAGCCTCTCATGGTAAAGGCCGTTGGAGGGAAGAGATTTGATGGCGGCGTGCGACCATGACAACTCTCCTCCCCCCACGACGATGAAATCCAGGCTCCCGAAACGCACGTGTGCGCCTGGGACCCAGCTAATGTCATGGTTAGCCATCCGCGGCCTGGTTTGGAACGCGCAAAGGCCCCTACCTGGCGCGCCAACTGTCGGTGTTTCGAACAAACACCAGCGAGTAAATTTGTAATTGATGCGCGTTAGACCCGAATGGTGCGCTAAAGGACACAAGGGTTATACTGGTTCGGGTTGAATGTCCCTACGTCCAGTCTATTGCTGCTTGTGTTATTAGCACCGAATGAGGTTCGTAGTAGGGGTACAAACGGTTGGGAGAGGAGAGACCCCAAGTCCCTCGATGGAGTGATTGGAAGGACGCCAAGAGCTCTGTTGGCGCGCCGCCCGTGGTGCGTGTGTGTGTGTGCTAACCTGTTCGAATCGGTTGATCGATCCCTTAGTAGAGCCCCGCCTCCCCTTTAATAGATCAAGGGGGCGGGGTTTTTACAGACGGGGAAGAAGAAAACACTAAGAGCATAGAAGGTCCTTCGAGGAACCGGTCCTTCCTTCTTCCCCATGCCCGTGTCCGCCCATCATGGGAGATCGTGTCGATTGAGGTGATTGTAGACCGTCGTGGGCCATGCCCACGCCATCGTTTAGCAAGTGGGTACGTCCCATCCTGCCCCTGTGGGCAGCGTGTCGGACAGGATTTGCCGAGCCCCAACCCCGTGGGGGTCGGGAGGCGCGGTGACTGTTGGTTTGCCTTTGGAACATAGTGGTTGTCGTATGTCTACGTCGGGTTCTTCGTCTGGAGGCTGAAGGCGGCGCCTACAACACTGTTCAGGCTCTGCCACGCCCGGAGGGGTCCAAGCACCCGCCTGGTCACATCCTAACGGTACTTTCCTCTGTGGGTGCGGGGCATGGCATCTAATGCTGCGGTTGACCCGAACGTCTTGTCTTACCCTGCAATCATCATCATGAGGGTACAGGGCGCGGTTCGTCAGGTGAGACTGGGCTAGCCTCTGGCTATTGGGCGAGGCGAGATTCGTCATTGGTCGTTCGGATGAGGTAAAAACCTAGTTTTTACCCGCCGGGCGAAGCGGAGTTGTCCCCCGGCCGTCGAACGGGGCCGAGCCCAGCCCTCGGGGGTCGAGCGAGGCGGTGCGCATCCCCTGGGGGTCGAGTGAAGCCGAGCCCAGCCGTTGGGCGAGGCGGAGTCGCCCTCCAGCCATCGGGCGAGGCGGAGTCGTCCCCCGGCGGGTCGGGTGAAGCCGAGCCCAGCCGTCGGGCGAGGCGGAGTCGTCCCCCAGTGGTCGGGTGAAGCCGAGCCCAGCCGTCGGGCGAGGCGGAGTCACCTCCTCCGGCCGTCAGGCGAGGTGGAGTCTCCCCTTCACCGTGCAGGCGAGGTAAAGCGGGTCCCAAGGGCACATGGCGCTCAAGGAGGCGGAACAAGACTTCCGCTTGGTCGGGCAAGAGATGTAACCGCGCTTCGGGAGTCCTTACCGTTCGATGGTTCATTGATTCCTCGTCTTTGGGGTACCCAGTATTAGGTCCCCGACAGAGTTCTATTCCTAGTTCTGTCTCCCTTCCTTGTCCCTAGTCTTTCTCGAATCTGGGACGAGATTCATCTTAAGGGGTAGAATTGTAACACCCAAAAATTCCAACTACAAATTAGCAATAAATTTTGAGCATTTATTTATTTTTCTATGCATTTTTTTAACCTAGGCTAAATAATAAATTTTGGGCAAATAAAATAAACTATAAGGTTTAGAAACATGATTGTTGCATTCATGCCGAAGCATATGGTTTTTGGTTGAGTGTAGGGCTAGTTTGTTTGAAGTTGAATTCAAATTCCATTTGAATTTGGCTTGGAATTGAAAAAATAGAATTAGAAAAGAATTTGATTTGGAAAAACTCTCTTCCTTTTTAGCCTATCTTGTCAATCGGCTTGTAACACCCTGTGTGTTTGTCACCAACTAAGCAATGGGTTTGAGCTCAAATATGACATGTTAAGTGGTGATGAAGGTGTCAAGATCAAATCTATGAGAGTGACCTCCAACTTAAACTCGGACAACACACCTTTACTTACATGTGGACCCTTGTTAAGATTATGCAAGAGTAATGTTAAACATGCTTGTTTCATGTACATTACATCAACATGCATCCATCTTAACCAGTGGAAAAGGTTCATGAAGTTTGGAATCAAGAAGTTGCATGAAATGATAAGTTATAATCTTTTTTTGGATTGTTTTATTAAGTGAATGGAATTATAGGTCATCAACCAAACCTTGCTACCTTGCCCAAATGACTCTAATTGAACTCTACAACAAAAGTCATGAAGGGTTCGTGTTGAGCAAAGGTCAAGAAAATACCTCAATCGGTCTAAAACTCTGATTTAGGCTTTACCATGATGCTAGTTTGACCTATGCTGACCAATCACTTACATTACTTGCATAGAGTTGCACCTTAAATCAAAGTTGAAGTTTGAGTGGAGTAGAACAAACTTTGTTTTTGGACCAAGAGCCAGATCAACTTGGAACTAAGTCAAATCGAGGCTCAAACTTTGAATCGGCAGCTGTTTTCGGTACTTAGAATTTTTCTAAGTCTGGAATTCATCGTCGTCGACATTGGCATTTCGTGTTCTTGTGATTTTGTTAAGCAATGTGATCAGGTCCCAAAATAAAAGTTGAAATATACATGATGGAGATGAGCATGTATAAAGATGGCATTCATTGGACTTCGTTTTAACCATCAATTTGGGCTTGTTCATCATCGTTGTCAATCTTGTTGACGCTATTATTTTGGAGATTAATTACCCACTATTATGTTGCTCAAATGACCGGAGTGCCTTAATGAAAAATGTAGAGCAGGCTGAGGTGAACAAACTTCATTTTTTACCCAAGGTCTGATTCGGCTTGGAAGCAGCCCAAATCGGCTCCCCACCTCGCCCACACCGACGCGCGCCAGGTGTTCGGCAGAAGGCCGACGCGTCGACCATGCAGCAGAGCACGCCCTCCATTGCTGCCGCGTGTCCCACCTCCGTGCCACGCGCCCCTGGCGCTCCCTCTCATGTTTAAAGAAGCTCGACGCCTCAACGCTCGCTCAAGACTCTCCAACACTCGCCCTTCTCGCTCTCTCCCCTCTGTAGAATGCTGCTGCCACGTCCACCATGGCCGGTGGGCCAAGCTCACCGCCGCCGCGTCCCCGCTGTCTCCGGGCTCCCTCGCATCCTACTAAGTGCTCCATCACCTTTGTGGCAGAACCGCCTAATCTAATGCCTCACAGGAGTGCTTGTCTTCCATTAGACACTAAGCACTCCAGGGAGAACACTAAATTACTCGGTTCCGTCGGCACACCGTCAGCAGAAACCGACCAATTTATAAGAATACAAGTACAATGGCAATCCAAGCGGTCGACTGTCCCTACTTGAACCCATATAAACCGTTAGTCCGTCGAGTACCACGACGGGTCTCGATAAACGATTTACAACAACCAAGATCGTGACAGGATTCAACATACATGCCACATATTACATAAAGTTCATGAGATACTTTTCATCATCGAGTACGAATAAAAGTTATTACAAACCGAGTTTGATAAATAAAGCGGAAGCAAATAAGTTCGAAGATAAAGTTTCCAACATAGTTTGATACAGTGCCAAGCTAGATCACGGTCCACAAAAGCAAGGATAGGAATTACTAAAGAAGCCTACCCAAGGCTTACTCCTCATCCCCAGCGGGATAGAAGCAACTCTTGCAATAACCATGATACACAGTGCCATCTGCAACATTGGGAAAAATAAACCCTGAGTACGAGAAGGTACTCAGCTAGACTTACCCGTCATGAACTAGAAAATAAAACGACTCCAAGGATTATGCAAGGCTGTATAAGTGGACGTAACTTGACAACATTTTTGCATAAAAGCAATTAAATCATGGTATAGTACTAATTCTTTACCAAGTTAATTATAACTATTCATTTCTAGGTTAGCAACTATCCTATGCCAAACATGTGGTACATCCTTTAGAAGCATACAATAGTAACCATAGCAGGTATTGTAATTCCATTTTCGTCCGAACCATCATGTTCCATAACACAGTTACTACGATGTTGGGACTAGCCAAGTTTCTCACTATCCGGGAGAGACGGCGATTCGAATCGATTTCAACCAGCTGGGAATTTATTCCAAACACAAACCTAGGTCTACCAGCCACGATAGCCTTAGGTCACCTTTGGTACAACTCCGGTACACATTTCGCGGGTCCGTACTGCGCCGCACAATCTGGAACACCAGATGCCAGGATGCTCAGGCCAAGCCTGCCCTTGGGCTCAGTCTGATCGTTCCCCGGAAGGAGCGCACAACTGAACGATTCCCGGCCTGAGTTGAATTACTCGGCCAGCGGTCGGAGCAATTATCCGGCCAGCTAAGTGAGAGGCATGCGTTCAATCTTGTCGAAGCACCAACAACAAGACGGTCCTTATTAGACATAGAGCAGGATAAATCCACACCCAAGACCTCCATGTCTTGTCGCTTCTCTATCTACTTCCCGTCCGGTCTCGATTTACTTTTACCACATGGTTTACGTTTCCACGATAGCGAGATATAGCCAACCGTGTTCGGTATCCACCTATATCTCGCGGTGACAGGACATCACCCGACTTCTACCGGTCTAAGCATGGCTAAGGATATATATTCGATCCTCGGACCTATACCGATTTATGGTGTAATATTTGGACAAGGAATGTACATGCATCAAGTGGTTTCATTCAACTCTTATAACCTAATGCAAAGCAATCATAAGTACTTAAATAAACATTTGTAAATTATGGGAGACTTATAATGCTCCGGGCTTGCCTCATGAAAGGAAGTAGGGCGATGGTCAAGGCACCGGAAGCTCTTCAGGTTCTCGCGCCCACGCCTTGGGAGCTGCGGCTCATGGATCCTGCGGGTTCCCTTCCTCTGCTTTCTTGAATTCCAGCAATGTGATCTCTTCCTCCGATCCTAGATGCATGAGTATGGTATAAGTATTACGAATGCATACATGTTAACAAGTGCATCACGTTGTTTGAGTAGGTGCATATCTCTTCTCGATTATTACTTAACTACTTCTACAATGCATCGATTATGCCACAACAAGAGCTACTTGTTTCACTCATAACTGGAGTTCTACAAATCAAAAAACAGTGATCCAGGACTTTCTGGAAAGCTTATCAAATTCTCTACCACTTTGTTATTAACCATTTTTACAGTACACATCATTTTCAACATGCAATTCATCAAACTCTAGAATCAGTCCAGAAACTATTCAACATGCAATATAAAGTAACGATACTTCTACTTCAGGTAATCATTCAAAATTTGACAACCTAGAACCTACCAATAGTTTAAGCATACCAAATACAGTTAAGATGATATAATGGTAAAGCCCAAACTATTTATTAAATTGCCTTTATTATTTTATTTAGATATCTAGGTTAAATAATAAATATATATCAGATGTGCTTAATAAATTCTCAAAAATTTACAGAGCCTTACTAATGCTATCAAAGGACTGCTATAAAAATTTCAGGTCATTTTACTAAGTAGAACATTCTATACAAAAATGACAAGGCAGCAAGGCTTGAAATAGCATAAATGGAAAATCCTATTGAAAAGTGTCAAGCAACAGATTTCATATTTTTCTTAGCATCCATATGGTACTAGGATTACCTCCAACAAATTTCATGAATTTTGGACTCATACTTAATTTATGAAAATTCATGCAAGGATTAACTAGTCATAAAAGAAAAATCTATAACTACAAATCTACACATGCACTGGTCCTCAAATTTTTACCAGGGCTCACATATGCTAAGATTAGTTCACCACAAAAATTTCATAATTTTTGGAGCACAGGAACTCTAGATATAAAATAGACAAATTTGAATGCATTCAAAAGCACATTTCAAATCCCTATTTAAATCTCCAGAAATTTCTACTGTTGAAACCAAGAACATATTTTTATTAAATACTACACTTCCTAAGGAACACAACCATATTTATTTCACAATTTTAGGAGCTACCAAACTGAAGATATGAAAATCACAAAAGAAATCAAAACTGGATCAAATGAGCTATCCTACACTCATCTTTGCCGCCGTTGGTGGGACCCGTGGTCGAGAGGACCCCACATGTCATTGACTCGAAGCAGAGCAATGGCTGCGCCAGCTGGTGTGCTGGCGCTGGCCAGAGCTTCGCCGACGGCGAGGTTGCCGGGCGGTGACATCTTCATGACGTGATCTCACGTGACCTAAGCGCATCTATTGAGCCACTTGGCCGGCCCTATTGTCGTTCGTAGTGAGGACGACGGCGGCGGCAATGGCGAGAGCGAGGCGAGGCGGACGACGGCGAGACGTCGGCGACGACCTTGGCGGCTCAACCTAAGGTGCGGACAAGCAACTATGAACGCTGGGGACCTAGCGCGCTAGCTAACGAGCGGGAGGAGGGATCATGAGCAGCGTGGCCACGACGACGGGGATCACGGCGGAACTCCCGCGAGGTGTTGCGATCGCGGTGGCTTACCAAGCTTTATCGGCCGGGCACGGGAGGAGCAATGGGGTCTTTGGGGAACGGTGGAGCTATGGCGGTGGTGCGAGAGTGGTTGCCAGCGCGAAATGGGCGCGGTTATGGCGACGACGGAGCTGCGCGAGAGCTCGCTGCCGTTTTATGGAGCCGCGGACGACGGCGAGGAGCGGGAAATGGCGAGGGCGCTGGGCGTTGCGGGCGGGTGCTGGCGTGTTGAAGGCGCGCTTCGGCCTGCCTTGGCCGCGCTGGGCAGAGCGTCGGCGACGCGTGGCCATCGCTGCGGACACGCGGCGCGCGGTGTCTGAACCGGTTGGCCATCGAATCACCCGATTCGGCTTTGTTCGATGAACCAAACCGAGCCTCGACAACGGGTTTTGGTGATGATTTATCTTCCAATCCGTGACGAATTAGCTTAGGTTACTAAACCAACTTTGTAGACCGAAGTACCGAGTTACAAATGTTGTTCAATGCACTTGTTCTAAATCGCAATCAAAAACAGAGAAAAATCGATCCAAAATCGGGCCGACAAAGACCTTTGTGAGTATGACTTAGAACAAAAATGGCTAAGTGTTGAAAACAGTGATTCGATGATTTTTGAAATCCAAATTCACACATGTTAGGAGCTGAATCAGTCAAAGACCCAAAAATCAAAGTTGTTCCTTATGTTAAACACTACAACTTTGCTTTAGTGAACTCCTCCATGCAAGGTCTCTAACACCTAGTTCAACTTTAGTCAAACATGCTACATTCCAAAGATGACTTGAGCAAGAACTATTACTTAATGATCTATTTGGCCCTAGCCCTAAATACCAAAGTTGTTCATGATGATACTCTAAGCATGTTTAAACAATTTGCAAGGTCATTTAAGCATTTCATGTAGTAGTCACTCATATAGCTATCCAGGTCAACACAGGTAATATTACTTAAGTGCTTGATCATGAAAGGTGACCTTCATGAACAAGGTTCCTTTTGTTAACCTAAGTGTAGCTAAGGTGTTTTAGTGACCAACATTACCCACTTGCATTCATTTGCACATGATCATATGCATATGTTCCAAGAAACACGAGATAACAAACAATGTTTCATATGTTTCGATCGAATGTTTCAATTGTAAATGATGACTTATGAATGCTTGATGCTCATGCTTATGTTATGCAAGTCAAGTTATGCAAGGCTAACACCCGAGGTGTTACAGCCCCTCCCCCTTATAAAAATCTCGTCCCGAAATTTGCAAGACCTACCATTCTTGGAAAAAGGCGGGATAAACTTCTCGTAGATAATCTTCTCTTTCCCACGTAGCATCTTGTTCACTATGATTGTTCCACACCACCTTATAGAACTTGATAATCTTACTCCTTGTCACTCTCTCCATCTCTTCTAATACTCGAATTGGCTTTTCTTCATAGGTCAAATCCGATTGAAGCTGCACGTTGGCGGGTGCAATAGCTTCTTCCGGTACTCAAGACATTTCTTTAGTCGAGAAACATGGAACACATCAAAGATTGCACTCATCTACGGTGGAAGTTGTAACTTATATGCAACCTTCCTTTTCGTTTCCAAAATTTTGTATGGCCCTACATATCTTGGTGAAAGCTTCTTTTTCATCCCAAATCTTTTCACGCCTTTCATGGGTGATACTCTCAAGTATACATAGTCACCCACTTCAAAAGTTAGTGGTCTTCTTCTTACTTAAGCATAACTTTTTCTGTCTTGATTGAGCTGCCTTCATGTGTTGTTGGATGATACGTACTTGCTCTTGACTTCATTGACAAAATCAATACCAAAGTATCTCCTTTCACCGAGCTCAATCCGGTTCAAGGGAGTTCTGCACTTTTACGCCATACAAGGCTTCAAATGGGGCCATTTTGATACTCGCTTGATAACTGTTGTTATAGGAGAATTCAGCTAAAGGTAACCATTTCTCCCATGAACCTTTTGAAGATATAACACAAGCTCTAAGTAAATCTTCTAGGATCTGGTTTACTCGCTCTGTTATGCATCTCGAAGTTTGCGGGTGATAAGCTGAACTTCTGATTAGCTTGGTTCCCAAAGCCTGGTGTAAGTGCTCCCATAAACGAGCTATGAACTGTGGTCCTCTATCTGAGATTATGGTCCTGGGTTCTCCATGCAATCTCACGATCTAGGATACATATATCTCAAACATATTTCCAAATTATATACCGCGTGTTCACGGGTATAAAGTGTGCTGACTTGGTAAGACAATCAACAATGACCCAGATTGAATCGTGACCTTGTGGCGTCGTTGGAAGGCCTATGATAAAGTCCATGTTGATTTCTTCCCATTTCCATCCTGGAATAGGCAATGGCTGAAGTAATCCAGCGGTTTTCATATGGACGGCTTTCACTCTACTGCAGTTATCACACCTAGCAACGTAGGCTGCGATCTCTTTCTTCATCTTAGTCCACCAAAAATGGTTTCTTAAATCTTGATACATTTTACTACTACCCGGATGGATAGACAATTTTGATGAGTGAGCTTCTTCTAAAATTTGACTTCTTAGCTCACGGTCTTTTGGTACCACTAGTCGGTCCTCGAACCATAATACACCTCTTTCGTCCAATCTAAAATGTTTGGTTTCTTGCTCTTGCATTTTTCTCTTGATGTGACTTATTCCCACATCTGTCTGCTGTAGCTCTATGATTTTGCCCTCAAGTGAACAACTGATTGTGATATTGTGTAGTACAGCAGGATGTAACAAGTTGAATCCATCTTCCAGCAATGCTTCCACAGTGTTGCAATGGGACTTCCGACTAAGTGCATCGGCTACTACATTTGCTTTACCCGGATGGTAATGCACCTCCAAATTATAGTCCTTAATCAATTCTAACCATCTTCGTTGTCTCATGTTCAGCTCTGGCTGGGTAAAGATATACTTGAGGCTTTTGTGGTCAGTAAAGATATGACATACATTGCCCAACAAGTAATGTCTCCATATCTTTAGTGCATGGACAACGGCTGCAAGTTCCAAATCATGTGTAGGGTAGTTGACTTCATGTTTTCTCAATTGCCGTGAGGCATATGCAATTACTCTCCCTTCTTGCATAAGCACACATCCCAAACCTATTCCTGATGCATCACAAAATACATCAAAAGGCTTTTCAATGTTTGGTTGTGCTAACACAGGTGCTGTAGTCAACAAAGTTCTAAGAGTGTGAAAAGCTGTTTCACATTCTGGTGTCCATTTGTACTTCTCATCTTTCTGAAGTAGTCTGGTCATAGGCTTAGCTATCTTTGAGAAATCTGGAATAAACCGACGATAGTATCTAGCTAACCCTAGAAAACTCCGAACTTCATGAACCGAAGTTGGGGCTTTCCAATCCATGACCTCTTGTACTTTGGATGGGTCTACTGAGATTCCATCTCTTGATAAAATGTGACCTAAGAAAGGTACTTTGCTCATCCAAAATTCACATTTGCTAAACTTGGCATATAACTTATGCTCCCTCAGTCTGGATAGGACAATCCTCGGATGCTCTTCATGATCGACTCATTTTCCGAATAAATCAATATATCATCAATAAACACGACCACGAACTTGTCAAGTTCGGGCATGAATACCGAGTTCATCGGTACATGAAATAATTTGGAGCATTTGTTAGTCCGAAAGACATAACCAAATACTCATATAAGCCGTACCTAGAGAGAAAGCGATTTTAGGTATATCCTCCGGCCTCGATCTTTATCCGATGATAACCTCGATCTCAAATCAATTTTGGAGAATACCTTTGCCTTCGCTAAGCGATCGAACAATATGTCGATGCGGGGCAATGGATATTTGTTTTGATGGTCACCGCATTGAGTGGTGCGTAATCTACACACATTCTCGGTGACTTATCCTTCTTTTTCACAAACAATTTGGGCATCCCCACGGAGATGAGCTAGGTTGGATAAGACCCTTGTCCAATAGATCTTGCAATTGGACCTTAAGTTCCGCTTAACTCATTGGGTGGCATTCTATAGGGCCTTACGGATATGGGTGCGGTACACGGCACTAATTCAATCTTAAATTCCACGTCCCTATCCGGTGGTAGACCTGGTAATTCCTCTGGAAATACATCCGGAAACTCACAAACCACTAGGATATCACATATTGTGGTGGTTTGGATAGCACAGGCTAAATGTTGGGGTTTGAAATCGCGGGAGAGTGGGACTAGAAAAGCATTCCCTCCCGTTGGTTCTCTCAACATAATAGTGCGGGTGCTAGTGTCAATAAGAGCACCATGATACTTCATCCAATTCATGCCTAAGATTACACTTATTGACAACCCGGGCAATATTATCAAATCCGTGGTGTACTCCCTCCCTTGTATCACGATGAGTACATTTTTGACTATCTTTTTGGTAATAACAGTACCCCCTGCTGAACTTATGTTAAAACCCCCTTTGTTTACTTCAATTATTTCTTGACCATGTCTAGATGCAAATGCTTGACTCATAAATGAATGAGAAGCTCCCAAATCAAATAAAACAACAGCAGGACACTTGTTGACAAGAAACATACCAGCCGTGACAACTTCTCCGGCGGGCACCTCTTTTATGTGGTATAATGCACTTGTCCTCGACGTGCCACGGCATTCACCGCCTCTGATTGTTACGATTTGGGTTGCCATTCCTCTTGGGGTGGGGACATTCCTTGGACCAATGGCCCAGCTTGGTTGCAGTTGAAACATGGTTGATTACTTCGAATCTGTGGAGCTGTCACGATTGCCATTTCCTTTTGGTAAGGCAATAGTGAACGCCTTTACGGAATGGTTTTCGTGGCCTGTTATTACGAGCTCGAAGCGGTGGTGGAGGCCTAAACTTGGGTGCGGTGGGCGGAATTGTGGCCTAGCTGCGATATAGGCGCTTTTGATGGAAAGATCCGGATGCACCGGCCTCATAGGCCCTCTTGCGACCTTTTTAGCAAGCTGCATGCATGTTGTTGTGGTTTTCTTGGGTCAAGGCATCACTAATAAACTCGTTGTCGTGGTACATCGAGAATTTGCCATAGTCTTCATCAGTTTGGTACCCA
This sequence comes from Miscanthus lutarioriparius, assembly GCA_904845875.1. Lineage (NCBI taxonomy): Eukaryota > Viridiplantae > Streptophyta > Magnoliopsida > Poales > Poaceae > Miscanthus > Miscanthus lutarioriparius. Next base: position 86,442,326 of record CAJGYO010000001.1, on the reverse strand, counting down.
ACCCTCGCTTGAAACTCTCTATCTTTTTCTCTTGAGTATCCACAAAACCGGGAGCATATCCGGACAAGTTGTTGAATGCGTGCATATACTCTGTGAGTGACTTTGTTCACTGAGTGAGCCTCATAAATTGGCCGCTTTCATGCGCATCGGGCCGGGGAATATGATGTCCCCTAAAAGCCAGCTTGAATTGTTCCTGTGTCACTTTCGCGCATTATTAGCGAGAGAGACGACAGAAGTGTGTCCACAGATCCTCTTTGGTCCTTGCAATTGATGAGAAGCATACTGCTTTCAGATGCTTCGTGACCCTCAACAGACGGAATTTCGCTCAATGGTATTCAACCACTCATCGGCTGCAGTGGTTCCTCACCACCTTGAAGATTGGAGGCTTCGTGTCCGAAACTCCTTGAATGTCTTTGTGCTGATTTGGCTCGGCCCCCTGGTTGTCGTGGGTGGCCACGAGCGGTGTTTTTTGCGCGATAAGGCGCAAAAGCTTCTTCCATTGTCCTTTGGCTCCCAAGAAGGCGAGCAAAGAACTCCCGAAAGCGGGGGCGGCGGCGGCGGTGGTGGTAAGTCATCACCATTGCCATCGTGGATCGCTACCGACTCCAAACATGGGTGCGCGTCATCTGCGAAGTTGCAACAATAAGCGATTATTGGTTGATGTCAAGAGATTGCAGATGAATCATAACCATGTCAAACTGAAATCACTGGAGAAATTCTCAAATTCACAATAAAAACAGAGGCATAACAATTCATTCTCGCAACATGGCATCCCCAATTTGACCACTTATCGCGCTCATAACGCGTGCAAAGTTAAATCGTGATCACCAACAAGGAACGGAATTGCATTGATGTTCAACCAAAGGTGCACTTAACCGCATTACATGATAGTCTGGTTACTAATGCCAAATTCGAGCTACAGGTCCATTACATGAATAAAGGTGATACATTAGTCCTTCCACTAAGTGCTAAGCGATCTAATCCTCATCATGATCACTATCGAGGTCAGACGCAAGATCATCTCCTTCCTCAGGTTCTACTTCTTCTTCAGGCTCCACTTCTTCTTCTCCTTCCTCGTACCCTTCTAGATCCATTTCTGCGGCTCCAGGTGGGACATAAGGGTGGAGCTGATTGTTCAGAAGATGAACCTCTTCATGCAGATTATCGTTGTATTCTTCCGCATTAGCCAGCTGCTGTCCTAGCTCAAACTGTCGAGCTCTTAGAACATTTTCCCTTGTCCAAGCTGCATTTCGCTGGTGAGTTAACCGAGTCATCTCTTCAGTGAGCCTTTCAATCTCGGCGTCGTGCTCCCTCTGAAGCTGACGTCGGTCCTCGCGGGCATGACCAAGAGCACCAGACACACGTCTGAGGCTACCTTCAACTCCATCCAACACTCTCATCATTGCGAACATGGCGCTCATGGAAGGGTTATCACTGTTCTGCCTCTCCGCTGCACCAATCTCCAAAGATTTTCCTCTTGTCTGCTGCCATGAGTCAGTGGAGGGGTTACCTCTTGGAAAGACTCCAACCAAAGCGGCTGCCAGCTCCTGAGGAAAACGATCCATGATGTCCCTCAGGATCCCAAAGGCTGCCCTACCAGCTGCTTCTTCAGCAGTCCTGCCAGTTGACTCATAACACCAGCCTGTCCACTCAGAATCGTCACCTCGGGGACGAACAACGGCCTCCACAGTAACTAAGAGACCTTCCCCCAACTGCTCATTCGCCCAGAAGTAGCGGGGTTCCATTCCATCAGGATAGCCTACATAACTGAGCACTCTCCACAAGAGTGTAGGCATCCCAAACTCTCCAAGGCGTGTGGACGTTGGCCGGTGCACGTGGAGCAAGGCGACGGCGGGGGAGCTCGCGCCTCCGGTGGACTTGCGAGCGGTCTGCTTGGTGCGTGCCATCTGCACCATTAACATGTACCCCTTGGTGAGACAATGCCATAATGGATAAGAGTTACATAACCGAGTAAGAATTTTATAAGGGGAGGAACAATGTAATTATGTGAATGGTAATTATCATGATGCATGCTCGTTCGCACGCCCCTCACAAACTTAGGAAAAATTTGTTTCTAGCGGTAGACACGGTGGCATACATACGTTTCTCTTATAAATAGCGTAACTAGTCGAGCTACACGTTTCGTTGTTAGTGTACCCGCATAAAATTTCATTTCAGCCCTAAACCCATAATGAATATGCGAGAATGTAATCGTAAATACTTCCATATATGTATACCCATACATATACTTCCGTATCAATCTACCCGACAATAATTTAACCCACAATTAAATACGTACCATATACACATGCAAGCATGCATACATAGCCGTATACCAAAGCTACTCTTCCCGACCGCATGCTCACATCTTGCGGTCATACACTCATCTTACCTTGGCGTGAGGCATTTGATCCATACATTACCATTCAAGTGAATGGCATCCATACAATAGCACGCCCAGATGGACGATTAAGTAAAAACCCCATGTTAGTACTTAAATAGCCACCTAATAGTCCTTAATTTGGGCATAAGGAAAGTGATCATTGGCACACTTTAGATTTCAAATACCTATTATATAACTATTAGTTGCTAGAGAAGGGTTTTCGGAAAACAAAAACTTTTGTTTTAAATACACTTGTGACAATTAACGTTGAATCTTGCTCGATGCCGGTGTCGCAGAAACCGACCAATTTATAAGAATACAAGTACAATGGCAATCCACAAGCGGTCGCCGACCGTCTACTTGAACCCATATAAACCCGGTAGTCCGTCGAGTACCACGACGGGTCTCGATAAACGATTTACAACAACCAAGATAAGACAGATTCAACATACATGCCACATATTACATAAAGTTCACAGATACTTTTCATCATCGAGTACGAATAAAGTTATTACAAACCGAGTTTGATAAATAAAGCGGAAGCAAATAAGTTCGAAGATAAAGTTTCCAACATAGTTTGATCTGAGTGCCAAGCTAGATCACGGTCCACAAAAGCAAGGATAGGAATTACTAAAGAAGCCTGCCCAAGGCTTACTCCTCATCCCAATGGGATAGAAGCAACTCTTGCAATAACCATGATACACAAGTGCCATCGCAACATTGGGAAAAATAAACCACGAGTACGAGAAGGTACTCACTAGACTTACCCGTCATGAACCAGAAAATAAAACGACTCCAAGGATTATGCAATTTGTATAAGTGGGACGTAACTTGACAACATTTTTGCATAAAAGCAATTAAATCATGGTATAGTACTAATTCTTTACCAAGTTAATTATAACTATTCATTTCTAGGTTAGCAACTATCCTATGCCAAACATGTGGTACATCCTTTAGAAGCATACAATAGTAACCATAGCAGGTATTGTAATTCCATTTTCGTCCAGAACCATCATGTTCCATAAACACGATTACTACGATGTTGGGACTAGCCAAGTTTCTCACTATCCGGGAGAGCGGCGATTTGAATCGATTTCAACCAGTGGGAATTTATTCCTAACACAAACCTAGGTCTACCACCACGATAGCCTTAGGTCACCTTTTGGTACAACTCCGGTACACACATTTGGCGGGTCCGAGATGATTGCGCACGCTAACTGGAACACCGGATGCTAGGATGCTCGAGCCAAGCTCGCCCTTGGGCTCGGTCGATCGTTCCCGGAAGGAGCGCGCAGAATGTAAGCGATTCCCGGCCTGAGTTGAATTACTCGGCTTCAGCGGTCGGAGCGAATTATCCGGCCAGCTAAGTGAGAGGCATGCGTTCAATCTTGTCGGAAGCACCAACAACGGATGCGGTCCTTATTCGACATAGACGGGATAAATCCACACCCAAGACCTCCATGTCTTGTTGCTTCTCTATCTACTTCCCGTCCGGTCTCGATTTACTTTTACCACATGTTTCGTTCCACGATAGCGAGATATAGCCAACCGTGCTCGTAGATCCACCTATATCTCGCGGTGACAGGACATCACCGACTTCTACCGGTCTAAGCTTGGCTAAGCATATATATTCGATCCTGGACCTATACCGGTTACAGGTGTAATATTTGGACAAGGAATGTACATGCATCAAGTGGTTTCATTCAACTCTTATAACCTAATGCAGCAATCATAAGTACTTAAATAAACATTTGTAAATTACTGGGAGACTTATAATGCTCCGGGCTTGCCTCGCATGAGAAAGGAAGTAGGGCGATGGTCGGGCACTCGGAAGCTCTTGAGGGTTCTGCTCACGCCTTCGAGGCTGCGGCTTCATGGATCCTCCTGCGGGTTCCCTTCCTCTGTTTCTTCGAATTCCAGCAATGTGATCTCTTCCTCCGATCCTAGATGCATGAGTATGGTATAAGTATTACGAATGCATACATGTTAACAAGTGCATCACGTTGTTTGAGTAGGTGCATATCTCTTCTCGATTATTACTTAACTACTTCTACAATGCATCGATTATGCCACAAACAGTAGCTACTTGTTTCACTCATAACTGGAGTTCTACAAATCCAAAAACAGTGATCCAGGACTTTCTGGAAAGCTTATCAAATTCTCTACCACTTTGTTATTAACCATTTTTACAGTACACATCATTTTCAACATGCAATTCATCAAACTCTAGAATCAGTCCAGAAACTATTCAACATGCAATATAAAGTAACGATACTTCTACTTCAGGTAATCATTCAAAATTTGACAACCTAGAACCTACCAATAGTTTAAGCATACCAAATACAGTTAAGATGATATAATGGTAAAGACCAAACTATTTATTAAATTGCCTTTATTATTTTATTTAGATATCTAGGTTAAATAATAAATATATATCAGATGTGCTTAATAAATTCTCAAAAATTTACAGAGCCTTACTAATGCTATCAAAGGACTGCTATAAAAATTTCAGGTCATTTTACTAAGTAGAACATTCTATACAAAAATGACAAGGCAGCAAGGCTTGAAATAGCATAAATGGAAAATCCTATTGAAAAGTGTCAAGCAACAGATTTCATATTTTTCTTAGCATCCATATGGTACTAGGATTACCTCCAACAAATTTCATGAATTTTGGACTCATACTTAATTTATGAAAATTCATGCAAGGATTAACTAGTCATAAAAGAAAAATCTATAACTACAAATCTACACATGCACTGGTCCTCAAATTTTTACCAGGGCTCACATATGCTAAGATTAGTTCACCACAAAAATTTCATAATTTTTGGAGCACAGGAACTCTAGATATAAAATAGACAAATTTGAATGCATTCAAAAGCACATTTCAAATCCCTATTTAAATCTCCAGAAATTTCTACTGTTGAAACCAAGAACATATTTTTCTTAAATACTACACTTCCTAAGGAACACAACCATATTTATTTCACAATTTTAGGAGCTACCAAACTGAAGATATGAAAATCACAAAAGAAATCAAAAACTGGATCAAATGAGCTATCCTACACTACTGCTGTCGCTGACTGGTGGGACCCGGTGGTCAGAGGACCCCACATGTCATTGACTCGAAGCAGAGCAGCGGCGCTGCGCGGTGCTGGCGCGGCCAGAGCTCGCCGACGGCGAGGTTGCCGGCGGTGACATCTTCGCGACGTGATCTACGTGACCTAGCGCATCTATTGAGCCACTTGGCCGGCCCTATTGTCGACGGTAAGGACGACGGCGGCGGCAATGGCGGAGCGGCGAGGCGGGACGACGGCGAGACGTCGGCGACGACCTCGGTGGCTCAACCTAAGGTGCGGACAAGCAACTATGAACACTGGGGAACCTAGCGCGCTAGCTAACGGAGCGGGAGGAGGACTGTAGCGACGTGGCCATGACGACGGGGATCACGGCGGAACTCCGGCGAGGTGTTGCGTACTGCGGTGGCTTACCAAGCTTTATCAGCGGGCACGGGAGGAGCAATGGGGTGCTGGGGAAACGGTGGAGCTATGGCGGTGGTGCTGGAGTGGCCAGGCGCAAGCTGGCGCGGTTATGGCGACGGCGGAGCTGCGGGAGCTCGGCGGCTGCGCTTGCGGGAGCTGCGGACGGCGAAGGAGGAGCGGGAAATGAAACTGAGGGCGCTGGGCGTTGCGGGCGGGCGCTGGCGTGTTGAAGGCGCGCTTCGGCCTGCCTTGGCCGCGCTGGGCAGAGCGCCGGCGACGCGCGGCCATCGCTGCGGACACGCGGCGCGCGGTGTCTGAACCGGTCGGCCACTGAATCAGCCGATTCAGTTTGTTCAGTGAACCGAAACCGAGCCTGACGACGGGTTTTGGTGATGATTTATCTTCCAATCCGTGACGAATTAGCGCTAGGTTACTAAACCAACTTTGTAGACCTAAGTACCAGTTACAAATGTTGTTCAATGCACTTGTTCTAAATCGCAACTGAAACAGAGAAAAATCGATCCAAAATCGGGCTGACAGCACTGTCAGAGTATGACTTAGAACAAAAATGGCTAAGTGTTGAAAACAGTGATTCGATGATTTTTGAAATCCAAATTCACACATGTTAGGAGCTGAATCAGTCAAAGACCCAAAAATCAAAGTTGTTCCTTATGTTAAACACTACAACTTTGCTTTAGTGAACTCCTCCATGCAAGGTCTCTAACACCTAGTTCAACTTTAGTCAAACATGCTACATTCCAAAGATGACTTGAGCAAGAACTATTACTTAATGATCTATTTGGCCCTAGCCCTAAATACCAAAGTTGTTCATGATGATACTCTAAGCATGTTTAAACAATTTGCAAGGTCATTTAAGCATTTCATGTAGTAGTCACTCATATAGCTATCCAGGTCAACACAGGTAATATTACTTAAGTGCTTGATCATGAAAGGTGACCTTCATGAACAAGGTTACTTTTGTTAACCTAAGTGTAGCTAAGGTGTTTTAGTGACCAACATTACCCACTTGCATTCATTTGCACATGATCATATGCATATGTTCCAAGAAACACGAGATAACAAGCAATGTTTCATATGTTTCGATCGAATGTTTCAATTGTAAATGATGACTTATGAATGCTTGATGCTCATGCTTATGTTATGCAAGTCAAGTTATGCAAGGCTAACACCCGAGGTGTTACAGCCCCTCCCCCTTATAAAAATCTTGTCCCGAGATTTGCAAGACCTACCATTCTTGGAAAAAGGCGGGATAAACTTCTCGTAGATAATCTTCTCTTTCCCACGTAGCATCTTGTTCACTATGATTGTTCCACACCACCTTATAGAACTTGATAATCTTACTCCTTGTCACTCTCTCCATCTCTTCTAATACTCGAATTGGCTTTTCTTCATAGGTCAAATCCGATTGAAGCTGCACGTTGGCGGGTGCAATAGCTTCTTCCGGTACTCGAAGACATTTCTTTAGCTGAGAAACATGGAACACATCAAAGATTGCACTCATCTCTGGTGGAAGTTGTAACTTATATGCAACCTTCCCTTTTCGTTCCAAAATTTTGTATGGCCCTACATATCTTGGTGAAAGCTTCTTTTTCATCCCAAATCTTTTCACGCCTTTCATGGGTGATACTCTCAAGTATACATAGTCACCCACTTCAAAAGTTAGTGGTCTTCTTCTTCTGTCGGCATAACTTTTCTGTCTTGATTGAGCTGCCTTCATGTGTTGTTGGATGATACGTACTTGCTCTTCGGCTTCATTGACAAAATCAATACCAAAGTATCTCCTTTCACCAGGCTCAATCCAGTTCAAGGGAGTTCTGCACTTTCTGCCATACAAGGCTTCAAATGGGGCCATTTTGATACTCGCTTGATAACTGTTGTTATAGGAGAATTCAGCTAAAGGTAACCATTTCTCCCATGAACCTTTTGAAGATATAACACAAGCTCTAAGTAAATCTTCTAGGATCTGGTTTACTCGCTCTGTCTGTCCTGAAGTTTGCGGGTGATAAGCTGAACTTCTGATTAGCTTGGTTCCCAAAGCCTGGTGTAAGTGCTCCCAGAAACGAGCTATGAACTGTGGTCCTCTATCTGAGATTATGGTCCTGGGTACTCCATGCAATCTCACGATCTGGGATACATATATCTCAGCGTATTTCCCAATTATATACCGCGTGTTCACGGGTATAAAGTGTGCTGACTTGGTAAGACGATCAACAATGACCCAGATTGAATCGTGACCTTGTGGCGTCGTTGGAAGGCCTGTGATAAAGTCCATGTTGATTTCTTCCCATTTCCATCCTGGAATAGGCAATGGCTGAAGTAATCCAGCGGTTTTCATATGGACGGCTTTCACTCTACTGCAGTTATCACACCTAGCAACGTAGGCTGCGATCTCTTTCTTCATCTTAGTCCACCAAAAATGGTTTCTTAAATCTTGATACATTTTACTACTACCCGGATGGATAGACAATTTTGATGAGTGAGCTTCTTCTAAAATTTGACTTCTTAGCTCACGGTCTTTTGGTACCACTAGTCGGTCCTCGAACCATAATACACCTCTTTCGTCCAATCTAAAATGTTTGGTTTCTTGCTCTTGCATTTTTCTCTTGATGTGACTTATTCCCACATCTGTCTGCTGTAGCTCTATGATTTTGCCCTCAAGTGAACAACTGATTGTGATATTGTGTAGTACAGCAGGATGTAACAAGTTGAATCCATCTTCCAGCAATGCTTCCACAGTGTTGCAATGGGACTTTCGACTAAGTGCATCGGCTACTACATTTGCTTTACCCGGATGGTAATGCACCTCCAAATTATAGTCCTTAATCAATTCTAACCATCTTCGTTGTCTCATGTTCAGCTCTGGCTGGGTAAAGATATACTTGAGGCTTTTGTGGTCAGTAAAGATATGACATACATTGCCCAACAAGTAATGTCTCCATATCTTTAGTGCATGGACAACGGCTGCAAGTTCCAAATCATGTGTAGGGTAGTTGACTTCATGTTTTCTCAATTGCCGTGAGGCATATGCAATTACTCTCCCTTCTTGCATAAGCACACATCCCAAACCTATTCCTGATGCATCACAAAATACATCAAAAGGCTTTTCAATGTTTGGTTGTGCTAACACAGGTGCTGTAGTCAACAAAGTTCTGAGAGTGTGAAAAGCTGTTTCACATTCTGGTGTCCATTTGTACTTCTCATCTTTCTGAAGTAGTCTGGTCATAGGCTTAGCTATCTTTGAGAAATCTGGAATAAACCGACGATAGTATCTAGCTAACCCTAGAAAACTCCGAACTTCATGAACCGAAGTTGGGGCTTTCCAATCCATGACCTCTTGTACTTTGGATGGGTCTACTGAGATTCCATCTCTTGATAAAATGTGACCTAAGAAAGGTACTTTGCTCATCCAAAATTCACATTTGCTAAACTTGGCATATAACTTATGCTCCCTCAGTCTGGATAGGACAATCCTCAGATGCTCTTCATGATCTGACTCATTTTCTGAATAAATCAATATATCATCAATAAACACGACCACGAACTTGTCAAGTTCGGGCATGAATACCGAGTTCATCAGGTACATGAAATAGGCTGGAGCATTTGTTAGTCCGAAAGACATAACCAAATACTCGTATAAGCCGTACCTAGTAGAGAAAGCAGTTTTAGGTATATCCTCCGGTCTGATCTTTATCTGATGATAACCTGATCTCAAATCAATTTTGGAGAATACCTTTGCCTTCGCTAACTGATCGAACAATATGTCGATGCGGGGCAATGGATATTTGTTTTTGATGGTCACCGCATTGAGTGGTCTGTAATCTACACACATTCTCAGTGACTTATCCTTCTTTTTCACAAACAATGCTGGGCATCCCCACGGAGATGAGCTAGGTTGGATAAGACCCTTGTCCAATAGATCTTGCAATTGGACCTTAAGTTCCGCTAACTCATTGGGTGGCATTCTATAGGGCCTTCTGGATATGGGTGCGGTACCTGGCACTAATTCAATCTTAAATTCCACGTCCCTATCCGGTGGTAGACCTGGTAATTCCTCTGGAAATACATCCGGAAACTCACAAACCACTGGGATATCACATATTGTGGTGGTTTGGATAGCACAGGCTAAATGTTGGGGTTTGAAATCGCGGGAGAGTGGGACTAGAAAAGCATTCCCTCCCGTGGGTTCTCTCAACATAATAGTGCGGGTGCTAGTGTCAATAAGAGCACCATGATACTTCATCCAATTCATGCCTAAGATTACACTTATTGACAACCCGGGCAATATTATCAAATCCGTGGTGTACTCCCTCCCTTGTATCACGATGAGTACATTTTTGACTATCTTTTTGGTAATAACAGTACCCCCTGCTGAACTTATGTTAAAACCCCCTTTGTTTACTTCAATTATTTCTTGACCATGTCTAGATGCAAATGCTTGACTCATAAATGAATGAGAAGCTCCCAAATCAAATAAAACAACAGCAGGACACTTGTTGACAAGAAACATACCAGCCGTGACAACTTCTCCGGCGGGCACCTCTTCTACAGCGGTATAATGCACTTGTCCCTGACGTGCCCTGGCATTCACCTGCCTCTGATTGTTCTGATTTGGGTTGCCATTCCTCTTGGGGTGGGGACATTCCTTGGACCAATGACCCAGTTGGTTGTAGTTGAAACATGGTTGATTACTTCTGAATCCTGTGGAGCTGTCCTGATTGCCATTTCCTTTTGGTAAGGCAATAGTGAACGCCTTACGGAATGGTTTCGTGGCCTGTTATTCGAGCTTTTGGTGGTGGAGGCCTAAACTTGGGTGTGGGTGGACGGAATTGTGGCCTAGCTGCGATAGGCGCTTTTATTTGGAAAGATCCGGATGCACCGCCTCATAGGCCCTCTTGCGACCTTTTTAGCAAATCGCATGCATGTTGTTGTGGTTTTCTTGGGTCAAGGCATCACTAATAAACTCGTTGTACGTGGTACATCGAGAATTTGCCATAGTCTTCATCAGTTTGGTACCCAACCCTCGCTTGAAACTCTCTATCTTCTCTTCAAGTATCCACAAAACCGGAGCATATCTGGACAAGTTGTTGAATGCGTGCATATATACTCGTGTGAGTGACTTTGTTCTCTGAGTGAGCCTCATAAATTCATTTTGCTTTCATGCGCATCAGGCCGGGGAATATGATGTCCCTAAAAGCCAGCTTGAATTGTTCCTGTGTCACTCGCGCATTAGCATGGTGCGAGAGACGACAGGAAGTGTGTCCACCGGATCCCCTGCTGGTCCTTGCAATTGATGAGAAGCATACTCGCTTTCAGATGCTCCGTGACCCTCAACAGACGGAATTTACGCTCAATGGTATTCAACCACTCATCGCTCTGCAGTGGTTCCTCACCCACCTTGAAGATTGGAGGCTTCGTGTCCGAAACTCCTTGAATGTCTTTGTGTTGATTTGGCTCGGCCCCCTCAGTTTGTCGTGGGTGGCCACGACGTTGTTTTTTTGCGCGATAAGGCGCAAAGCTTCTTCCATTGTCCTTTGGCTCCCCAAGAACTGAGCAAAGAACTCCTGAGCAGATGGCGGCGGCGGTGGTGGTAAGTCATCACCATTGCCATCGTGACTGCTACCAGCTCCAGCACGGGTGCGCGTCATCTGCGAAGTTGCAACAATAAGCGATTATTGGTTGATGTCAAGAGATTGCAGATGAATCATAACCATGCCAAACTGAAATCACTGGAGAAATTCTCAAATTCACAATAAAAACAGAGGCATAACAATTCATTCTCGCAACATGGCATCCCCAATTTGACCACTTATCGCGCTCATAACGCGTGCAAAGTTAAATCGTGATCACCAACAAGGAACGGAATTGCATTGATGTTCAACCAAAGGTGCACTTAACCGCATTACATGATAGTCTGGTTACTAATGCCAAATTCGAGCTACAGGTCCATTACATGAATAAAGGTGATACATTAGTCCTTCCACTAAGTGCTAAGCGATCTAATCCTCATCATGACCACTATCGAGGTCGACCTAAGATCATCTCCTTCCTCCGGTTCTACTTCTTCTTCAGGCTCCACTTCTTCTTCTCCTTCCTCGTACCCTTCTAGATCCATTTCTGCGGCTCCTGTGGGACATAAGGGTGGAGCTGATTGTTCGGAAGATGAACCTCTTCATGCAGATTATCGTTGTATTCTTCCGCATTAGCCATTTCTTGTCCTAGCTCAAAGCGTCGAGCTCTTAGAACATTTTCCCTTGTCCAAGCTGCATTTTATTTGGTGAGTTAACCGAGTCATCTCTTGGTGAGCCTTTCAATCTCGGCGTCGTGCTCCCTCCTGAAGTCGACGTCGGTCCTCATGGCATGACCAAGAGCACAGACACACGTCCGAGGCTACCTTCAACTCCATCCAACACTCATCATTGCGAAAATGGCGCTCATGGAAGGGTTATCACTTTACGCCTTTTCCGCCGCACCAATCTCCAAAGATTTTCCTCTTGTCTCTGCTGCCATGAGTCGGTGGAGGGTTACCTCTTGGAAAGACTCCAACCAAAGCGGCTGCCGCTCTCGAGGAAAAGCGATCCATGATGTCCCTCGGGATCCCAAAGGCTGCCCCCGCCATTTGCTTCTTCAGCGATCGTGCTAGTTGACTCATAACACCAGCCTGTCCACTCAGAATCGTCACCGGGGGGACGAACAACGACCCTCCACAAGTAATTAAGAGACCTTTCCCCAACTGCTCATTCGCCCAGAAGTAGCGGGGTTCCATTCCATCAGGATAGCCTACATAACTGAGCACTCTCCACAAGAGTGTAGGCATCCCAAACTCTCCAAGGAACGTGTGACGTTGACGGGTACGTGGAGCAAGCTGACGGCGGGGAGCTCTGCCTCCGGTGGACTTGCGAGCGGTCTGCTTGGTGCGTGCCATCTGCACCATTAACATGTACCCCTTGGTGAGACAATGCCATAATGGATAAGAGTTACATAACCGAGTAAGAATTTTATAAGGGGAGGAACAATGTAATTATGTGAATGGTAATTATCATGATGCATGCTCGTTCCGTACGTCCTCACAAACTTAGGAAAAATTTGTTTCTAGCGGTAGACACGGTGGCATACATACGTTCTCTTATAAATAGCGTAACTAAGTCGAGCTACACGTTTCGTTGTTAGTGTACCTGCATAAAATTTCATTTCAGCCCTAAACCCATAATGAATATGCAGAATGTAATCGTAAATACTTCCATATATGTATACCCATACATATACTTCCGTATCAATCTACCCGACAATAATTTAACCCACAATTAAATACGTACCATATACACATGCAAGCATGCATACATAGCCGTACCAAAGCTACTCTTCCCGACCGCATGCTCACATCTTGCGGTCATACACTCATCTTACCTTGGCGTAGAGGCATTTGATCCATACATTACCATTCAAGTGAATGGCATCCATACAATAACACGCCGTATGGACGATGAAGTAAAAACCCCCATGTTAGTACTTAAATAGCCACCTAATAGTCCTTAATTTGGGCATAAGGAAAGTGATCATTGGCACACTTTAGATTTCAAATACCTATTATATAACTATTAGTTGCTAGAGAAGGGTTTTCGGAAAACAAAAACTTTTGTTTTAAATACACTTGTGACAATTAACGTTGAATCTTGCTCTGATGCCAGCTGTCGCAGAACCGACCAATTTATAAGAATACAAGTACAATGGCAATCCGCAAGCGGTCGCACTGTCCTACTTGAACCCATATAAACCCGGTAGTCCGTCGAGTACCACGACGGGTCTCGATAAACGATTTACAACAACCAAGATCGTATGAGATTCAACATACATGCCACATATTACATAAAGTTCACAGATACTTTTCATCATCGAGTACGAATAATAAAGTTATTACAAACCAAGTTTGATAAATAAAGCGGAAGCAAATAAGTTCAAGATAAAGTTTCCAACATAGTTTGATACGATTGCCAAGCTAGATCACGGTCCACAAAATTAAGGATAGGAATTACTAAAGAAGCTCGCCCAAGGCTTACTCCTCATCCCTAGCGGGATAGAAGCAACTCTTGCAATAACCATGATACATAGTGCCATCTGCAACATTGGGAAAAATAAACCCTGAGTACGAGAAGGTACTCAGCTAGACTTACCCGTCATGAACCAGAAAATAAAACGACTCCAAGGATTATGCAAGGCTGTATAAGTGGACGTAACTTGACAACATTTTTGCATAAAAGCAATTAAATCATGGTATAGTACTAATTCTTTACCAAGTTAATTATAACTATTCATTTCTAGGTTAGCAACTATCCTATGCCAAACATGTGGTACATCCTTTAGAAGCATACAATAGTAACCATAGCAGGTATTGTAATTCCATTTTCGTCCAGAACCATCATGTTCCATAACACAGTTACTACGACGTTGGGACTAGCCAAGTTTCTCACTATCCAGAGAGACGGCGATTGAATCGATTTCAACCAGTTGGGAATTTATTCCTAACACAAACCAGTCTACCGACCACGATAGCCTTAGGTCACCTTTGGTACAACTCCGGTACACATTTCGCGGGTCCAGATCAAGGCCGCACACAACTGGAACACCAGATGCCGGGATGCTCGAGCCAAGCCCGCCCTTGGGCTCGGTCGATCGTTCCCGGAAGGGAGCGCAATGTAACGATTCCGGCCCGAGTTGAATTACTCGGCCGCGGTCGGAACGAATTATCCCGCCAGCTAAGTGAGAGGCATGCGTTCAATCTTGTCGAAGCACCAACAACGGTGACGGTCCTTATTCGACATAGACGGGATAAATCCACACCCAAGACCTCCATGTCTTGTTGCTTCTCTATCTACTTCCCGTCCGGTCTCGATTTACTTTTACCACATGGTTACATTCCACGATAGCGAGATATAGCCAACCGTGCTCCGGTATCCACCTATATCTCGCGGTGACAGGACATCACCCGACTTCTACCGGTCTAAGCATGGCTAAGCATATATATTTGATCCTCGGACCTATACCGTTTCTGGTGTAATATTTGGACAAGGAATGTACATGCATCAAGTGGTTTCATTCAACTCTTATAACCTAATGCAGCAATCATAAGTACTTAAATAAACATTTGTAAATTCTTTGGGAGACTTATAATGCTCGGGGCTTGCCTCATGAGAAAGGAAGTAGGGCGATGGTCGGGGCACTCCGAAGCTCTTCAGGTTCTCGCTCCACGCCCGGGAGCTGCGGCTTATGGATCCTCCCTGCGGGTTCCTTTCTCTGTTTCTTGAATTCCAGCAATGTGATCTCTTCCTCCGATCCTAGATGCATGAGTATGGTATAAGTATTACGAATGCATACATGTTAACAAGTGCATCACGTTGTTTGAGTAGGTGCATATCTCTTCTCGATTATTACTTAACTACTTCTACAATGCATCGATTATGCCACAAGCAAGTAGCTACTTGTTTCACTCATAACTGGAGTTCTACAAATCCAAAAACAGTGATCCAGGACTTTCTGGAAAGCTTATCAAATTCTCTACCACTTTGTTATTAACCATTTTACAGTACACATCATTTTCAACATGCAATTCATCAAACTCTAGAATCAGTCCAGAAACTATTCAACATGCAATATAAAGTAATGATACTTCTACTTCAGGTAATCATTCAAAATTTGACAACCTAGAACCTACCAATAGTTTAAGCATACCAAATACAGTTAAGATGATATAATGGTAAAGCCCAAACTATTTATTCAATTGCCTTTATTATTTTATTTAGATATCTAGGTTAAATAATAAATATATATCAGATGTGCTTAATAAATTCTCAAAAATTTACAGAGCCTTACTAATGCTATCAAAGGACTGCTATAAAAATTTCAGGTCATTTTACTAAGTAGAACATTCTATACAAAAATGACAAGGCAGCAAGGCTTGAAATAGCATAAATGGAAAATCCTATTGAAAAGTGTCAAGCAACAGATTTCATATTTTTCTTAGCATCCATATGGTACTAGGATTACCTCCAACAAATTTCATGAATTTTGGACTCATACTTAATTTATGAAAATTCATGCAAGGATTAACTAGTCATAAAAGAAAAATCTATAACTACAAATCTACACTTGCACTGGTCCTCAAATTTTTACCAGGGCTCACATATGCTAAGATTAGTTCACCACAAAAATTTCATAATTTTTGGAGCACAGGAACTCTAGATATAAAATAGACAAATTTGAATGCATTCAAAAGCACATTTCAAATCCCTATTTAAATCTCCAGAAATTTCTACTGTTGAAACCAAGAACATATTTTTCTTAAATACTACACTTCCTAAGGAACACAACCATATTTATTTCACAATTTTAGGAGCTACCAAACTGAAGATATGAAAATCACAAAAGAAATCAAAAGCTGGATCAAATGAGCTATCCTACACACTATCATTGTTGGCCGTTGGTGGGACCCGGTGGTCGAGGACCCCACATGTCATTGACTCAAGAGCAGAGCGGCGGTCATGCTGTGTCTGGCGCTGACGAGCTTCGCCGACGGCGAGGTTGCCGGTGGTGACATCTTCACGACGTGATCTACGTGACCTAAGCGCATCTATTGAGCCACTTGGCGGCCCTATTGTCGCCGCCCAGTAAGGACGACGGCGGCGGCAATGGCGGAGCGGGCGAGGCGGACGACGGCGAGACACGTCGGCGGCGACCTCGGCGGCTCAACCTAAGGTGCGGACAAGCAACTATGAACGCTGGGGACCTAGCGCGCTAGCTAACGGAGCGGGAGGAGGATCTATGGCGCGGGCCACGACGATGGGGATCACGGCGAACGCCGGCGAGGTGTTGCGATTGCGGTGGCTTACCAAGCTTTATCAGCGGGCACGGGAGGAGCAATGGGGTGCTGGGGAAACGGTGGAGCTATGGCGGTGGTCTTTGGAGTGGCTGAGCGTGAGCTGGGCGCGGTTATGGCGACGACTGACGGAGCTCGAGAGAGAGCTCGGCTGCGCTTATGGAGCTGCGGACGGTGAAGGAGGAGCGGAAATGAAACCGAGGGCGCTGGTCGCTTGGCGGGTGTTTGGCGTGTTGGCGGCGCTTGACCTGCCTTGGGCATGGCAGAGCGTAGAAGCGCCGGCGACAGCGGCCATCGCTGCTGACGGACTGGCGTGTGGTGTCTGAACCGGTCGGCCTTTGAATCAGCCGATTCAGTTTGTTCAGTGAACCGAAACCGAGCCTGACGACGGGTTTTGGTGATGATTTATCTTCCAATCCGTGACGAATTAGCGCTAGGTTACTAAACCAACTTTGTAGACCTAAGTACCAGTTACAAATGTTGTTCAATGCACTTGTTCTAAATCGCAACCAAAAGAGAAAAATCGATCCAAAATCGGGCTGACAGCACTGTCAGAGTATGACTTAGAACAAAAATGGCTAAGTGTTGAAAACAGTGATTCAATGATTTTTGAAATCCAAATTCACACATGTTAGGAGCTGAATCAGTCAAAGACCCAAAAATCAAAGTTGTTCCTTATGTTAAACACTACAACTTTGCTTTAGTGAACTCCTCCATGCAAGGTCTCTAACACCTAGTTCAACTTTAGTCAAACATGCTACATTCCAAAGATGACTTGAGCAAGAACTATTACTTAATGATCTATTTGGCCCTAGCCCTAAATACCAAAGTTGTTCATGATGATACTCTAAGCATGTTTAAACAATTTGCAAGGTCATTTAAGCATTTCATGTAGTAGTCACTCATATAGCTATCCAAGTGTGGGAGAGCCTCGTCGTTGGTGAGGATCCTTTGGTGTATAGCCTGGGTAGTGGTGCGTGCGCGCCCACCATCTCCGTGGCGTCTGATCTCCTTATTGACTTTCTCGTATTCCCGGGCAAGCAGTTGCCCGGCTTCAGCGATCTCCTCCCTTCGGGCTCTTAGCTGCTCCACCCCTACGTGGGGCGGGGCGGCTGCTCCTCTTTGGGTTGCCCCGGCGGGGTCGAATGCGGGGGTAGTCTCCTCACTGGAGACGCTTTCGACGTGTCCCTCGGGGGTTTGCGCCACAAAGCATTCCCAAGAAGGACGATGGCTCCCCTGCTGGAGTTGGAGCTAGAGGATGACTCTGGCTCTTCGGTGAGGAGTTTGTGGAGAGACTCCGTGTCGTGTTCAATCACCCCCACGAACTCGTTGTTCGTGGGCGTTAGAACCATGCGTAGTGCCAGAAGATGGCTCGCGGTCGCCGCGGTGTTGCGGAGACCGAACGGAAGCACGGTCGGGACACTCCGTACGTGTCGTTCTGGAGAGATGTGTCTCTCTCCAGAAGGTCGCGCCATGCTGTCGCCGTTGGCAATGGCGAGGCGATGCTGCTTCTCCCTGGACTCCCATGGTCCATGGGAGACGTCGAGCTGACGCCCAAGCCTCTCATGGTAAAGGCCGTTGGAGGGAAGAGATTTGATGGCGGCGTGCGACCATGACAACTCTCCTCCCCCCGCGACGATGAAATCCAGGCTCCCGAAACGCACGTGTGCGCCTGGGACCCAGCTAATGTCATGGTTAGCCATCCGCGGCCTGGTTTGGAACGCGCAAAGGCCCCTACCTGGCGCGCCAACTGTCGGTGTTTCGAACAAACACCAGCGAGTAAATTTGTAATTGATGCACGTTAGGCCCGAATGGTGCGCTAAAGGACACAAGGGTTATACTGGTTTGGGCTGAATGTCCCTACGTCCAGTCTATTGCTGCTTGTGTTATTAGCACCGAATGAGGTTCGTAGTAGGGGGTACAAACGGTTGGGAGAGGGAGAGACCCCAAGTCCCTGATGGAGTGATTGGAAGGACGCCAAGAGCTCTGTTGGCGCTCGGCCGTGTGGTGCGTGTGTGTGTGTGCTAACCTGTTCAGAATCGGTTGATCGATCCCTTAGTGGGGAGCCCTGCCTCCCCTTTAATAGATCAAGGGGGGCAGGGTTTTTTACAGACGGGGAAGAAGAAAACACTAAGAGCATAGAAGGTCCTTCGAGGAACCCGGTCCTTCCTTCTTCCCCATGCCTAGTCTGCCCATCATGGCAGATCGTGTCAGGATTGAGGTGATTGTAGACCGTCGTGGGCCATGCCATGGCCACTGTTTAGCAAGTGGGTACGTCCCATCCCGCCCCTGCGGGCAGCGTGTCGGACAGGATTTGCCGAGCCCCGACCCCGTGGGGGTCGGGAGGCGCGGTGACTGTTGGTTTGCCTTTGGAACATAGTGGTTGTCGTATGTCTACGTCGGGTTCTTCGTCTGGAGGCTGAAGGCGGCGCCTACAACACTGTTCAGGCTCTGCCACGCCCGGAGGGGTCCAAGCACCCGCCTGGTCACATCCTAACGGTACTTCCCTACAGGGGTGCAGGGCATGGCATCTAACGCTGCGGTTGACCCGAACGTCTTGTCTTACCATGCAATCATCATCATGAGGGTACAGGGCGTGGTTCGTCAGGTGAGACTGGGCTAGCCTCTGGCTATTGGGCGAGGCGAGATTCGTCATTGGTCGTTCGGATGAGGTAAAAACCTAGTTTTTACCCGCCGGGCGAAGCGGAGTTGTCCCCCGGCCGTCGAACGGGGCCGAGCCCAGCCCTCGGGGGTTGAGCGAGGCGGTGCGCATCCCCTGGGGGTCGGGTGAAGCCGAGCCCAGCCGTTGGGCGGCGGAGTCGCCCTCCGACCCATCGAGGCGTGAGTCGCCCCCGGTGGTCGGGTGAAGCCGAGCCCAGCCGTCGGGCGAGGCGGAGTCGTCCCCCAGCGGGTCAGGTGAAGCCGAGCCCAGCCGTCGGGCGAGGCGGAGTCGCCCTCCAGCCGTCGGGCGAGGCGGAGTCTCCCTTCAGCCGTCGGGCGAGGTAAAGCGGGTCCCAAGGGCACATGGGCGCTCGGGCGAGGCGGAACAAGACTTCCGCTTGGTCGGGCAAGAGATGTAACCGCGCTTTCGGGAGTCCTTACCGTTCGATGGTTCATTGATTCCTCCTCTTTGGGGTACCCCGGTATTAGGTCCCCGACAGAGTTCTATTCCTAGTTCTGTCTCCCTTCCTTGTCCCTAGTCTTTCTCGAATCTCGGGACGAGATTCATCTTAAGGGGGTAGAATTGTAACACCCAAAAATTCCAACTACAAATTAGCAATAAATTTTGAGCATTTATTTATTTTTCTATGCATTTTTTTAACCTAGGCTAAATAATAAATTTTGGGCAAATAAAATAAACTATAAGGTTTAGAAACATGATTGTTGCATTCATGCCGAAGCATATGGTTTTTGGTTGAGTGTAGGGCTAGTTTGTTTGAAGTTGAATTCAAATTCCATTTGAATTTGGCTTGGAATTGAAAAATAGAATTAGAAAAGAATTTGATTTGGAAAAACTCTCTTCCTTTTTTAGCCTATCTTGTCAACTGGCTTGTAACACCCCAGGTGTTTGTCACCAGCTAAGCAATGGGTTTGAGCTCAAATATGACATGTTAAGTGGTGATGAAGGTGTCAAGATCAAATCTATGAGAGTGACCTCCAACTTAAACTCGGACAACACACCTTTACTTACATGTGGACCCTTGTTAAGATTATGCAAGAGTAATGTTAAACATGCTTGTTTCATGTACATTACATCAACATGCATCCATCTTAACCAGTGGAAAAGGTTCATGAAGTTTGGAATCAAGAAGTTGCATGAAATGATAAGTTATAATCTTTTTTTGGATTGTTTTATTAAGTGAATGGAATTATAGGTCATCAACCAAACCTTGCTACCTTGCCCAAATGACTCTAATTGAACTCTACAACAAAAGTCATGAAGGGTTCGTGTTGAGCAAAGGTCAAGAAAATGCCTCAATCGGTCTAAAACTCTGATTTAGGCTTTACCATGATGCTAGTTTGACCTATGCTGACCAATCACTTACATTACTTGCATAGAGTTGCACCTTAAATCAAAGTTGAAGTTTGAGTGGAGTAGAACAAACTTTGTTTTTGGACCAAGAGCCAGATCAACTTGGAACTAAGTCAAATCGAGGCTCAAACTTTGAATCGGCAGCTGTTTTCGGTACTTAGAATTTTTCTAAGTCTGGAATTCATCATCGTCGACATTGGCATTTCGTGTTCTTGTGATTTTGTTAAGCAATGTGATCAGGTCCCAAAATAAAAGTTGAAATATACATGATGGAGATGAGCATGTATAAAGATGGCATTCATTGGACTTCGTTTTAACCATCAATTTGGGCTTTTGTTCATCGCTGTCAATGCGCTGACGCTATTATTTTGGAGATTAATTACCCACTATTATGTTGCTCAAATGACCAGAGTGCCTTAATGAAAAATGTAGAGTAGGCTGAGGTGAACAAACTTCATTTTTTACCCAAGGTCTGATTCGGCTTGGAAGCGGCCCAAATCGGCTCCCCACCTCGCCCACACCGACGCGCGCCAGGTGTTCGGCAGAAGGCCGACGCGTCGACCATGCAGCAGAGCACGCCCTCCATTGCTGCCGCGTGTCCCACCTCCGTGCCACGCGTCCCTGGCGCTCCCTCTCATGTTTGAAGAAGCTCGACGCCCTCAACGCTCGCTCAGCACTCTCCAACACTCGCCCCTTCTCGCTCTCCCCCTCTGTAACGCTGCGCGCGGCCACGTCCACCATGGCCGGTGGGCCGAGCTCACCGCCGCCGCGTCCCCGCTGTCTCCGGGCTCCCTCGCATCCTACTAAGTGCTCCATCACCTTTGTGGCAGAACCGCCTAATCTAATGCCTCACAGGAGTGCTTGTCTTCCATTAGACACTAAGCACTCCAGGGAGAACACTAAATTACTCGGTTCCGTCGGGCACACCCCAGGGCAGAACCTGAAAATCCACATTTTTACCATTAGAATCACAAATGAGATAATAAAGCTTATATCATTCTTAACCATTTCATACATCACTTTTAGTACAACAGCAGAGTATAATAGTTATTGTATAACAGCGGAATGTAATCATCTTATCAGAGTTTATGAACCATTTAATTGAATAGCGGAATATAAACATGTGATCAGAATTACAGCGGAAATAAATAGATATTCATGACATGATGAAGCATTAGTGTATAAGCTATGACAACAGATTATAAATTCTTCATTTATAAAAATAGTTGGTGAGAGAGTTGTAATAAAAACTACTATCGCAGCGTAAAGAAATCCTCGCTGAGCCCACCAGGAGGTATCCACACACAAGGGTCAGCTCTAACATCCACCTATCACCTATAACAGGGGGAATAAAACCCGATTACTCAATTGTACTCAACAAGACTTACCCAATAGGAGGAAAGAAAAGACTCCAAGGATATGCAAGGCTTTCTAGCTTGTGGGTTTATTGCATTTGCAGGAAGCATTACTAAGCGTACGTCCTTATATTCAATTTTTATTAATAGCCGCATTGGTTCATTAACTAACCATTCTATGTAAGCACTTGTACTACCTTCAAGCAGGTGGTAAGCAATCAGAGTTCCTTTTCCATTCCATCTTTCATCTTTGAGTTCTTACTACGATGCTAGGCCATAGACGAGCCGTACCGGATCTCCCGGCGATTCGCAAATCAATGCCCCCAACTAGGTACCCCAAAAACACACGCTCCGCTTGTACCCCAGGCACAAGTAGGACCAACCGATCACTCTCTTGTCCTGGGTGTCCAGGTCCCCATCCAAATTGGGACTCCAAGCCCCCGCCACTAGATCTCGGACTCAGTGCGGTGTAAGGACCTCCTCCACCAAAAATAAAACCCTAACAGTCGGTCTGAAAAAGAGCCGGATCCACAACAAGAGAGCAACAAGTCTTCCAAGCGCCCATACCCAAGTATGTGCTCGGGATAATAAGTCTGTGACTTGCCTAGAGCTTTATGCAACGACCGGTCCTTAATTGACTCAGACAGGGAAAGCAGTGTAACCAAGCTATGCCCCGCGTCCACAGCGACACAACCTCTTACACCCACCAATACCCAAATCATATCCCTGCCCGGTCACCATTTATCATTTCCACCATTTATATTTTCCCAGTGATAATAATTTAGTAATATATTTCTTATATCTCGCGAGTGACAGGCAATCACTCGACTTCTACCGAAATCCTGTAACATAGCATTCTACACGATCCTGTCATACTAGTAAGACTCATAGGACAAGGATATAGATACAAGTGGGTTTCATTCAACTCCTTAAAACTTAATGCACAAATATAATTTAAACTGTAGAAAAGTAGGGGTTATGCACCGGGGCTTGCCTGGGTAAGTATATATTAAAAAGTTAGTATCTACATCTCTAGATCATCCACCATCAACTGAATAGGAAGCCCATTGCATCATCTTCGGATTCCCAATCAACCTTCAATCGATCCGTTGATCCCTCATCGTACCTATATGATATGCATGCGATGCAATGCAAAGGTGTAATTAATCAACTGCAATCGTGACTTGTAAAATACGATGTACGCCTCTCGAGTTAACGGGCTAGTTCTAACGATGACCGTACTTAGGCTACATATACATGTTGTCGGATAAGACGTTATTTCCCAACAATTGGTTTAGTTATATAAACCAACGGTGTTTCTTTATTCGCAATAGGACATTATTATTTATCTAGCAACTAATTATTTTAGAGCTACAAAATTACGGTGAGCAACTAATATTACTAGAAACCTACTGTAAAGATTTCAGATCCAATACCATTACCAATTTATCACGGAAGTTCCTACAAGTTCATATTTTCATAATATTAAGTATCCAACTTTAATTATATAGCTTCCCAGAATATTATCGAACTATGTGAATAAAATATACTAATAGGTAGATCCTGATTTTAGAGACTCAACAAAACTGGTTTGTATTTTTCTGATTTTTCTATGATTTACTATGAATTTTACAAGTTTACTTACGAAACGAAATTAACAAATGCTTTATAAAGCTAAGTGGGCCAGCGCGACCTATTTGGCCCAGCAGATGCGTGGTGTACGCGGCGGTAGTCCGGCCCAGGCAGGTGAGCAGCCAGCCCACGCCGGCGCGAACGGCCCAGGTGGCAAGCAGCTGCACGCGGCCCAGTGCATAGCGGCGGCCCAGCCAGGCGGCATGAGGCCGCCCAGGTGGGCGAACGTGGATGGCCCAGCAACGCCGGCCCATGCGGCCAGAACAGGGCAGCGGCGGTCTATTATGCGAATAAGCCCTTGGACTTCTGCCTAATCCGGCCACCGGACCACAACACTATTCCTTTAAGTCATGTATTTCACAAATAAAACCCCGTATAACATTCTTCTTGGACTTCTCACCTCGTCTTCAATCTGAGAACAGAGCATCGTCAGGGAGGAACACCGGCCGGCCATGGCGTGCTCGCGCACGATAGGGCGGTGGAAGCGGGTCGTGGTCCCGAGCGAGGCGCGGCAGACGGCGCAGAGGAGGCAACAGCGGCTAGGTGCAGACACGGAGGTGGTGGCCGAGCTTGGCGTGGGTGGACCGGCGGTGCACTGCGGCCCGGCAGGCGGAGCTGCGCTGGAGAGGAAACGCCGGAGCAGTAGACCTGCGCGAGCCGGGGTTGCGCGCGGACGGCGGCGTCGGCATGCAACGGCGCTGGCCGGGTGGCAGAGCAGCGCGCACGGGGATGACCGGCACCAATGGTGCAGCCAGGCAAGAGCGCTTCACCGACACGGATGACAGCGAGGCGACCCTGGCGAGGTGCGGCAGCAGCGCGGACCAAGGAACGCGGGCGCGCTCGCTCGTGGGAATGGGCCAGCATCGGCGGGGCGCTGCGGCTCGGCTGGTCGTGAGCGGAGTTGGGATGCCGGTGCGGGACGCGCGGGTGCAAGACGCGGAGGTGGAGCAAGGAGAGATCGTGAGATATGGTGAGCAAGGCGAGCAGTGGCCTGGCTTCCTCAAGGAGCCGGGGTAGGAGGCAGCAGACAAGCGCATATGGCAGGGCGTGGAGAACAAGGAGAAAGGCAAGGAAAAGTCGTACATCACAGCATCAATAGAAAAGAGAGAGCAGCTCGCGGGCAACTTCCAGTACGCGGGGCAGTGTAGAGATAATGAAGGCGGCAGCAACCGCAGAGACGAGCACGAGGAGGAAGTGAGAGCCAGTCTGGCACGGCCTAACTCGGCCTGGAAAAGCGACCAGAGACAGAGGCCGACAGGGGCAGCAGAGGTATCAAGGCAGAGAGAGGGGACGCTGGCGCACTTGGGTGCTCGGCAGGTGTGTGTGTATATATATATATATATATATATATATATATATATATATATAAAATATATACACACACAACGATCAAGTCCCGAGATGGCGTACGGCAGTCGATGGCCTCCTGCCACAACGACGACCAAGCAAGCAGATAAGCCTACGATCTGCTTGCTCATAACGATTAAAATAATCATACTTAAGGCCCTGTTTAGATGTTCCTAAAATCTAAATTTTTTTGTACAATACCCGTCACATCGAATCTTGCGACACATACATGGAGTACTAAATGTAGACGAAAAAAAAACTAATTACACAGTTGGCCGAAAAATCATGAGACGAATCTTTTAAGACTAAATAGTCCATAATTGGACAATTTTTACCAAATACAAACGAAAATACTACAGTAGCCAAAAACCAAAAATTTTCGGAACTAAACACGCCCTTACTTTGGATTGCATGTATATATGCATATACTACGTCATCAAATCATGCACATGGGAAATTTTCCCTTGCAGCCAATCTATTTTCCCGTGATCTGAGTCCAACAACGGCTGGAGGCTTTCACCAATCTACACGTGACAACAATCATCCAGAAAGCTTAAGTCAAGTCAGGTTCTAATTAATATATATATATATACACACCGAAAAGTGCTGGCAGTGCTGACCGCTGAGAAACCAAGGCAGTCGAGTGTATATATATATACACCGAAACGTGCAGTCGAGTCTCAGATCATGTAAGTTTATCTGGAGCAAGAAATCAAGGCAGAAAGAGAAGCAAAAGCAAAGGGTCAAGACAGAGCGAGCAGCGACAAGCAAAGGCATTGATAGTGCCGCAACGATGATGCGACGAAACGGGCAGTCGAACGGTGACATAGCGGAGCGGGAACACGACCGGGCTAGGCAAATGGACACGCCATGGGACAGGGACGTGACGGTAATAAATGCAAATCAACGAGTACGCTATACGTCAGGAAAAATAAACGAAGCTGCTGCGCTCTCTCTCATCCGTTCGTGCTTATCAAAATAAACCCGCGAGTATATATATATATCGTTCTAACTATTAATAGATTTTATTTTATTTATAAAAGTTGTTTTTCATACTTAATCTAACAGAATAAACCGGTCGTTAGAATCGTCGTTCGACATTCCTAAATATCTTTGCGCACTAAGTAATTTATCTTAGGCGTTGATTCGAGTCCACGAAACTAAGTCACACATAATTCGCTCGTCATGCCGAGTACGTTTTAAATCAAAAATCCGAGAAACTCGTTTTGAAAATTTTTACTTAGGTCTAAATCGCGGTGCTAAGCAAACTCGTAACACCAGGGGTGTTACAACCAACCCCCCTTAAAAAAATATCGTCCCGAGATTCGAAGCAAGAAACAAAAGAGAGGAAATGCGATTACATTTCGTAGACCAGGGATTACACGAAAAATTACACGACTTCAAATACTAAACCACACGGGATCTAAGGATACATGGTTAAGAGCAACTTGGTACAACCGAGACCTACTCCAGAAGTCGAGATAGACGAGGACAATGGAGAAACAACAAGATAATGATTATCCAAAACATGGCGTAGCACCAACAGATCCAGAAACAGTCGACTGAGAAGTAAAACATTGTAAACCCTAAGATTGACTACCCAAAAGGAAACTTGAACTTCTTCGACGAACCGGATCCTTTCTTCTTCTCCGATCACACCATCACCTCAAACTGACGAACGTAGCTTCACAACATCGACTGGATTTCGTAGCTCTGTTGTGAATGCAAGAGGAATGGAGATGCTAAAGAAGAGCAAGGACCAAAGGCGTCTTATATAGGCGAACAGAGGTGGGGCACAACACACTGGTAGCGGATGCGGCGTGGGGATGGAATACACAGACGGTGAATGCTGTGGAGATAAGGTCGGGGACATGGTGCGCTTCCTGCGTGAACGGGCAGAAGATATGGGAGAGGAGAGGAGAGGGGTCCCCTCGATGAGGCAGGCGTGCGGGCGGTCGTGTCACCAGAAGAAGAAAGGAGAGGGAAGGGGAAATGGGGGGGGTCCAGTACGGGAACGACGGTGCAGGTAGAGAGCCGACCGGACGCCAGGAAAAAGGAAAAACGCATAGTGCACAAGGACGGCGAGTGCGGCACAATGCTGCGGCCACGCGAGAACGGGGAGCTAAAGGGCCTGACACAGACGGCGTTCGCAGGGCACGCAGCGAAATAACCCGGCATAGGGCTTGGGACATGACATACACTCAGGCTTTTACAAGCACTCCCTACTACTCGAGACTATCCTTCCTTACTACTCTTCTTTTTCTTTCCTTTACTTGACCACCTTCGTCTTTCATGTAGACTGAGACCATGTCATACTTTCTTCAAAACCACCTCCTCTTGCTTACCTTGAGAGAACACCTCGGCATCAACCCGTTGTGGATTTCCCGTTTGAACACCCGAATATTTCCAAGGAGAAAATTTGTAGCAAAAGTGGTATGGCAGTGTAACTTGATAAAGGTACTTGGTCAACAACCTCGATACCAGCGCGTGCCGAGCAGCGTCACCCGGTGGCAGCTGTTCCACAGGGAGCCCTTGGTTTCATCATGGCACCATAAGCATTTAACCAGGCAACTATTACCAACTTACACGCCATGAAGGCAGTGGGGTCATAGACCACAAAATAAGGGGAGTATTGCAAGGGAAATTCAAACAACAAAGGTTCCCTTTACAACAAGGGAGAAGGAATTCAAATCCAACGGCATATTTGATTTAAAGAGATTCAAGTGTTCTGCTGGGACATCCACAATTAGTCGATACAGTGTCCAATATTATCCATTCACGGCTGATTTGCTGACATCTGAATGGCAACTTCTCTTGTAATCCACCTAACATCGCCCTTGAAAACTTTAAGCACATCTAACGAAACTTAAGGTAGATGAACGCAATAAATACGACAAAATAAACAAAATGCATGTTCCACGATCTTATACGGGTACAACGTACTCCCATGCACGACACTGCATTCACCTACGGTTGAGCGATCTCAACACTACGGATGACAACTACAGCAAGAGTACAATACGAAGGACAGTGACTAAACACTACTACTATGGGTACAGCATTCCAAGGCAACTAAGCTACCCTAGCCATGCATCTTCATTCTGGGGCTCGACAGATTCTTCTACAGCTCTGGCTATGGATCTGCATCTTCTCGGGGTAGTGGCTGAGTGAGAGGAATCAAGGGCTCCGCTTCTAACACTTTTGAAGGTGGAGGTGCTGACGGTCCTGCATCACCGGTTCTCTTTCTTTCAAGCGGGTGGATAGGGATCCCCTCCAAGATCGGGGCATCCTGCCTTTCATCAACCAATGTCCGCCGCTTGGCCCTAGTGAATAGATAGGCCTCACCTAGCTGATGGACATGCCGATCCTCAGCCTCCTTTAGAGCTTCCTCCATGGTAGCCTCCCGGCTCTCAGCAGCTGCAGCACTAGCATGCGCTTCGACGAGCTACACCTGGAGCATTCGGTTGAAGATCTCGGCTTCATCGGCGCGCTAAAGGCACGCCCTCAGCTCCAAGGCTTGCCAATCATACTGCTCATCCAAAGCGAGCAGGTACGTGGTCAAGTGCACCATGGTTGGACTGTCCTCTTGCGCATCCCGTCCTTGCAAAGCCTCCATGCGAGCCCTCCATGCCCGTCGATTCTTGTCCAAAGGAGGAAAGAACCACATGGGGGGTATGGGCAATGGTCTCTTCATAGATCTGGCAGAGGTGCCGCAAGGCTTTGCGGGCCACAACCTGGTAGGTGTCGACGAAGCTACACCCGGTTGCAGTCACACTCCAGGCTTTAGTGACGTCGGGGAACTCTTCACTCTTCCCAATGTAGACGGTAACCTCACACCGATCGGTGCCATGCATCTCATGGCCCTCATACTTGGGACGATCTTTGACTCCGAGCTTTTGCAAGGCGACATGCAGGATTTTGGGAAAACCCTCAACGTTCAGGCAGTAGGTACTAACCCAGGCTCCTGCCATCTCTAGCGGTGGTTGCAAGGAAGGCTGAACGAAAAGCTGGCTCAAAGGAAAAACTAAGCGAGCTAAAATGTGCCGAGTGGTGATACCAATGGCTAAGTCAGGCTCTACTTATAAAGGTGGAGCGCTCAGTGGTCCTGGTGCGGCTCACTAGGGTTCCCACGCGAGATCACTATGACGACTCGACCAAATTCCGTGCGTTCGAGGCGAGCGACGTGCGATGCCATTACTGACTAGTACAACTGCAGGGCAAATGATATGAACCCACTAGGGTGAATCCCGGTCTTTCAATGAGAGAATATGGATAACTCGATTTGGGGATGGAGATGACGTTCACGGCCCAACTACAGCCTTCCAAGCTGCGCCTTAGCAACCGATACACCACCTCCAACGGTCGTCGCGATCTTGTGGATTACGATCAACCAAGCCACTAGGGTAATTCCTGCAAGCAATCGAGGAACAAGCAATTACAAGTAGAACAAGCAACTCAATTGCAAATATGGAGATGAAAAACCAATCTGAACTCACAAAGTTGGGGTTCTGAATCAAGTAGAATGGATGGTCTAGTCAACACACGCGTCTACAAAGAAGTAGCAATGGCTAAACTTTCAACAAAACAAAACCCAATCTGTTTGTGGCGGCTCTAATCCTTATTAATACATAGGGGAACAACCAGGGGGTGTTGGGGTCGTTCTCCAACCCTAGGACAAGTCCCTAATGAACCCAACTTGATACATGGGCCATCGGCCCAAAATAGGGTGACGCAACACCAAAGGCAGAAAAGGTCCCGGCATTGAAACGACAACTGCGGATGCATCGGATAAGATATAGCCATGAGTCCAGATCTGTTGGAAAATAGACTTGATAAGCTTTCCAAAAAGTGCTAGAACGTCCCAATTGGAGTCTGTATGAAGTCGTGGTGACAGTCGCAATTTGGGACTATTTTGCAGTCCGAATTCAACTTCCAAAACGTGTTGGACTTGGACTCTTTGTTTCCTTGGGACCAAAGTGACATGGTGGCCTAGTGGAGGACGTTAGAAATACATGGATTTGGTCCCCAATCAACTTCATTAACCTTCCATGCTTTCCATATGCAATCAAACCTTCCCTTGATCCATGTACGTAATTCTGAAAATGAAAATATACACATTTTATGGTGGAGCACCAATTCATCAAATGCATCAATGATAAGCCTCATATAGAATGGTTGCACCTTTGGTATAGAAGTGGTTGGCATGGTCATATTTGAGCCAATGATGTCCTCATCAGCAAATGTCCGACAAGAGTGCAGAAAGGGGTACGGGGAGACGTGGGTCACGATAGGCGTGAACCACGGGCGAACGTGGACCACGAAGCCATAGTGAAGACCTAACTCTAGAATAGGAACGAGTCAGTCTTGCACAATCCGACATCAATCCAACACGCGTGACACCTATGGATGGTGTACCCGCAAACAATATGAGTGCCACGATGCACAAATAGTATATGCATGAATGCACGTCCTATACGTCCTTTCACTGTTGCCAGCATATAGGGCAACCGTTCTCAGATTTTTGGCACATCGTTCTCTCCCTGTAACTAGTCGATACTATCGGACTATGCTCGAGTCAGTGTACATGTGGAAAACTTGATTAAGCCTATCTAAGTCAGCAGAGTGCCACCTATCCTGGATACATAACCATAGTAATAGGGCTACTTATATAACTTCGAATAAAGATGCCCAAACTTTTTGAAAAGAGTTTGTTGTCAAATTTTAGTTTAGAAAAGGTTTTCGAAGCCTTATTTCCCCATTTGCGCTCTGATACCACCTGTGGCAGAACCGCCTAATCTAATGCCTCACAGGAGTGCTTGTCTTCCATTAGACACTAAGCACTCCAGGGAGAACACTAAATTACTCTGTTCCGTCGGGCACACCCCAGGGCAGAACCTGAAAATCCACATTTTTACCATTAGAATCACAAATGAGATAATAAAGCTTATATCATTCTTAACCATTTCATACATCACTTTTAGTACAACAGCAGAGTATAATAGTTATTGTATAACAGCGGAATGTAATCATCTTATCAGAGTTTATGAACCATTTAATTGAATAGCGGAATATAAACATGTGATCAGAATTACAGCGGAAATAAATAGATATTCATGACATGATGAAGCATTAGTGTATAAGCTATGACAACAGATTATAAATCCTTCATTTATAAAAATAGTTGGTGAGAGAGTTGTAATAAAAACTACTATCGCAGCGTAAAGGAATCCTCGCTAAGCCCACCAGGAGGTATCCACACACAAGGGTCAGCTCTAACATCCACCTGTGACCTGCAACAGGGGGAATAAAACCCTGAGTACTCAATTGTACTCAGCAAGACTTACCGACAGGAGGAAAGAAAAGACTCCAAGGATATGCAAGGCTCTCTGGCTTGTGGGCTTATTGCATTTGCAGGAAGCATTACTAAGCATGCGTCCTTATATTCGATTTTTATTAATAGTCGCATTGGTTCATTAACTAACCATTCTATGTAAGCACCTATACTACCTTCAAGCAGGTGGTAAGCAATCAGAGTTCCTTTTCCATTCCATCTTTCATCTTTTAGTTCTTACTACGATGCTAGGCCGTAGATGAGCCGTACCGGATCTCTCGGCGATTCGTGAATCAATGCCCCCAGCTGGGTACCCCGAAAACACACGCCCCGTTTGTACCCCAGGCACAAGCAGGACCAACCCATCACTCTCCTGTCCCTAGTGTCCAGGTCCCCATCCAAACTGGGACTCTGAGCCCCTCGCCACTGGGTGCCGGACTCAGTGCGGTGCAAGGACCTCCTCCACCAAAAATAAAACCCTAACAGTCGGTTCGGAAAGAGCCGGATCCGCGACAAGAGAGCAACAAGTCTTCCAAGCGCCCATACCCAGGTATGTGTTCAGGATAATAAGTCTGTGACTTGCCTAGAGCCTTATGCAACGACCGGTCCTTAATTGACTTTGACAGGGAAAGCAGTGTAACCAAGCCATGCCCCGCGTCCCCGGTGACACAACCTCTTACGCCCACCAATACCCAAACCATATCCCGGCCCGGTCACCATTTATCATTTCCACCATTTATATTTTCCCAGTGATAATAATTTAGTAACATATTTCCTGTATCTCGCGAGTGACAGGCAATCACTCGACTTCTACCAGAATTCTGTAGCATAGCATTCTACACGATCCTATCATACTAGTAAGACTCATAGGATAAGGATATAGATGCAAGTGGGTTTCATTCAACTCCTTAAAACTTAATGCATAAATATAATTTAAACTGCAGAAAAGTAGGGGTTATGTACCGGGGCTTGCCTGGGTAAGTATATATTAAAAAGTTAGTATCTGCATCTCTAGATCATCCACCATCAACTGAATAGGAAGCCCATTGCATCATCTTCGGATTCCCAATCATCCTTCAATCGATCCGTTGATCCCTCATCGTACCTATATGATATGCATGCGATGCAATGCAAAGATGTAATTAATCAACTGCAATCGTGACTCGTAAAATACGACGTACGCCTCTCGAGTTAACGGGCTAGTTCTAACGACGACCGTACTTAGGCTACATATACATGTTGTCGGATAAGGCGTTATTTCCCAACAATGGTTTTAGTTACATAAACCAACGGTGTTTCTTTATTCGCAATAGGACATTATTATTTATCTAGCAACTAATTATTTTAGAGCTACAAAATTATGGTGAGCAGTTAATATTGTTAGGAACCTACTATAAAGATTTCACATCCAATACCATTACCAATTTATCACGGAAGTTCCTACAAGTTCATATTTTCATAATATTAAGTATCCAACTTTAAATATATAGTTTCCCAGAATATTATCGAACTATGTGAACAAAATATACTAATAGGTAGATCCTGATTTTAGAGACTCTACAAAACTGGTTTGCATTTTTATGATTTTTCTATGATTTACTATGGATTTTACAAGTTTACTTACGAAACGAATTAACTAATGCTTTACAAAGCTTAGTGGGCTAGCTGACCTATTTGGCCCAGCAGATGCGCGGCGTGCATGGTGGCAGTCTGGCCTAGTCGGGTGAGCAGCCAGCCCACATGGGCACGAACGGCCCAGGCGGCAAGCAGCTGTGCGCAGCCCAGCGCATAGGGGCGGCCCAGCTAGGCGGCAGGAGGCCGGCCCAGCCGAGCGAACGTGGATGGCCCAGGAACGCCGGCCCATGCGGCCAGAACAGGGCAGCTGCGGTCTATTATGCGAATAAGCCCTTGGACTTCTACCTAATCCGGCCACCGGACCACAACACTATTCCTTTAAGTCATGTATTTCACAAATAAAACCCCGTATAATATTCTTCTTGGACTGCTCACCTCGTCTTCAATCTGAGAAAAAAAGCATCGTTAGGGAGGAGCACCGGCCGGCCATGGCGTGCTCGCGCACGATAGGGCGGTGGAAGCGGCCGTGGTCCCGAGCGAGGCGGGACAGACGGCGCAGAGGAGGCAACAGAGGCTAGGTGCAGACGCGGAGGCGGTGGCCGAGCTTGGCGCGGGCAGACCGGCGGTGCGCTGTGGCCCTGCAGGCGGAGCTGCACTGGAGAGGAAACACTGGAGCAGTACACCAGCGCGGGCCGGGGTTGCGCGCGGACGGTGGCGTCGGCATGCAACGGCGCTGGCCGGGTGGCAGAGCAGCGCGCGCGGGGATGACCGACACCGATGGCGCAGCTAGGCAGGAGCGCTTCACCGGCACGGATGACAGCGTGGCGACCCTGGCGGGGTAGCGCGGACCAAGGAACACAGCGCACTTGCTCGCGGGAACGGCCAAGCATCGGCGGGGCGCTGTGGCTCGGCTGGTCGCGAGTGGAGTTGGGACGCCGGTGTGGGACACGCGGGTGCGAGACGTGGAGGTGGAGCAAGGAGAGATCGTGAGATATGGTGAGCAATGCGAGCAGCGGCCTGGGTTCCTCAAGAAGCCGGGGTAGGAGGCAGCAGACAAGCGCATATGGCAGGGCATGGAAGAAGAAGGAGGACCACACACATGAATATGATATTATCCAGGGGGTTAAGTGAAGATTAGTGACTCAGATAAATAGTGCAGTAAAGGATCTGTTTGTCTGGGTTTAATTTGTGAAAACAGAAGGCTCCCCGATGCAAGATTTACATGTCGTTTCTTGGATTTTTGTAGATTTGAATGATCAACTTTAAAAATTCGTAGTAATTAGTAGAAAAATCTTAAAACAGTAAATGAGGACTTTTTATAATCCTTATGAAATTATCTATGCAGTAGATCTATAATATGGCATGTTTTAGTTTAAATATTTTTCAGTAAAAATAGATTTATGCAGTTAGGTTTTTAATGCTAGTTGTGTCTTGTCTTTTTTATTACTGCTGTAGTTGTTCTGCCCGAATAAATGTGAATTTTTTATGGAGTGCTAACAAGTTCATGGTTGATGTATGGTAAAAATTTCAGGAGTTTAGGTTTGACGGTTCAATAGTTATAACAAATGCCCTGTGTTGCTTTGCTCCTATTCTGAATAGGTCTGCATGTTTGAATTAATTGGCTTAGTTAAGTTATGAATCATGACTTGATGACAATACATGAGTTGTATTACTTTTCTTAAGCTTTTCAAAAAGCTAAATAGCATAATTTTTGGTTAAGCAGATTTTTAGTTATTGTCGCTTAAATTTCTGTGGTTGTTTCTGCCCAAACCCAGATAGGGTTGCCTTGTTGGTACTGTGGTGCATTTTTAATAGTATAATTAGCTCTATGTGTTCATAACAAAGTTGTTTAGAATTTGTTAAGATTTCTAAAAAGTCTAGAACCATAGTTA
This sequence comes from Miscanthus lutarioriparius, assembly GCA_904845875.1. Lineage (NCBI taxonomy): Eukaryota > Viridiplantae > Streptophyta > Magnoliopsida > Poales > Poaceae > Miscanthus > Miscanthus lutarioriparius. The sequence goes on along the minus strand of CAJGYO010000001.1, from coordinate 86,407,408 downwards.
TTGGACATGTAGAACTCTAGTTATAGCTGTTTAAAGTAGCATGTCAGATTCTGTCCATGTTTTGGACAGAGATGTATTTATTGGATTAATTGACCTTGTTAACTGTCTAATCGTCTTAAGAGGAGAATAGGAAAGTTGTAGGTAACTCTATAAGCTTTTCAAAAAGTTATGATTCATGTTTGTTAGAGGTCTAGAACTCCAGTTATGCTTCTCTGAAATTCCTATCAGTTTTCTGTACCACTGCTGTGTGGACTGCATGTGTAGTTTTGCTTGTGCAATTATTTTCATGGTGTAACTGATTTTTGATGTGGTTTTAATGAATACCAAAGTTGTATCTAATTTCATAATATAGCTTGTGATAAATTGTCATGACCATAGGCCTAATAATTTAGGAGCTATAGATTCTACAAGTTCATTGTTAGATTTTGCATGCTCTCTGTATAGATCTGAATGCTTGGTTGATGTCGGTAACTCCAGTTATACATTTTTGAAAGTACTACTACTTTTCTGTCCTAGTTCTGTGAAGATCTGAAATAGTTGCATGTTTGACCTGGTTAGCTTTGGAATAAGCTTTTGGTGATAATAACAATGTTGTAGAAAATTTCATTAGATTTCCAAAAAGTCTAGGGTCACCCTTGTTGGATACTTAGATCTCCAGTTATGGATAAAACAAGTAACTGTTGTGCTGTTGTCCAGATTTCAACACATGTGCTAGGTGATTGCTTTAGCTTGCTCTTGTTTTGACTAAACATGTTGGTTAGTTCTTGATCAATGCATGTGTGCAATATCTGAACTTAAGTTCACTTGTGTGCCATGCCTAATATGCTTGTTATCCCTCTATAATAGGTTATGTGATGTTTAGTTAAATAACTCTAGGTGCCTATGTCTTGCATGATCTTATGTTTGCCTTGAATGGTATTATGTGATGCATCTCATATTACCATTCTTCATATTCATGCACTTGCACCTTGCATCTCATCTAGGTACGCTAGATGCACCACGTGAAGGACATGATGTTGGAGCCAAACCCAAAGACGGTGTATGGTGGATCTATCCCGAAGATGAAAAGACTGGACAAGAGTTAGGATGGGCGATACTCACCAAGCGAGTGTCATCTAACAAACACTGACTTAGTGTTGGATCACAGGCAAGCCCCAAAGCATTCTAAGTCTCCCAGTGTTTTACAAAATATTACTTGAGTCCTTTATGATTGATGCATTAGGTTATAAGAGTTGATTGAAACCACTTGATGCATATAATTTCCTTGTCCAGAAATATACCTTTAACCTTGTATACGTCTAGGATCGAATATATGCTTAGCCATGCTTAGAGCGGTAGAAGTTGGGTGATTTCCTGTCACCTGCGGGATATAGGTGGATATCGAAGCACGGTTGGCTATATTTGCTATCGTGAAAAAGAACCATGGGGTAATGTAAATGGAGACCAGGCGGGATGTCGATAGAGAAGCAACAAGACATGGAGGTCTTGGGTGTGGATCTATCCCCGTCTATGTCGATTAAGGAACATACCGTTGTTGGCGCTTCTAACAAGATTGAACACATGCCTCTCACTTAGCTGGCCGGATAACTCGTTCTGACCGTGAAGCCGAGTAGCGCAACTCAGGTCGGGCCTCGTTATGTTGTGTGCCCTCTGCGGGGAGTGGATTAATAGACCGTGGGCAAGGATGACCTGAGCGACCTGGTCTAGGACCGTGGGCAGGCACGGCTTGAGCGACCTGGCTACCGTTAGTCCCTGATTGCGCAGCGTTGTACGAACCTGTGAAATGTGTACCTAAGTTGTACCAAAGGTGACCTAAGGCAACTAATGATCTGGTCTGCCTGGGTTTATGTTAGGAATAAATTCCCAGCTGGCTGAAATCGATTCGAATCGCCATCTCTCCCGGACAGTGAGAAACTTGGCTAGTCTCAACATCATAGTAATTGTATTATGGAATATGATGGTTCGGATAAACATGGAATTACTATATCGGCTACGGTTACTATTGTGTGCTACTAAAAGATATACCACATGTTTGGCACATGATAGTTGCTAATCTAGAGATGGATAGTTATAATAAACTTGATGATGGAATTATAATTGTATAACTGAGTTAATCGCTTTTTATGCAAAATGTTGTCAAGCTACCTCCACTTATAAAGCCTTGCATAATCCTTGGAGTCAATTTATTTCTGGTTTATGACGGGTAAGTCTAGCTGAGTACATTCGAGTACTCAAGGTTTATCCCACCATGTTGCAGGTGAAGTTTTGGCCTGCTGAAGATGGTGGCTAACCGCTGGTGGGCTTGGTGACTCTGATTTATTCTCATCTATATGCTTTTATCAGAGGATGTCACTTGTGCTAGCAATGTATTTGGAACTTATATTAATGTAAGCATTTGAAAGATATGTTGTTTTCACTAATCAGTTTTAAAAACCCAAACTTGTACTGTTATTTGTGAACCCATTTGTAATATTATTTCCGCTGCAACTCTGCGTATATGATGTGTATTTGCTTAATCACACGATCTTGGTTGTGATGTTGATTTACCGAGGTCCTTCAGGATACTCGGCGGACTACCGGGTTTATATAAGTGAAAGTATGCGCGTGTCAACGTGTTAGCGGGGACAACCGTACTTGATCTTGTATAAATTGGGCGGATCTATCACAGCTGACATCAGAGCAAGATTAAGCATAATACTGTCATGTACCTAGTTTTAAAAACAAAGTTTTGGTTTTAAAAAGCCTATTTTTGCTTAAACTTTAGCTATAGGCAAATTTGTCAAAACTAATTTACAACACTATGCTAGCGACATCCTCCTTTATGCCCAATTAAGGACTACTAGGTGGCAATAAGTAAACTAACACTAACTATGGGGGGGGGTTTACTTCTTGCAATTTTTATTTCGTCGTCCATACGGTGTGCTATTGTATGGATGTCATTTGCTTGAATGGTAATGTATGGATCACTATACCTCTACGCCCAGGTAAGAAGGTAAGTTGATGAGTGGTATGACCGCAAGTGTGAGCGTGCGGTCAAAGGGGAGAGGTAGTTTTGATACTTAAGTATATATATCTCATATATATACGGAAGTATTTAATTGTGGGTAGCAAATTTAATCATCAGGTAGCTTTGATACGGAAGTATATATATATGGGTATATATATGGAAGTATTTAGCTTGCAACCTAGAGCCCAGACTTTCATTTCTACATATATAATTGTGGGGTTTGGCTGAAATGAAACCCTTCTATAGGTACGCTGACCACGAATGCGTAGATTGAATGTAGCTGACGACTAGCTATATGTCGAGAGAGTATGTGTTATGCCACCGACATAGAATGTGATTGCCACCTTAGGTTGGCAATTTTGTGAGGACGAATAGGACGGTCATGCATCATGATTGTGCTTGTGCATAAATATGCTTCCCTCACATTGTTCTAATAGTAAGTAACTTGTGATCAATGTGATGTTACTATCTTCCCTATGTGAAGCTAGCCAAAATGCCTTGTCCCATGCTGCTTGAATAGCTATGCTTGAAGATAATGTGTGATTAGCTTCACCTTGTATGTTTGCTTCTAAAAGAAATAAAAGATAACAGTACCTTACCATCATGTTTCACTTGTTTATGTGTAGTGGTGTTACTATAGGTGACTACTTGTTAGGTGCGACCTTTGTGCTTAGTAATAGTCGCTTAAGCTCATTGGATTTAGTGTTTCAAAATACTCGCTTATAGCCATGATGTATGTGTGGATGCTCGTTATCTAGGTAGTGTTGTAGTTGTCACCCTTTTGTCATCGGTAAGCATACAAGTGGAAGAGCGCTATCCTAGAATATCGTCCAAGTTTTGATAATCTCATGGTTGTCATCTCCAATTAAGTTCTCTCTTAGGAGCCTGAGCCTATTCACGTGGTTTCTACCCCTTGAATGTTGCTCTACGAAGACCTTTATCCATGCCTTTGCTTGACCTTAGGCCCGAGCTTAGTTCCCTTGAATGCCTGCATGTGTCGTGGTTGTCTCGCTCTTGTGTGGGAGGACCTTGCTCAAAAATCCTTGTTGGGCCTCATTGCTCCTTCTCCTACAGATGATCTGGTGCAACGCTGATCGCTATCTACCCTGGCTTTGGAACCTTTTTCCTCGCATATCATGTTATTGCTTTATCAACTGAATCCCTAGTTAGTGCCTTGGCTCTGTCCCTCAAATCTCGTTTACTCTGCCTCCAACCCTTTCAAGTTTCTGGATGTTTATCAGTCTTGATCTTGTGTCGCTGCTCGGCAAGACCAAATCTCATGCTAATCTTTACCTGGTAATCAGCTTGGTGGACACAAGGTGTATATGGAAATTGAGCAAGAGTCCCCTGCTCAGTTGTCTTCGGCACGTAAGCTATGTTCTCTTGCGCTGTGTTTTGATCTTTGGATCGCCTCCTTGTTGATTCCTAACCTTGTGACTACCTTTGTTTGCTATCCCTCCTTCTCATGGTGCTTGCTCCTATGCCACAAAATTTATGCCACGTGAGAATTCTTGTGGGTTGTATGTTCAGTAATGGTGCCACGATTAGCGATCTACGGTGCCACGACAAAACCGAGAGTCTCCTGTGGGTGCACACACATGGCTGTGCTGCTCGACACGCGCTCGTATCGAGGTTTCTAGTCATGATCCATTGTAGAACTACACCGATGTGTTATTTTCACATAAGCTCTTCCTTGGTTATCACTCCTTATCTTATCGGAAGATCTATATGTCAAACCAGATGCAATAGGACTTTCTTCTGAAGTCGTCCAAAGGATAACCTTTGAAGAATAGGTCACTGACAGGAACATAAACAGACTGCAATAGGTGGTAGACAAGTGACTCTACTTTATGCTCCTTGTAATGACATCGGTCATCTAGTGAGAAACTTATGTCATTCTCGTTGTATCAGAAAGATGCACAACACTTAAAGTTGGACAAATTATCAGTCGGATGATAAATGGACCAGGATATTATGTCCTATAATAGGTCACCTGGTGCTTATGAGCTTTTGTCTAAGTCTTGACCGTTATGTGCAAGAGTGAAGATTTGGAACCTTTTTAGTGTTGAGAGCCAACCAATTAGTTACCAGTAGGAAGGTTAATCTCTAGCTAGGTAATGACTCTTTGGTAGCCCCGAAGGCTATGTCTCATAGAACAATGTTAGATGAAGAAACAACAAAGCCGGTCAACAATGCAAGTACTGCCTTCTTCTCCGGGCCCTGTGTCATCAAGTCAACTCCATCTTGGACAATCAAATGGGTAGTGCAAGATACTGTATCAGCTAAGTAAGGAGCTAGAGAAAGCACATCCCTAGTTTCGGTCAGCATCATTATGTATATGGTGCTATTAAAGGATTTGTTCAGGACTCTATTGGAGGAAGTACAGAAGGATAATCAGAGATGTTCCCTTATCTTTGTAGGACTGTCACTCCACACGAAGTATGCATTGTGTCCTGCAAGAACATCCCACCAGTTCAATGCTTGTGCATCGTGGAGTTGGTGTCTAAATCAACGGTTGAGGTTGTTTCCTAAGAGGCATGTAAGGAAAACCCTAGCCTCCATCCTCAGCGAGAAAGCTACTGCGGTTATAAAGAGAATTAGAAATGTGCAGAACACACTCCATAACGTGTGAAGCAAAGAAAAAGAAGAGCGGGAAATTTGTCAAGGTTTATGGCACTCCACTAGTTATCTTAAGCCAGTGATTAGTGGCTCAAACATGGTTGAATTCACACCAAACTTGGTAATCTCATTCCTCGCTTAAGGTACTTTGGTGTCTTAAGTTGGTTTGAGGATTGGTTGAGTAAAGCATCGGATTTGGGAGATGTTTTGATAGTTCGTTCCCAAGATTTCAGAACAAAGCAGTTTTGGTAGTTGATTTGTTTGGATAGTCAGACGGTGTCCATTTAAGCTGAATTTTGGTCAGTAGTTAAAGGACTCTTGGATATAAATGTCTACCAAAATTTGTGCACCATGGAGAAGTAGTTTGCCGGATATAAACTGATTACCGAGAGGTACAAAATCTTTGATTTCTCTGCTGACTACTATCATCCCTCACATTAGAGATGTGTTTGTAATTGATGCTAAGTTTAGCAACATGGTCAATGTTTTGCCGTTAGATAATACTTTAGATACCCTTGAGAAGACTTTTTGCACCCTTTGTGCCTCACTTTTGCCCTCTCATATCAACAATGCTTCAGCAGTCAAGGTGTTCTACAAGTTAATTTGTGCTTTTGCGGGTCGAGAACCATTGGAAAAGTATCAAACAATAGATTTCAGACTTTGATTTTGAGTTGTTGATTGATAGTAGAAAGGAAGCCTCAATGTCAAAAGTAGTCCAACCAGGCTAATTTTGCGACAGTGCAAGTCAATCCAACTTACTGCGCCACTACACCATAAAGACAAATTGTGCTCAACCTACTAGTAGTGTACTATTTTTTCAGTCGGTATATACTTGCAACTTTCGTTGACCTCCAGGCCTTGCTATCATCCTTTTTCAGCAAGGATTTCTAAGGTGGACATGTCCTTGGGTACCTTTCATGTGGTTTTACCCAAGAGGGTGGCTTAGATTCAACCTAGATTACTGTTGTCGCTTGGATACAAGGATTTCCCCAAATAATGATCATCGAAAATGCTGAGTCAATAGAGTCAGCTATCATATTCACCACTCACTCAATGGACTCAGATAATATAGTGTTATCATTAGAGAAAGCAAACTACACCCATGGAACATTATGTAGTTTTTCGTCGGTTGACATCTGAGTGATTGAACGGTTATGACCAGCATAGATATTGTCTATTGGTTACTCAGTTTCTCACAACCTCAGAGGACGTTTACCCCATCTACGATCTCATCCCTTATGAAAGGTTGTACTCAAGCCACTTTGGTAGAGAACTACTTTTTGAACTTTGTGAATGAACATGGAACCATTGTAATGAGTAGCTTTCCAAAGCTTGTAGTCTAATGCAAAGTTCACATGGTCCATGCTATATTCAATAGGGAATTAGAGATTGTGGGTGATTGGTTTATGCTCCATAGTACTCTCCGTATCCCGAGAACGAAGTGTTGTGCTGTCTTGGATTCCTCCCAAAGTAACAATGCTTCATGGAAGCCAAAGAAGGAAATTCTTCAAACAAAACTTACAGCAAAGAGCAAGTATCAAAAAGTGTCTTGACCAAATTAGCCTCTCTGATACTCCAAAGTTAAGTAGCCTAACGCTATCATAGATGTTGGAAAATGGATGACATGCTTCTCTTCCCTTCAAAGTCTTTCGCACCGAATCTCGGGGCGAGATTCCCGTAAGGGGGGAGGGCTGTAACACCCTAGGTGTTTGTCATTAGTTAAGCAATGGGTTTGAGCTCAAACATGACATGTTAAGTGGTGATGAAGGTGTCAAGATCAAATCTACGAGAGTGAGCTCCAACTTAAACTCGGACAACACAACCCTTGTTAAGATTATTCAAGAGTATTGTTAAACATGCTTATTTCATGTACATTACATCAACATGCATCCATCTTAACTAGTGGAAAAGTTTCATGAAGTTTGGAATCAAGAAGTTGCATGAAATGATAAGTTATAATCTTTCTTGGATTGCTTTATTAAGTGAATGGAATTATAGGTCATCAACCAAACCTTGCTACCTTGCCCAAATGATTCTAATTGAACTCTATAACAAAAGTCGTGAAGGGTTCGTGTTGAGCAAAGGTCAAGAAAATGCCTCAATCGGTCTAAAACTCTGACTTAAGCTTTACCGTGATGCTAGTTTGACCTATGCTGACCAATCACTTACATTGCTTGTATGGAGTTGCACCTTAAATCAAAGTTGAAGTTTGAGTGGGGTAGAACAAACTTTGTTTTTGTACCAAGAGCCAGATCAACTTGGAACTAAGTCAAATTGAGGCTCAAACTTTGAATCAGCAGCTATTTTCGGTACATAGAATTAAGTCTGGAATTCATCGTCGTCGACATCGGCATCTCGCGTTCTCATGATTTTGTTAAGCAATGTGATCGGGTCCCAAAATAAAAGTTGGAGTATACATGATGGAGATGAGCATGTATAAAGATGGCATTCGTTGGACTTCGTTTTGACCATCAATTTGGGCTTTTGTTCATCCTTGTCAATGCGTTGACGCTATTATCTTGGAGATTAATTACCCACTGTTATATTGCTCAAATGACTGGAGTGCCTTAATGAAAAATGTAGAGCAGGCCGAGGTGAACAAACTTCATTTTTGGCCCAAGGTCTGATTCGGCTTTGAAATGGCCCAAATCAGCTCCCAACCTCGCCCACACCGACACACGCCAGGTGTTCGGCAGAAGGCCAATGCGTCGACCATGCAGTAGAGCGCGCCCTCCATTGTTGCCGCGCATCCCACCACCATGCCACGCGTCCTTGCCACTCCCCCTCGTGTTTGAAGAAGCCCGACGCCCTCCACGCTCGCTCAGCACTCTCCCCTTCTTGCTCTCCCCCTCTGTAACACTGCGCGTGGCCGTGTCCACCATGGCCGGTGGGCCGAGCTCGCCGCCGCCGCGTCCCTGCTGTCTCCGGGCTCCCTCGTGTCCTACTGAGTGCGCCATCACCTTCGCCGTCGTGCGCCGCCGCTCCTGCGCCCCTTTTCCGGTCACCACGGCCGCCGTAGTGCCGTCGCCGCCGCCGGCGTCCCGCCTGCTTGCGCAGCCAGTAGGCCACAGGCCACCTCTGGCCATGCTGCGGTCACCTAGAGGCACGCCTGGATCCACCTCAGCCTAATCCTATAGCAGCACGCCGCCGGCGCCGCCTCAGCCGACCGGAGCCGCGAGTCCGACCACTCCCTGTGCTGCCATCGTGAGGAAGAAGAATCAGTGACTCAGATAAATAGTGCAGTAAAGGATCTGTTTGCCTGGGTTTAATTTGTGAAAACAGAAGCCTCCACAATGCAAGATTTACATGTCTTTTCTTGGATTTTTGCAGATTTGAATGATCAATTTTGAAAATTCGTAGTAATTAGTAGAAAAATCTTAAAATAGTAAATGAGGAATTTTTAGAATCCTTATGAAATTATCTATGCAGTAGATCTATAATGTAGCATGTTTTAGTTTAAATATTTTGCTGTAAAAATAGATTTATGCAGTTAGGTTTTTAATGCTAGTTGTGTCTTGTCTTTTTTATAACTATAGTTGTGCTGCTCGAATAAATGTGAATTTTTTTTGGAGTGCTAACAAGGTGATAGTTGATGTATGGTAAAAATTTCAGGAGTTTAGGTTTGATGGTTTAAGAGTTATAAAAATAACAAATGCCCTGTGTTGCTTTGCTCCTATTCTGAATAGGTCTGCATGTTTGAATTAATTGGCTTAGTTAAGTTATGAATCATGACTTGATGAAAATACATGAGTTTTAGTACTTTTCTTAAGATTTTCAAAAAGCTAAATAGCATAATTTTTGGTTAATTAGATTTTTAGTTGTTGTCACTTAAATTTCTGTGGTTGTTTCTGCCCAAACCCAGACAGGGTTGATTTGTTGGTACTGTGGTGCCTTTTTAATAGTATAATTAGCTCTAGTTGTTTATAACAAAGTTTTTTAGAATTTGTTAAGATTTCTAAAAGTCTAGAGCCACATTTATTGGACACGTAGAACTCTAGTTATAGCTGTTTAAAGTAGCATGTCAGATTCTGTCCATGTTTTGGACAGAGATGCATTTATTGGATTAATTGACCTTGTAAACTGTCTAATCATCTTAAGAGGATAATAAGAAAGTTGTAGGTAACTCTATAAGATTTTCAAAAAGTTATGATTCATGTTTTTTGGAGGTCTAGAACTCCAGTTATGTTTCACTGAAATTCCTATCAGTTTTTCTGTACCACTGTTGTGTGGACTGCATGTGCAGTTTTGCTTGTGCAATTATTTTCATGGTGTAAATGATGTTTGATGTGGTTTTAATGAATACCAAAGTTGTAGCTAATTTCATAGTATAGCTTATGATAAATTTTTATGACCATAGGCCTGATAATTTAGGAGCTATAGATTTTACAAGTTCATTGTCAAATTTTGCATGCTCTCTGTATAGATCTGAATGATTGTGTTGTTTGACCCAATTAAGCTTTGAATCATGTATTGGACATGATAGAATAAGTGTAGTGCTTTTCATGATATTTCCAAATTGTTAAAGATCACTCCTTTTGGTGGTCTAAATCTCTAGTTATAAGCTTGTGAAGTTGCATGGCAGAATCTGTCCAAGTCTGGACAGAGGTGCTCAATTGTGCTCGATTGACCTTGTTAATTGTGGAATCACCTTGTGATGATAATAAACATGTTTTATATAATTTAATAGGATTTCTAGAAAGTTAAGGTTCATGCTTGGTTGATGTCGGTAACTCCAGTTATACATTTTTGAAAGTACTACTACTTTTATGTCCTAGTTCTGTGAAGATCTGAAACAGTGGCATGTTTGACCTGTTTAGCTTTGGAACAAGCGTTTGGTGATAATAACAATGTTGTAGAAAATTTCATTAGCTTTCTAGAAAGTCTAGGGTGACCCTTGTTGGATGCTTAGATCTCTAGTTATAGATAAAACAAGTGACTGTTGTGCTGCTGTCTAGATTTCTATACATGTGCTAGGTGATTGCTTTAGCTTGCTCTTGTTTTGACTAAACATGTTGGTTATTTCTTGATCAATGCATGTGTGCAATATCTGAACTTAAGTTCACTTGTGTCCCATGCCTAATATGCTTGCTATCCCTCTATAATAGGTTGTGTGATGTTTAGTTAAATAACTCCAGGTACCTATGTCTTGCATGATCTTATGTGTGCCTTGAATGCTATTATGTGATGCATCTCATATTACCATTCTTCATATTCATGCACTTGCACCTTGCATCCCATCTAGGTACGCTAGATGCACCACGCGAAGGACATGATGTTGGAGCCAAACCCAAAGATGGTGTATGGTGGACCTATCCCAAAGATGGAAAGACTGGACAAGTGCTAGGATGGGAGATACTCACCAAGCGACTGTCATCTAACAAACACTGACTTAGTGTTGGATCATAGGCAAGCCCCAGAGCATTCTAAGTCTCCCAGTGTTTTACAAAATATTACACGAGTCCTTTATGATTGATACATTAGGTTATAAGAGTTGATTGAAACCACTTGATGCATATAATTTCCTTGTCCAGAAATATACCTTTAACCCTGCGTAGGTCCAGGATCCAATATATGCTTAGCCATGCTTAGAGCGGTAGAAGTCGGGTGATTTTCTATCACCTGTGAGATATAGGTGGATATCGAAGCACGGTTGGCTATATTTGCTATCGTGGAAAAGAACCATGGGGTAATGTAACTGGAGACCGGGCGGGATGTCAATAGAGAAGCAATAAGACATGGAGGTCTTGGGGGTGGATCTATCCCCGTCTATGTCGATTAAGGACCATACCATTGTTGGTGCTTCTGACAAGATTGGACGCATGCCTCTCACTTAGCTGGCTGGATAACTCATTCCGACCGTGAAGCCGAGTAGCTCAACTCAGGCCGGGCCTCGTTCTATTGTGTGCCCTCTGTAGGGAGTGGACCAAGAGACCGTGGGCAAGCATGACCTTAGCGACCTAGTTCAGGACCATGGGTAGGCATGGCTTGAGCGACCTGGCTACCATCAGTCCCTGCTTGCGCAGCATTGTACGAACCCACGAAATGTGTACCTGAGTTGTACCAAAGGTGACCTAAGGCAACTAATGATCTGGTCTGCCTGGGTTTGTGTTAGGAATAAATTCCCAACTGGTTGAAATCGATTCGAATCGTCGTCTCTCCCGGACAGTGATAAACTTGGCTAGTCCCAACATCATAGTAATTGTATTATGAAATATGATGGTTCGGATAAACATGGAATTACTACACCGGCTATGGTTACTATTGTATGCTATTAAAAGATATACCACATGTTTGGCATAGGATAGTTGCTAATCTAGAGATGGATAATTATAATAAACTTGATGACGGAATTATAATTGTATAACTGAGTTAATCGCTTTTTATGCAAAATGTTGTCAAGCTACCTCGACTTATAAAGCCTTGCATAATCCTTGGGGTCAATTTATTTCTGGTTTATGATGGGTAAGTCTAGCTGAGTACATTCGAGTACTCAGGGTTTATCCCACCATGTTGCAGGTGAAGTTTCGGCCTGCTAAAGATGATGGCTAACCGCTGGTGGGCTCGGTGACTCTATATTTATTCTCATCTATATGCTTTTATCAGAGGATGTCACTTATGCTACTAATGTATTTGGAACTTATATTAATGTAAGCATGTGAAAACTATGTTGTTTTCACTAATCGGTTTTAAAAACCCAAACTTGTACTGTTATTTGTGAACCCATTTGTAATATTATTTCCGCTGCAACTCTGCGTATATGATGTGTATTTGCTTAATCATGCGATCTTGGTTGTGATGTTGATTTACCAAGGTCCTTCAGGATACTCAACGGACTACCGGGTTTATATAAGTGAAAGTATGTGCGTGTCAACGTGTTAGCGGGGACAGCCATACTTGATCTTGTATAAGTTGGATGGATCTGTCACAGCTGGCATCAGATCAAGATTAAGCATAATACTATCATGTACCTAGTTTTAAAAACAAAGTTTTGGTTTTAAAAAGCCTATTTTTGCTGAAACTTTAGCTACAGGCCTGGTCTGCTCAGCGGCCCACCCTGCTCCCTTCCTCTTGCGCGCGTTTGCTGCTCGTCCGAGGCCTAGCTTAGTGGCCCGCTCTGCTCGGCCTGCCCCACGCGCCACACGCCGTACCCGCACGCGCTCCTCCCCCCTCCCTCACTGCGCTGCTGGCCATGCCTGTCAGCCGCCCACACGCCCGTTGTCTTCCTTCCTTCCTTTCCCTGCCCCTTTCCTTTCTCGCTCCCACCGATGGCGCACCACCTACGGCAAGCCGCCGGTCCTCCGCGCATGCAAGGAAGGCAACCAAATCCGCCCGTCTCCCGCTCCCCTTCCATCTACTATGCCTCGCCTTGCCTATAAAGCTCTGAGCCACACCCCTTCTTCTCGCTTTCCTCTGTCCGCGCTCACGCTCACCAACCGACCGATGCCGTGATTCCTCGTTCCGGCACCCCAAATCACGACGCCAACGTGTCCCAAAGCTCCGCCATGACCCGACGCAGCCGTAGGTGCCTTCCCTTCTCGGTTTTGGTCATGGATTGCTCGGTTTTTCCTCACCCCCCCTCTCTTTCTCTCTAGATCGCAGCCACCGTCGATGACCCACCTCGGAGACCTTCCCGAACACCGCGACCGTCACTGCTAACCTCATGGTGAGCTTTGCCATCTCCCTATGCCCTCCGTTAGTCGATTTGCGTACTAGAATGCCGAAACGGCGAGCTCCAAACCGTCGTTCATTTCGCTGCCGTCGTGAGTTCCTTCCTTGGCAGCCCGCTGCCCCTAACTCGTCAGAGCCGTTAGATGATCGGTGGATGGCCGAGATCACGTACCACTTCAGGGTTACGTAATCGGTCCACTGTGGACCCACAGACCCGGTCAACAGTGATGCGTCAGTGCTGGCCCACGCCACGTGGTGCATCGCACCAGTCCACGCGCGCCACGCGTCAGCTCGGTCAGCGGCGCGGTCAAACCCACAGTCAAGCCGCACCCTTTTTGCATAAAAGCCCTTCTGGTTTTGGTGAATCAACCCACAGTCCGTAACAGTTCAAATTAATTACAATTCATCCCTGTTTTATTCATTTAGGTCCCTGTATTATCCAGAATTAGTACCAGCAGTTCTATAACCGTGTATATTCATATTTTTAATTGTTTTAATTCAAAAATAAGATTTATAGGAATGCCACCTGTTCGAATTGTGTTAGGAACGTATTTACGTTTTCTACATGTTTATACTATTGTTAGGCATGTTTTCAATATTTGAAATTCATGGGTAGATTTAATCTATTATTTAACTAAAGTAAAACTTGTTTAAATCATAACTTATTCATTTTAACTCTGAAATAGTCCGTTCAAGTTGCGTTAGATTCGTAGCGACGAGATCTACGTGTTAGTAATAGTGTTTACTATATTGTTATTTCTAAAATAACATGGTTTAAATCATATCTTGATTAATGATTATGCAACTAGATTTTATAAATAAAATATGATTTGTTTTCCTTTAGTTTTATAATTCAAATCTAAAATTGACTTAATTTAATCTATATTATTTATAAAATATCTTATATATATGAATTTATATAGTTAAAACAAATGAAGCCTATAGTTTTCTTTTCCACGTATAAAGCAAATCTCTCGGTAGTTGTATCGTTTCAACCGTAGCTCTGATTAGAGTGCTTCTCTCAACTGTGTGTTCGTAGGGATGCGTAGAATCGTATTTCAATCTCTTTTACTTATTTTTCTATGATTGGTGTACTGTTTTGATATAAATGCAATTGTATGCTATGCATGTATGTGTATGGACGTTTGTGCGGTGTTCTACGATTACGTCCAGTCTGTGAGATATACGTGGTGATCCAGAAGAAGAAGAAGGACGTTGAAGATTAAAGCTTACCAAAGGATCGGTGTTTAAGGCAAGTATAGCATGGGACCATCCTTGATACCTATTCACCATTAATCATTTTATTCATGATGCATGTGTCTACCTTGGCAACTGTAGTAAATTCCCTAGCTAATTGATATCCTGGATTCCTTGATACCTTTGGGTTATTGCATGGGGTAGTTTTTGCTAGTGCTTAATCAAAACCATGATCTTGTAACTTGACTAATGGTATATGCAATAAACATTAAAAATGACTTTTTAGTAACATGGAAACAGGGGGCCGGAGTGTTTAGCTACTTTCTAAATGCTTCAGATTCCTCTCCCTAAGGACTTATTTGTAAGCGATCATCCGGGACTTACAGTACAACTATGATGGCTATATGGCTCTGGCTTTAGCTCAATATGAGGACCTTTTTTAGCTTGTTAGTGGTTACCTTTATGGCGCAAGAGGGGCTCCGACGGGTATGATCTCGGCCTGCCAAGTGGGTGCACTTGTTAGTCACTCCTTGGAGGGGATTTTATGTTTATTGATGGGGAAACCTTAGCGGCCCTAACTTGTTTTGATGAACCTTTGAAAGGATTCATAGTGAACCCTGCTGACCTTCCTTGGAAGTGAGTCAAGAGATTAGCTACCTCGAGCAAAAGGGTAAATCACGACTCACAGTGAAAGTGTACAACCTCTACAGAGTGTAAAACTATTATAACAGCCGTGCTCACGGACACAAGCGGCCTTGGACCCTTATGGAATAGAGATGATCACTACTGGTTAATTGTACTAATAATTAATTGTTTATGCTATTCATTATTCATGTTTACCTGATCATGTGTTTATGGGAATGATAAATTCTTTGCCACTCAATTGCTTAAAAAGATGAGCTATTAAAGCTAATCGCAGTAAACCAGTGCTAGCCTTTTGAGCCTCATGAACCCCATGTTATGTTGCTGAGTACGACATGTACTTACACTTGCTTTAGTTTTCTATACTTTGGATAAAAATCCTGGATGGGTACCAGATTGCTGGTTTGGAGGAGTTAGGCTTGTAGTCAACCAGTCAGTCGTCTCTGTGGATTTGGAGTCTTCGCCAGAAGATCGGAGTCGACTTTCCGCTGTCTATACTCTAAGGTTATATTCTTTATGCTAATATGTTATGTATTTAAGCATTGTATATTGATATTACCCTTATCTATGGCTATGTGTGAGATTTGATTTCCTGAGCTCACATATAGTGTGTATTGGGTTTTGTCTTTTAAAACCGGGTGCTACAGGCGACCATTTGCTAAACTTGCTATCCTTTGACCCGATCGGCAATTTTACTTTCCAGACTAAGTCTCCTTCAGAAAATTGTTTGTCCTTGACCTTTTTATTGTAATACTTTGCAATCCTCAGTTTATTGGCTTCGATATTCCCAAGAGCACGCAATCGATGGCAACTCAAGTCCCCTAAGTCGTCTATCATAAGATTCTTGTAGACTTCGGCTAACAAATCATTTTGCAATGTGACACGTCTTGATCCAATTTGAATTTCCCAAGGAAGGACTGCATTATGACCATACACAAGTTCATAAAGTGATGTTTTAATCGATCCATGACAGGCCATCCTATATGCCCATAATGCCTCATTAAGCGTTGAATGCCACTTCCTTGGCTGCTCCTCAATCTTTTTCTTGATCAGCTTAATCATAATCTGATTGGATGCCTCTGCCTAGCCATTAGCATGAGCATAGTAAGGAGAAGAATTTATTAGCTTAATTCCCATACTGGCAGCAAAATCTCCAAATATTCTGATGTGAACATTGTCCCTTGATCGGTGGTGATAGTTTGAGGAATCCCAAAATGATACACAATATGCTCCTTGACAAAATCAATCATGTTCTTTGAGGTTACCGTCTTCAAAGGAATTGCCTCAACCCACTTAGTGAAGTAATCCGTTGCTACCAATATGAACTTATGTCCTTTACTTGAAGACGAAAAAATCTGGCCAATTAGATCAATTCCCCAACCTCGAAACGACCATTGTTCGATTATTGGATTCATAGCCAATGCGGGTGATTTCTGAACATTACCAAAACATTGACAGTCTTGGCACCCCTTATAATATTCAAAACAGTCTTCTAGTATTGTTGGCCAAAAATACCCAGTCCTATGAATAATCCATTTTATCTTATAAGCCGATTGATGAGCTCCACATATCCCTTCGTGTACTTCACCCATCAACACCTTAGCTTCTTCTTGATTCAAGCATTTAAACAACACCCCATCGACTGTTTTGTAATATAGATGATCATCTAGTAAAACATACTTAGTCGATTTATACTTTAGCTTCCTGGTAACTTTGTGTGATGGATTCCTAAGGTAATCGGCTATTTCAACTCTCCGATCATTATTCGAGGTTTCACTACTTAAGACCTCTTGAAACACTTGATAACCTGACGCACTCTGAGCTAAACAATTAGCCTCTTGATTCTATGCTCATGGAATATGTTGAAGAGAGACATGACAAAATTCCTTGAGCAACCCTTGGCACTCGTCATAATATCCCCTTAGAGTATCTTCTTTGCATTCATATAGGCCGATCAACTAATTAATAATTATCTATGAATCTCCAAACACTTCAATTGCCTCGGCTTTTACTTCATGAAGAAGTTGAAGCCCCTTAAGAATAGCTTCATATTCTGCTTGGTTGTTGGTAATCATTGGTTCAGCTGGAAAAGCAAACTCAAAACTTGCCTCCCAAGGTGAAATAATAACAACACCAATGCCACCACCTTGCTTGCATGATGACCCATCAAAGAACAACGTCCAGGGTACCGGCTCCACATAGCCAACGCTTGGCTTATGATGCTGGGTGACAAAATCGGCTATTACTTGCCCTTTGACTGCTTTAGCCAATTCGTACCTCAAGTCAAATTCTGACAATGCAAGAATCCACTTTCCCATTCTTCCATTTAATATTGGCATTGATAGCTTGTACTTGATCACATCAGCTTTGGAAACAACTGTATGCTCAGCTGGTAACAAGTAATGTCGCAATTTAGTGCAAGAGAAATATAAGCACAAGCATAACTTTTCGATGGGAGAATATCTTGTTTCTGGATCCAAAAGTCTTCTACTTAGATAGAAAACAACTCGTTCTTTTCATTCAAACTCTTGCATCAAGGTCGATCCAATTGTTTGGTTATCGGCCGATATGTACAACATAAAAGGCTTACCTTGCTGAGGAGGGATCAGCACAGGTGGACATTTCATATATTCTTTTATCTCCTCGAACGCCTTTTGTTGTACGTCACCCCACTTAAATTATTGATCATTTTTCAACTTCAACAAGGGAGAAAACGGTAGAACTTTTTCTGACAAATTTGAAATAAATCTCCTGATGAAATTGATCTTAACAAGCAAAGCTTGTAACTCTATTTTCGTAGTTAGAGGTACTGCCTTATCAATTGCTTTTATACTTTTTTGACCAATTTTGATTCCTCTCTCGTGGACCATGAAACCCAAAAATTGTCCAGCTAATACTCCAAAGGCACATTTATTAGGGTTCATCATTAGACCATATTTTCTTGTGCACTCCAAAGTCTCGCAAATCAGCCAGATGTTCCTTGTACCCATTGGATTTTACCATCACATCGTGAATGTAAATTTCAACAATCCTGTTGATCAACTTATGAAAAATATAATTCATTGCCCTCTGATAAGTTGCACTAGCATTTTTCAAACCAAAGGTCATCACCATGCATTCAAATAAACCGATTGTGCCAAGGCATCTAAAAGTTGTTTTTGCTATGTCTTCCTCAGCAATAAAAATTTGGTTATATCCTGCATTGCCATCCATGAAACTAATAACCTTGTGCCCGGCTACTGCATCTACCAACATACCGGCTATCGGCATCGGATAACCATCCATGGGTGTAGCTTTGTTCAGATATCTGAAATCAATGCAAACTCTTAACTTTCCATTTTTCTTATACACAGGAACAACATTCGATATCCATTCTACATATCAGCATAGTAGAATAAATTTTGCTTCTAGCAACCTCTCAGTCTCCTTTTTGATATCATCAAGAACGTTTGGGTTGAATCTCCTTGGAGCTTGTTTAAACGGCCGATATCTAGGTTTGATTAGCAACCGATGTTCAACAAACGATCGGTCTAGACCAGGCATCTCATAGTATTCCCAAGCAAAACAATCTTTAAATTCTTTTAATAAACCCATTAACTCTTGCTTATACTCAGGATCCAACTTGGTACTTATATACGTCGGCCTAGGCTTATCTCCAGAACCAATATCGATTTCTTTTAATTCATCACCGACGTAAAGCCATGTTCGAGTTTACCATCTATGCCGTTTATTGGATTATCCATTAAAACAAATTTTCAAAGCCAACTGCTTGGATCGGTGTGGCAGAACCTCCAAAATTATAGGACCCACATACATTTGTCACTGTCCAAAGACCTTTGACAACAATGCATATGTTCCTGGTAACTTAAGAAGTCTGTCGGGTGTCCTCGGGGAACCCCGAATCATCCATGATTTCCGAGCAGGATCACGTTACAGAGTCATTGTAGTATTACAACAGTTTATTCAAATAGACATATCAGAGTAAAAGTAGCGGAAGACTTACAATAACATAGTTTACAAACCATTTGTTTCAAACCGTACAACTAAGTTCGATATTAATACAAACCAAAGTAGTGTGAGCAAGCATTATAATATAATACAAAACACACAATGAGGCTGCTTACCTTAAGGGCCACACAATTACTTCTCAACATCATCACAAAGGTACAAGCTGTCATGCAAAGACGATCCAAAACAGATCTCGCTCATGAGGCTCACCTACAACAAGGGTCAGCGAACCACGAGTACAAAAGTACTCAACAAGACTTAACCGAAATAAGAGGCGATAACTCGGGAATGCGGGCTCGAGGATTCAAGGTATGGTTTTAGCAATAATCAAAGTTATTTTTGCGTAAAAGCTCTTTGACAAAATTCTTTGTTTCAACAGTTTAAACTTCATAAAATCATATACAAAGATGACACGATCCGTAATGAGATCATGAAACTTCATATCCAACACCTTCATCAACCATTCTCAAGTTCCGGTTATTATTAATTACTACGATGATGAGCAAAGTGAGTTGAGTCTCCATAACCGAGGAGCAACGGCGATTCAAACCGATTATAAACCCAATTGGGGATTCCAAACCACCACGACATATGCAGGTCCACGACCTACATATACCAACCTATTCTCGGATCCTCTAAAACAAGAACGGGTCCGCGCCACCCGAGAATACTGATACTCCACCAATCCAGCCCATAGCCACGTGGGTACATGCTATTTCGCCATCTCTCCACTCCCAAAGTGAGTAGCCATTCTCGTAATAGAATCGCCAAGTTTAGGCTTACCGGAGTATGTGGTTAGTACTACAAATTCTCACCTCATGCAATTCAACAACGGACGTGCCTTAATCGACACAAAGGAAAGATCCCGCTCACAAGACCTCCATGTCTTGTGGCTCACACACACCGAGTCCGCTTGGCCTAGATTTATTACTCCACATTCCCATATCACATGCTAACATAATTAACCAATGTTCCATTTAAAACTTGCGGTGGCGGTAGTCACCGACTTCATCGTTCTACACATAGCTAAGCAAAACTAGGCATATCTGAGTTCAAAAGCGGTAATATGGTAAATATGGAATAACAAGGGTGGTAATGCACCAATTAGGCTCTTACTTAACTCTTAATCACTTAATGCAGTAACGGAAAGCAAAAGCGAAATTAATTTGTAAAACACAAGGTAGGGTTGTATGCATCCGGGGCTTGCCTTCGTTGACGGAAAAGTCCGGCTCCTGCGACGTTTCACAAGTCTTTGATCCGACCTCAACAGACAGATCAACCTCCTCCGCAACTTGATTAACTACCAAGTGTTCACCTTCATTTACTACACGTAGTAACATTGCCATGTTTAACATGATGCGGAATATGAAACATGATGCTCGATGATGGATGCAAAAATTAATAAATTGGATACAATTTTCCTTCGCAGTACAGTTACAAACCAAACTAACCAAACCATATTCGTAACTGATGTGACCATGCCAGCACCGATCACTTTGGTGAACTCTCCGACCACTATGGTGAACTATCCGACCACTATGGTGAACTATCCGACCACTACGGTGAATTATCCGACCACTACGGTGAACTATCCGACCACTATGGTGAACTATCCGACCACTACGGTGAACTATCTGACCATTACGGTGAACTATCCGACCACTACGGTGAACTATGCGGAGCAAAGATCGTCGGTGAGGGAGAACCGGCGACTGCAGTGATCAAAATGAGTAAACAACAACTGACTAAGTACTACAGCATCGAAACGAAGCCGTAAGTACACTGATTACAGACAACGGCTCACCGAAGGGCTCTGGCCACGATGACACGCCCGCAGCGGTGAAGTTGCTGACCTCGAGGAAGAAAAACGTGGACAGCGAGTTCTCGGCAATTTCAAAGCGACCAATGTTAGTAATTTGGATTCGCAAGGAAAATACGGAACTAGGACGGCCTTTACCGAGATGGCAACAGCGCTGGGGAGACGATGCGAGCTTGTTGGAGCGATGACAACGGCGGTGGTGAAAACAAAGGAAGAAGAAAAATGACGATGACGACGTCTTGGTACTTATAGCGCGGCGCAGAAGCTCAAGGAAGCCACGACGGAGCCATTTCCGTGCCAGCGCGACATCAAGGACGGCCACGACGCGCCTAGAACGCCGAAGAAGGTCCGACGGCAATGTAGCTTAGGCGGTGAACACTGTTCACAGAAATTACAAAATTGCCATACGCCAAAATTCACAAATTACTCTCAAATTTTCATAACAACTCAAAAATCTCCAAAAACAAAAGTTGTTCAAAATCGAAAGTTCTACAACTTTGCTTCTATAACCATCTCCTAATTCGGTCTAGATTTTGAAATGAACTTTTGAATTTGAATAGGGAAATTTAACGAATTACGCCTTTTTGAATTACTCAAAATTTTTCTAAACAACTTGAAAAACTCCAAAAACAAACTTTGCATAACATGCCAAGCTCTACACTTTTGCTTTTGGGATAAACCCCAAATTATGCTTAGATTTTGAAATGGATTTTAGGGAAGGATTTAAATCTTTGAAAAGCGGGTTTTCTCGAAAAATTCAAAATTCAAACAAACTTTGAACTAGAGTCAACCAATACAATTCAACACATACCACATGAATATAAACTTGTTTTAGTGTATGCATCTCAAAGTTTTCACCAAATGCCAAATGCTTTGCGGTGCATATGATGACATGTCGGGGTTTTAGTATTTTAAACACACGAGGTGTTACAATCCTTCCCCTAAAAGAAATCTCGCTTGAGATTCAAAGCCATAGAGTAAGTAATGGAAAAGGAAATGTGTCAATCCAAAAACATCCAGAACTTTTCCATAAAACAACTGAGGTTCTTTTACAAAACACAATTTGTAGTAACCGAGCTCAACTAACATTATTCTATTCTATATTGACGCTAGAAACTCTGGAAACTTTTCTAACAAGTAATCTTCTGATTCCCAAGTAGCTTCCTCTTCTGAATGTTGATTCCATTGTATCTTGTAGAACTTTATTGTTCTCCTCCGAGTAACACGATCTTTCTGATCCAACACTCGGATAGGATATTCTGAATAAGTCAGATCTGGTTCAAGTTCCACTCCTTCAACTTCAACATTCCGCTCAGGCACTCGGAGGCACTTCTTTAACTGAGACACATGGAACACATCATGTACAGCTGATAAATGTTCTGGTAATTTCAAGCGATATGCCACTTTTCCAAACCTCTCCAAAATTTGATATGGTCCAATGTATCGGGGTGCCAACTTTCCTTTAACACCAAAACGGTTAACTCCCTTCATTGGTGATACTTTCAGATATATAAAATCTCCTTTATTGAATACCAATGGTCTCTGTCATCTATCCGCATAACTCTTTTGGCGGGACTGAGCTATTTTCAAATTACTTTGTATTTGCCTAACCTTGTCTTCCGTTTCTTTCACAAGGTCAACTCCAAAGAATCTTCTTTCTCCGGGCTCCGACCAACTCAGCGATGTTCTGCACCTACGGCCATAGAGTGCTTCAAATGGAGCCATTCTAATGCTTTCCTGATAACTATTGTTATATGAGAACTCGGCCAAAGGTAAGCATTCGTCCCACTTGTTGGAATAATTAAGGACACAACACCTTAACATATCTTCAAGCACTTGATTGACTCTTTCAGTCTGTCCATCAGTCTGCGGATGATAAGCTGTACTATACAGAAGTTTAGTACCCAATGAAGCATGTAAGTGTTTCCAAAAGCTGGAGACAAACTGTGTACCCCTATCTGACACTATAGTCTTGGGTACTCCATGCAAACTCATGATTCTTGCTAAGTACATTTTGGCATATTGGATCGTAGGATATATTGTCTTGACTGGAAGAAAATGTGCTGACTTAGTGAGTCGATCTACAATAACCCATACTGAGTCAAATCCCTTTGATGTCTTGGGTAGACCAACAATAAAATCCATACTTATGTCCTCCCACTTCCAAGATGGAATAGGCAATGGTTGTAATTCACCAGCAGACCTCAAATGTATAGCTTTCACCTTTTGACAAGTATCACACTTTGCTATATATCTAGCAATCTCTATTTTCATTTTAGTCCACCAGAATCTTTGCTTCAAGTCATGGTACATCTTGTTACTTCCCGGATGGATAGATAACCTAGTAGCATGTGCCTCCTCTAGAATTGATTGTCGCAACTCAGGAACCTTTGGTACCACCAGGCGATCCTTGAACCACAACACATCTTTATCATCTATGCTGAAGCATTCTGCTTTTCCATTCTCGACTCTTTCCTTGATATGGGCTATACCCTTGTTTTCCTTCTGAGCAGCAATAACTTGATCTCGAATAGTGGCTTCTATAATTATGTTGGTCAAACTTCCTTGTTGAATTACTTCTATATTCAACTTTTCCATTTCTTGACATAAAGTCAAACCCATTGTTTTCACTGCTAGACAATTGCAATAACTTTTGCGACTGAGAGCATCTGCAACTACATTTGCTTTACCAGGGTGATAATGTACTTCCAAATCATAATCCTTAATCAGTTCTAACCATCTTCTTTGTCGCATGTTCAACTCTGACTGAGTAAAGATATACTTTAAGCTCTTATGGTCTGTATACATATGGCACGTATTACCAAGCAGGTAACGCCGCCAAATCTTTAGAGCATGAACCACAGCTGCAAACTCCAAATCATGAGTAGGATAGTGTTCTTCATGTTGCTTAAGTTGCCTGGACGCATAGGCAATGACTCGGCCTTCTTGCATCAACACACATCCAATACCAAATACGAAGCATCACAATAAACATCAAATGGCTTCTCGATATCGAGGTTGAGCTAACACTTTGGTGCGATGAGTCAACAACCTTTTTAAAGTCCGGAAAGCCTCTTCACAATCGATGACCGGACAAACTTGACTTGGTTCTTCAACAATTAAGTTATGGACTTTGATACTTTAGAGAAATCTGGAATAAACCGACGGTAATACCCGCCAATCCGAGAAAACTCCGAACTTGATGAACTATGGTTGGTGGTTTCCAATCAAGCACATCCTTCACTTTGCTTGGATCAACAAAGCAACTCCTTCCTCTCGACAAGACATGTCCCGTAAAATCGCACTTCCTTAAGCCAAAAATCACACTTGTTGAACTTAGCATACAATTGATGTTCTCTCAAGCGAGTCGAACAATTACGAGGTGTTCGCATGTTACATCTTATTCTTGGAATATACTAGTATATCATCTATAAATACCACTACAAACTTGTCTAGCTCGGGCATGAATCTTGAGTTCATCAAATACATGAAATGAGCTGGAGCATTGGTCAAACCAAAAGACATCACCAAGTATTCATATAATCCAGTATCTCATGGTAAATGCCGTTTTGGGAATATCTTGGGCTTTATCTTGATTTGATGATACCCGATCTCAAATCTATCTTGAGAAAACTTTAGCTCCGGCCAAGCGATCAAAAAGCAAATCTATCCAAGGTAATGGATACTTATTCTTGATGGTCACTTCATTCAATGGACGATAGTCAACACATAACCTCGTGGTCTCATCTTTCTTTTTCACAAAAATTGCGGACATCCCCAAGGTGAAGAACTAGGTTGGATAAACCCCTTCTCAATTAATTCTTGTAATCGAGCCTTCAACTCGGCCAATTCCTTAGGTGGCATTCTATAGGCTCTCCGAGAAATCGGAGCTATTCAGTTGTAACTCTATGTTAAAGCTGTACATCCCTATCGGTGGTAGACCGGGTAAATCTTTAGGAAACACATCAGAAATTCACGTACTACGGGATATCTCTAATCTCTTTGATGGCGAGTTGCACAAACTCTCGCCCATCGATCTTCTTAAGGTTGGAAGTTGGATGAGAAGTTGAGAATTACTATCGTGCAAACTTACTCTTAAAGTCCTATTCAAAGCATCTATAATAGCCTTATCTTTGATACATCCAATTCATTCCCAAGATTACATCTATATCCACGATCCTTAAGGATAATCATGGTAGTGGGAAAAATATGCCCCACCAGGTTTACGGGTACTGGTATACCATTTTTAGTAGTACGAGGCGTCCCCAGGCATTGTATAAAAAACTTTCCTTTGTTGCCCCAATTGAAATTTCATGCTTCACGACAAATGTTCTCTTGATGAATGAATGTGATGCGCGAGAATCAAAAGTATAAGCTGCAGGGTGATTGGCAGCAGAAACATACCCATCATCACTGGCTCCCCCCTCCGGAATTTCTCTAGCTTGAATATAGAACACCCGTCTGTCTTCCTCTCATCTTTGCCCTTCGAGCATTACGATTGTGGTTCTTGTTTGGTGCGACCACTGTTGTTGATTGGCGGGGCCTTCGATAATTTTGATTAGCTTCGCCTAGGGTATGGACATTCCACGGAGAAATGACCGATCCTTCCACAATTGTAACACGGATAGTTGTGACCCTGTGACATTGGAGCATTGCCACCGGGAGCATTGGTTGACTGTGAGTTCGGATAGGTTATAGCGGGACGGACATTTGACTGTTGCCCGGCTTGAGACTGTGGCGGACGATAAGGAGGACGATAATGGTTTACTGGATGATAAATCACTCTCTGCCTCTTTTGGTTTCCACCAAAAGGTCCAGACGCCACATTCTTTTTCTTCTTGAGCTCCTTATGCTGCCGATACTTTGCCTCTGAAGCAATTGCAATATTCTTGCCTCATGATAAGTGATATTAGTACAATTTGTCATCATTGTCTCTGATTTGGTATTCGGACCTCTCATGAACCATTTCTTTTCTTGGCATCCGTATTGACATGTTCAGATGCATCATCAGCGACAGATGATTGAATCTTCCCACATACTGCATAACCGTTTGATCCCCTTGCCTCAAAGCAAGGAATTCATCCAGCTTCATAGGCATCACTCCTTCCGGGATATAATGGGCTCTGAAAGCAGTGCGAAATTCTGTCCAAGTTAATGAAACGCCTGCGGGTTGCATGGCCATCAGATTTGCATACCAAGCACCAGCTGTACCTCTAAGTTGCTGGGCAGCAAACACCGGTTTCGAAACTCATGCGGTGAATAAGATCAAATTTACGCTCCATGGTCCTAAGCCACCATCGACCTCCGAGTGGTTCATCTACCTTGGTAAACACCGGGGGTTTTGTATCCGTGAAATCCACATAGGTAGCCTCATGCCTGTTATGATTGCGGCCACGGTTTCCATGCATCTGATTCTGATTACTTTGAGCCATCTCATGAAGCAAACGAGAATTTTCCACAGTCACATTGACTAATGCAGCAATAGCATCAGCCAGATTGGTCGGCATTGGTGCGGGTTGGGGATATCATCATCATCTTGTGAAGTACCAGGAATATGCGATCCCCGCGTACGACGCATCTGCTCATAACAAACCAAACTTTATTCACAAGCCTTTATTGGATTGCACAAAAGCTTACTCTAGACACATTACATAGGGTTTACTACTACAAACACCAGACCCTATAAGTACCAAAACAAGATACATAGCCTAACCATAATTAACTATTATACAACTCTACTCTTTTTTGTGATTACTTCAAACTTCAGGCTCGGTATCCATTCCGGAATTATTACCGCCTTCATCATCACTTTCATTGATCATTACTAATTCTTTAGGATCTTCTTCTTCTTCCTCTTCCGATTCGCTATCATTGGCAAGGATGACACCTGGGTCCATGGCATCAGCTTGAGGCTCATGATTCGGGTTTAGTAGATTGCTAAGCCTATGCACTTCCTCATGTAGATAGGTATTATGTTCTTCTAAATCTTCTACATAGAACTCTAGCTCATGAGTTCTAGCTCTAGCTACATTTTCCCTCTGCCAAGCCTCATTTCGTCCCTCCACCGTACGAACTAATATACTTTCGCAGTTCCTATGTGCGGTGGTGAGACGCCTCAATTGATCCTGTAATTCTCCTACCTGTATAGCATCCAAAGCCCTATCTCTAGTAGCTTGTGCTAATTCTATAGAAATTCTTTGTATCTCTGCTTGGGGATCAGGCCTAGAACTGCTACTGCTAGCACCATCGTTTCTAGGGGTAAGTTGGTGACGAGGAACTCCTTTGGGTCCAAAGTGGACTTACAGGCGTCATCTTGGCACGAGCCATCTTTGTCAGAGGAAACCAATTTAATCCAAGTAAGACCACTTGATCAAAGTCTAAAGAGCAGCTATGATGGATTACATTCCTCAAACCATACTCACTACTCAACTCTAGACTAAGAGGTGAAGGAAGTAACGAGTGAATTATTCATGATGCATGAATCGTTCTTACGACAAAAAAACATCAAAGTTTATAATGCACATAAACAACATTTTTTTTTATATAGGGCATAGTAAAATTACTACTCCACCACACAAGACCCTTTTAATCAAATAAGGAATGGTGAGAAAGAAATAAGACAAGTCGAAGCAATTTGGACCAAATTAATCAAGTTAAATTTAGTCATCCCAAATCATTTTGAAGTTTTGTAAACCAATACCACAAAAACTTTGTAATGATTGCTCGATACCATTACGTAAGTAGAACCTCCTAAATTATAGGACCCACATACATTTGTCACTATCCAAAGACCTTTGACAACAATGCATATGTTCTGGTAACTTAAGAAGTCATCGGGTGTCCTCGGGAACCCTGAATCATCCACGATTTCCGAAAGCGGGATCACGTTCTGAGTCATTGTAGTATTACAACAGTTTATTCAAATAGACACATCGAGTAAAAGTAGCGGAAGACTTACAATAACATAGTTTACAAACCATTTGTTTCAAACCGTACAACTAAGTTCGATATTAATACAAACTAAAGTAGTGGGGCGGCATTATAATATAATACAAAACACACAATGAGGCTTGCCACCTTAAGGGCTCACACTGATACTTCTCAACATCATCACAAGGTACAAATGTCATGCAAAGACGATCCAAAAACAGATCGCTCATGAGGAGGCTCACGCAACAAGGGTCAAGCGAACCACGAGTACAAAAGTACTCAACAAGACTTAAGCGAAATAAGGCGATAACTCGGGAATGCGGGCTCGAGGATTCAAGATATGGTTTTAGCAATAATCAAAGTTATTTTGCGTAAAAGCTCTTTGACAAAATTCTTTGTTTCAACAGTTTAAACTTCATAAAATCATATACAAAGATGACACGATCCGTAATGAGATCATGAAACTTCATATCCAACACCTTCATCAACCATTCTCAAGTTCCGATTATAAATTATTACGATGATGAGCAAAGTGAGTTGAGTCTCCATAACCGAGGAGCAACGACGATTCAAACCGATTATAAACCCAAACTAGGGATTCCAGACCACCACGACATATGCGGGTCCCACGACCTACATATACCAACCTATTCTCGGATCCTCTAAAACAAGAACGGGTCCGCGCCACCCGAAAATCTGATACTCCACCAATCCAGCCCATAGCCACGTGGGTACACGCTATTCCGCCATCTCTCCACTCCCGGTCGCGAGTAGCCATTCTCGTAATAGAATCGCCAAGTTTAGGCTTACGGAGTATGTGGTTAGTACTACAAATTCTCACCTCATGCAATTCAACAACGGACATGCCTTAATCGACACAAAGCGGAAAGATCCCGCTCACAAGACCTCCATGTCTTGTGGCTCACACACACCGAGTCTGCCCGGCCTAGATTTATTACTCCACATTCCCATATCACATGCTAACATAATTAACCAATGTTCCATTTAAAACTTGCAGGTGGCAGGTAGTCACCGACTTCATCGTTCTACACATAGCTATGCAAAACTAGGCATATACGAGTTCAAAACTGGTAATATGGTAAATATGGAATAACAAGGGTGGTAATGCACCAATTAGGCTCTTACTTAACTCTTAATCACTTAATGCGATAGCGGAAAGCAAAAGCGAAATTAATTTGTAAAACACAAGGTAGGGTTGTATGCATCCAGGGCTTGCCTTCGTTGTGAAAAAAGTCCGGCTCTGCGACGTTTCACAAGTCTTTGATCCGACCTCAACAGACAGATCAACCTCCTCCGCAACTTGATTAACTACCAAGTGTTCACCTTCGTTTACTACACGTAGTAACATTGCCATGTTTAACATGATGCGGAATATGAAACATGATGCTCGATGATGGATGCAAAAATTAATAAATTGGATACAATTTTCCTTCGCAGTACAGTTACAAACCAAACTAACCAAACCATATTCGTAACTGATGTGACCATGCCAGCACCGATCACTTTGGTGAACTCTCCGACCACTATGGTGAACTATCCGACCACTATGGTGAACTATCCGACCACTACGGTGAATTATCCGACCACTACGGTGAACTATCCGACCACTATGGTGAACTATCCGACCACTACGGTGAACTATCTGACCATTACGGTGAACTATCCGACCACTACGGTGAACTATGCGGAGCAAAGATCGTCGGTGAGGGAGAACCGGCGACTGCAGTGATCAAAATGAGTAAACAACAACTGACAAAGTACTACAGCATCGAAACGAAGCCGTAAGTACACTGATTACAGACAACGGCTCACCGAAGGGCTCTGGCCACGATGACACGCCCACAGCGGTGAAGTTGCTGACCTCGAGGAAGAAAAACGTGGATAGCGAGTTCTCGGCAATTTCAGGCGACCAATGTTAGCTGGCTGGATTCGCAAGGAAAAGACGGAACTAGGACGGCCTTTACCGAGATGGCAACAGCGCTGGGGAGACGATGCGAGCTTGTTGGAGCGATGACAACGGCGGTGGTGAAAACAAAGGAAGAAGAAAAACAACGATGACGACGTCTTGGTACTTATAGCGTGGCGCAGAAGCTCAAGGAAGCCATGACGGAGCCGTTTCCGTGCCAGCGCGACATCGAGGACGGCCACGACGCGCCTGGAACGCCGAAGAAGGTCCGACGGCAATGTAGCTTAGGCGGTGAACACTGTTCACAGAAATTACAAAATTGCCATACGCCAAAATTCACAAATTACTCTCAAATTTTCATAACAACTCAAAAATCTCCAAAAACAAAAGTTGTTCAAAATCAAAAGTTCTACAACTTTGCTTCTATAACCATCTCCTAATTCGGTCTAGATTTTGAAATGAACTTTTGAATTTGAATAGGGAAATTTAACGAATTACGCCTTTTTGAATTACTCAAAATTTTTCTAAATAACTTGAAAAACTCCAAAAACAAACTTTGCATAACTTGCCAAGCTCTACACTTTTGCTTTTGGGATAAACCCCAAATTATGCTTAGATTTTGAAATGGATTTTCAGGGTAGGATTTAAATGCTGAAAAGCGGGGTTTTCTCGAAAAATTCAAAATCCAAACAAACTTTGAACTAGAGTCAACCAATACAATTCAACACATACCACATGAATATGAACTTGTTTTATTGTATGCATCTCAAAGTTTTCACCAAATGCCAAATGCTTTGCAATGCATATGATGACATGTCAGGTTTTAGTATTTTAAACACCCGAGGTGTTACAATCGGCTATTGGCTTTCATCATTGATTCTAATGAAGCCTCCTTCCCATAGCTTGCTAGAAAAACACTCAAAGTCTTCTAGCTCCCAATATACTGGATCGGCTGTTGCGATGCTCACAGATTCATCAGCATGAACCAGCTCGACATCATCTCCATGCCATTGAATCAAACACTGATGCATGGTTGACGGCACACAACAGTTTGCATGAATCCAATCATGATCGAGGAGTAAACTTTATGAACCTTTCCCATCGATGATGAAGAATGTGGTGAGCAGAGTATTACTCCTGATTGTCAGTTCGACGTTCATTGCCCCCTAGGTCTTAGACGTATTACCCCCAAAATCCTTAAGCATCATGTCAGTCTCAATCAAATCTCCTGGTCCCTTGCCAAGTTTACGAAAAGTAGTATAAGGCATAAGATTGACAGAAGCACCTCCATCCACCAACATCTTGTTCATCGGCTTCCCATCAACAAAACCTTTTACATATAAAGTCTTTAAGTGCCGATGCTTGACTGGCTTATCAAATATGGCCTGCTGTATAACCGTCAACTTGGCAATTATCTCTTCATACTCTGATTCATCAAAATCCGAATAGACTTCTTGATCTGTTGGAGCTCTAAATTCTGACGGCAATAGAAAAGCCATCTGAATATTAGCCGATGGTTGCCCCCTATCAGCTATTTGCTTAGCACGCCACACATGAGGTTTGCCAGACACCTGAGCCTGTTCTAGCTCTCTATTCCTTAGGCGTTGTACTCTTCTTTTCTGGCTTCTCGTCAAACCTCCTAGACACCATTGGCCTTCCTGCCAAACATATTTTTCTTCATTACTCTCTTCTTCATAATTAGTCCAGTTTTGATCAACAACTCACTTCCCAAGCCAATCATGAACACTGTTATTTTTAAGGCCCGATCCATGTTATTATGATGATACTCATCTCGAGCATGGATATACCGGCAGTTGGCTTGAGATTGCCTAAACTCCCAATATTGCTCACTACATTTCGAACAGTTATTTCTGGTAGGCAATTTCAAACCTTCGTTCCAGCAATGTTTGAAGAAAGGACAATTCCAATGTGATTCAGCTTGCTTTCTTTCATACCTCTCTTTTTCCTGCTGACACTGGTATTCTTGCTCTTCTAACCAACGCTGATAATCATTTTCCTTCTGCCACTGCCATTTATTCAACAAAATTCGAGATGTAAAACGCGGCCTTGTCGCCCCATCCTTAAACGTCTCTCCTGCTCATATCGGCTCTTTTGTTGATCATAACGCCTTCTAATTTCCCTATATTAATCAGCCGATATTTGCACCTCAGGATCGATTGTTCCAGTTTCTCTTGATCTAATTGATGTTAGGACTTTAGCCTTTCCTTTGAGCAACCTAGCATCAACCATGTTCTGATCTCTAGGGAAAGGATTATCATCAACTTTCATCTTTCGAGGTGTTAGGACTTTAGCCTTTCCTTTGAGCCTTCCTTGCTGAATAGCCCTCTGTATATGATGTTAGAAAACTCTTCACTCATTAGTAGAATGAGAAGTGGCATTGTGAAATTTGCAGAACTTCTTATTCTTCAACTGATCGGGAGGCAACATAACATGATTGTTGGGCAACTTGATCTGTCCCTTCTCAAGCAAGAAATCGAAGAGCTTGTCCGATTTTGTGACGTCAAAGTCATAGCTCTCTCTGACTCCTCTTCTCCAATGATTTGGCACCATTACTGTCTTCTTACCCCAATTCCATTCAGTCGCAGCAACATCTTCTTCTTTATCGTTCTCACAGTCATCATTGACTGAATATGGATTACATGCTTCGGCCATTGTGGTACTTTTCTAGAATCGGGTATCTCTGTGCATATTCTGGAATTGGCTATTGAGCGCTACCACTCATTGAGCCAACTGACCCAAGTTGTCAAATTTTTGTCCCAGCAGCTTCTCTCTCCATGTTGGCAACATTCCTTGAATGACCAAAGCAGCAAGTTGATCATCGGTCAAGTTTAATGAGAAGCACAAAATTCTAGTCTCTCGGAACCTCTAAAGAAACTCGGTGCCTGATTCATTAGTTCTCTGCCTTATGGTCGTCAGATCGGTAATTTTCTTTTCTCTAGTCCTAGTATAAAAATATGTATGAAACTTCTTCTCTAGGTTAGCCCAATTGGCAATGGAGTTAACTGGCAGTGATGAAAACCAAGTGAAGGCTGGCCCCGACTGAGACAAAGAGAAGAAACGAACTCGATGGGCCTCTTCAATGGATGCTTTGCCCAACTGTGTAAGATACTGACTACCATGCTTGTGCTATCTTGGCCAGTGAACTTAGCAAACTCTGGGAGCCTGTAATTCACCGGAAGAGCGACCAAATCAGACCATTCTAGATATGGGCGTTTGTATGAGAAGATCTGCCCTTTTGGCTTCAAACCGAACTGATTCTTCATCATCTCGGTCACTCTAAGGTACAACTCATCAGCATTTGAATTTGAATCTCTCTGCAATTGCTGACCCATCTATGGATTAAAATTTCGAGTACCTTGATACCCCATATTTGGAATCATGTGAAGGGTGTTGTAATCTGTGCCATAATCATACCCTTATGGAATCTCTATCTACTGGGTCCTTTGCTGGTTTGCTGCTTGAAGTCTCGGGTTGTAGATGTTAGGATCTATATCTCTACGAATCCTTTGAACTGATGGCGCTATTTTTTGAGCCGACGATGGTATCTGGCCTAATGTGCCAAAATTGACCATTTGATTCTGAACTTGCCCCATCGGCTGTTGCACATGCTGTTCTGACGATCCAGGATTATACTATATCTGATTAGTAGTAGCACCCTGAACTTGCTCAGTTGAGCTCTGAACCACCTGGACATCATCATTACCAGTTGGTGTTGTATCTTGATGGCTAGTACCTGCTTGATTAGTCCCCTGAGTCGATGGATCTAGAATGTTGTAATAAGCCGGCCCAACCTAATCAACTGGAAACCCATGAAACACCTCTTTCATGGTGTTGTGGAATGTGTTCAAGAAAACTTCATTATGATTTGACATGGCATCATGAACAGACTTGTTCACAGCCTCTATGAAGAAACACCTGTCTTTAGCTTCGTCTGCATCTGTCTGCCCATGCAACCGAACTCTTGGTAGTGAATATTTCTAAACAATTGTATTGTCACGTGTCTTGGTGTAGGACAACAAACACTTATTCTGAAATTCTTCTATAGCTTTGCTGATGACATCTTTATCTCCATTAGGTAGGTCTTCATAAGGCACCATAAGGATGTCATTGTTATTGTAAGCCGCCATGATGATTGTGGGGTCCCACCGGGTGTGCCAAAACATGTGTCGGCATGAAAATATGTGTCAACACATGGCAAGCCAGAAGGATATGCTTGATGGAGCAAGGTTGGAGATCCGCTTGGCTTCAACACAGGGGTAACCGATCCTGCGAATTCCTCCCAAGGCGTGCCAGTCAATTTGACCTACAATTGATAAGGAGAGAAAGTTATCAGTAATCTAAGGTAGAACATGCCGGTCTTTGCCCAGACAGTTCCCAGTGTGCCGCTTTGGGAGCAGCTAGATGGGAAAAATCGACTAAATAGCCAATACACATAGAAATCGACTGTTACGGACTGTAAAGCTTATGGGTAGCAATTGATTTTATGTTGATAGGTACAGTACACGTAGATGTAAGGAAGATCATCAGCTAGGCAGATATTACTAGCATAGAGCATTGAGCTGATGAATCTGATGAGAAAGGATATAGCATGCGAGCAAATCGACTGTCTAATACAAATGGATCTACAAGCGCTCTGAATCTAATCTGTTACAATAAACAGTGAGGTGCAACTGGATCGATGGCAGCTATGATGATAATAACAAACTATACATGAAGGCTCAGGCGAATCGGCTAAAATAGCCAATTCGGGCGAGAAGGGACCACAGTGTGTGAACAATCGACTATTTCACGTGGACAAACCTATGGACTCATCAGACTTAACCTGCTATCTCTAATAGTGGGGTTCGACCGGATCGATGCATCCATGATAAAGACAATAAACCAAACCTTTAAAGTAAACAGATCTATTCACGTTTAACAGAATCATGTAAACACACTATAGGCGTTAACGCATAGGCGATTGGCTATTTAGCCAATGCAGGCATAGCAAACAGTTAAGGTCACGCGCGTAATCGAGAATAAATCTACTAACTAGCATCCTCCAACCTACAGTGCCATCAGTGGGGAACAACCGGATCGTTATAGACATAATAGCGAACTATAGACCAGATTTAACTAGCCAGCAAACCTCTTCAAAATCATACATGCCTTAACCGCGTACTATGCACGATCAAGATCGAAATAGAACAGCCGATGAAACATATCCATCGCTTAGAGTAAGAAACATCATATTGTGACAAAGCAAACGACGGACTAGAAGAATGTAAGGCCGATCTAGATCGATCTCAACCGGGCAAGTTGATGTCGCTGCAAACTAGTATCAATAAGAACATCAGCAAGATTGGTAACTTAATGAATCCACCCGAAGGACGCCACCCTTAGGTAGAGCTGATAACTTGACCTTAATCTAATTTGAGCAGTGGAGGTCGATCGGATCAATGCAGCCGTAGTTGAACTAGACAAGAGTTGATAACTACCTTATACTAGAGTTCGTAGTGGAGGTCGACCAGATCGATGCAGCCGTATAAACCAATGTTTAAGCCATGACGGTACTTACAGACAAGCCGGAGGTCGGCTGGACCGATGCAGCCTTGCTTGCTAAAGAACTCACTGAGATCTACTCTACTCCTACTCCTAAGGGTTGGCACGGAGACAAAAAAAGTAAATTATATTTGATTGATTGGATGTCCTTTTTACAATAGCCGGGGTTCAATATTTATACCCAGAGCCTAATCATGAATCCTACTTAAGTACGACTTATTACGATCCTTGGCATAAGAGAAAACATTCCTAATCTAAGATAACTTGGACCCTAATCTTTCCCTTTTTGTAGAGTCCAACATGTTTTTCCCAACACTAACTGTAGCTTTTGTCGTTATTTGCTCGTGTCATCTGAAGAGAGCTGATTCCAATCCTATATTTGAATAAGATAATATCGACCTTTATGCAATCGATTCCTTGATGACACGATCTTGGGAGCTTCGAGTTCTCGCATTCCTCTTCCCAAATTTTGGTGTAAACACATAAGAGGCTTAAAAATGCTCCGAGGCTTGCCTGGGATCCAACACAAGTTAGTTCAGTTAGCTCGCACTGTCTTGGTGACATCTCTGGTCCTAGCACTTGCTTAGTCCTTCCATCTTCGGGATAGGTCCACCATACACCATCTTCGGGTTAGGCTCCAACATCTCGTCCTTCACGTGGTTCATCTAGCGCACCTAGATGAGATGCTAGATGCAAGTGTATGAATATGAAGAATGGTAATAAGAGATGCAACACATAAGAGTGTTCAAGACAAGTATAAGGTCACACCTCAAGACATATGCACTTAGAGACCAAGTCATTTAACTAATTATTCCACAAACCTATCATGGTCAGTTAGAAGAAAATAACACCAAGCTTTCACCAATGAGGCACTCAAGTTAAGATACTTTAAGCAACCATCTAGCACCAGCTACTCCTAGCAATCACAAAATCAAGATCAAGCATAAGCAATCAACTTCAAATATATGCACAAAAATTGGACAACAACATAGCAGCCATTCAATTTAACCATAACTGTTGTTATACGCATCCAATAAAGGTGATCCTTGACTTTCTAGAAAGCTTAGGAAATTGTCTACAACTTTGTTATTTATACATAGAGTTGAATCAAAGGTTAACAAGGTTGAAAGACACTAACAAGCAGATCTGCATAAACTAGGATAGAAAACTGACATGAACTTCAGAAATGCATAATTGGAGTTCTAATCATCTAACAAACATGATTATTAACTTTAGGGAAAGCTTATTAAGTTATCTATAAGTTTCTTATTATCATCTTAAAATGATTCTAAAGCTAGCAAGGTTAAACAACACCAAAAAGACATCTCTTTCCAGATTTGGACAGAAATCTATCATTCCACTTTCAACAGCTATAACTGTAGTTCCAGACCACCAAAAAGGGTGTTCTCTAACATTTTGGAAATCTTAGGAAAATCACTACAACTCTCATATTATCATTAGGACACAATTCTATTGTTAAATAAGTCAAACAAAACAATCATTCAGATCTGTTCAGAGAACATGCAGAAGCTGACAGCAAATTGTAAAATCTATAACTCCTACACCAGCAGGCCTAAAATCATGAAATTTTAGGAAAAGCAATATAAGGAAATTATATACAACTTTGGTATTCACCACATTTATAGAAAACATCATTTGATCCATGAAGTTATCATCACAACAGAAAATGCACATGCATCCATTTCTGAATATAACAAATTGATATTTCACTTGTTTGCTAACAAACAACATACACACATGAGCCATTCAAGAACTTGAACCACCACTAACATACTTAGCAACACTTTATCGAACACCAAGCACTCAAAGCATCACCAAATACAATTACAAGCTTTATCTACAATCATGCTTTTATTAATCCTTTCTCCTAATAAACATATATATTATTTTAGTGATATATGAGAATAACTAGTTTGGGGCTGAGACTTTTAAGAGTGGTAGATGTTATCAAAACATGGCTACTGCACAAATTTCACATGCTCAAGTTTTATAATTTAATTATTACAAAAAAGACAAATTGCTAATGCAAGAAAACATGTGACAGCAAGATAAATCTAAAGATCAACATTTTCCATAAACACAGAGCCATGTTAGGGTTTCTTAGGCCACAATATCACCATGAAAAGGCAAAGGAACCACATTTCACATTTTTGCATATATAAATTATTTATAAAGCATTTAAATCCATTTATCAAGCATTAATCAAGTTAAATCAATAACTCAACCATACTGCAACACAACACATATATAGCATCAGTAGCCTACCATAAAAAATTCACATCATTTCGAGCACCACAACTTTAGATATGAATTTATTACTAGAAAACCTTAATTTACAAAGATAAATATGTGCAATAAAAACTTTCTACTAAAACATATGATATTATGACTCTACTGCATAGATCTACTCTCAAAGATTCCAAAAATTCTTCATTTGCTATTTTACGATTTTTCTATGATTTATTATGATTTTCCAAAGTTTTACCTAAAGTAAAAGCAATAAAGGAGAAACACATTTGCATCGGAGACCCTGAACATTCCTCAAATACCAATTCTAGTGAAACGGTCCTTCTAGTCACTATTCACATGAGTCACAGACTTTGCAAATAGGCCCTCCCCTTTCTTCATATTCTTGTGCGAGGTCCCTCCTCTTCTTCTTCCTGTCGGCAACAGAGTAGGCAGGGGACGGCTTGGGGTCAGATGACCTTGGCCAGCAGGAGCCAGCAACGGTAGGGAGGGGCCACGACCATGTGATGGTGGGCCACGCTCGTGGCCCACCTCGTCCTAGCTAGAGGCGGAGCAGGTGGCAAGGCCGCACGCGCACCCGAGGTCGCGGTGGGGCGGTCATGGCGGCAGCGGCCTCCGATGATGGTTGGGGCTAGGTAAGAGGCGTTGGAGGTGTGTCATGCGATGGTGAGGGTGCTAGGGTTGGTAGTTAGGGCTAAGGAGGCACAGAGCATTGGGGATAGGTGGTGGTAGCATGCTCTGCGGGCGGCCATGGCTGTGCGAGCTCTGCGCGCTCGGCAAAGGCAAGGGAGGGCGAGAGAGAGGCGAGAGCGAGCGCCTAGGAGAGTGGGGAGTGAGGGCGAGTGAGGAGAGAGCACTTGGGCATCTCCCCATCGGCATAGAGGCACGGGGCATGTGGTAGCAATGGTGGGGGCACGGCAAGTGCATGATGGACGTGTGGACATTTTGACGAACACCTGGCGAGCGATGGAGTGGCCGGCATGGGACGCATTTTTGGGCTAGTTATGGGCCAAATTAGACCTTGGGACCAAAAGAAAAGTTGAAGCCCACGAACTGCTCTCCAACTTTCATTAAGGGTGACAAGCCATTAGAGCTATGGATTATGATATAATTAAGTCCTAAGTTGACACAATCAAAGCAAAACGAGGATTAAGGTAGAGCTCGGTTTTCGTTATCTTTTGGGAGGTCAAACTAAGTTCAACTTTTTACATGCTCATCTCCAAGATGTAAACTCCAACTTTTATATTTGGCTCAACTTGAGTTTCTTAACAAAAATCTGAGAACACGAAGTGCCAACCATCACCAACATTGTAATCTCAGACTTAGCCATAATTTTGAGATCCAAAACAACACTAGTTCAGTATGGAGGCCTCAGTTTGACTAAGTTAGCGACCAAACTAGCTCTTGACTCTTAAACAAAGTTTGTTGTACACAACTCATGCTACAACTTTTATTTAAGGTTCAACTTTGTATCTGGTCCTGAAATCATAGTTTCATCTTGGTTAAAACAGCATCATGATAAACCCTAAATTAGAGTGTTAGACCGATTGAGGCATTTTCTTGGCCCATGATCAACATGAACCCTTCATGACATTTGTTCATGAGTTGAATTGGAGCTGTTTGAGCAAGGTCACAGGGTTTGGTCGGCATCCCATATTCCCATTCACTTAATAAAGCAATTCAAGCAAGGTCATAACTTATCGTTTCATGTGACTTCTTGGCTCCAAACTTCATGTAACTTTTCCAATGATGGAGATAGATAGATGTTAAGGTGATGCTCATGAAAGTGCCATGTTTAACACTACTCAAGAATACATTTGAAAAGGGTCAACATGTAAGCAATGGTGTGTTGTCCAAATTTAAGTTGGGCTAATTTTCATAGATTTGACCTCAACACCTTCATCACTATTTCAAAGATAAGGAAATAAATCTCTTGATCTATCATGTTTGAGCTCAAACCCACTACCTAGCAAGTGTCTAACACCTGGTGTGTTACAGCCCTCCCCCCTTACAAGAATGTCACCCCGAGATTCGGTGCGAAAGACTTTTAAGGGAAGAGAAGCATGTCATCCATTTTCCAACATCAACGATAGCATTAGGCTACTTAGCTTCGAGCATCATAGAGGCTAATTTTGTCAAGACAACTTTTTGATACTTGCTCTTTGTAGTAAATTTTTGTCTGAAGAATTTCCTTCATTGACTCCCAAGAAGCATTGTTACTTTGGGTTGAATCCAAGATAGCACTGTACTTTGTTCCTAGGATATGGAGATTGTTACAGAGCATAAACTAACTACTCACAAGTATTTGTTTCTCTAGGGAAAATGACATGTACAACTTTCCATGAGGGGTGAGATCATAGACGGGGTAAACATCTTCTAAGGCGGTGAAAAACCGACTAATCAAACAAGCCATGCCTATGTCGGTCGTAACTGTCCAATCACTCAAATGCCAACTAATGGAAAACTACAAAATGTTCCATGTGTGTAGTTCTCTTTCTCTAATGATAACATGGTATTATCTGAGTCTGTTGAGAGAGCGGTGGATGTGATAGCTGACTCTATCGGCTCAGCGGTTTCGATGATCATTAGTTATGGGGATCCTCGTATCCAAGCGGCAACACTTATCTGGGTTGAATCTAATGCAATCTCTTGGGTAAAAACACACAGCAAGTACCAAAGGATGAACCGATGTTAAAGATTGCTACTGAAAAGCATAATAGTGATGCTCGAAGGACAGTAGTGGTCGAGGATTTATTCATGAGGTTCAAAAAGCAGTCCTCTACCAAAGTAGCTTGAGTACAACATTCTTTCATGGTACAATTACAATCCAACAAAGCTTACTTGTTGAACTACTTTTGACATTGAGGCTTTCTTTCTAATGTCATTCAATAACTGAAAATCATAATCTAAAATCTGTTGTTTGACACTTTTCAAATTGTTTTCATCTCACAATGGCAAAAATTGACTGGTAGAACACCTTGACTGCTCAACTATTGTTGGTATGAGAGGGCAAAAGTAAGGCACAAAGGGGTGTAAGGAGTCTCCTCTAGGGCACCTAAAGGATTATCTAATGGCAAAACATTGACCATGTTGCTAATCTTGGCATCAATCACAAACACAACCTTCTAACATGAGGGATGATAGCAGTCAACAGAGAAATCATAGATTCTGTACACCTTGGTTTTTAGTTCATATCTCACAAACTACTACTCCATTGCGCATGAATTTTGGTAGGCATATAGATCCAAGAGTCTAACTACTGACCAAAATTTAGCTCCAACGGACACCATTTGACTATCCAAATAAATCATCTACCAAAACTGCTCTATTCTAAAATTTTTAGTGTCCCCAGACTGACAAAACATCTCTCAAATCCAATGCTTTACTCAACCAATCCTCAAACCAACTTAAGACATCAAAGTACCTTAAGCGAGGAATGAGCTTGCCAAGTTTTGTGGCAATCCAACCATGTTTGACCTTCTAATCACCGGCTTAAAGATAACTGGTTTGGTGCCATAAAATCTGGACAGATTTTCCGCTCTTCTTTTTCTTTGTATCACACATTGTGGAGTGTGTTCTACACTCTCTACTCTTCTTATAGAAGCAGCCGTAGCTTTCTCACTAAGGATGGAGGCTAGGGTTTTTCCTTACATGCCTCTGAGGAAACAACCTCAACCGTTGATTTAGACACCAACTCGCCGATGCACAAGTACTTGATTTGTGGGTTGCTTTTGCGGGGCACAAGGCATACTCCACGTGGAGGGACAGTCCTACAAAGATAAGGAACCATTTCTAAGTACCCTTTTGTGCTTCATCCAATAGAGTCCTGAACAAATCCTTTGATAGCACCATATACATAGCGATGCTGACCGAAACTAGGGATGTGCTTTCTCTAGCACTTTACTTAGCTGATACAGCATTTTGCACTATCTATGTGATGGTTCAAGATGGAATTGACTTGATCACAACGGCTTTGGAAGATAGAGTGCCACTCAGGCCATTGACTAGTTGATCAACTCCTTGTTTGTCATTGTTCTGTGAGACATAGCCTTCATAGCTACCAAAGAGTCGTTACCTAGCTAGAGATTAACCTTCCTATTGGTAACTAACTAGTTGTCTCTCAACACTAAAAATGTTACAAATCTTCACTCTTGACAACAAGAATTGTGGTCGATGCATAAACAGATGGTCGCCATTGAAGTTAGCAAACAAGGGTCACACCAGATATGGTTGATTTTGACTGTGTGATCATCTTGCACATAGAGATTAAGACTTGGATAGCCAGGTCATAAGCACAATGTGACGATCGATCCTTATCTAACTGATAACTTGACCAACATTAAGTGTTGTGTGCCCTTTTGACCCAACAGTGGTGGCATAAGTTGTTTACTAGATGGCCGACGTCATTACAGTGACAGTCAAGCAGAGTCACTGGTCTACCACCTCTTGCAGTTTGCCACTGTTCATGTTGGTGACCTATTCTTCAAAGGTTATCCTCTTTGCAACTTCAAAAGGAAGCTATACTATTTTTGGTCTAATATATGGATCTTTCAATTGGATATGGAGAGATTACCAAGGAAAAGCTCACAAGGAGACAACTCATCGATGCGGTTCCATATTGGGTCATGACTAAAAAACTCAATACCAGCGCGTGTCGAGCTGCACAACCTTGTGTCGCCCACCACAAGAGGCTCTTGTTTTTTTTGGCACCATAGATCGCTAATTGTGGCACCATTACTGAACCTACAACCCACAAGAGTTCTCACATGGCACAAATTGGGTTGCATAGGAGCACGCACCATGCGAAGGAGGGATAGCAGCAAAGGTGGTCACAAGGTTAGAAGTCAACAAGGGGTGGTCCAAAGTAAAGACATGGCACGTGAGAAACATAAATTAACTAATGAAGACAACTGAGCATGAGACTCTAGCGTAAATTTTCCACGCATGCCTTGCATTTACCAAGGAGATTACTAGATAAAAGATTACATGAGATTTGGTCTTGTTGAGCTGCAACAAGAGATCAAGACCGGTAAACATTTTGAGACTTGAGAGAGTTGGAGATTAAACAAGTGAGATTCGAGGGATAGAGCTGATACACTACTTAGAGATTCGGTTGATAAAGCAATGAAATGATTTGCAAGGAAAAGATTTCGAGGTTCAGGCAGCGAGAGGTTAGCGTTGCACCAGATCATCTGTAAGATAAAGGGCAGCGATGTCCGATAGGGATTTTTGGGTAAGGTCTTCACACACAGGAGCAAGACATCCATGACATATACAAGCGTTTAAGGGAACCAAGCTTGGCCTTACGAGTCAAGCAAAGGCATGGATATAGGTCTTTGTAGCACAACATTCAAGGGCTAGCAACCACATATACAGGCTCAAGGTCTTAAGCAAATGGAATCTACTTGGAGACAACCATGAGATTAATATAACTTGAGTGCCATTCCAGGATAAGGCTCTTCGACACTCGTATGCTTACCAAGGACAAAAAGGGTCACAACAATGGTACCACCTAGATCACAACACATTCTATAGCTGTTCAAAGTGGAATGGCAGATTGCTGTCCAAATCTGGACAGAGATGCCTTCTTGGTGTTGTTTAACCTTGTTAGCTGTAGAATCATCTTAAGATGATAATAATAAACTTATATATAACTTAATAAGTTTTTCCTAAAGTTAAGAATCATGTTTGTTGGATGATTAGAACTCTAGTTATGCATTTCTGAAGTTCATGTCAGTTTTCTATCCTAGTTTGTACAGATCTGCTTGTTAGTGTCTTTCAACCTTCTCAACCTTTGAATCAACACTAGGTGTAAATAACAAAGTTGTAGACAATTTCCTATGCTTTCCAGAAAGTCTAGGATCACCTTTATTGGATGCTTATAACTCCAGTTATGGTTAAATTGAATGGCTGCTATGTTGCTGTCCAATTTTTGTGCATATACTTGAAGTTGATTGCTTATGCTTGATCTTGATTTTATGATTGCTAGGAGTAGCTGGTGCTATACTGTTGCTTAAAGTAGCTTAACTTGAGTGCCTCATTGGTGAAAGCTTGGTGTTATTTTCTTCTAACTTACCGTGATAAGTTTGTGAGGACGTATGGAACGTGCATGCATCATGATAAATCATTCATTACATATTTGCATTGTTCCTCCCCTTATAAGTTTCTTATTCCATTAAGTAACTCTTTTCTATTATAACGTTGTTCTCCCAAAGAGTTGCACCATATTTTGTTGGTACTGATGGCAGCATCAGCTGGGAGTGAGACTTTCCTAGAGATCTTCGGTACCCCTGCCCTGCTCTGGACGGTACTGCACTTTGTGGGGTATACCGAACCGCCCCACTACTTTTGGAATGAGGGATATCTAAAAGGACAGCCATGGTATGAGGTGTAGTTAACAATACCTATTCGTACCCAAGCACCCCTATGGCAGGAGTGGAAGGCAGATTCTGAGGGAAATACTCCTTGGGAAGGTGCCCAAGTAGTTGCTTTTGAGGTGCTAAGCCAGATTTGTCAGCAGCATAGGGATGAGTTGACTGGCAGTGCAGCTGATACTTTTCCTCAAGTGGATCTATCTATAATAGTTTGGGCACAACGTAACCGCAATGCATTGATCCAAGACTAGGATGAGCGGACAGAGAGTTCTAGTCCCGCTATGAGTGCTATGTTCACC
Source organism: Miscanthus lutarioriparius (assembly GCA_904845875.1). Taxonomy (NCBI): domain Eukaryota; kingdom Viridiplantae; phylum Streptophyta; class Magnoliopsida; order Poales; family Poaceae; genus Miscanthus; species Miscanthus lutarioriparius. The sequence continues at coordinate 86,363,088 of CAJGYO010000001.1, read as the reverse complement.
ATGATGAAGATGTTTTATGCTCGTCAGGACATCTAGTACTTTTGGCAGGAGTCCTATACCACTTGTATGGATAGGCTCATGAGAGCCAAAGCTACACAATAGAAGCTGAGGAAGCATGTGCGCAAGCACAAGAAGGCAACTAGGGAGGCTGGTTGGGACACCGATGAAGCTTATACAGCATTGGGAGCCCTCCAGACTTTGATGGAATGGGTCAATCAACAGAGAGCTACCGCTCAAGCGGCAAGAGCTAATGATCAGGCTATGCTGGCAGGACTATGGGAGCAGCTAGAGGCCACTCACACCGAGGCCTTCACTGCTGCGTGGTAGTGGATCTTAGCCAACAACCGCGTAGCCTTGGTAGAAGCAGCACGTGATAGAGTCGAAGCTAAGGCTGTGTAGCAGGCACGCGTTGAGTGGGATTTGCGCCATCAGCTTTCTCATACCCAGAACACGGTGGTTGACCTTCAGCATGAGGTGCATTTTCTAAACAACCAACTGCACCGGATCCTTGATGAGGAAGAAGATCCGAAAATGTTTGTTGAAGATGATGGTTGGGAGGAGGAAGAAGTGGTGCCCGTGGATGAGGGCGAGGCTCTATCTGACCTCGATAGTGACCATGCTAACATGTAGAGCAGCTTTAGTGACTAGTTTGGTGTGCTAGATGTTATCCTCTGCTATCTTATGTAATGGTCATGTAGCTTAAGTTTCGATCTTTGAATGTATCATTGATGTAATATTGGAACCTTGCATGTTGGTCCACTATGTTACAAACTTTAATGAAATTCCAGTTTTGTTTTACTGGTAAAAATATGACCTGCATGTTAACACATTGCGAGCGTGATAAGTGATCAAATTGGTGATGTTATGTTGTGAGAATAAATAATTGTGCCTCTATTTTATTGTATGAATTTGAATTCTCTCCAGTAAATTCAGTTTAGCTTGATTACACATTCTTCTGCAATTCGTGACATCATCCAATAATCACTTATTGATGCAATTTTGTAGATGACTCGCACTCGCACAGGGGCTAGCACCAGTCATGGTGGTAATGATGATGACCTACCACCAACACCACCACCCTCCGTGAATGATTTTTTTGCACAATTCTTGGGAAGCCAGCGAACAATGGAAGAAACACTGCGCCTCATTGCGCAGAACATAGCTCGTGCCCACCAGCAGAATCAGGGGCTGAAGCCAAATCAATATAGTACATTCAAGGACTTTCTGGAGACTAAGCCTCCTATCTTTAAAGAGGCAGAAGAACCGCTCTAGGCTGATGAGTGGTTGAACACTATTGAACAGAAGTTCCGTCTATTGAGGGTCACCAAAATGATGAAGGTCGAGTATGCATCGCATCAACTGCAGGGGCCTCCAGGTATATGGTGTACTCATTATTTGTCTGCCTTACCTGCTGGAGCAAATGTTACCTAGGAGCAATTCAAGGCAGCATTTAGGGGGCATCATATTTCCCCGGGGTTGATGCGGATGAAGACTGCTGAGTTCATGAAGCTCACACAAGGGACAACGACCATGACATAGTATATGCATGCATTCAACAACTTATCTAGATATGCCCCAGAGTTTGTGAATACAGAAGAGAAGAAAATAGAAAGCTTCAAGAGAGGCCTTGGCACTAAGTTGATGAAAACGATGGCCAATGATAAATGTGCTACATATAATTAGTTTGTTAGTGATGCCCTAACCCAAGAAAACCAGAACAACCTACATGCGGCAGCAAAGGATCGCAAGCGAGCAGCTGAGGCAGGTGTCTCAGGATCATATTAGTCCAAAGCTTCCATGGTAGCAAGGCCACAATTGCATCCCCAAGCACCTAAGTTTAGGCCTCCCCAAAAGAACACCTAGGCTAGCCAACCTCAGAAGGTGTTTCGCAAGGCATTCACCATTGCCCTGCCCAAGGGTAACACAGGCCAAGGAAGCTCAGCAGGGCCAAGAAGTAACTAGCCATGCTTCAATTGCAATCAGACGGGCCATTGGGCCAAGGAGTGCCTCTATCCCAAGAGGAATGGAAATCAAAACTAGGGTAATCAGAAGCAGGCCAATCCTAAGGCACGTCCTGGGTATGTGCACTATATAGCCGTGGAGTATATTCCCGCAAGGGAAGTTGTGACCGTTGGTATGTTTCTTGTTAACAAATATCCCACAATTGTTTTATTTGATTCTGGAGCCTTGCATTCATTTATGAGCCAAACATTTGCATCTAAGCATGATCAGAAGATAATTGAGGTAGACAAGAGTGGTTATAGTATAAGTTCAGCTGGGGCTACTATTTCTACAAACCAAATAGTTAGATATGTTCTTATCTCCATCCAAGAGAGGGAGTATACCATGGATCTCATAGTATTGCTAGGATTAGCCATAGATGTGATTTTGGGAATGAAATGGATGAGTGGGCATGGAGTTCTTATCGACACATCCACTCGAACCATTATGTTGAGGGAACCAAAAGGGGATGGTGCTTTCCTAGTGCCACTTCCCAAAAGTTTTGATCTTCAAAACTTGTCTTGTGCCATCCAAACCACTACTCTCTATGATATTCCTATAGTTTGTAAGTTTCCAGATGAGTTGTCTAGTTTGCCACCAGATAGGGATGTGGAATTTAGAATTGAGTTAGTGCCAGGTACAACACCTATCTCAAGAAGACCCTATAGGATGCCACCTAATGAGTTAGCAAAACTTAAAATTCAGCTACAAGAACTTTTGGACAAAGGTCTCATTTGACCTAGTTTGTCTCCCTAGGGTTGCCCAACCTTGTTTGTGAAGAAAAAGGACAAATCGTTACGGATGTGTATGGACTATAGGCCACTTAATGACATAACCATTAAGAATAGTTACCCTATGACTCATATTGATATTTTGTTTGATCAATTGGCAAGAGCAAAAGTATTCTCTAAGATCGATTTGAGATCAGGCTACCACCAGATTAAGATCAGGCCAGAGGATATACATATAACTAAGATAGCTTTCTCCACTAGATACGACTTGTATGAGTATTTCATCATGTCTATTGGACTGACAAATGCTCCTGCCTATTTCATGTATCTGATAAATTTGGTGTTCATGCCCGAGCTTGACAAGTTCGTGGTCGTGTTTATCGATGATATCCTGATTTACTCTGAGAATAAGGTAGATCATGCAGAGCATCTGAGAGTTGTTTTGTCTAGGCTGAGAGAGCATAAATTGTATGCAAAGTTTAGCAAGTGTGAATTCTGGCTACGGAAAGTACCTTTCTTAGGTCATGTACTGTCAGAAAATGGATTTTTTGTAGATCCATCTAAAGTTCAAGACGTCATGGATTGGAAGGCCCCGACTTCGGTTCATGAAGTTCAAAGTTTTCTATGGCTAGTAGGTTATTATCGACGTTTCATTCTAGATTTTTCCAAGATAGCTAAGCCCATGACCAAATTACTTCAGAAGGATGAAAAGTTTAATTGGACTCCAGAGTGTGAGGCTGCTTTTCACACTCTGCGAACCTTGCTAACCACTACTCCTGTTTTGGCACAATCCAACATTGAAAAGCATTTTGATGTGTTTTGGGATGCATCGGGTATAGGTTTAGGGTGTGTGCTTATGCAAGAAGGTCAAGTTATTACATATGCTTCTAGGCAGTTGAGAAGGTATGAAGTCAACTACCCTACACATGATTTAGAACTTGCCACAGTTGTCCATGCATTAAAGATATGGAGACAATATTTGTTGGGGAATGCATGTCACATATACACTGATCACAAAAGTCTCAAATACATCTTCACTCAACCTGAACTGAATGTGAGACAGCGTAGATGGTTAGAACTAATTAAGGGCTATAATTTGGAAGTGCACTATCATCTGGGAAAAGCCAATGTTGTAGCAGATGCACTTTGTTGGAAATCTCATTGTAACACCTTAGAAGCCTTGTTGGAAGATGGTTTTAATCTATTGCATCCTATTGTGCTACACAACATCACTGTCAGTTGTTCACTTGAGAGCAAAATCATAGAACTACAGAAGACAGATGTAGGTGTGTTGCACATCAAGAGAAAGATGAAAGAACAGGAAACCAAACATTTTAGATTAGATGAAAGAGGTGTTCTATGGTTCAAGCACTGACTTGTGGTACCGAAGGATAGTGAACTTAGAAATCAAATCCTAGATGAAGCTCATTCATCCAAGTTGCCCATCCATCTAGGTAGTACCAAAATGTATCAAGATTTGAAAACCCTTTTTTGGTGGACCAAGATGAAGAAAGAGATCGCCGCCTATGTCGCTATGTGTGATAATTGCAGTAGAGTCAAAGCTGATCATTTGAAGCCTGGTGGATTGCTCCAACCTTTGTCTATTCTGGGATGGAAGTGGGAGGAGATCAGCATGGATTTCATTATTGGACTCCCACCCACTCAAAAGGGTTTTGACTCAATGTGGGTAATTGTAGACCGTCTGGCCAAGTCGGCGCACTGCATTCCCATAAGAACCAACTATCGACCGCATCAGTATGCAGAAATATACATAGCTCAGATAATACGCTTGCATGGGGTACCAAGAACAATTATGCCTGATAGGGGATCTCAATTCATTGCTTGGTTTTGGGAGCACTTGCATAAGCAGTTAGGTACCAACCTCGTTTGAAGCTTAGCATATCACCCTCAGACCTCTGGGCAGACTGAGCGAGTAAATCAAATCTTAGAAGATATGTTGAGAGCATGTGTGATCTCTTCCAAGGGTTCATGGAAAAAATGGCTACCTTTAACCGAGTTTTCCTACAACAACAGTTATCAAGAGAGCAACAAGATGGCTCCTTTTGAGGCTTTGAACGGTCAAAAATGTAGAACTCCTTTGAAATGGGTTGAGCCTGGAGAAAGGAGATACTATGGCATTGATTTTGTCACAAAAGCCGAAGAGCAAGTGCGTATTATCCAACAATATATGAAAGCAGCTTAGTCTAGGCAGAAGAGTTATGCTGACAAGAGAAGAAGGCCTATCAAATTTGAGGTAGGTGACTACGTATACCTCAAGGTATCACCCATGAAAAAGGTGCAACGGTTTGGGGTGAAAAGCAAACTAGCACCTAGATATGTAGGCCCATACAAGATCATCAAGCAAAGTGGAAGGGTAGCTTACAAGCTCTAGTTACATCTAGAGATGTGAGCCATATTCAATGTCTTTCATGTTTCTCAACTTAAAAAGTGTCTTTGCATACTTGATGAAGTCATTGAACCCACCAATATTAAGCTCCAATCAGATTTGACTTATGAAGAAAAACCAATCCAAGTGTTGGAAGTAATGGAAAGGGTGACCTGGAGCATGGTCATCAAGTTCTACAAAGTGGTGTGGAATAACCATGGTGAACAAGATGTCACGTGGGAACAGGAGGATTATTTACGTGAGGTTGATCCCGCCTTTTATGAAAAATGGTAGGTCTTTTAAATCTCAGGGCGAGATTACTATAAGGGGGAGGGGCTATAACACCCTTGTGTTAAGCGTTGCATTTGGCACTTGCATTTCATGAGTACAAGCATCATCCAAGCATTCATGAGCATGAGCATATTCAATTTCATCTTATTCTTTACATATTATCACATGTGATGTTGATTATATGCATGCATATGCTTGTGATCATGTGTGACCAATGCAAGAGATGGTTGTGAGGTCACAAAAACACCTTAGACATGTCTAGGATGGTAAATGGAACAATGTTTGTATTCATAATATGGGCCAATTTTGCTTCTAAGTCCTAGTTTACTCATAATATCATTTTTCATGATCTTACTTTGACCAAAGTTGAACTATAGACTATAGTGTTTGCATGGCAGTGCACCCTTAATAAAAGTTGTAGTTCTTGACTTGGGTAACAAACTTTGTTTTAGGATAATGAGCTAATTCAGTGCCTAAGATGGTCAAATAGGGCTCACAAGAATCAACTTAATGTTGTTTTGAAACTCAAAAATTTGTCTCTCTAAAGCTGATTTCCAGTTTCCTTGTAGCTACATTTGGTGATTTTTAGTTTGCAAACCATTGGGAATTAGACAAAACTTCCTAAAGCAAACTTGTAGTACTCATGTAGGTCTACAAAATGGTGAAATTGGTTTACCAAAATGCTGCACAGATTAGGAGTTATGGTGGAGAGAAAATTGAGTTTCAGGCGGTTTCATCTGAACTGAAACCGGCCTTGCCGCGCGTGTCGTGGTCGACCAGCGCAGGCCACGTGCACCACATGGCGGCCATACACTAGAGCTGGCCTGCCCTGCTATGCCACAAAGGCAAGCACTCGATCGCCCTTGCTCTCACACATTCATTCACTCTCCCGCCCTCTCCATCTCGCTCGCGCGCGGCTCCAAAGTAGAGTAAAGCGCAGCGCCGCCGCCGCCGTGTCGTCGCCAGCCAAGCACATCACCACCACCACACCATCACCCAATCCACCTTGCATGTAGCTCCGCCATGATCTACTCCACCTCCTCGAGCAACTAGCGCCACTAGACAATCATAGGTGAGGCCACATTGTTGTGCCACCGTCGCCACCATGGTCGCGGTGCGTCGCCGAGCACGGGCTCGCCGGTGGCCAGCCACCAACAGTGCCTTTCCTACCTCCCTCACCCTTTGTTGCACATCACCATAGGTCGTAGATGCTATGACCGCAGCCGGCTTAACTGCTACTGCCGCCTCTGTGTGGGAACACGTGACGCCACCGTGCGAGTCCACCATGGCCGCAAGCACGCGCTAGCTGCGGCCAACCCTAGCTAGACCTCGTCATCCCCTCTAGCATGTGTTTCTGGAATGCCATGAACCCTAGCACCATTGCTAAAGACAGAGACCTACCTTTGACCGCTGTCTTGTCGGAACTGCGACACCACCGCCGTGTCTCTATGCGCCACCACGCCGCCATGCACACGGCTGGAGCACACCGCCGCTTCACCATGCCCTAGACCTAACCCTAGAGCTCCGCTAGGACTCCCTAGTGCTGTAGCGTCGCTCGCCTAGCCATGTCGCTGCCAGAGACGATGATCCCACCACTGAGCACCTCCGCCGTGTTGCCATTGTCGCCGGTGAGGTAGCTCCGGCAAAGCACTGAGCCAACAAAGGGCACCTGTCCACGTAGGATGTCGAGTAGGTCACGATGGTGAAGACACTAGTGCCGACGAGCTCGTCATTGCCGAGCTCAAGCCGGTCAGCACCGTCCTCTGCTCCTGTCTCCCTGATGCATGGGCCCGTTGACCCGCGGGGCCCAGATGTCAGTCAGGGTTTTGAATTTTTTCTTTATTTATTTTTCTAAATTTTGTTGCAAACTTCAAAAATTCATAACTTGAGCTAGGAATGTCCAAATTGAGTGAACTAAATTTTGTTGTGTTCATCATGAAGTATATTATTTGATTAAAATATGAAACCTACTGTTTGCGATATATTTTTGGGGAATTAAATTGAGCTAGTTAAGTGCTTTTAAAATAGTTTCTATCTTGTAAAATGTATATCTTGAGCTCAGGAAGTGCAAAAATTGTGATTCCAATTTTGTTGGTCTTGTGTTGACATGCTCTAGCTAGAAAAAATACTAAACCTACAGTAGGCACATTGGAATTATGGTATTCCTATTTAATCTTACATAATTGCTAGTTTCTAGTGAAAATAAATAGGGTAAAAATACATAACTTATGATCATGCAAATTTTTACACAGTGTTCTTATGCTAGGATGACATTAAGAAAAATATGAAATCTATTGTTTGGGACTTTTCACTAGGTTAAACTATTTTTTTTGCTAAAATAAGCCTATGCAACTTGTCATTTTTGTAGAGGTTGCTATGCATATCCAAATAGTATGAAATTTGTATAGTAGACTACTAGGGTCATATGTAGGCTACTGTAATTTTCTCATAATTTATTGGGCAATAGAAATTATTTATCCTTTAAATCACATTATTATATAAGGAAATTAATAAATGCACATAAGTAAATTATTTGGGCTTAACAATGATGTTTTCTATGGTGCTTGTGATGCATATGTTCTATTGATATTAGTAGTTGTGCTTATAATTGATTAGTTATAGACAGGTACTTAATCATTGCTTTATAATTCAACTAGATGGCTGTAGGAGTAGTTTCTGTTGTGTAGACAAATTCATGATGATAGTGACTTTTCCTGTTAAACTCATTAATAAGAAAGTTGTAGGCAACTTACTCATATTTCTTGTCCTAAAATTTCATAGATATAGGCTAAATGGTTTAAGATTTATAGCTATTAGAAGTCTGCTATCAGATTTGCTTGTCCTCTGGATAGATCTGGAAGATTGAATTGTTTGACCTAGATAGCTACTAAATCACCTTAAGATGATTAAATTAAAGTTGTAGAAAATTTCATAAGCTTTCCATAAAGTCCACAACCATATTGTTTGGGTGTGTATAACTCTAGTTATGGTCAAAACAAGTGGCTGCTGTCTTGCAGGCCAGAAAATGTTTAAATGGGTGCTTGTTTAATTACTAGAGAGGAGATATGCACCTACTCAGTAAAAGAAAATTTATTGTGTTATCACTTTAATACATTACTATTAAGGACACTTATGAGTATGCATTTTATCATATCATATCATCCATGTCATTATCTATGCATCCATGATATCTTATTTCATGCTCATACATATAGGATCGCCCGAAGGAGTAACCCTACTGGAATTCAAAGAAGTGGCGGAGGAGAATCAGAGACACCACAACCAGTAGCTCCCAATGGAGAGGAACCAGATAGTGAGGAACTTCCAGAGTGCCCTGACCACCGACCCACTTCTTTCCTAAAAGGCAAGCCCCAGAGCATTATAAGCCTCCTATGTTTTATAAAATATCACTTGAGTCATTTATGTTTGATGCATTAGGTTATAAGAGTTGATTGTAAACACTTGATGCATAGAACTACCTTATCCAGAAATATATCTTGAATCCTATGTAGGTCCAGGATCAAATAACTACTTAGCAATGCTTAGCTCAGTAGAAGTCGTGTGATTTCTTGTCACCTACGAGATATAGGTGGACACGGAACCATGGTTGGCTATATTTGCTATCGTGTAAAAAACCATGGGAGGTTGTAAATCGAGGCCGGACGTAGTCTATGTTGTAGGTTGACTCATGTGATTCCATCTGCGCCAATTAAGGACCGCATCGTTGTTGGTTCTTGGTCATTTTGAATGCATGCCTCTCACTTAGGTGGCCAGATAACTCATTCTGACTGCGAAGCCGAGTAGCTCAACTCAGGCTGGCCCTCGTTCTGTCAAAGTGCACACACTAGAGGTAGTAAGGATGTGTGGGGAGCTGGTGTGAGGCCAAGGGTAGGTTAGAGTCCTGATCGACCTAGCATCCGGTAGTGTCCCTAAGGGTGTGGCGCTGATCAAACCCATGAATTAGACCTGAGTTGTACCAAAGGTGACCTAAGGCTACCGTGGCTGGTAGACCTAGGTTTGTGTTAGGAATACTACCCAGCTGGCTACAACCAATTCGAATCGCCGTCTCTCCCGGATAGTGAGAAACTTGACTGAGCTTCCTTCTATCATAGTGATAATGGCAAGTGGAATGGTTCTGAGAATGATATAATAAATTGCTATGGTTACTATTGTTCTATCACTACGAATATACCACATGTTGGGCACAAGTTAGTTGCTAATGTAGAGATGAATACCTATAATTAACTTGATGACCGAATTATAAAATGTATAGCTGAATTAGTGGCTTTTTATGCAAAATATTGTCAAGCTAGCTCCACTTATAAAGCTTTGCATGATCCTTGGAGTCACTTTATTTTTGGTTTATGATGGGTAAGTCTAGCTGAGTACCTTCTTGTACTCAGGGTTTATTTCCCACTTGTTGCAGATAACACTATTTATTATGGCTACTATAAGAACTACTTTTGTCCCATGGTGGACGAGGAGTAGGCCTGGGCAAGGCGCTTCCATTTATATATCTAAGCTATGATGCTTTTGTGGGTTGTGATCACAGACTGGCAAGTATTTGAACCATGGTGTGAGGTGTTGGTTTAAAAACTACTTTGCTTCCGCTACTACTTTATTTGAACTTGGTTTGTAATAACTTCAATTGCACTCTAATGTATGGCAATGTATTTGTGAACTCTATGTAACATGTGGCTTGTATGTTGAATCATGTACGATCCTTGTTGTATGTTGGCGACTAATCGAGACCCTTTGTGGTACTCGACGGACTACCGGGTTTATATGGGCTCAAGTATGAAAGTGCGACCGCTCCGTGGCTGCCATTGTACTTGTGCTCTTATAACCATCTGTGACAGAACTACCCAATTTATACAAGATCAAGTATGGCTGTCTCCGTTTAACACGTTGATGCACACATACTTTCACTTATATAAACCTGGTAGTCCGCCGAGTGTTACGAAGGACCTCGGTAAATCCACATCACAACCAAGACCGCACGATTAAGCAAATACACATCATATATCATGGTAATACCTAGAAAAGGAAGCAACCACATGTCTAAAGAACTAATGTGAAGATAACTTGAAAGAAAGAACCTGACATTATATTTAAAAGAAAAGCATGTGCAGGCTCCTAACAAGGTATCACTACCAGTTTTAGTTTTCAAACGGGTGAAGTTTTTGCTAACTACTAACTTGTCATCTATTTCCTTTGGAAGCAACCATATAAGGCAAAGCTAATCACAAACTATCTTAAAGCATAGATATTCAAGTGGCATGGAAAAAGACATTTTGCCTAGCTTCACACAGGGAAGATAGTAACATCACATTGATCACAAGTTACTTATTACTAGAACAAAGGTGAGGGGAGCATATTTATGCACAAGCACAATCATGATGCGTGATCGTTCTATTCGTCCTCACAAAATTGCCACCCTAAGGTGGCAATCACGTTCTATTTCGGTGGCATAACACTTACTCTCTCGACATATAGCAAATTGTCAGCTACATTCAATCTACACATTCATGGTTAGCGTACCTACAGAAGAATTTTATTTCAGCCCAAACCCATAATTATATATATGCGGAAATGAAAATCTGGTCTCTAAGTTTCAATATAAATACTTCCATATATACATATATAGAATATATATATACTTGTTGACAGAATATCGTCGGCAATTCTCCGAGGGGTATCCCATGAAGATAGATTGATCGGTAGAGGTGCGCGTAATAAAAAACAAGAAGGCAATAGAGACACAAGAGTTAGATAGGTTCGGGCTGTCTGCATGACATAATACCCTACCCCTACCCTTCCTTATATACTCTAGAGCGGTAGGGTTACAAGGAAAATATCCTAATCGCTTACATGGCAAGTATTAGATTACAATATCTGTAGTGTCCAATCAAATCTTCTAGATGTCTTGCAGTGTACGCCGAGTAGTGCCGTGCGCCGCAAGTCTTGAATCTTGTGGGCTGGACCGTCCCTGACCGTGCGGCCGATGTCCCTTGCCGTGGGTACCTAGGGTTATACCCCCCACAGCTAGTCCCCGAGCACCTTGTATCCTTTGAGTAGCGTCGTCTTGAACAAGTTCGACCAGTTTGATGTGAAGCCGACCAGTTTAGTTGGTGATTCGAGAAGTGGAAGTCAAAGCCGACCAGTTTAACTGGTGCCCTGGGTGGTGAAAATCAAAGCCGACCAGTTTAACTGGTGACCTAGGCGGTGAAAGTCAATGCCGACCAGTTTAACTAGTGACCTGGGCGGTAAAAATCAAAGCCGACCAGTTTAACTGGTGACCTAGGTAGTGAAACTCATTGCCAACTAGTTTAAATGGTTATGAGACCATGGACATAGCCAAGTAAGGCTTGCCAAAAGGATGTAAGGGGCTCAAGATAAAATTTGAAAATTCTTCCCCTTAGGAGAAGTGTAGCCACTTAGACTCTATCAATAAGGAGGGTAAATCAAGAAATAAACACTATATTCACCGTTAGGTGAAGTGTAGCCACTTAGTCCTTGAGCCTACTAGAAGATGAAGAATGAATCTTATAGTAGGGTCAAAGAAAATAAGTCTAAAAGCTTACCGATGTCAACTGTCATGTGCGTATCAAGACCCAGACATGCTGCTCAAGATCAGCACCCTGATCCAAACAGCATGGAGCAGCTTGATAGCACACTGATGAGACATAGCAAGACCTGACCACCAAGGGAGTCCTGTGCTTAGCTGGCGATGCTTGCACAAAGAATCCGGACACCGAGGAGTCCCCAGCGTAGCTGACGATGAAGCATGTGCGATGAGCAGTCTAAACACCGAGGAGTCCCCAGCTTACCTGGCGATGAAGCCCATGCGATGAGCATTCCAAACACCGAGGAGTCCCCAGCTTAGCTGGTGAGCCCCTAGCGTAGCGGACGATGAAGCGATGGACAATCCGACAAGTTGGTTGGTGAAGAATCGAGCATCGAGCAACCCAACCAACTGGTCGGCGGTGAAGTGAGAGCCAAGTAGAAGTGAACACCGAATAGTCCGACCAGCTGGTCAGCGACGAAGTCCATGAACATAGCGGTCCGACCAGTTGATCAACAAAGAAGTCCAAAGGCCAGGTGGTGCGACCATCCAGACGATGATCCTGTAATAAATATGTAGAATGAGTAGTACATGATATAAAAATAAATATATGAACTCGGCGATTAAAGCAGCAGAGCGGAATAGATAGACATTATGTTTGTATGAAGTGTTCATATTGTAAATATGAGTAACTTCCTGGCAGTTGGTTCTGTATTGCATCACTAGCCCCGACTAGCCCATTCTCCATAGCGTAGAGTGCTTAACACCTGTTTACGCGTAAGAGCATAGGAGTCGCCGAGGAGCCACTGTCGACCACCCATAATTTAGAGGGTTGGTGCTCGTGCACGTGTAGAAGTGAGATCGAGAATAGGGCTGTTTCTAGTAACGCAAGTGAGAACATGGCTGATCGACGAGTTGATGAAGAATATCTTAAATATATTGTAAACATTAAGTTTTCTTTTGGAGATGTGTTTATATTTAATATAAACTGCCCTGAGCCGTTAGTTTTTTGGTTGAGCCCCTAGCCCCGGCTAGCCCATAAACCGTAATGTGGAGCGCTGGAGCTCAAGTACATGTAGGAAGACAAGCATCATTGAGGAGCCGCTACCAATAACCCATAACAAAGAGGGCAGCGTGCGCGCGCACGTGCACGTGTAGGGAGAAGACAGAGACAGGGCCATCTTTAGAGAGCGCAAGCGTAAACATGGCTATTCGGGGAGCCATTGAGACGAAAGCGTATATCATCTTTAAGATGGTATACATGGAGAAAAGTCATTTGGAGAATAATCATGTAGAGAATAGTATGAAGAAACATCATGGTGAAAACTTTATTAAATATTCATGTATAAAAAGGTACTTATCTTTAGACATAATGTCTGATCGGTGGCATATGACGTTATCTGGTCGGCGTTGATGAAATTGCCTGGCTGTAGCACCCAGTTTTAAAAATAAAACTAGATACACACTATATGTGAGCCCAGGAAGTCAAATCTCATATATAGCTACAAATAAGGGTAACATCAATAGACAATGCTCAATATATAACGTACTTAGTGTAGAGAATATAACCTTAGATACAAAACAGCGGAAAGATAACTCTGATCGTTGGGTGAAGACTCCAATCCACGGGGACAACTGACTGGTTGATCACAAGCCTAATCCTCTAAATTCTAGCAAGCTGGTACCCATCTGGGATTTTTATCCAAATAATTAAAAAAAAAGCAAGCGTAAGTACATGTCGTACTCAACAAATATATCATGGGGTTCATGAGGCTCAAAAGGCTAACACTAGTTTAACTGCAATTAGCTTTTAATGAGTCATCTTTTAGCAATTCGGTGGCAACAAGTTTATCATAAGCCCTTATCAATACATGATCAGGTAAACATGAATAATGAATAGCATGAACAGTAATAATTAGTGAGCATCTTCATCATCCATATCATTAGTGTTCATCATCATTAACCATTAGTGATCATCTATTCTGTAAGGGTTCCAAGGCCGCTCGTGACCGTGAGCACGGCTAATGTACCAATTTTACACTCTGCAGAGGTTCTACACTTTCACTTTGAGTCATGATTTACCCTTTCACCGGAGGTGATCAGCCTCTTAACCCACTACCAAGGAAGGTCGGTAGGGTTCACTATGAAGCCTTTCAAAGGTTCGTCTAACAAGTTAGGGCCATTAGATTCACTCGGCAAAAGGATGTAGAGCCCCCCTTCCTGATGGCACAATGACGCGCAGCCTATACATAAGGGGACAGAGGCCACACTATACCCGATTCGTCAAGCCATTCTTACGCCAATAAAGGTAACCTCTAAAAAGCTAGAAAAGGTCCTCATACTGAGCTAAAGCCAGAGCCATGTAGCCCTCACAGCTGTACTGTAAGTCCCGGATGATCACTTACAGATAAGACCTTAGGGAGAGGAATCTAGAGCACCATAAAATAGCCCAATGCTCTAGCCCCTTGTTCCATGTTGCTAAAAAATTATCTTTTAGTGTTTATTGCATATTTCATTAGTCAAGTTACAAGATCATGGTTGTACTTGAGCACTAGCATCATACTACCCAATGTAATACCCCATAGGTGACAATGTACAAAGTAATAAAGTAATAGCAAATCTTTAGTGCAGTCAAGGTAGACACATGCAGTATGAATTAAATGATTAAAGGTGAAAACCACAACAAGGATGATCCCATGCAATACTTGCCTTCAACTTGCTTTACACCCAAAACAACATGCTTAGGGATTCCATTCTGTAGCTTTTGGTACTCAGGTCCTGGTCTCCAGCGCATACGTACGGTTCTCTTCTACTCGTAGCAAACACCAAGCACAAAGAAAGATACAAGCAAAAAAACATAAATAACTAACCATAGTACACCAATCATAAAAAAAAGCATGCTAAAGAGAGGGCTCATTGCTATGGTCACGGGAACGCAAGAAACGCTAAAAACGGAGCTACGGTTAAAAAGAAACCACTACCAAAAGATTTAGTATAGTATAAAAGAAAAGACTATAGACTTGATTGATTTTCACTAAGCAACACAATGTAAATATCATTAATCATGTTAGTCAAATTGTATTGTAATTGAAAAACCAAGTTAGTCATGTTTTATTTGTAAATGTTAAATACAATTAAACTTTATTTGCGAAGAGATAATAATTACATGAAAGCATCTCATGGATTTATTTATTAATCGTATTTAAACTAATTCATGTTATAATTTAGAAACACATTATCATTGGAAATTAATCATGTTAATAACTTTTGTAAAATAGTGAAGTATATAACCTATATTGCTTTTATTTAATGATAAACTAGTTGCATAGATATTAATCAAGTTGAGATTTAAATTATAAAACTCGATACTTTTAACATGTTAAACGTCATTTCCAACACGTAGATTACGTTGCTGTATACGAGTCTAACGCAACTTCAATGGACTTGAGCTGAGCTGTAAAAGGAAAACGGCAGAGGATTGAAGCTTTAGGGGTCTACTGGAAAGGATGGATAGACTCAATGTTCTGTCCATGCAGGTAAAGTATAGTTCAAAGGCTCATGTGAATTATCCCAATTCAAAAGAATTTGAGTGAACACAAAAAGGTGGATTGCTATGCAAGGGTGAGGTAAGCATGGCATCAGCCGTATATTTGATATATGGCAAGGAACTGAAGGTGTGGATGGCTTGCTAATCATGGACGTATAGGTTCTGTTCTCCAAGCCCGGCAAGGCTATGCTTGCATGCTGCACCTGCACAAGATGATGGTTCTTACTTTTGCATGCGGGTGATAGATGGCTTGGAAATCTAGACGCAGCAGCAAGCAACGTTGACGTACTCTGTAGGTTTCCTCGGCATGCTCATCGTCTCCAACAAGAGAAGCCGCGCGTGCTAGTGCAGGCACAGGGATGGGGCTGTTGGCAAATAAAAATTTACGGATACTAACGATGCTTCAAAGACATAAAAGAGATCAGGAGAGAGGAACATGCAGAGGGTCTCACCGGTGACGGAGAAGAGCAGAGCGGCTCCTGGTGCTTTGGTCCTCTAAATTTCCACGTCCGACAATGTTCTAGGCCTCCAGGATCGGCTTCGACGACGCACGGCTCGGCGCAGCTTGCGGGGCTATTGTCTTGGCCAGACAGGAAGCGGGGGGCGGGATCCAAGACCACACAAGATGAGATTGGGGCGACGACGCTGACATTGCTAAGATCATGAGGACGACAGGATTGTTGATGAGGATGAGATACAAAATGGGACGAGAAGGGAACGAGGAATTTAACGGTGTGCTCACCTTCATCATTCGGCTATGGGCGAGCAACCATGGCGATGAATTGACATACGTGGAAGGGGTTGGCCGGCGGCAACGTGGCAAGTAGAGGAGAAAAAAACTATAATTTTCTACACAAGTGATTTTCAAACTAGGGGCTCCTCTTATGGTAGTTTTGGCGTGTTTTGTCCAAGGGGTTGGTAGATATATATAAGAAGAAAAACTCTCAACATCCACGTCAACTAGCGATATGGTACTAATTGACGTTGCACCATCCGTCTACACTAATGAGCCTAAATAAACATTAAAACCCATTAATAAATAAAGACATGTGCCTTTAGGATTTATTAAGATTATTGCACATGGCTTTGAGCGTTGGAAAATATAAGAGATTTATTATTTTTGGAATTAATTAATTTCATAAATAAAATAATTCTAGAAAAGTTTAGAATCATTATTTAAGCCGCGAAAAATACTCCGAAAGCTCTGAAAATTCGGAGAAAATTTCCAGAAACATTATGGAACATGAGAATCCAAATAAAGTATTTGGATCTCATAAAAAGATTGCTCGGAATTTGAAACATAAAGATTAAGGTGAAGGAGGTTGGAATTAAATTCCAGAAAGAAGCTGGAAAATTCCTAGAGATAGATATTCGTCTCCTAGACGTATAAAAAAACACACACTTTTGCACGTAAAAACACGAGGTGCGACCGGCATGAATGCAACAAACACGTTTCTACCTTATGATAAATTTTAAATTAATGAAAATTTTTATTTTCCTATGTTTTTATGTGCACAAAAATTCACAAATAAATCATTTTAACTCTATTTTCAAAAGTGGCAAATTTTGGGGTGTTACAATTCTACCCCCCTTAAAATGAATCTCGTCCCCGAGATTCGGACGACGTCGACTAGGAGATAGGAATACTCTGCCTTTGAATTTTTCTTTAGTTCCTCGTGTAGTTCCATTGTCTTGATAGGGATCCCACTTTGCTTTGCATACCTCTAAATCTTACTCCAAGTAACTTGTCAAACTAACTCCAAGGTTATGACAGGTACCTTGAGAAATTTCGAGGTAACTCCAATTACTAGGCCACCTTTCCTTTTGTACCAATTCTCTTTCTTAAAATATCCACCTTCCAACGAAGCCTGACGAATCTCTTGGTCAGAAGGAAATTCTACTACCAATCTTTAAAATATTAATGATTCCGATCAAGTTGCTCAAACTTGGAATATAATTCTTAGTCCTTGGTGTCACCCAAACCTTCTTAGCATGACTCTCCGTTGCTAAGGGCATCGGTTGTGACTTTTACTCAACCTGGTGTTAGCACTTTTCCAAGTCATAATCAATCTCATTCCAACGAGGATATCATAAGCTCAAGACCAACTTATTGAAGATATCCTATTGATTCTTGTGATCCCCTTAGATGCCACTTTTACTTCAAAAAGATAGTACTTCCATGCTTCATAATGGATAACTCTAGATAACACGTTAGGTAATTCAACTCCCGCTTCCTTAGTTTACTTAATGAACAAGGTACTATATTTTTCTTCTTGCATAAGGACACATCCCACATCTTGACAAGGTGCATCCTTGGAGATATGAAGCTCTCGTCCGGATCTGGCAAAGCTAATACTTAGATTTTACTTCAACCTCTTCTTGGACTCCATCAAACATTTACTGGAGGTCTCTTGATCCAAACTAACTTGAAAACTTCTCGGTAGCTCTACCAAAATCTTGATAATCTTGGATAAACCTTCGTTGAACCTTTAACCAAATCTCATTGAAACTCTAAGTTTCTCTCATATCTTTGGGTACCACCACGCTTCCGCTGCGCAAACTAGAACGTATGATACTTCATCTTGCAAATTCTTCAACTTGGCTATCTCCCTTAAGAAAAGATAAACTAGGGGACACCAAAGTATAGCTTGCATCTCCTTCTAGATAAGCTAACTAGTATGACGACCTCCTGACATCCCAATGATACTCTTGTATATGAGAAGGAACAAGAAATCTAAAATTCCTCGCGGGATGGAAAACAACAGCACAATAAAATAGTTGTAACTCTCATTCTGTTATTCCAATGTAGTTGTAGCTTATATCGTTGGAAAGCTTATAAAATTCTCCAAAACTTCCTTACAGAACACTTTTCCAAATTCTACAGTTAACTTGGTCGAAAACAGTGCACAACAGAAACTGCTCCAAGTTCCAAACAGCACAGATGCATCGCCTTGTGATTTTTGTATCTCCATAACCAAAATAGCTATCAAGGTGATTCTTGTGCTCAGGGAAAGATATTGAAGTCTAATATTTTCCACAATTTTCTCATGATTTTTGATCATCCAAAATCAGAGATATAAAATGAAGAGTGAAGGCTGCTCCAAAAAGACAGGATAGGGAAAACAGAATAAAACCATAACCCAACTATTTATTGCACTAATCCTTATACCTTAGGATTATAAACTAAATGAAATTGTGGGAACACCCAACAAGATCATTACAATCATTACAAAGATGCAAAGCAATCATAAGCATTATGACAATTCAACAAGCAATAAAGGTGCACAACTCAAGCATTGACTCGACTTGCAATACTATCGTCCTCATTGTACTAGGGGGTAACAATCCTAAGACTCATCTTCAAATTACGCAAGAAGGTGGTGAGGGACAGTTCTAAAAGCATATCAAATCAAGGAGTGAAGATGAGAACAAGGACTTTAAAATAAGCACCAAGGTAGAGATGAATAGCAAGGGTAGAGATATAGTAGAGAAGAAAATATCAAGGTTCATAGCCCAAGGGTTTTTATAGCAACTTCTAAACCTTAGAACGACCAATTTCTACTAGGCTTATGTCCTACAGTCAGCATTTGCTCGGATACCACTTCGTAGCACCCGGTTTTAAGAACAAAACCAGATACACACTATATGTGAGCCCAGAAAGTCAAATCTCACATATAGCTACAAATAAGGGTAATATCAATAGACAATGCTCAATATATAATGTACTTAGTGTAGAGAATATAACCTTAGATAGCAAACAGCGAAAAGATAACTCTGATATTTGAGTGAAGACTCCAATCCATGGGACAACTGACTGGTTGATTACAAGCCTAATTCCGCCAAATTCTAGCAATCTAGTACCCATCCGAGATTTTTATCCAAATAATTAAAAAATAAAGCAAGCGTAAGTACATGTCGTCCTCAACAAATATATCATGGGGTTCATGAGGCTCAAAAGGCTGACACTAGTTTAACTGCAATTAGCTTTTAATGAGTCATCTTTTAGCAATTGGATGGCAACAAGTTTATCACAAGCCCTTATCAACACATGATCAGGTAAACATGAATAATGAATAGTATGAACAGTAATAATTAGTGAGCATCTTCATCATCCATATCATTAGTGTTCATCATCATTAACCATTAGTGATCATCTATTCCATAAGGGTTCCAAGGCCGCTCATGACCGTGAGCACGACTGATATACCAGTTTTACACTCTGCAGAGGTAGTACACTTTCACTGTGAGTCGTAATTTACCCTTTCGCCCAAGGTGATCAGCCTCTTGACCCACTACCAAGGAAGACCGGCAGGGTTCACTATGAAGCCTTTTAAAGGTTCGTTTAACAAGTTAGGGCCATTAGATTCACTCGGCAAACAGATATAGAGCCCCCCTTCCCGATGGCACAATGACGCGCAACCTATACACAAGGGGACAGAGACCGCACTATACCCGATTCGTCAAGCCATTCTTATGCCAATAAAGGTAACCTCTAACAAGCTAGAAAAGGTCCTCATACTGAGCCAAAGCCAGAGCCATATAGCCCTCACAACTGTACTGTAAGTCCCGAATGATCACTTACAAATAAGTCCTTAGAAAGAGCAATCTAGAGCACCATAAAATAGCCCAATGCTCTAGCCCCTTTTTTCCATGTTGCTAAAAATTATCTTTTAGTGTTTATTGCATATTCCATTAGTCAAGTTACAAGATCATGGTTGTAGTTGAGCACTAGCATCATACTACCCAATGCAATACCCCATAGGTGACAAGGTACAAAGTAACAAAGTACTAGGAAATCTTTAGTGGCAGTCAAGGTAGACACATGCAGTATGAATTAAATGATTAAAGGTGAATAGGACAACAAGGATGATCCCATGCAATACTTGCCTTCAACTTGCTTTACACCCAAAACAACATGCTTAGGGATTCCATTCTGCAGCTTTTGGTACTCAGCTCCTGGTCTCCAGTGCATACGTACGGTTCTCTTCTACTCGTAGCAAACACCAAGCACAAAGAAAGATACAAGCAAACAAACATAAATAACTAAGCACAGTACACCAATCATAATAAAAAGCATGCAAAAGAGAGGGCTCATTGCTATGGTCATGGGAACGCAAGAAACACTAAAAATGGAGCTACGGTTAAAAAGAAACAACTACCAAATGATTTAGTATAGTATAAAAGAAAAGACTATAGACTTAGATTGATTTTCACTAAGTAACACAATGTAAATATCATTAGTCACGTTAGTCAAATTGTATTGTAATTGAAAAACCAAGTTAGTCATGTTTTATTTGTAAATGTTAAATACAATTAAACTTTATTTGTGAAGAGATAATAATTACATGAAAGCATCTCATGGATTTATTTATGAATCGTATTTAAACTAATTCATGTTATAATTTAGAAACACATTATCATTGGAAATTAATCATGTTAATAACTTTTGTAAAATATTGAAGTATATAACCTATATTGCTTTTATTTATTGATAAACTAGTTGCATAGATATCAATCAAGTTGAGATTTAAATTATAAAACTCGATACTTTTAACATGTTAAACGTCATTTCCAACACGTAGATTGCATTGCTGTATATGAGTCTAACGCAACTTCAATGGACTTGAGCTGAGCTGTAAAAGGAAAACGGCAGAGGATTGAAGCTTTATGGGTCTACTGGAAAGGATGGATAGACTCAATGTTCTGTCCATGCAGGTAAAGTATAGTTCAAAGGCTCATGTGAATTATCCCAATTCAAAAAGAATTAGGAGTGAACACAAAAAGATGGATTACTATGCAAGGGTGAGGTAAGCATGGCATCAGCCATATATTTGATATATGGCAAGGAACTAAAGGTGTGGATGGCTCGCTAATCATGGACGTATAGGTTCTGCTCTCCAAGCCTGGCAAGACTATGCTTGCATGCTGCACCTGCACACGATGATGGTTCTGACTTTTGCATGCGGGTGATAGATGGCCTGGAAATCTAGACGCAGCAGCAAGCAACGTTGACGTACTCTGTAGGTTTCCTCGGCATGCTCATCGTCTCCAACAAGAGAAGCCGTGTGTGCTAGTGCAGGCACAGGGACGGGGCTGTTGGCAAATAAAAATCTACGGATACTGACGATGCTTCAAAGACGTAAAAGAGATCAGGAGAGAGGAACATGCAGAGGGTCTCACCGGTGATGGAGAAGAGCAGAGCGGCTCCTGGTGCTTTGGTCCACTAAATTTCCACGTTCAACAATGTTCTAGGCCTCCAGGATCGGCTTCGACGACGCTCGGCTCAGCGCAGCTTGCGGGGCTGTTGTCTTGGCCAGACAGGAAGAGGCGGGCGGGATCCAAGACCACACAAGATGAGATTGTGGCGACGGCGCTGACATTGCCAAGATCACGAGGTCGACAGGATTGTTGATGAGGATGAGATATAAAACAGGACGAGAAGGGAATGAGGAATTTAACGGTGCGCTCACCTTCTTCATTCGGCTATGGGCGAGCAACCATGGCGATGAATCGACAAACGTGGAAGGGGTTGGCCGGCGGCAACGTGGCAAGCAGAGGAGAAAAAAACTATAATTTACTATATGAGGGATTTCTCAAACTAGGAGCTCCCGTTACGATAGTTTTGGTGTGTTTTGTCCAAGAGGTTGGTAGATATATATAGGAAGAAAAACTCTCCACATCCACATCAACTAGCGATATGGTACTAATTGACGTTGCACGATCCGCCTTCACTAATGGGCCTAAATAAACATTAAAGTTCATCAGTAAATAAAGACATGTGCCTTTAGGATTTATTAAGATTATTGCACATGACTTTGAGCGTTGGAAAAATGAGAGATTTATTATTTTTGGAATTAATTAATTTCGTGCATAAAATAATTCCAGAAAAGTTTAGAATCATTATTTAAGCTGCGAAAAATACTCCGACAGCTCTGAAAATTTGTGGAAAATTCCCAGAGACATTATGGAACATGAGAAACCCAAATAAAGTATTTGGATCTCATGAAAAGATTGCTGGGAATTTAGAACATAAAGATTAAGGTGAAGAAGGTAGGAATTAAGTTCCTGAAAGAAGCTGTAAAATTTCTAGAGATAGATATTCGTCTCCTAAACGTATAAAAAAATACACACTTTTGCACATAGAAACACGAGGTGCGATCGGCATGAATGTAACAAACACGTTTCTACCTTATGATAAATTTTAAATTAATGAAATTTTTTATTTTCCTATATTTTTATGTGCACAAAAATTCAGTAATTAATCATTTTAAATCTATTTTCAAAAGTGGCAAATTTTGAGGTGTTACACTGGCCCTCGAGCTTTTTGGCCTGTCGTCATGGCGGCGGTCGCGATCATCTCGTCAATCCCCCTTGGCGGCTTACGATT
Organism: Miscanthus lutarioriparius; assembly: GCA_904845875.1. Lineage (NCBI taxonomy): Eukaryota > Viridiplantae > Streptophyta > Magnoliopsida > Poales > Poaceae > Miscanthus > Miscanthus lutarioriparius. The sequence goes on along the minus strand of CAJGYO010000001.1, from coordinate 86,340,180 downwards.
GAATTTGGGTGATGGAGTACTTGAACAAAGACGGTGATGACTCCTGGTTGACTTGATCGATGGATGCGATCAGATCGTCATTGTCGACCAGCTTCCTCGAGTAGTGGGGCAGCAGGTGGAGAATTGTTGGTGAAAACGACCTCAGAGGTGGTTCCAAGATCGGATCTGCTGTTGTAGGCGTTGGTGTGGTCAGCGCAGAATCGATCTGCACTGGCTTGAAGCTCTCTCCGTCTCTGTCAGCATTGATGACCGATGAGATCGATCCGACTGTAAAGATCTGGCCGGGCTCTGGAGAGGACAAAGAGCTTGAAATGTGTACCATCTTGTTCGTCATGAAAACAGCACGCACACCCCTACCTAGCGCGCCAACTGTCAACAGAATATCGTCGGCAGTCCTCCGAGGGGTATCCCATGAAGGTAGATTGATCGGTAGAGGTGCGCGTAATAAAAAACAAGAAGGCAACAGAGACACAAGAGTTAGATAGGTTCGGGTCATCTGCACGACATAATACCCTACTCCTATGTTTTATTGGTTTGTATTGGCTACCATATGATATTGCGTGCGTGATTGGATGTGGGATGGGGCATGCCGACTAGGTGACCCCAGCCCTTCCTTATGTACTCTAGAGGAGTAGGGTTACAAGGAAAATATCCTAATCGGTTACATGGCACGTATTAGATTACAATATCTATAGTATACAATCAAATCTTCTAGATGTCTTGTAGTGTACGCCGAGCAGTGTCGTGCGCCGCAAGTCTTGAATCTTGTGGGCTGGATCATCCCTAACCGTGCGGCCCATGTCCCTTGCCATGGGTACCTAGGGTTATACCCCCCACAATACTTCTATACCAAAGCTACCCATATGTAAATATGTCTATACATACATACAGAATATGCCTATATAGCCGTATGAAAGCTAACCCACAATTAAATATATCCATATATATAAGATATATATACTTTAGTATCAAAACTACCTCTCCTCTTTGACCGCACGCTCACATCTTACGGTCATGCCACTCACCAACTTACCCGGGCGTAGAGATATATTGATCCATACATCACCACATAAGCGAATGTCATCCATATAATAGCACACCATATGGACGACAAAAATAAAAACTATAAGAAGGTAAACCTCCCATAGTTAGTGTTAGTTTACTTATTGCCACCTAAAGGTCCTTAACTAGGTTTAACTAGAGGTTGTTGCTAGCATAGTTTTGCAAATAAGTTTCGATAAATTTTCCTATAGCTAAAGTTTTAGTCAAAATAGGTTTTTGAAAACCAAAACATTGTTTTTAAAACTATGTACATGATAGTATTATGCTTAATCTTGCTCTGATACCAGTTGTGACAAGACCGCCCAATTTATACAAGATCAAGTATGGCTGTCCCTATTTAACACGTTGACATGCACATACTTTCACTTGTATAAACCTGGTAGTCCACCGAGTGTCACGAAGGACCTCGGTTAATCCACATCACAACCAAGATCACACAATTTAGCAAATACACATCATATACACAGGGTTGCAGTGGAAATAATGTTTATAATGAGTTCACAAATTATAATACAAGTTTGGAATTCAAAACCGATTAGTGAAAACAACATAGCTTTCAAATGATTACATTAATATAAGTTCCAAATACATTGCTAGCATACGTGACATCCTTTGACAAAATCATATAGATAAGAACACTATATAGGGTCGCCGAGCCCACTGGTGGTTAGCCACCATCTTCAGGAGGCCGAGAACTTCACCTACAACATGGTGTGATAACCCGTGAGTACTCGAATATACTCAGCTAGACTTATCCATCATAAACAAAAATAAAGTGATACCAAGGATCATGCAAGGCTATATAAGTGGAGCTAGCTTGACACCATTTTGCATAAAAAGCCACTAATTATGCTATACATTTTATAATTCGATCATCAAGTTAATTATAGCTATTCATCTTTAGATTAGCAACTAACCTGTGATAAACCTATGGTATATCATTTAGTAGCATAATAACAGTAACCATAGCCATTTATTATATCATCCTTAGAACCATTCCACTTGCCATTAACACTACGATAGAAGAAAGCTTAGTCAAGTTTCTCACTATCCAGGAGAGACGGCGATTCGAAACAATTTCAACCAGCTGGGAATTTATTCCTAATACAAACCCAGACATACCTGTGCCAAGGTAGCCTTATGTCACCTTTGGTACAACTCAGGTCCATATTTTGTGGGTTCGATCAGCGCCGTAGAACCAAGGTCAACTAGCTACAAGGACACTCAGGCTCGGCCTGCCCTTGGGCTCACGTCTGGCTCCGCGCACATCCTTACTACCATCCAGAGTGCGCACTTTGATAGAACGAGACCCCATCTGAGTTGAGCTACTCGGCTTCATGGTCGAAATGAGTTATCCAGCCAGCTAAGTGAGAGGCATGCGTTCAAAATGACCGAGGACCAACAATGATGTGGTCCTTAATCGGTGCAGACGGAATCACATGAGTCAACCTACAACATAGACCCCGTCCTGACTCTATTTACAACATCCCATGGTTCTTTTACATGATAGCAAATATAGCCAACCGTGGTTCATTGTCCACCTATCTCTCACAGGTGATAGGAAATCACCCAACTTCTATCGAGCTAAGCATGGCTAAGCATATATTCGATCCTAGAACTATACAGGGTTTAAGGTATATGTTTGGACAAGGAAATTATATGCATCAAGAGTTTCCAATCAACTCCTATAACCTAATGCATCAAACATAAAAGGAAGCAAGTGATATTTGTAAAAACATAGGATGCTTTAAATGCACTGGAGCTTGCCTAGGATTCAACAAAAGTCAGTTCAGTTAGCTCACACCGTCTGAGTGACATCTCTGGTCGTAGTACTTGCCTAGTCCTTCCATCTTTGGGATAGGTCCACCATACACCATCTTCGGGTTAGTCTCCAACATCGCGTCCTTCACATGGTTCATCTAGCGCACCTAGATGAGATGCCAGATGCAAGTGCATGAGTATGAAGAATGGTAATAAGAGAGGCATCACATAAGGGTGCTCAAGACAAGTATAAGTTTACACCTCAAGATATATGCACTTAGAGAGCATGTCATTTAACTAATTATTGCACAAACCTATCATGGTAAGTTAGAAGAAAATAACACCACGGTTTCACCAATGAGGCACTGAAGTTAAGCTACTTTAAGCAACCATCTAGCACCAGCTACTCCTAGCAATCACAAAATCAAGATCAAGCATAAGCAATCAACTTCAAGTATATGCACAAAAATTGGATAGCAACATAGCAGCCATTCAATTTAACCATAACTAGAGTTATAAGGATCCAATAAAAGTGATCCTAGACTTTCTGGAAAGATTAGAAAATTGTCTACAACTTTATTATTTACACCTAGAGTTGATTCAAAGGTTGACAAGGTTGAAAGACACTAGCAAGCAGATCTGCACAAACTAGGATAGAAAACTAACATGAACTTTAGAAATGCATAACTAGAGTTCTAATCATCCAACAAACATGATTCTTAACTTTAGAGAGATCTTATTAAGTTATATATAAGTTTATTATGATCATCTTAAGATGATTCTACAGCTAACAAGGTTAAACAACACCAAGAAGGCATCTCTGTCTAGATTTGGATAGAAATCTGTCATTCTAGTTTGAACAGCTATAACTAGAGTTCTGGACCACCAAAAAGGGTGTTCTCTATCATTTTGGGAATCTTAGGAAAAGAACTACAACTCTCCTATTATCACTAAGACATAATTCCATGCTTAAATAAGTCAAACAATACAATCATTCAGATCTATTCAGAGGACATGCAAAAGCTGATAGCAAACTTGTAAAATCTATAACTCCTACACCAGCAGGCCTAAAATCATGAAGTTTTAGGAAAAGAAATATAAGGAAATTATATACAACTTTGGTATTCACCACATTTATAGAAAACATCATTTGATCTAGGAAGTTATCATCACAACAGAAAATGCATCTGCAACCATTTTTGAATATAACAATTTGATATTTCACTTGATTTGCTAACAAAGAGCATACACACATGAGCCATTCAAGAACTTCAACCACCACTAACATACTTAGCAACACTTTATCGAACACCAAGCACTCAAAGCATCAACAAATACATTTACAAGCTTTATCTACAATCATGCTTTTATTAATCCTTTCTCCTAATAAACATATATATTATTTTAGGGATATATGAGAACAAATATTTTGGGGCTGAGACTTTTATGAGTGGTAGATGTTATCAAAACATGGCTACTGCACAAATTTCACATGCTCAAGTTTTATAATTTAATTATTACAAAACAGACAAATTGCTAATGCAAGAAAACATGTGAGAGCAAGATAAATCTAAAGATCAACATTTTCCATAAACATAGAGCCATATTAGGGTTTATTAGGACACAATATCACCATGCAAAGGCAAAGGAACCACATTTCACATTTTTGCATATATAAATTATCTATAAACCATTTAAAACCATTTATCAAGCATTAATCAAGTTAAATCAATAACTCAACCATACTGCATCTAATGAACATGAAATTTTTACCACAGAACACATATAGCGTCAGTAGCCTACCATTAAAATTTCACATCATTTGAAGGACCACAACTTTAGATATGAATTTATTCATAGGAAACCCTAATTTACAAAGATAAATATGTGCAGTAAAAACTTTCAACCGAAACATATGATACAATGATTCTACGGTATATCTACTCTCAAGGATTCGAAAAAGTCTTCATTTGTTATTTTACAATTTTTCTTTGATTTATTATGATTTTCCAAAGTTTCAGCTAAAGTAAAAGAAATAAAGGAGAAACACATTTGCATCGGAGACCCTAAACTTTCCTCAAATACCAATTCCAGCGAAACGGTCCTTCTAGTCACTATTCACATGAGTCACAGACTTTGCAGATAGGCGCTCCCCTTTATTCATATTCTTGCGCGAGGTCCCTCATCTTCTTCCCGTCGGCAACAAAGCATGCAGGGGAGGGGCCACGACCGCGTGATGGTGGGCTGCGCCCGTGGGTGGCCTCGGCCCGGCCAGAGGCGGCGCAGGTGGCATGGCCACATGTGCACCCAAGGTCACGGCGGGGCGGCCATGGAGGCAACGGCCTTCGATGATGGTTTGGGCCGAGGAAGAGGCGCTGGAGGTGCGTCATGCGATAGTGAGGGCACTGGGGTTGGTGGGTAGGGCTGAGGAGGCATGGACCAGCGAGGATAGGCAGTGGTTGGGTGCTCTATTGGCGGCCATGGCTATGCGCGCTCGACAGAGGCAAGGGAGGGCAAGAGAGAGGCGAGAGCGAGGGCCTGGGAGGAGTGGGGAGTGAGGGCAAGTGAGGAGAGAGTGCTCGGGCGTCTCCCCATCGGCATAGAGGCACGGGGCATGCGGCAGCAATGGTGGGGGCACGGCAAGTGCATGATGGACGCGTGGACATTTTGATGAACACGTGGCGAGCAATGGAGTGGCCGATGTGGGACACATTTTTGGGCCAGTTATGGGCCAAATTGCACCTTGGGACCAAAAGAAAAGTTGAAGCCCACGAACTGCTCTCCAACTTTCTTTAAGGGTGTTGAGCCATTAGAGCTATGAATTAGGATATAATTATGTCCCAAGTTGACACTGTCAAAGCAAAACGAGGATTAAGGTAGAGCTTGGTTTTTTGTTATCTTTTGGGGGGTCAAACTTGGTCAAACTAAGTTCAACATTTTACATGCTCATCTTCAAGATGTAAAATCCAACTTTTATATTTGGCTCAACTTGAGTTGCTTAACAAAAATCTGAGAATGCAAAATGCCAACCATCACCAATTTTGTAATCTCAGAGAGCCAAAATTTCGAGAACTAAAACAGCACTGGGTTTAGTTTTTAGGCCTCAGTTTGACTAAGTTAGGGACCAAACTAGCTCTTGATGCTTAAATAAAAGTTGTTGTACACAATTCACGCTACAACTTTTATTTAAGGTTCAACTTCGTATCTTGTCCTGAAATCATAGTTTCATCTTGGTCAAAACAACATCACAATAAACCCTAAATTAGAGTGTTAGACCGATTGAGGCATTTTCTTGGCACATGATCAACATGAACCCTTCATGACTTTTGTTCATGAGTTGAATTGGAGCTGTTTGAGCAAGGTCATAGCGTTTGGTCGACATCCCATATTCCGATTCACTTAATAAAGCAATTCAAGCAAGGTCATAACTTATCATTTCATGTGACTTCTTGGCTCCAAACTTCATGAAACTTTCCAATGATGGAGATAGATAGATGTTAAGGTGATGCTCATGAAAGAGCCATGTTTAACACTACTCAAGCATACATTTGAAAAGGGTCAACATGTAAGCAATGGTCTGTTGTCCAAATTTAAGTTGGGCTTATTTTCATAGATTTGACCTCGACACCTTCATCACCATTTCAGAGATAAGGAACTAAAGCTCCCGATTAACTCTTGATCTGTCATGTTTCAGCTCAAACCCGCTACCTAGCAAGTGTCTAACACCTAGGGTGTTATAGCTTGGGGCCACCACTTCCTTCTAGAAGGTGTCCCCACATGTCATGGTGGAAGTTGGATACTTTTATCATGTTGGATGCTTCGTTGTGGGCCCTTGAATCGATGTGCTCTCCCTCTTAGCCAATAGGAGAAGAGAACCTTACGGTCCAAAGGTAGAGATTAACTCTAGAAGTATTGGGAGGATCACGAGACGCTTGAGAGGGTGTAGTGACTCCATATTCAGGTTGGGCGACCTGTGGAGCCTCCAGCCACCTAGATTCCATGCTTTGTGTACCTACAAGCAAATAATGACATGTACATGTGGAACCATGTTATTTGTACCTAAGTCACTATGTTTTTGCTTGTTAGCTCCCAAAAGAGTGTTTTGTTGATGGTTTTGCTGGTGTAAAATCATGGTGAAATTACCATCAACAAGACCCCCACACTTAAGTCTTTGCTCATCCTCGAGTAAAGGTTAAAGAGAAAAGAAGACAATGGTCATGACATCTTCAAGATATATAGCAATCATGAGTTTTATTCAAGACATACCTTATACAAGTCAGACATGTGGCACTATCTAGGATATATCCTTCAGATGTTGAGAAATGGAATAGTTCTCAAAGCAAAGTGATCTTCCCTTTTTCACTTCTTGGAACTTAGAGTTTTGATAAAGTTTTCAAAATAAATCACATAGTTCAATCTTACTCCTCAAATAGTACTCTCAGATCACTCAAAGGTGTATGAGTCCTTACCAAGGCATAACATGAAGTTGCCTATTTTGTTTCATACTACATCTATCAGGCTTATGTGGAGCTCAAGTAGGGATAAACATGATAGCATACTTGTATTACATCTATTGTAAAGTCAATACATGGATCCAAGGAGAAAAATGTCATAATCCTATATCAAGATGTGCAAGTGCGTGGAAAATAATGATGAACTCTTTTTTTCTTTTGTACTCCTTAAACAAGTATGATCTCTCTTATGATTATTTTGAGGTATGGCTATCTCTCTCACTCTTTTTGCATACTTTTCCATAGCCATATCTCTTTTGCAAGAATTTAAGAGAGAGATCATACTAAACTTGGAGTATTTATTTGATGGAAAATGAAGAGCATGTTTTTGCGTACTTCTAGTGTACAAGTAGCATCTGTATATGGTGTGTGCGTGATCTTGATCTTGGGACTATGACAAAATTCTCAATAAGGGTCAACAAGGTTTGAAAAAACTCAACACAAGTATAAGTAGCATATAAAGAAGGTTTTGTGAACGTTGTATGAACATATATGGCTTTGGTAGGAATTTTCTCACTATTGAGGAGTAAGTGACACTATGGTTTTATGACATTTTCTAAAATAAACTTCTAAGTACTTTGAATAGAAAAGGTTTGAATCATGAGCCAAGAATCATATCACATTTGTCAACAACTTAGTCAATATGAGTTTCCTATCAAGATATGTTTACCACAAGCATAAGTATATGCAAGAATTAAACTTTATGATGCTTCTTGTTATTATTTATTATTATTTTTTAGACTTTCTGAAACTTTATTTTTAGATGTACATCTTCTTGTTATTATTTATTATTATTATTTTTCCATTTATTCATTGTAGGGAAATAAACAAAAATAAAGGAAAAGTGCACCAAAGGAGGGAAGGAGCATGGAAAACCAATCAGGTAGAGGATTGAAGAGGAGTGGATACTGATTGGTGGACCCAGGGGTCCATGGTGAGGTCAGGCGACCCCACCTTGGGGCTTCTGGCCACTTTGGTATTCGTCATACGTGTTCTAACCTCTAAAAAAGTACTCCTATACTTGCGCTTTCTGGTTGAGTGTCCATATGGCGGTCACCCAACCTAAAAAAGTGGTCGTTGGAGCCCAGATTAGACAAGTAGATGTGTTTGGCCATAGACATCAACATTCCATATTCAAAGTGGTGTCTAGGTGTGTTTGGGGGTCGTCCGATGCCCCCCACACTTGGTTCACTGTGTATTGGTTCATAGAAAAAAAGGAAATTGCTAAGTGCAGGGGCCCCACTGGTGGCAACACACCAGCAGACCCAAAAATTTATTGCTCTCATTAACTAATCATAGGCACATGTTACATTAATGAAATGAAGTGAAGGAAATGAAATCAACAAACCTAAGTGCCTAAAATTATTGTGAAAGGAATGCTAAGATGCCTAAGGAGAGGGTGGAAAGAGGAGATCCTCTTTCCCTATGGCCTTAGCGAGGCGCTTCATCTTCGCATCAGTGCTAATGTGAAGGGCATGAAAATTGTCATCTATATCTAAGTGAGCCATCCTCAACTCTACTACACGCTCTTCTAAAGCCCTATTATTGTTCCTAAGTGTAGAAACTACACGAAGGAGCCTCTCTACATCACTCTTCTCGGCACGATCATCATCCTCAAATTGCCCGGCATTCCATTGATCGACAGAGGATCACGCGTCCGTCGGACCATCTTGGGAGCGCTCGTGGACTCCAATGACTCCCGAAGCTTCTTCCACTCCTCAGAGGTGAGCAGGGGTATGAAAACCTTGCCAACCCCTAGACTACCACCGATGATCTTGCGGTTCCTCATGAAGGTAGGCGTCGAGGGTGTGTACGAGTGGGAGTACTCCGCACTCGACACATCCCCCAAGGAGATGGTGATGGCATGAGGATTCTCCATCGTGGGGCTCTTCGCCTTGAGTCCCTAATTGGCCCATGGTAGGTCTTTTGGGTGTCGGTGATCGGGACAAAGGCTTCTAGAGATCTCTGCATGGAGTCAAAGACTGGGAAGCAGCAATGGGATGGCTGGAGGGCCTAGGCAAGGTCAGCTGACCTCTATTGAGGTCACCGATGCCCCCGTGGTGCCTGACTACCCTTCGGCCAGTGGGATCATGGCTAGGGGATCCACCTCTAGTGTGTCAATGGCCATGATGGTGGTTTGGAGGGTTGGAAGGGCCTTCCCCATAGGGAACAATAGGAATCTTGCTAAGATCATGAGTTGGGGCCATGGTGGAGGCTCTCATGGTGGCTTGGAAGGCACAAAAGAGATGGAGAGCAGCTGGTGGTGGAAGGAGGTAAGGTGGAAGAAGGGAGAAGTGGAGGAGAGGTAAAAAAGAGATCGTGCCAACATTCACAACCCCCATTTTTCATGAGGATTATGACTGAGGGCATGATGTGAACGTTGGGCAATGTCTCTAGAGATTTGGTCAAGCTAGATGGCTCCCTGAGGCAGTTGGTCGACCTGCATCTGGTGGAACCAGACCAAGTGGATTTGTCTCGGGACTCTCCTTACTCTCTTCTACGTATTCTCTAAATGGTGGCCAAGGATGCGTCCATTGGGCGGTCTCTCGACCTCCTTATGGAGCCTCCCTGGGCTGGTTTTTTGGCCCAGAGACAAGTCTAGCTATGTGCAGTCTATACTAGTGCAGGAAGTAACCAAAAGCAAAAAGAAGTAAAGTCATGTAGATTTTAGTTATATTAATTCAGGATTAATGATAAATTATAACATGTCAACTTCTTTTTCTGGTCATTCATGCTCATAGAAAACTTTAAGACACTAGCCATTTACCTTAAAAATGTTGCCTTCGTCGTCCTGGAGCGTGATGGCTTTGTGTGTTGCAGCGTCGATGACAAGAAATGGTCCTTCCCACTTGCTCTTTAGTTTCCCATGGCCAAATAGCTTGACCCTTGAGTTGAACATGAGGACCTTGTCTCCTGGGTTAAACTCTTTCACCTTTATCCTCTTGTCATGCCATCTCTTTGTTCTCTCCTTGTAGATTCTGGCATTATGATATGCTTTCTCTCTCCACTCCAACTCAGAGATTTGCATCTTTCTGTTTGTTCCTGCGGTTGGCAGATCCATGTTCCATTGCTTGATGGCCCAATGTGCTTTGAACTCCAATTTGATAGGTAGATGGCATGTGTTTCTGTATACAAGTTGGTATGGTGTCATACCAATTGGTGTCTTGTATGTGGTCCTATATGCCCAAAGTGTGTCTGGCAACTTGCTTCTCTATGCTATACCCATCTCATTCATGGTCTTTTGCAGAATGTTCTTGATTTGTTTGTTTGATATTTCTACTTGACCGCTTGTTTGAGGATGATATGGAGTTGCAACATTGTGTCTTATGCCTTGCTCCATCCAAAAGCGATGAAATTTCCTTTTCGATGAACTAGGACCCCCATTACTTATGACCAATTTTGGGGTGCCAAACCTTGGGAAGATAACATCATGGAACATCTTCTTTGTCATTAGTGCATCTGCAATGAGATAGGGCATTGCTTCTACCCATTTGGAAACATAGTCCACTACCACCAAGATGTACTCACAGCCTTGTCACCTTGGAAAGGGTCCCATATAGTCAGTGCCCCAAACATCGAAGAGTTCGACATGCAAGTTGTTGGTGAGTGGCATTTCATCGTAGGTGTTGATGTTCCCATGCTTCTGGCACTATTTGTATATTTAACGCACACAGATAAATGCACAAGCGCACAGATACCATTGTAGCTTTCACCCAAAGGTATTCCAAGTATCGTATCCATAGGGAAACATGTGATTCTACCAATAGTCTAACTTAACTAAGGGTAGCAACAAGGTTAGGATAAATAGGAGCATAGAGAGGATAACTAAAGTTCTCTAGTTCTGACTTGGGAAAGCTTATGTCTTCTATTATTCAACCAGGGACATTACTAGGGAAAGACATCAATAGAGGATGCTTTTCTTCATAACCGCGTCCTACGTGCACCTACAGACGGGAGGTGGACTACAAAGGATCAACAAAGCTATATAGTATAGGCTATATAGAACTTATGTCACTCATGTGATCTACCACCTTCTGTAATGCAGGGTGCATCCACGATTAACCCAAGTCTAAGCACCAAGCTTACACTTACGATTAATACTCTACTCCCCCTAGGAAGAGAATAAAGCACTTAAAAGAGAGTCATGAACCTAAAGAACAATATAAACAAGATGCTTACTTGAATCTGAAGTTGATTACTAGAGAAATCTCAGACGCAAGCTCAGATAGAACTTGAATCCGCCAAGGTACAAGCCATAGAGAGAGCACCGACAGGCTGGCACCTCCTCCAAACTCTTCCTTCACTCTCTATCTCACTATTATTTATAAGACTACATCCTATGGAGGACTAATCTTCTCTTAATAGCTAGCTCTGATCCTCATGATATGAATTAGTGTTTTAGGACGTCTCCAGGGAGGGTGGCAAGGGCAGGTATATATAGGCCAAAGTGTCCAACGTGAGTCATTGGATCAAACCAACTTAAAGAACGACGTAGATGCAACCTAGGAGGCGGTCGAGAACCGACATAACAACAGGAGGCTGACATGGGGGCCCATAGGTCGGTGGCCTCTAGGTGGGGCTGGCCGGCCCCACATGTCAGAGACATGGGCTCTGTGTAACATCCCTGATGTTATAAAGTAGTTAAGAAGGTGATCATGTCATCAACATGCAACAACTCATGAATGCATTTCATGTTTATATTATAGCATGCCAATGTTATTTATGGAGTGTTTTATATATTACCTAGAATAATGTTAATACCAATGATTATGAAAACTTTGTTATGCATTCACTAAAACAAGTTTACTTTCATGTTATATGTGTTGACTTGTATGGAGTGAATCAATTTCAAAACATTTGTGTTGAATTGGATTTTCGAAAACCCTAATTCTCATTCTGAGCGTTTAATTCTACCCTGGAAAACCCATTTCAAAATCTAAGCAAATTTTGGGGTTGAGCCTAAAAGTAAAAGTGTAGATCTTGTCAAGATGTACAAAGTTGGTTTTTGGAGTTTTCAAAGTTGTTTTATAAAATTTGAAGTAATTTGAAAAGGCGTAAATTCTCAAAGTGTCCCCTTTTGAATTCAAGCTTGCATTTCAAAATGTAGACCGAAATTGGGTATGGTTATAAAAGCAAAGTTGTAGAACTTTGAATTTTGAGCAACTTTTATTTTTGGAGATTTTTGAGTTACCATGCAATTTTGGGAGTAATTTGAGAATTTTAGCGAATGGCAATTCTATAATTATGATGAACAGTGACCGTGGAAGCCATCTCACCGCCGACGATCTTCTTTTGGGTTCCAGGCGCGCTCGTGGCCATCTTCCGCTTTGCACTAGCGTGGGGAAGGCTCCTGCGTGGCTTCCTCTTGCTTCTGAGCCGCGTTATAAGGCCTTCACCGTCGTCGTTCGTTCACCGTTTCTCCTCCTCTGTTTTTCCAGTCGCCACCGTCGCTGCTCTGTCGAGCTTTCACCATCGACCTAGCGCGTTTACCATCTCAGCAAAGCATGCCTCAGTTCCGCCTACTCCTTGCGAACCCACCCAACCGAGCCTTGGTGATTGGTTTTCCTGGGAAACACCGCTAGTCGCCTTTCTTCCTCGCGGCCGGTAGCACCACCGTCGAGTGAGTGTCGTCGTGGCCAGCGCTCTACGCTGCGCCTCTGTCCTTGCGGAGGGTTGTGCCAGCTTCGCCTTGTCTCCGTGATACTTTATGCCTTTTGGACTGATCAATTTGTCCACTACAACCACCGGAACATCGCTGTCGTCGTTGTTGCTCCGCCGTGGTTGCTGTGAACGTCGACCAGCGTCTCCGTTGATCCTCCGGCCTTGCTCCTTGCTCAATCGCGTTCGGGGTGAGCTGCTGAACCTTCCTGTGCAGCTTGTTTAAGTGCTACCGGTCTTGTTTCACCGGTGTTGCGTAGCCGCGCCGTCGTGGCTGCCATGGCCGGTGTCATGCTCGGTCCTGGCCGTGTTTGGTCTCGTTTGTGCCACTAATCGATGCGTAGGGGTGTAGGGGACGTGGTGGTGCTCTCGCCATCGCCGTTGGTCTCACCGGCGGCGAGAAATCACCAGTCAACGCGTGTATCGCCGTGGTCAGCGTGGGAAGTCGGGGATGATAGGTGGGGTCGCGTGTCAGTGACTCTGTGTTTGAAAATGGATTTTTCTATTTTGCAGATTTGAATGAATAGTATGTGTTTTTGTTATTTTTGTGTAGAATTAATTAGAGCTTCAAAAATTATAAATTTTTTTTTGTGTGACCTCTCTGTGATGTATGTTATTTAGGAAAAATATGAAATATAGTTTTTCAGTACTTTTTGAATGTGATAAAAATAGCTCAATTAATTAATAATGAGATTCCATGATTTTTCTAGGCTTTATTATTTATCCAAAAATTATGAAAATTATTTTGCCACTTAGTTATCATGTGATGAACCTTTACAAAAAATTTGAGCTCAATTGGAACAAGTTGATTTATTTCATAATTTTAAATTAAATAATTAATTCATAAAAGCAAATAGTAACCTTTAATGATTTAGGTTTGGTTTGATTTTTGGATTGAGTGATGACCTTGGGTCATTAGTTGGTAATGATCCTTGGCAATTGAAATAAGTGTTATGAAAAAGGTTTAGTTAGTTTGACTTGTAACTGTGCCGCGAAGGAAAGTTGTATTCAAATTATTACTTTTGCATCCATCATCAAGCATCATGTTTTATATCTAGAATCATGTTAAACATGGCATTGTTATTACGTGTAGTGAACGAAAGTGAGCACGTGGTAGTTAATCAAGTTGTGGAAGAAGTTGATCCGTCTGTGGAGGTTGGAATTGAGATCGGTGGAACGACTCCGGAAGCAGACTTTTCCGTTAATCAAGGCAAGCCCCGGATGCATTTAAACCTACCTTGTGTTTTACAAATTTGTCTCGCTTTTGCTTTCAAGTACTGCATTAAGTGATTAGGAGTTAAGTGAAAACCTAATTGGTGCATTACCAACCTTGTTTTTTCCCATCTAGCTTTTTACCAGTTTTAATTCGTAATTGCCTAGTTATACTTAGCTATGCTTAAATAGATAAAAGTCGGGTGATTACCTGCCACCTACGAATTTTAAATAGATCTTTGGTTACGCTTGGTTACTTATTTGATCATGAAGTTTGAGCATGTGGAGTAATAAATCTAGACCGGACGGACTCGGTGTGTGAGAGCCACAAGACATGGAGGTCTTGTGAGCGGGTTCTTTCCACCTATGTCGATTAAGGTCCGTCCATTGTTGAACTGCATGAGGTGAGACTTTGTAGTACTAACCGCATACTCTGGTAAGCCTTAACTTGGCTATTCTATTACGAGAATGGCTACTCGCGCACTAGGAGTGGAGAGATGGCGGGAATAGCGTGTACCCACGTGGCAATAGGCTAGATTGGTGGAGTACTGTATTCCTGGGTGGTGCAGACCTGTTCTTGTTTTAGAGGATCCGAGGGTAGGCTGATATATGTAAGTCAGGGACCTGCATATGTCGTGTGGTCTAGAATTCCCAGCTGGGTTTCATCGGTTCGAATCATCGTTGCTCCTCGGTTATGGAGACTCAACTCACTGTTCATCATCGTAGTTAACAAATGAAACTTGAGCTGGTTATACGAAAGAGTTTGATATGAAGTTCATGATCTCATTACGGATCATGGCAGATTCATATGTGGTTCTTCTAAAGTTTTAAATGTTGATATAAAGAATTTTGTTAAAGAGCTTTTACGCAAAAGAACTTTGATTATTGCTAAAGCCATACCTTGAATCTCTGAGCCTGCATTCCTGAGTTCTATCAGTTTCTATTTTGGTTAAGTCTTGTTGAGTACTTTTGTACTCAGGGTTCGTTGACCCTTGTTGCAGGTGAGGCTCATGAGCAGGTCTGCTTTGGACCGTGATGCATGACTGTTGTTTAATGCGATGATGATTAGTAAATGCGGGGCCCTTGGGCAAGGCAATCTATTTGTGTGTTTGTATTATGTTATAATACCACTCCACTACTACGTTTTGTAATATTTATCGAACTTAGTTGTAAGGTTTGAAACTACTGTTTTGTAAACTAAGTTATTGTAAGACTTCCGTTGATTTACTCTGATGTAGATATTTGAATAAATATTGTAATACTGCAATGACTCTCTGTAATGTGATCCTGCTCGGAAATCGTGGATGATTCGGGGTTCTTCGAGGACACCCGACAGTCTTCTTAAGTTACCAGGAACATATGCATAGATGTCAAATGTCGTTGGATAGTGACAGGTGCATGTGGGCCCTATAATTTAGGAGGTTCTGCCACAGAATGGTATCAGAGCGATCGTTACAAAGTCTTTGTTGTATTGTTTTACAAAAACTTCAAAATGATTTGGGACAAATAAGTATTACTTGTTAATTTGGTCCAAATTGCTTCCGACTTATCTTATTCATTCTC